>OW387793.2:652500-1305000 GCA_936446665.2 Synanthedon andrenaeformis
CGTTTATTGTACGAGTATATTAAATAAGAAATATGATTGTCTGCCTATTATAAGTCCGTATGTAATTTCATATACAGTAAAATTACCCACAAACATACTTTCCTTGTTATGATAAATAGTTACTCATACGGATATTGACTTAATATTGATTGAGTATTGAGTACTTGAGTAGTATATTGAGTAAAATTATGTATATTGAGTGATATTGATATTGACTTAATAACTGGACACTACATCATTATCGTTTTGAGGTTTAATAAAAGTAATATATAAATTTTACTAAACAAGTACGCATTCAAAACATCCGTATTAAAATTATTCATAAAGGATAATTAATTTTAAATGCGCTACATGAAATTTTGCACTTATTAATGATAAGCATAGGCAATTTTATTGTCATTGAAATTGTGTTCATGTGCATTCTGTTGTATTTACGAAATGGCCTGTAATAATATGAGGCATGATCAAAACGTCAACACAAAATCATAATTAACCAACTAAAGTGTTTGCTAACAAATTGCGAATTGCACGCGATATTTAATAGCAATTTTATTTTTCGCAAAAACAACTTTTGAATACAAATAACTGCAGGTAGTTTGTTGCTAATAAAAACTGATTTTGTATTTTTGAATATTGGATTTTATCACGAGACACAATGTTTAACCACGCGAACCGCTCAAGCAATTTTAATGATTTTATAAAACACTATCTGGTGCCTACGACTTCGTCCGCGTTGAAAAATATTAAGTAACCTATCCTGTGTGCCATACGTTCAAATTTTTATCTACCAAGTTTCATGAAAATCACTTAATTCGTTTCAAACTTATGGAGGAACATTCATACATACAGAAAAAAATTCTAAAAATCGTCAATTTAGTTTCAGTATCATGTATAGAGCCTATAAACACGATATCTCTGAAAACAAAGTAACTTACTCCATGACCGACCCTTACAGATTTATTATTAGTATTGCTATAAAATAAAAAAAACCTTTGTCTATTTATAGCAATAATATTTTGATTATAATTTAAAAAGAAAACAATACAAAATTAAAATAACCGTTGGAAGAATGAATTACAATGGAAGCTGACACACATTCAGCTAATGTGAAATTTACATTCACATGTTGTGAAATATTGTGAATAAATGAGTCTTCATTTTCATATATTGATTAGAAATGAATGATCGCTTTTTAGATATTAACTTTCTATTTATGGTACGCGGTTACCGTCGTCTATAAAGACATGAAACACCACAGGACTATTAGCTGTTAGCTATTGGCTATTACCACCGTTAGCTATTGCGGTTTTATATTCACTTTAAACTTCTGTGATGATGTGGTTACTGTCTCCAGACGAGCTATTTAGCAGTTTAAACTGCAGAACGCAGTGAGCCCTAACTCTACTATTTATCAAAGCATCCCTGCTATGAAGCGTGAGAGCCTCAATCACGTCATAACTATGATAGAAGAAAGGCTTATACTCTCTTTGCTCTATGGTAAACATGCAGAGGCAAGCCATAGATGATTATTTATTTCATTTGTAAATTGTTATTAACACATTGGGTTTGAGTAACCCGAAAACTATTTATATAACTGTTAGCTATGTTTTAACAATATCGGATGTGTTATTAACAATATGGATGTGTTTTCAAGCATTTCTTGCCCTCTAAAGATGTCTACTGAGCTCAGTCGTCGGTGGTCGGAAGTTGCGGAAATTACTTTAAGTTTTACAGAAATATTTCGATTATTACTGCGATCGTTATCTCAACAAAACATCGAAATGAATTCCACTCTCCGTCGCATCAAAATTAATGAGAAACATCCAAACTCACCAGTGAATTTAGCTTGTCCCTTTAACGTGACCGTTTCAATCGTTGAGACATCGCTTCGGCCTTTAGCATTTATCGCATAAAGGTCAATTCTATAACTGACTCCTGACGCGAGACCTTGGATCTCGAAGTATGGAGGTGTACGATTTGTAGAAACATTGTAGCGTACCTATTGAAAAAAAAAACGATTACACTATATTATGTATTGACTAGGTAAAGAAAAAAACACTTTTTACCTTTTTTACCTGTGTGAGAAACTATTTTTTTTTCTATACCTAGCTATGGACTAACTTTAGTACTATAAAAAAAAGTAAATAAATAGTCAAATTTAGACTAGTGAGCAACATTATTCTAATATTTAAAAGCTTTTCGAAGGAAACTATCAAATTAACAATTATCAAATTATAAAGATGAACCTGTACAAATTTTAAAAGAAAATTTATGGGTATACTTTGATAGGCATTAAATTCTTAATTTATTTGTCTAATCTATTATTTATTTAATAAAAGTGCACAATTATTATTTTTAACATAAAAACTTAAACACTAAACAATATTATACAAAAAATAAAGTGGTCAGAATGTTGACGGTATTGCCCTTTTGAATGCATATTCTTATCTTCTGCGCAAAGTAAGAGCCAGCATTCTGGTCGCCCGACGCCTCTACCAACCGTTTTGCTAGCTCTGGTCTTAATTCATAGATATTGTCTGTTAATACCAGACCATGGATCGAACAGTTTAAAAGCTTTTGATGTGTTAAAACTATAGAGCTAGGACGTTTCCATCAACTGTCAACACGATTCACAATTTATAAGATCAAACAAAGTTTAGTCACCCTTTTAGTAACGTTAACCCTTAAAGAATTTCGTGCAATGTAAAGCGAGTCAGACTAAATTAATTATATCAATTAAGTTAAATGTGATTACGTGTTTATCCCATGTTACCATTAATCTAGATAGTAATAATTGGATCCACTATCAGATCAAATTAGTGATTTCAATGGGAACAGTGTAATTTGCTCCGGGGTTTGTATTAAGCAGTTTATGCCGCAATTAAGATATGAAATGGAAACTGACCTCACAATACCCTGTTAATGTTACCATAATTAATGTAATATTGATGTTTGCGGTCACATTTGACAGACATAATATATAACTTATCGAGAAAACTCGGCGTATCGTGAAGATGACATATTCCGAAATGATAATACTGATACTCCATGAATCAAACTAGGGTAACGAAACAAATAAACAGATATGCTTTTTTTAAATTTAGCTAAAGTTTAGTGTTAATTCAAACTACTGTTGGTTGGTTTGGTTGAAACTCACTAAGATCCAAAACATGTCAAAGTGATTCACGATTTCATTACCCATCTCATCAAGGTATTTATACGAAAATTAGTACAAAGATCCAAGCATGTTAGTTACTTGGCAAAATTATCGTAGAAGGTTCATCTTATATTTTGCAACTTAAGATGTATACACACACATGATAACTAACAAGCCATACTCACAGCTAAAGTCGGCAACTCGAGAAGTTCCATCAGAAATGTCTGAGGTAATCCACCGTCATAGTTTTCTACACACTCCACGTACAAAGAGTCGACACTTTGATTAGCCACAGTACAGTTCTGAAGGGAAAGAGGACGGCCTGAAACAGTATCATTAATTTATTATTCCAAAAAGTACATCACTAAAAAAAATAAAAACAAAAAAGGACATCGTACAAAACCAATTGTTTTTTTTGTTGTTAAACACACTTTGGAAAGGTAATAAACGTTTTTATTAAATTTCAGTAATTTCATGTGAATGTTTCAGATTTTGCAAATGGGATAACATTTGAGAATTAAAAAGACTTCATGGGTAAAAGCCTCCCCTATTTATTTTAACCTCTAACAAGATATAATAAATTTTTCGAATGTCGTCGGACCAACTTTCCTCTTATAATATTTATAGCAAACCACTTACCAGCAGCTACTAACTGAAACAAACACGGCTCCTTTTGTTTTCCCACTGAATTTTCTCCATAACACGCTAAAGTACCATATTCCATATCATGGGTTGGAGTATAGTTAAGTGTTGACGTTGTGCCATGATTATTATATGACCTAAAACAAATATTTTCAGTTTAATATGTGTACATGTTAAGAACAAAATTGTGTAGCTCTTGTTAGATTTTTTAAAACGATTCATAATTGTAGCGACTTCTTAAAAATAGCAAACAAAATAAAGCCCGTTATGTCAACAGGACCGATTTGAAGAAAAAATATATCTGATTAATTTAATTTCAATGATATATGGGAAAATAATATACATTCTCGTATTGTAATATTGTTTCAAACTTACTTATACATTTAATAGGCAATCATATGGTATGTGTCCATGTTTCACACTGGTATAATTTGGACATATTCTAGTTTTTTTTTATGCTAAAAATGTGTAGATATTATTACTATGGAATAAGAAATGGTTATAAAGATATAATATTGTTTATAAAAAGTCAGAAATAATTATTTTATATCCACACAAGAAATAAAGAATCGGTTGCATTGACAGATCGCATGTAAAAAAACAAGCAATCAATGTGCATTTTAAAGATATTTCTATTACCTATCGCCTAAGGCATAAGCAACACCGAGAGATATGCTAGTGCGGTGCAGACCTAGCAAAATCCAATCTGTCATACTCTGCAGTAGAACTACTTGGATATTTTTTGTGTTCTATCGTAGAACCAATAGTAGAACTGTTTGGACTAACCCAACTAAGTCTCGAAGAGTAATTAAATACTTACATAGAAGAGAGTTCAGTGTGCTCCCCGGAATTGTTGAAGGTCCAGTGGAAAGTGACCATGGCAGGGTTGGCATCGACGTTACAGTGAAGCGATACGGTTTCGTGTTTCAATGCACCGAATAGTTTGCCGTCTTTTCGTTCGGCGCAGACTGGAGCATCTGACGACAAAAGGCTGTGATTAATATCAGTTCCGATTGCTAGCTGTGGAAAATGCCAAAAAAGAAACAGAAGCTCAGAACTATTGTTGTGTTTTATTAAATGCATTCTATCTCTTTGTTTCAGCAAAAAGACTGCATGAAGAAAGAAGCAAAAATTAAAAAAAAAATATATTCTCATGAATATTTTTAATTATTATTTTGAATATTTATGAATATTTTTTTATTGTAATTCAAATTACGTATTAACGATTTTATTGAAATATCAAACAATATTTTTTTTTAGAAATTAAATTTTCTACAATATTGTGAAAAATACATCAAATTCGGATAAGAGGTTTAGAATTTGGAAGAGATTTCTTGCATAAAATATAGTTTTTTTTTCTGATAAAAGTAACAACAACAAAAGAAAAATGAACTACTATTTTTTTTCTTAACTATATTACGCATAACATTTTAGAATATTTGAACTACTCGCTTAAGAGATCCATGCCTTCAAAGACGCGTCTCTTTTGCAGTTTAGACTATGCTCCTTAATGTTTCAGTTAAAAAAAAAATAATCTCGTTACATAAGTGAAAAATAAGTAAAGAATAAATGGTTGTAGGTTAAAGCCCGAAACTGAAAAGAGACGTAAAAAGGAATGCGAGTGAAAATAGCAGAAGTCCAAATATCGTCGGGAGTAAGCTGACAATATAAGTCACAAGAGACAGTGCAGTGGGGATGTCCACAATCCCCGGAGCTCCCGAAATCCCCCCCGACACTCGACACCATACATTAAATGCCACTAAATTTTAGGGACTCGGAACACACTCGGTCCGCTGCATTTAATTTCGCCCCACTGCATTGCGTCCCGTTAGTTTATTTATCGGAACCGAAAGTGTTTAGAATTCCAATTGGCCGAGTAAATTAGGTTAGAATATCTTGGGAATTCATGCTCATTGTAGGCCACTTCAAGGAAATATACCATTAATCGTAACTATTTTTATTGCGTAGAGTACAGAATCACCTATTGTGAGCAAGTTTACTAACTTGCAGGATTTAGATAACTTGCGGGCGCCCGCGATTTAATTATAAGTTAATATAAAGAGAAATTTAGTAAAAGTGTATATAATAATGGACACATTGTATAAGCAGCCATTATGCAGTCTACTTTAAGTAATAAAGAAAATTTTAGATATTTTATTGGTAGCTCATCTGGTACCAAAGAATTCATGCGTCATCTTAATAAAAATCATGAATATATACCAAATCATCTTATACTAGCTGGTGCCTGCGATTTCGTCCGCGTTGAAAAATAAAAAAATATAACATCTGAGAAAATATCTGATAGCTTTATCGCTGTGACGACGGTGGCGCCGCTATGGCTACAGTGGCGCCCATTTTTTATATCTCTGGACGATCCCCCTGGAACTTGTCATTTTTCCAGGATAAAAAGTATCCTTCATATTAATCCAGGTAATAAACTATATGTACTTATATGTACTAAATTTCATATGTGTGCTGAATTTCATCCAAATTGGTTTAGCCAAATCAGTTTTTGCGTGAAATAGTAACAAACTTTCTCATTTTCTGAAATAAATTTCTTTATTCTTTATTCTGTATTTGTAATATTAGTGGAATTATAGATAATATTATCTAAAGCGGTTTTTTGTTCGGTTTATGTTCATCTAAAAGTGAGTTTCATTTATCCTTCTCAGCCTTTGTAAGGCGAAAGGGAGTAAATTGTTACTGCGGAGCGTAGCGTTATCCCTCTAAGGATAATATAGCCACTGTGTCAGCAAAGTCACTGCTTGTAATGATGGAGGGCGCAGTTGGTGACACCTGATTCTCCCTTGTTAGTTGACGCGAAACGACAAAGGCGTCGGATGTGCATTACATTTTGCAAACAAGCTTCCTTGGAAGCCCATCGTGGAACGTATTCATCGTGGAAGGAGACGCTATAAACAACGGTGTATAATTTTGAAGGCAGCTTTATTGAAACATTGTCAATACAATATACAATGTTACTACAATGTTATTACAAAAAAAAAACAGTATTTTTTTAATTCAGGGCTCGTGGGACAAGCTGTCATTCAGTAGGTTGCTACCGGCGTCTAAACACAAACTACGCCATACGTCCTGCAAGGCAATGTCGACCATAGCAGGGTTAAGAGTCATCCCCCTAGGTGGGTCAAGACCGTGCAATGGTGGGGGGCTTAACCCTCGGCAATCTGGGCGGTTGCAGGGGCCAGTGGGGTCACCGGCCTTTGCTTGGCTGATCGGATTGTCGCTGGGGAACTAAGAAGACCCACGTGCGTGTGCTCCGAGCGGCTGTTGGCCGGTGAAAGACGACACAACCGGTCCTCTTGCGTCGGACTGAGGTATGGGTCTCGGTTCTGCGCACGAAGACCGGTGCGGGTCGCAGCGGGCTGATTTTTCGGATGGTTCTGTCTCTCAGTAGTAGCTGGGCAACGCACGCGAAGACGGAGCTCTGCGGCACGGAAGGACCGCCTGGTAGAGTTACGCAATCGTGGCTTTGTGGAGGGTGGTGAAGACCCGGTTTCGGGGGCCGGCCTAGTAACCGCTCTCCGCAGTCGTCCGGAAGAGTGAACACCCGGCCTCGCCATCCGGCTTAGTAACTCAGCCGCGACGGCATCACGAGGTGGAGCCCGTTTCTCGGGCTGCCGCAATTGCTGTGGAAATGTCAGGTGGACACCCCTTTGGGCCGCCAACCCTTAATGCCGTAGAGATGAGCGGCCATACGAACAGGGGTTGTCCGAGAGTTTGAGGTGGAAGCGGCCTTCAACTCTACGGTAGGTTGTGTCGCAGAGAAGAGGTTATGGGGTGCTCTAAGTGAAGCCCCTCGCTGAAGAAAAATGGGTTGAGAGTCATACTTTATTTTTTTAACCATTTAGATAAAACCATTGATTCACGCAATATTTTTTTTTATTTTTTTCATTTCAATTACATCAATACTAATAATAAATCTGTAAGGGTCGGTCATGGAGTAAGTTACTTTGTTTTCAGAGATATCGTGTTTATAGGCTCTATACATGATACTGAAACTAAATTGACGATTTTTAGAATTTTTTTCTGTATGTATGTATGTTCCTCCATAACTCTGAAACGAATTAACTGATTTTCATGAAACTTGGTAGATAAACATTTGGACGTACGGGACACAGGATAGGCTACTTAATATTTTTCAACGCGGACGAAGTCGTGGGCACCAGCTAGTATATTAATAAAAATATAAATTCGAGGAATCAAAATACTACAAAAGGGTTTGTATGATATCAATATAGATTAATTTTTGATACTTGGTACCAGCATCAATTGTAATACTTTATTTAATAACAAAGTTGTAAGAATATTAATCTCATTTTCATTGCAATAGTTCTCTAGTTATTTCACTGAAGTTTGATCTTTACGCTGTCATTAAAACTGTTCACCGAGAGAGCTAGTTCGTTTGAGTTTTATAACGACCCCGGAGTTTGTGAAATCTTGTTTGACAAAGGTGTTATCGGTCAACTTTTATTCATCATTTTCACTCTGAACTGGCGATTTACTACTGTTCCTAGTGTGAGGTGATATTTCACTCACATTTCAACTTCAACATTTGCTACTACACTTAATATAGTCAGACTATTCTACACATACGGTTGTCTGGATTACTGTATTCTACCTGTATGTGTAGGTATCCAAAAGGATTTCCCAACGTTGAAAAATCATAATAAAAAAAAAAAAAAAAGGTGTTGCATATTTAAGTTTTTGCAGTTGGAAGGTTTACGTCTGAGAGACGACTTCAAACTTTGAAATAAACCTATCTATAATATAAAAATGAATCCCTAAATGTGTTGCTAAGCGCAAAACTCGAGAACGGGTGAACCGATTTTAATTCTGTCTTCACTCATGGATAGAGGGATAATCATGGAAGGTTTTTACGTAAAAAAAATGCACCCCGGACGAAGCCGGGAGCGGACCGCTAGTGTAATATAATTACGTAATTAAGAGTATTTTTATTTTTACTTTAACATTAATTTAGTCAAGATTATAAAATGTCGATCACTTATCAAAAGTTTAAACTACAGACACTATAAATATATTTTAAGAAAAATATAACTATTGTTAAACTTACATCTGATAAGTAATGTGACAGGATTGCTGGTGCCCTTCCCTTCGCTGTTAGCAGCCATGCAGGTGTAGTCTCCTGCAGCAGCTCTGGTCACCTTCTGCAGCACCAGACTCTGTGCGCTCAATATGATGCCAGCAGCTTCGTTGTGGAATATCTCCAAATGCTGCACACGTATGCAATATACAACATTAAGAAAGGAAAAAAAAGAAAGAAAGAATTTTATTCACGCAACACAAAGGCACAAACATAATAAAAAAGCCACAAAACAGAAGTTAATAAACAGGTAAAAGATGTGTGTGTCCTCGCGGCAGTGAATCAGATACTGGTTCAGCATTGTGCTGAGATGCTAAACAAGCATCTGCAGCGCTGATTTCTTCTTGATTTGATGGGTCAGGTGACCAATGCCCAGATTGTAACTGTAGTGCTAAAGTAATATATCTGGGGTCAAATTACTGAAGTTACTCACGTGAAAGAAGTAGAAATTATAGTAACTATCAAAACAAATTCGCTTGCTGCCGTCTGTTCGCTTAGATCAGGGATTCCCAAAGTGGTCGATATCGACCCCTTGGGGTCGATATCGGTTTCCTAGGGGTCGACATAAACGAAAAGTGATTTTGGGGGTCGACGAGGTCTAAAAATCGACCCCTATTATATTAACACAAGTTCTTATTTAAAACTTTCAAGATAGGTAAGTAGGTAGTTACTGTATTGTTTATGTTGTGTTACGTGTACTAAGAATAATTAATATTTTTGTAGGAAATAATGTTCCAGGAATGTAAAGTTTCAAGTTCGTACAAGATGAAAAACTCGGCAAGTCTATGTGGACAAGTTTGTGCAAGATTGAGTTGGAGCGTACGTCTTTCAGCGGCGTTTTGACTTGCTCTCTATTTGACGATAAAGTGCTTATCACACTATTCAATTTGAACGATTCCTATTTAGGAATCTAAGTAGTGAGCTCGTGATCACACTACGCTAAATTGATTTCTAAATCGAAGATATAGAGTTGAAAATGGATAAACTCTTAATTGAATCCAATCTGTTCTAACTGCGATCACACCTTCCGATTTCCTAAATTGGAATCGTTCAAATTGAATAGTGTGATAGCGGCTTTACGCGAATTAAGACGAACGAATTCATGATCAAGTCCAAACATGTTCCTGATATTTTACTATTTAACGAGCTTGCATTTAGGTTGAAAGTTCATTTGCGTTTTGAAATTCGTTGGAGCTTGAACGATAAAAACTCATATAGCTAAGTACTCATTTATTTCAAGAGATTACAAACTTATTACAAAGCTAAATTAAGTGAAGTAAAGTGACTGAAAAAGTGTTAAACACAACATACAACATATTTTAAATAGGTATGTATAATTGTATTTGTAAAAATTACTAACACTTAAGTCTTTGGTTTTCGTTCTTATTCTACCTAATTACCTAATACGAAGTTTCTATACCTAATTACCTACTGTAGTTACTTCCCAATATAGGTATCAAAGTTTATCAAAGAGTAAGTCAGTAATACTTAACAAGAATCCATTAACTGAGTGTGATAAAAATAAGATAGTGTGCAAATTTAACAGTTTATTATTGTTTTTTATTTAGGTTCCTTATTTTTTTGTTTGCAGAATTACTGAAAGTTTTATGATGGCGGACACGAAAAAAAAATGCAGACAATACAGTTTGGACTACTTGAAGTTCGGATTTATTGCATCTCCATCAAATCAACACTTCCCGATGTGTCTCATATGTGAAAAAGTATTTAGTAACGATGCCATGAAGCCTTCAAAAATGGATGACCACTTATCAAGAGTACATGCTAACAAAAAAAGTAAGCCCTTGTCATATTTTCAAGCACTGAAAGAAAAACTAGACAAAAGGCCATCCATAGGATCGATGTTTGCGTCATCATCTATTCGAGACAATGATGGTTTACGAGCGTCCTATAATATATCTTTACTAATAGCGAAGTCGGGGAAACCCCATACAATTGGAGAGCAGCTTATCTTACCAGCCATTGCGGAGGTCCTTAACAATGTATTGCACAAACCCGCACATGATATTTTAAAGAGAATACCTTTGAGCAACAACACCGTTCAGAGACGCATAGATGAGATGGGACGCGATGTGGAAAACATTTTATGCAAGTTCTTACAGACCCGCAGATTCTCTCTCCAGTTGGACGAGTCTACATTACCCGGCAATGAAGCTCTATTGTTAGGATATGTTCGATTTATCAAAGATGAAAATATGTGCCAAGAACTGATTTTTGCTGCATATTTAGAGACTGATACTAGAGGAGAATCGATTTTTCAGGCCGTGGAACATTTTTTTACTGATAAAGCTATTCCATGGAAGAATATTGTTTCTGTTGCGACTGATGGTGCACCGTCTATGGTTGGTCGTCATCGTGGCTTTATAGCTCACTTAAAGCGACAACTGCCTGATGTACTGGTTATTCACTGTGTGATTCACAGGCAGCATTTAGCAGCAAAAAAGCTGAGTCCTAGATTGCATAAGTCTTTACAATATGTAATAAATGCTATCAACAAGATTCGAAGCAATTCTTTGAACTCTCGGTTATTTGCTCAACTATGTGACGAAAACGACGAAGTCTTTACTCGGTTACTTCTGCACACTGAAGTTCGCTGGCTATCAAGAGGCTCTTGCTTAGAAAGATTTTCAGCCCTTTTTGAATCTGTGTTGGAGTTTTTACAAGAAAAAGATCCGAATTTGAAAGAAAATCTGAACAATTGTAAAACAGATATTTATTACTTGACTGATATCTTTGGAATGTTCAACAAAGTTAATTTGCAACTACAGGGTGATGATCTTAACTTGATTAAAACAAAATCAATAATATCGGCCTTCGTGGGTAAACTAGTTCTTTATAAACAAAATTTAGGCAGAAAAGAATATTCAAAATTACCAAAAATGCTTCAAGATGATGACATTTTATTATATGTTACTCACTTGGACGCATTACACAAGGATTTTACGGAGAGGTTTGATGATCTTTTAAATTTACAAATTCCTCAATGGATAATAAATCCGTATAACACCACAGCCATAGAAGAAGCCAATGTGATAATGCAAGAAGAGTTGATTACCATCAGCACAGACGAAGAGCTTAAGCAAAAGTTCAACCAAGGCTATCAGAAGTTCTGGTTGCAACGCAAAATTGAAACACAGTATCCTACATTGTGGAACATTGCTGAAAAATACCTTATCGCTTTTCCATCATCATATCTAGTTGAAAAAAGCTTCAGTGTGGTAACAAACATTTTGACAAAACAAAGAAACCGTTTGAAAATCAACGAACGTGGAGATTTAAGGCTGCAACTCACTAATATTGAACCGGATGTAGCTAGATTGGTAGATAGTCACCAGGTTCATCCATCGCACTGAATGTTTTATTTTCTCTTTGCGAATTAATAGTTTTTAAAATATAATTTCCTACCAACTTAAGATGCTTTATGTATTAATTTGTAATAATTATAAATTAAACTTGATATTTACTGAATTGGATTGTCTTTTTATTTTGTTAAATTTTGACGAGAAAATGAAATCAACTTCACACACTTAACCAAGTGCAAAGTTTTCTAATTGGCACCTTAGTACCTAGGTATTTTGTACCAATAGGAAAAAACTAAAGATAGACTAAGATAGATAGCTGCTTTAAGTTAGCGGACCATTATGAATAAGGGGGTTGGTCTTAAAAGTAGGTAATTTGACCATGGGGGTCTGAGGTAACAGTTCATTGTTGAAAAGGGGTCACTTGTCCAAAATAGTTTGGGGAACCCTGGCTTAGATCTTTTAAACTACTCAACGGACTTTAATGCGGCTTTAACTAATTGAAGGAGCGTTACACGAGGAAAGAGAAACAGAAAAAAAATGATATTTTTTTTACAAAATATAACGTATAGGGGAGAGTTGGTTATATCGTACTGCCATTTTAATCGTACCACTTCTAAATTTCCCACTTAATGGGTAATTTTTTCTATAAAAAGCAACACCAAATCGTGGCCCTGTCTTAGCAAGGTAAAATATGAAACTTTATTTTGCATATCCATCAATTATTGCAAGTCTTGTCATAGTCGAAAAAAGTAAAAAGTGGTACGATATAACCGACTCTCCCCTACCTTAACCAAGTAACGACTACTTGGTAGTATGCAAACTCCTTCAAATAAGAGTAGTTTCTTTTGCTTAAATTTTAACCACGCCAATTCTGATCTATACAGTATTCTGAGGTAACTACTCGTAGATCGGCTTCAGAATATCCTTTCCGTGTTTGTCCTAACAGTAATTTATTTAATTTATTAAAATTAATGATATTTAAATCAAACGCATATAATTGTAAACGAAATTAATTAAAATATTAAAAAGATTAATTTAAACTTACGTCATGAAACCAAACTAGGCGATGTGTCTTCGGATTCGCTTTGACAGTACACTCGAAGTATACGTCGTCGCCTTCTTTAATCTCGTCAGGGTTCAAATTGGAACCCATTTTCAGATCTACTACCGGTACATCTATGAAAAATTAAAAGCTTTTAACATACATCTTTATAACATGAGATCATAGTCCTCTGTTTCAAAATTGTATGTGGACCCCACGATACAGGTTTGCATTTTTTTAATGTCTTACAATAGTCAGTTTTTTTTACATTTATCTGAGGAAGAACTGGTAAGAAACCTCACACTTAGTTAGTTACTCTTTTCAACATGTGTATACATTAAACAAAGAATAATTATTAGTCCCAAACAGTTAAATAATTGAATATTAACAAATTTCTTGCCTCTCAAGTTCAAAGTTAAAATGATAAAATTGTTCTTAATATCTGCAGACGTCTTATAAATATTTACTTGAAGAACTAATGTTATTGATAAACTTGTTTTTCAAACTAAAACAAGACAAGTTATGAAAACATATAAGTGCAATGAACTTTTGTGTGTTTTCATTTATTAAAAAAAAAGCATTTTCTTTCTGGCCAACACAAAGTGTCGGAAAATTTCATTACATCGCTCGGGAAACAGCGAAAACCATGTAATTAAATTGAAACCAAGTGAAAGAACTGCCTTCGCAAACAACATTTTCTTTTACAGGTCAAGATCAACTATATTACATTATTAACCTGGAAAATTAAATATTATTATTATTTATATTATTATTATTATTTTTGTATTAAATTATATCTTTTTCATGTTAAGGTCGACAGACAGGCTGACGGTTCACTTGATGATAAATATATATTAGCTTAATTAAAGAAACCGCATAAGCTGTCCTTGGCTGGCATTGACTCCATAATTAACTTATCATAAATTGTAAATAAGTAAAGTATCAATAATTTCGTTGATTGTCTTTTAAAGCTCTTTGTTTTGAAGTAATTATATTTACTTGTACATGTAGTAAGTAGTCTTAAAGTCGGTTATTTTTTGTGAAAATAATTATGAAAAACTAATGAATACTAATAATAAATCTGTAAGGGTCGGTCATGGAGTAAGTTACTTTGTTTTCAGAGATATCGTGTTTATAGGCTCTATACATGATACTGAAACTAAATTGACGATTTTTAGAATTTTTTTCTGTATGTATGTATGTATGTTCCTCCATAACTCTGAAACGAATTAACTGATTTTCATGAAACTTGGTAGATAAACATTTGGACGTACGGGACACAGGATAGGCTATTTTTTTCTTTTTCAACGCGGACAAATTTGTTTTTATCATCTGTAGTTCCACAAAAATCTAACAGATGGCGGTGTACGGCGCACGGGTACAGTAATTACTTATATATTTTCTTTTTCAACGCGGACGAAGTCGCGAGCGCCAGCTAGTAATAAATAAAATTAGTATTGAAATTAGAATCTCACAGTGAACATTCAGCCGCCACTTGTCTTCGATCGCCGAATCTGGTATGTGCTTGTTTTCGGATCTACACGTCAGATATTTTCCATCGTCTTCAACTCCTGGCACTAAGCTCAATACGCTTAGAGTCTCATTGTTCTCGGAAAACTGAAAAAATAAATAAAAAAAAAACAAAAGCCGTTTTAGTATCTACGTGGTATTCAGATGCACAAAGCCACAATGAGTGAAACAGCATATCCTATGCTGAATATACTCAAATATTTTCCGCCATAGAAATTTGTAGGAAAAATCCATGACAGATAAAGATTCCAATTATTGATAAACCTACTTCAAAACGCTACATAAGAAAAAAAGTTACGAAGTAAATGGACCTAGATATAATTGTACAGTCGAAAGCAGAGACCTAGGTACCACAGGCAGACGTTGGTTAGATACAGATTTTATAAATTAAAAATTCGAAACCTAAGAACATCTTCTGACGACATAAAATCGTGTTATCTGATTAGTTATTTTTATCCTTAAATATTATAAAACTAATTCTACCGTCGCGTCTGTCTGTATGTCTGTATGAAGGTTCGCTATGATCTCAAGAACTACTAGACGGTTTTTCATGAGGTTTTCACTAATAGAATGGTTTTTATTTAACACATGCAGAAAAAATTGCACCCATGCGAAACCGGAAGCGAGTCCCTAGTCTTTACTTCCGTACTTTTAATATTATAAATGCGAAAGTTTGTTTGGATGTATGGATGTTTGTTACTCTTTCACCCAAAAACTACCGAACCGATCACTATGAAATTTTACATACACGTTGTCTGGGACACCAGAAAGGACATAGCGTACCTTTCATCCAGAAAAAAGGACTATTCCTGAGGGATCATCTAAAATTAAGGAAACTAACTCCTGGCTAAGTGTAATAGCAATAACGATGTCAGGTGATATATTGCTTTTTCAACGCGGACGAAGTCATGGGTACCATTTAGTTTTTAATAAATTTAGAAAATATTTCAAATTTTAACATCAAAAACTACATAATTAAACCATTTATGAATTTTTAAACATTTATAAAAACAAAGAAAAAGAAAAAACATTTATAAAAAAAAGTAACCGTTGAATATTCTTCTATTACCGATTTTTGTATGTAAATTTTGTAACATAAAATGTAATATTCTTCAAGTAAAACCAAAAAAAATAATCAACAACTTCCTTTCTTTGTGATTTTTTATGATCGAGTGAAGTTACAAATATTGTGTTTTGAACCGTTAAATATTCAAGAACGTTTATGAAACCATAACATATATTTTTAACAGATTAAAATAAAGAATATTTCAGTGTTTAAAACTTAATCAAAAAACAAGTAATTTGGGATATCCTGGCCTTAACATCAAGTACCAAGAACGGATGCCATAGTAACTTCTTGCTAATTTTTTTTCTTTCGAGGGTTGTTATTAAATGAAAGCTCTACTTTCATTTAACTTCAATGAACGTATGGCATATATAAGACGTAATTAAAATTGAATCCGCTCAAATCCTCGCTTTGATTTTAAAATCAATTGCCTTTTCATTGAAGCGAAAACACAAAGATACGTCAAACATTTCCCTCCTGGAAATGGTTTCATATACGAATGTATCACTGAAAAACGTTTCTATTGCGCCGCCTGTGAAATAGGTACGAATCTACGAGTATATAGACAAAAAATTCACAATTCGAAAACTTTGAATTGAAAGTAGTCCTCATTAAGAACCTTTATTATTGCGAACGATTTCAATGTGACAGACAAAGTAGAAATTGTTAAGAAAATTAACTTCATTTTCGCGTGGCTACAAAACGAATACAATGACTTTTGTGATGAAAACACAACACTGTCAGAGGACACGCTAATGAACTTTTTAAAAAAAACAAAAGAAATACTTCCGAACGAAATAATAGAACTCATTTTTACGTGTGAAGCTTTTTAATGTTTACAAAAAGGTTGTTTTTCACAAATCCCATTGGAATATTGAAGTGAAGGCCGTCCTCTCACAGGATAATATCGTCTTCTGAATGTTTTAAATTTTCAATAAGTAGTTCACTTCAATATTAAGTAATTCTTTTTTCTGTATCTAAGATGTTCATAAGATATCAGTATTTTACTGGAGCAGAGAACTATTTTATTCAAGCACTTCTTGAATATAATTTAAAAAAATAAAGTAAACCGACCATTTTACGCACGTTTTGGGTTAAATATCTGAGCAAACGTCACATTTTTAAAATTTTTAAGGGTAGTTTTGTAAAGGAATCTTAGAACAATAACCAAAGTGGAGGTAGGAATCACAATCATAAAAGTTTCATATTTAGTGAAGCTCCTTGTAAATATATAATGTTCTGTGTTGTGAAGAGACAGATTTTGACGATCAGTGTCAACTAATGTCATTTTATTTATTTATCATTCTTTATAGCATCTGACGATCTTTACGAAAATAATGTTTCTAAAAATAAATAAATATCAAAGTAAGAAAAGATGTATTATAATTATAGTGACATAGATTATATAAACTTACATTTTTCGCCATTCGCTTTAACTGACGATTGTTTTTCCACCAAGTGACGTACGCCTCCGGCCTTGAGCCCGTTGTCCTACATTCTACTTCGTACCTCTTGTCGGCGGACACCTGTTTCTCTTTTGTTAGAATATTCACTGTAATCGGTTTCACTGGAATAAAAGAGCTGGCTTTTCATTTTGTCCGAATACATAAACATTCGCCTGAAGCAGTTTTGTTGAAAGAAATCTTAAACATCATAGTTTGAGATTGAGAGCAGATTGAGAGCAAACAAGCTACATTTGTTGTGGCGGGATGCTTTTGGCAGTCTAAAATTGGGAACCAAAATTATCTAGAATGGTCTTATAATTTTATGATATAAAAGGTCGTGAGTTCACTGAAGGGGATTTTAGTCAGTTTGTAGGAAAAACTAAACGTCTAGTTATAGAAACTTTCCTGTCTTGTGAAACTAGATACTTAGTTTTGTAAGGTAAACATATATTTTATTTAGATGAAGAGTCTATTGGATGAGTGGTGTTTGCCTTAACGCTCTGTTCTGGGGTTCCCTAGAACAGGATCTGGAAAATAGAGGCAGGGATCACTGCCACTGTCTTCTGTAAGGGGGTGGTTACTGCAACCAGAAGGGCTGCCCAAATGAGTATGTAACGCAGTGTGCTCTGGCACTACTAAACCTGCACCATACCTGGTGTTGCTCATGACTTTGGGCTGAGCCTTTTCCTTTAAAGTGGCCCCCCATCGGCTGTTATAATATTAAAAAAATGAAATAGAGATTTCAGTTTGCCTTATAGTATTAATAAAATAAAATATAAAATACTTACAATTAATATCTAAAATTAGGACTTTGGTTTGGGGAGGAGCTAAATTAGTGTTGGATGCTTGACAAACCAGCCTTGCGTTCAAATGCTGGCGTCCAACACTTGGAAAGGTGAGTGTATTGACTGTTATCCCATCTCCTCTTTCCTCGTACGAATCATCTATCACTACATTCTCTAGGTACCACGTCACCCACGGACGAGGCTTTCCTGCAAAAAGGTTCCATGTTTAGCTTAAACTCACATTGGCTTTTTTTAGCATAACTACTGTTTTTGTACTATTTTCCCATTTATGTCTCTTATTTATTTATTTATTTATTTTAAGACACACCAACAGTACACGTGGTAAAATTATTTATAATATAATGATATACAGCGTACTTCGGCTGACACGCCTACTATATTAAATCTTCTAATTATTTATTTATTTTTAAACCAATATTCCAAACAAAAGATGTACATCTAAATGTACTATTTATCATCATGATTACGTGTATTTAATCTTCTAATAGAAGCTAATTACCTCCTTCAACTTCACACGTGAGTTGAACATTGGATCCCTCGTTATATGGCTCGACCAACTTAGTTCTATCCCTTCGTTTGCTGTCGTATATCGTCGGACGACTCGGCGGAACTGTAAAAAAAATTGTGAATGACTTCACCAATCAATCGAAGGTTTTATTTCAAGAGAACTCAAAACATTAAAAAACCTTTCGTACATGTTCTATTGAAGATTATAAAAACATTTACTTTGATATCAAACGGTGACACGCACGTATAAGCTCCAATGGATTTAATGGAATATATTAGCATCTATTAACCTTGTATTTAACTTTGCACCTTCACTAACAGAAACACATTCTGATACAATGGAAGTATTGTCACTATCCACAATACTTCACGGTCCTTTATACGCAAAGTACCTCGAGTTTTTAAAAGACTACATCATCACAACAATAGGTCGGGCATTGTTCTTTGGATACTAATAGCAACATTATACAATAATACCATGGAAACGGTAATACACATCAATAAACGGCTCTAAAATTTGTAATGTAAAAGGTAGTAAACCAGGTTCTAATTCCGAAATCCAGACCTCTGACTCTTCTAGTGTACTTGTAAATCTTTTCAATTCCCTATGTAGGCCTATAGGGGCTTATATTATTTGTCTCAAAGGCCATGTGTTCGATTCCCGTAAAGGCAACTTTGGAAATGAACTTTTTATTGTTGGTTCTGGATCCAGGAAGTAGAGAAGTAGTGGCAGACAGGGGAACGGTTTAGAATCTAAATAGCTAAATGTGTTATGGAGTAAGCCTTCTATAGTTTTTAACAACAGTATTCAAAATTACTTACTTATGACGGTGAAATTGACTTTCAAATTTCTCGTCGGTGAGTCTTTGAAGTCGACCCTGCATCTGTAGACGCCAGCGTCCACAGCAGTCACATTATCAACCATGAGTACAGCTGGTGCCGCTACTGCTCTAAAGAATGCTCGAGTTCCGAAGACCGAAGGTGATGACCAAAGCTTTGGTTGATTGTAGGAACGCCCTCGAATATCGTAACTGTCAAAATATAAAATCAGTCAATCCAGAAATCGTCAAAATATCTAATTATAATTACATTATAAACCGGACCTATATTTTGTACTATATTTTGTTTAAATATTATTTTGATGATCTAAACAATAAAATTATACATTTTTGTGTTTCTATTAATCACCATATAGTGAAAATATTTTTTATAAGCTTAAGCGGCATGCAGGCGGACGTTTCTCTTTATGGTAGTTGACTTAGAACTCAAGCGACACCAGAGAATTTCTCTGTCCATCAGAGTTAATGGATTATCTAAAACAAAAGGTGATACAGAATAAGAAGAAGCAATAGACTCACCTGTACAAAGGTTCCCCATCGGACTCCTTGAACCAAAGCACCATCACGACAGCGTCGTCAGAATGTAGAGGCTGAATATCGCAAGGCAGAGATGCTTTCTTTCCCAGAACCCCTTGCACGTCTGATGTTGGCACTGTGAACAAAGAGAAAAAAAATCAGATACATTTTCATATTCGTGATTTTTAAAACACTGAATATTATTTAAGGAGTAATTGAGGACGAAATTTGATTGGCTGAATTATTTATCGCAAAATGGTCCCCGCATATAATATGATTGAAGATTTAGGTTTTGTTTTTTCTTTTGCGATAAAAGATGGTACATACGCCTATAATAATAAGCAAAAGTAGGGAGATGCAAGGTGATCCCGCACTGGTTAGCCGTGGCGGGTGTCGGGGCACCGATGTCGTGTCATAACGTCCCAACGACCCCGCTTATCAAAGCCACACAAAAAGTTGTTGGGTTTTAGTAAGACTACGAATCTGGCATAACCTCGCAGTGTCCCCTACACTGCCGGGTATCCAAGAGGATTTCCCAACGTTAAAAAAGGGACATGCAAAGTATGGGATAGTAGATGTGGTAAATTCGTGGCGGAATAAAATAACACAGGTGAAAGAGATTAGTATTTAACAAATATGGATCCCATAATGATAACGTTTTAATTTACTGTATGAAGTATGCACTTCATGGTCAAAGCATTTATGTCACAATAGACAACTAATTTTCTGCCGCCCACATAAGTTTCTATAACGGGTACGAGCGAGTTGACAGATTTTAAATATCTTTTAAGCTGGTTGCATTTCAATTTCCATTCAACTGTAATATATGCAAGAAGTGCAAACGCCACATTAACTGTAAAATATTATACCAAGAAAAGAAGAATTAAGAATGTAATTTAATTTGGAAAACTAGAAAACATTCGTTTATTTAAAGCCCAATCTACAGCACACACACTAAGGACCTTAAATTTAAGGGCTTACAGTAAAATTCGAAAATACGCTTAGTTTCGACTGAGAAGTATAGTTTAAAAAAAAGCCTTAACCACAAATTTTGATCTATGTATATTATTTTATTTAATTTTATAAAGATGAAGTACAAGTGTCTTTCCTTAGACTTCCGTAAACTTTCCTTTTATGCCTAGAATTTCGATTTTTATGTCACCTTCTAATAAGTTTTCAGAAAACTTAAATAATTATTTGTATATATTTTTCAGTTCGCTATAATATTTGTGTAAAAAACGTAAAAAAAGTAAATGTTTTATCCGTTTTCCATGCCCCACATTAAAGGTGGCGTGTCTCATCTGAAAATTTCGTTTGTAGCACAAAAACCCCTATTAGGAGAATATTTCGTGTGAGTGCTAGTGTATTGTGTATTGTGCTTTCCCTCTCAAATTATTTCTATAAAAGCAGCCAATCACACATCGCGTCACGGCACGGGAATCCTTGTTATTTCCTTCGTAACGAACTCGGTCACGATGCGGAAAGAAAATAATATTTTTAGTATTATTAACTGATCTTTTTGATAATTGAACAGATAAGTACAAGACCTCATTTTTTAATTAAGTAACAAAATTTATATAAATAAATAAATAAATGGAAGTCTATGCGTTTAAATTTACTTTTTTGTTCGCGGTTTCTATTTTTTTTATATATTACACAATGCACAGTTATGGTTTTACATAAGGTAAAAAATAAATGCAAACAAAAATACTAAATTGATTGAAACATACGCAAACAAGGTACAACGATTTGTTTACCTATAAACACATTATGAATTCACAAACATAAATCAATATTTATTGAAAATAAATTCGCGAAATAGTTTATCTAGTCTGAATATTTGTAAAATCGTGTTTTCCAAATATTTGTTGAAGGTTTGTTATCATCGGAGTGTTAGGTCAATAGGAAGGTGTGGGGGTTTATTTGTAGTGAATAACACAGCAATATTGTGTTGACCCAGATTTTTTAACTGCTTGATCGCGTCGCTACGCACCACTCGAACAGGCAAACACTCCGGGGACATTAATAGTATTGAATTTTTAACCACTGTTCCCCCGCTTATATTTGCGTACCTCTTTCATATGTAGTACGGAACACATGTACCTACTTTCTGAAAGATTATTTTCTACTGTTAGCACATTATAATAAATGCACTATGTACTAGATTTTACTCTCCGAACACTGAGTTCTAGAGAACTTTACTGTACTCTGTATAGTACACTGTATGACTTCGTAAACAACCTTTTTCGCCGGTTTATTTTGGATGTAATTATACAGTTCTGCTTTTATTAGCCATAATTTTTGTTTTAGTTATAACTATTATCAAAATGGAGGTTTTCTAGTACGTTAATACATATAATACATAACAACTCAATGTATAAGTACATAATTATGTGATAGCCCAGGAGTTCGAAAGCTCCAACCAGTGAAGCGAAGGAAAAACAGAGCGAAGCAAAGCGAAAATATGCTCGTTTCGCTTCGCTCATGTGGGCTAAGCGAAGATAAGCGAAGTCTGGAAACAAAATGATATTTAACACTGGAAACGAACGATATATTGATATGACGGGTTGCTTCGTTTCCAATGTAGCCCTGTCCTAATGTTTTGCGATTTGATGTGTGGTTTCTCCCGATTCCCGATATTGTTCCGAAGGTTTCTGTTTGGAAATTCTAAATACTTTATTTCTCTAAATACTCGTAATATCACATAATTAGCAAGCCTCCTTAAGTTAGCCTTACCGTTCTTTTTAGCATAAAAAGATTTTACTGCTGCAAACATATTCAAATCTATGATGTTTGAATCTCAAAAATAAAATTCAATGAGGTAAGTTTACGTAACAAATAATATCTAATATTATTTGCCATATAACGGTATATATAACGCTGGTTTGGCAAAGCAAATATTTTCAATTATGAATTCATAAAAGAACCAATGAAAAGAAAATTTTATTTCGGCTTCTTTCGCCATTAATTCAATCTTCCATCTAAAAATAGATATTTTTTTCCCGTTAAGTTTTCGAAAAATAATGCCATTATTACATTTACGAGTGAAATCGTAACGAAAATGCATATTACTTCATTATACAGGATTTACATGGGCGACCACAATCAATCAGTTTTCAGCCTCATCACTTTCATCGATTCCAATTAGTATAATATTCATAGGCTCGGTGTGCGCCTGTCCGGTGTCGGTTACATCACTTGATTTTGCCAAAATTCCCCACAATTGAATGCATTTTGTACAATTGGACTCAATAATAGATTGTTATACGGGGGAAGAGAGTAATGAGCACTCGAGATATTCGTGCACGAGTTAGCAGGAACACTCAATATATAATCACATACGCGAGAAATATATAAAAAAAATTGAATGTCTATTTTTTCGACCTTTTCGATTTTTTTGTCATAATATTTTAGTTGTATGCAATAAATAAAATAATTTTTAATTGGGACTATTTTTAGGAAGATTTAAAGGCATATTCATGTGATAAAGCTTGTCTATATGTTTTGAATCTATACATATAAATAAAATTGGAGTGTCTGTTTGTAATATTGAAATAACCGTTTTTTAGTACATGCATATGAATATATATACGGTACATACACCAAAATAACATTTTTTACAATTTTTGTCTGTCTGTCTGTTTGTTCCGGCTAATCTCTGAAATGGCTGGACCGATTTTGTCGGGACTTTTATTGGCAGGTAGCTGATGTAATAAGGAGTAACTTAGGCTACGTTTATTTTAGAAAAATTCTTTTATTAGAAACAATACACCCCGGGCGAAGCCGGGAGCGGGCCGCTAAGTATTCTATATAATCGATATATATGATATAAACAGATATATTCGTCCATACAAAATTAAATGCTTGTCCAGTACGGGGATCGAACCGACGTCCTTTAAAACATCATCGCAGAATTATCCCTGAACCAATCGTTAGCCAATTAATTGTTTAATTATTATACCTATACTAGTGGCCCGCTCCCGGCTTCGCCCGGGGTGCTTTTTTGCAATCCAGCCGATAAATTACTTTAAACCGCCATCTGTGAGAACCTTATGGAACTCACAGATAAATAATTGCTGTATTGAATAAGTATCAACAGATGGCGCTATGTTAATAATATTATATAATTTGCAATAAAAAAAAAAAACAAAATGAGATAAAAACTATCCTATCTTTTAAATTGGACCAAATAACAGATACTTATGAAGTTTGATCAAAGTCGGTTCAGTAGTTTCGGAGTTTATCGCGAACATACATCGTGACACGAGATTTATATATATATAGATGTATATTACTATTGAAACTAATGTGAATGAAACTTGAAACAAACATATAGACGTTGTCCTTAAATATACTCATACCAGGATATCCATATGAGTATACACATACTTAAACATACACATATGAGTGCCTATTAAGACCAATAGCTACATAGCCTATACTCCTATAGTTAGTATGAACCCACTAAGATTAGCTTTAAGCGGTTATCACACTTTACAATTTGAAGGAATCCAATTAAGGAACCTAAGTAGTGAACTAGTGATCGCAACTACACTAAATTGATTTCTAAATCGAAGACATAGAATTGAAAATAGATAAAATCTAAATTGGATTCAATCTGTTCTAACAGCGATTACACATTCCAATTTCTTAAATTGGAATCATTCAAATTGTAAAGTTTTATAACCGCTTTAGTTCTGAGAATTAATTATAAATAATAATAAATAACTTCACACATTCCACACAACACCATCTAGTTCCACAGTAAACAACTAATGCGTGTATTATGGTTACCGGACAGTTGATATACTACATAGATTACTTTTTTTTGTAAATACATACATATTATAAATAAAAAACATCCATGACTCAGGTACAAAGGTAAAATTTTAACACAATATAAACTTTGCTCCTAGCGGTATTCGAACCCGCGACCGTTTGGTTAACAGCTAGGGTTACTAGCCACTAGACCAAACGTGTCGTCAAATTGTATAGTGTGATAACCGCTTTAGTTCTGAGAATTAATTATAAATGATTGGTAACACCTAATAATGTTGGTTCTATTTTTTTACTAAAGGCTAAAACGTACCTGTCAATTATAGATGCCAACTATAACGTACCTATAGCTATATTAATGTACGTATAGCCACTTGAAGTCGACGCGTGAGTCAACCCCTCTTTATCCACTCGCAAAGGAAATGAGTGTTGACGATAATGACCTACAACCGATATTTTTGTTATATTCGTGTAATTCTACTAAGCCGCGTTGTTGTGATTTATCGTTAGAACAAACGGAAGTTGTACTTTTATAATCTTAGTTACAGTCGGCAATGGCACATGCAAATGGGGACTTGTTTTCTGAAATAACTGTATATTTTTGTTATTGCTCATTAATTTCGTATTTTTATTTTCTTCCTGACTTGTGCTAGCGACTTCGTCCTTAGCTCTTTTTCTTAGGTGTTAAACATTTACTTTTATCTGTATTATGTAACTAGCGACTAGTTCCCGGCTTCACCCGGGTGCATTTTTTTACGTAAAAACCTTCCCTGATTATCCCTCTATCCATGAGTGAAGACAGAATTAAAATCGGCCCAGTCGTTCTCGAGTTTTGCGCTTAGCAACACATTTACAGCGTGTTCCCACTACGCCGGACCGGCTGTTTTCTCGGTCCGTCTAAATAGACGGATATGCCAGTGGCAGTACAACTTATATGAAGGTGTTCACATTTAGACGGATCCGGGAAAACGAACGGATCCGGGTGTTTGGACGGACGTTTCGCCACTGAGAAGGTCCGTCTAAACGACCGGATCGGATGTAGTGTGAACGACGAGACGGCACCAATGTGCCTCCCTCCCACCCCGCGGTCCCCGCGGATCTCCTCGCAAACATCATTTCGGCTCTGCGCTCGTACAAAATGGATGCCAGCCGGCTCAGTCTTCCGTTTAAATGTGAACACCTACATCCGGGCGCCGGCTTCCGTCTAATCAGCCGGTCCGGCGTAGTGGGAACGCACTCTTAGGGATTCATTTTTATATTATAGAAAGAAGATATTTAACATTTTATGACATTTTGTTTATCCGTTGTTAGACAACGTTTTTTTTCGTTTACTTACCTATATATAATGTGTGTATTGACCTGATTGCCTGAAGTAATTGTATTCCTTAAATAAAACCAACGAAGATAAGACCACGATAATTTATTTACATATCTAGTAACAACTTGGTAGACAGATTTTATTGAGTTCATTAAAATTAATAAAGTATGTTTAAGAAAACATTAATGGAATTAAATAAATGTTTAAATAATAATATTATAATTCAATTAAAAATCTATTTAGAAACACCCATGGAACGTTGATGTAACAAGACGGCAACTTCCCCGAAAACTCTGGGAACAAAATCCGCTGGCATTACAAAGCCTAAACTCAAGTAACGAGTTCCAACTTGAAAATTTAATTGTAAACTTAACTTTTAGTAATTTAAATTTATGTTCCCGCTCTATTCCTTATTTAAAATTTATAATCTGTAATCTGATTCTATAGAACAATGGAGTAAGAAAGTTTGTGAACGTCACCGCCTCAGCTTCAGGCAAATTAAATTACAGAGGCCCACCCTGTAATTCAGGTGGGGGAAATTTTCAATATTATATGTACTGGAAATGATTAAAAACAGATTCCTTTGTTTACAATTACTCTTTAAATAATAACAATCATAAATTTTTAAAAAAATTATATAAAAACTAGCTGACCCGGCAAACGTTGTTTTGCCAAAAAAAAAAAATTATGGGGTGGACCACCCTTAACATTTGGGGGTATGGAAAATAGATGTTGGCCGAAATTATGTGTATTCTTGAATCCCCTCAATGGTAGATTAAAGAGGAAATAAAAGTATCCACGGATCCACATGTGGAGCCAAGCTGTGGATCCAAGTGGAAGGAGCGGATTTTCAGATCTACCCGATAAGCACACAAAATTTCATCAAAATCGGTCCAGTCGTTTCGGAGGAGTTTGGCAACAAACACCGCCACACGAGAATTTTATATATTAGATAGGAATATAATTAAATCAATACTTTTTTAATAAATAAATAAACAAATTTAAAACTCTTTTAGTAAAAGCGTTTCATCTCGAAAATAATATTTAAATAGAAAAAATAAATATATATTAAAGCTATATTATATACCTAAATTCTCAGCTGCCTGTTAGAGAAAAACTTCCACTATGTTGTTTTATTGGTTTACTTTTCATCAAAACCAATAAAACAAAATGTGCGAAAAGCCAACTTTAAATTTAAATATATCTTTAGTAGTCATCTGGATAAAATTCATTTAATAGAATTAAAAGTCATTATGTTAACAAGTACTGAAGCAAAAATTAATCGAACGATACGCAATACACCTCCAATGGGGCGTTATTGAGAAAACTCAATAATACGCAAGTGAAATGTTTGCAGAAATATAAATTTAATAAAACAATATTACTGAAACGTAGCAACACAATTTTGTGACTTAAGGTGTATAATGCCGAAATGGCCTTGAATTATTAAGCTGATTTCCCCGCGCCACCCTCTACAAGAGATCGACCGCACAGAGATGGCAAAGAGTAGTATGGAGACTAGACGACAAAGGCACGACATAGTCGACTGCCTACTTTACTGCAAATACCTACAAATTTATAATTATTTACAATGTAGAGGGATAATTCAGTAACAATGAAGCGTGTTTTGTTATTTAGTTAGTAAATTATGTTACCTAGTAAAAATTTTTACCCGTCTGCGCCACAACGAGGGTTATATTTTTAGTGTATAGCAGCGCGCTCCCGCCTTCGCCCGGGGTGTATTTTTTCTAAAATAAACCTAGCCTAAGTTACTCCTTATTACATCAGCTACCTGCCAATAAAAGTCCCAGCAAAATCGGTCCAGCCATTTCAGAGATTAGCCGGAACAAATAAACAGACAGACAGACAAAAATTGTAAAAAATGTTATTTTGGATGTTATTTTGGATTTTTTCTAAAATAAACGTAGCCTAAGTTACTCCTTAAGTTACTCAGCTACCTGCCAATAAAAGTCCCGTCAAAATCGGTTCAGCCATTTCAGAGATTAGCCGGAACAAACAAACAGACAGACAGACAAAAATTGTAAAAAATGTTATTTTGGTGTATGTACCGTATATATATTCATATGCATGTTGTAAAAAACGGTTATTTCAATATTACAAACAGACACTCCAATTTTATTTATATGTATAGATGTATGTATATTTCTTTATACGAATATAAAATATATGGTAAAAGAGCCAAACAACAGTTTTTATCAAAACTAACAATTTTTTTAATTTTCAGTAAAAACAATTGAGTTTTTGCACCAACCGTGCAATTTTCGCGTGGTACGTTTTGTTTGGGTAACGCTAATGCTGGCGGTAATAAAAATTTTTTTTAATTTTTTTTTTTAATTCACCAAGTGAGTGAAGTGACAAGAAATTGAGACAAAGTGTTTTTTTTTTTCATTTTGATAAAGATTACGAACTTTTTAGCGAGAATCTTGCTTCTTCAATTTTTTTAAAAAATCTATCGAGTGGGACAAAAAAGCGGCTGAGTGGATTAAATGGAAACTCTGTGGGGCTTTTTTGGGTATATTGAACTGTAAAAGGCACACTTAACATTTATTATTTTCTCCATATTTTTGATTCAGCGCTTGATTTTTCTAAAAGCTATCAAAAGCCCTTTTTTATAATTTTTAAAATTCATGTAAATAGAATTAAAAAAAAAAAACAAAACAAATATTCTTGTAGAAAATTTATTCACGTTTTCATTTTGTTTTCGTTTTGTCTTGTCTTTTGCCATGTCTAATTGTTTTGGTTTGGTTTTGGGTGTTATTATTATTAATTGTATAATTTTAAAGGAGGGGGGGAGTAAGGGGGAAGCGGAGGGGGGCTGGGAGGATGGTGTTGATAGATTACCCTCATTAAGGCCATTCAAATGATACCTAACATGGGGGGTCTATTTGTAACCGTTGACCATGGTTACAATAGACAGCAATTGACCAAATTTCAAATTTGGTCTACTCTACAAAATTCGTCTTCCTGAAACATCTCAGATGACTCCAAACACAACCCGGCTGTGACGCGCCGTTTCCGAGTTTCGGCCGGGGGGTTCGAGGGGGGCGTCAAATTTTTTATCTCGTCGAGACGTCCCCGATGAACCCAAATACGACCCGGTTGTGACGCGCCGTTTCCGAGTTACGGTCGGGGGGGGTCCGAGGGGGGCGTCAAATTTTTTATCTCGTCGAGACGTCCCAGATGAGCCCAAACACGACACGGCTGTGACGCGCCGTTTCCGAGTTACGGTCGGGGGGGTCCAAGGAGGGGGCTGTCAAAAATCTCGCTTTTTTTGGTGCCCCGGTAGACCGGATGACACTTTCCTTGGTGACTACCGATCACCCTCTATGACATTCCGCAAACGCCACCCTTCTATCCCTCATAGTTTCCGAGAACCGCTCACCAACTTTTTACCAGAACGGTGTACCGAGGATATCGGATTTTTCTGGAGGTCACGGGGGCGTCCCCTACGCGACCACCTACAATAGGGAAACCCCCCACCGCTCCTTCTAGGAGAACAATTCGATGAGTCACTAGATACGTGAGTGGGAATTCGGCTTTATAGTGGCTTTATTATTTATTTATTTATTAGGCTTATTAATTTATATTGTATTAATTAATAATTAATTATTATTAATATTAATTAATTTAATTAATTAAAATTCATGAAAACTTTCCTTCCTCTTTTGGTTTATTTTTGATATATTACGCTTTTGCCTCCTTTGCTTACTTCCTATCTTTATTAAATTTAGATAACAAGTGTATATACAGATGAATTTATTAACTGAATATTCAAATTGAATATTTCAGATTATTAATAAATTGAATATTATATTACAACATAATTCATATTTAGTTTTTTAAAGATTTAATTACCTAGTAAGACAAAAAAGAAAACCTATTAAAGTATTATATACACTATCATGCACTGTCTGTTCTGCCACTAAAATGTTTATTCTTTGTTTATTACGTAAAAATTAATAATTTGATGAGGCGCAACGCGGCACAGGTCCGTCTAGCATCACGACTCGCCCCGCACTGATTTTATGGACGAGAACGGGCTAGCGCTGAGTAAGTGGGGAAATATTTTTGATAAAAACATTATATAAAATTCAATTTTACGATTTTTCAAAAAGCGCTTTCAACAAATCATGCTACATTGTTATCTTCATAAGTGTACAAAATTTCATAATCTTTTGATAAATATTGTAGAAGTGAGATTGTTATAACTGAAAATAAAAGGGGTGAGTTTAGAATTTTTTTCCTGAATCAATTTCAATAAAAAAAAAATTGTAATTCCAACAAATCATTCCTCATATCTTGTAGATAAACATATATTTTTTTCGATGAAGAAAATGCGTATATATAATGAATAACACTGTTACAAAATGTTGCAAAAATTTAATTTTTTAGAAGGATAAGCCTTAAGAGAAGTTTAATATTGTAATCTTGTAAGAGCTACTTAAATTTTGAATGCCTTGTTAAAAAAAATTGTGCATGAAATTTATTTTCTTATTTATTGAAATTAATAATTTCGTTATCAATTTTATTAATAGGATGAATTCATAAAGCTTTTTTTCAGTTACATTTTATACATTACATTTTTTTTATAATATTTATTTATAATTTTAACAATTTTAAGGCTAATATATTACAAATGTAAAATGATAACATTAAAAACCACTGAGGTTTAATTTTGTGTTGTCATTGTAATTATTATTAAAATCTAACTATATACTATTAATTAAAATTTAAAAAATGTTGCTTTAAGTTTAATATTTTTAATTGTTATATTGTTACATAGATCTGAAATGGCCGAAATTGACCATAAATTCGACATATGGACCGCGAGCCAGCAACAGATTTTCATGACTCGTCCCGGTCGATAACTCGTCAGATGAATCGTCAGGGTTCAGCAGCTGTACCCTCCCAAACTTGAATAAGAATGACTTTTTATTTATTCACTAGCTGGTGCCCACGACTTCGTACGCGTTGAAAAATATTAAGTAGCCTATCCTGTGTCCCGTACGTCCACATGTTTATCTACCAAGTTTCATGAAAATCAGTTAATTCGTTTCAGAGGTACGGAGGAACATACATAGATACAGAAAAAAATTCTAAAAATCGTCAATTTAGTTTCAGTATCATGTATAGAGCCTATAAACACGATATCTCTGAAAACAAAGTAACTTACTCCATGACCGACCCTTACAGATTTATTATTAGTATTGAATAAACTATCATGTGACAAATTTTCAACTGAGAAGATACACGCTGTCAAGGATACAGAAAAATACATGGGGTAAATTTTCATCCAGAAGAAAGTACTGTTCCCGAGGGATCATCTAAAATTAAGAATCCAAGCAATGCTTACATATTTTGTCAGACGTTATATTTTTTTATTAAAAACGAAGTCGCGGGCGCCATATATACCTAGTATATAATTTTAATATGTTGAGATTTTGTCCTAAAAACTAACTTTATTTGAGGACAATGGATCTTGAACCAATCTCTTAGTGTGACGTTATTTCTCGGTCACACGATATCCGGGTACCATCACCGCAAGATGGCCTGATTCATCAGCATTTCCTGTCCGCTAATGATCAGACATTATTATTTTAATGAGCCGAAACAACCTTCTCGGACCAACGATTTATAGTGAGGCACAAGTAATTTTTTTCTCCTATGACCGATTAAAAGATTTAACTTAAATTTAATTTATTAAATAAAATAAATATATAATCGACTTCGCCCGCTAAAATTATAATATCGATCCATTAGTGTTTGAGTTTATTCATTATAAACATACAAAATTACAAATAATCTCTCTTCATAATATTAGTATAGATTTACATTTTAGTTCTGAAGTTATTCAATAAAAACTGCGAGCGAAACCGGGGCGACAGTTAGTCTAAAATAATTAATCAACAATTATTTATAAATCAGTATGTTATTAGATCTTTCAACTAAATCGTTTGGTTTAAACGTCTGTCACAACGATTGAAATGTGACAAGAAATAAATTATGTCTTCACTAAAAATTTCCCACCATTATGGTCAAAAACTAGGTACACATATCAATCATTATCATCCCACGGCCAGTGTAGTGTGTCATTGGATCTTACGCGCCAGTTTTGGAACCGATTGCGTGTGGTACAAGTCATAAGCGAAATAAAAGCGGGTCAATGATGAAGCCATGTTTCATCCATGGTTATGAATCGAGACAAAAATCGATCAGGATCTTGCTGCAACAAATACAAACAGCTTCATGAAATCCTCAGTCTGGTTTGTTTCTGCGCATCCGTAAGCATTCTGAGCACCTTTTTTCATGCCCAGGTGGTTGTGCATAATATTATAGACATTCCCTATCGAAATCTTTATTTCTTCAGCTATAAAACGAACTGTAACACGACGATCCGTCAAAGCAATTTTTTCAACTTTTTTTATAATTTGTTCGGTTACTGCCGCCGCAGGGCGCCCCAAGTGTGTGTCATCGTTGGTGGAAGATCTTTCTCACTTAATCTCAGCACACCAACGAGCAACTTTAGAGTATGGAGGAGCATGAACCCCTAATGTTTCTTCCTGCTTCGTAGTAAAAAAATTTTAAACAGAGATAAATTACCGTGCGAATTTCAATTTTCTCCATTTTCGAGTACACGTTCCGAAACGTAGAAAACGAATGACTACAATTTTTAAAATACAAATGAAAATTTAATTTTTAAAAATTATTATTATAACAAATGTCTAGGCTTTGCCTGCCAGTATCATTTTTTTTTCTTACCAAGGAGTATCTATTTCATTCTCACTTTTTATTGAACACCCCTAGTATAAATAAATAAATAAATGTGAAATACTGACTGGTAGGTTTATCCCGAAACCCCAAAAACTACATGAGCTAGACCGTCAAAATTTAATCAGTTAATAGTTAAATAATATAAAGAATTTTGGAAATTTTAACTTCACTAGAAAAAACATATGTTCACAATTCTGGTGTAGTATATTTACGTAATTACAATTCTCTTGTCAGTTAGAGCACAAGTCAAAATGAAAGAGTTTTGTAACTACTCGATAATTACTGTTATTAAGCCATAGCGTGTCTGCAAAAACAATTACGTATTGATTCGTTATGGCCAGCTTGATTGTGTGTCATTTTATTGATTAATATTGGTCTGTCAAGTAACAAATGGAAATCATTAATTGTTGTGTTTTAGCTATTATTTTTACAGCATAAAAAATGGCAAGGTATATATATATATATATATATCGATTAATGTGAATGTTGGATTCTGTACTATTTTTTTTTTCATTTTAGAACAATTTGATACGGCCTGGAATGATATAAATAGAAAAAAAAAAGTATAGATCATGAACCTAGAAAAAACAATGGACGGAATTCCATACACTAATAAAGTGTAGTACCGTAGTAAGCTCAGAGTAAGCTCGGTAACGTGTATTTACAGCACACATACAAACTTTCTTTGACAAGATTAGTTTTTACGGTGACATTATCTCACGGTGAGCACTGTATACCAGACAAGTTCAACATTTGTAAAACAAATATAATATTTATGTACTCGAATGAAAAGTTAATCTTACGGATCCCTAATAACATTGACCGTCTTTACAAATCCCGTTTGACCGCTGACCGAAAAGCGAAGATCAGATCGAAATTCTATATTAGCGTTATTGCCATTTGAATTGGGGTCACGATTCTATAATGAATTTTTTTGATGTATATCTTTATTTGCAAAACAAAGAGTTGCAATAAATTATATGTGATCGTGTAATTCAAGTGAAAATAGTTTATTTTTTAGAATAATTTTTCTTTTTTTTAAATAAAGCCAAATAAAAGTAGGTTAATGTAACTTGTACAATATTATTGAGTGAATAGACAAAACCCCGTTTCTTAAATTTTCTGCCACTTTTTGTCGTTCTTCTTGTCATGATTCTTGATGTTCATTGTCGGTGATAAAGCTACTTTATCAGCGAATAACAAAGGCAAGTTGCGTGCAACAACTAGTTCTTGATAATATGTTTTTACCACCATGCTTCCTCTTAGGAAATCCAAGAAATCAAGACGTATAAGTAGTCGCAATTTGTACTTTCAACTTGTGAGCTCGAGGGGGACTTCGGAAAACTATTAAAACTGTAATAAAGTGATCCGGAACTTAACTACCTCAGTGCAACAACTTTATTACGCTATTCGTCCACAACAAGCCACGATGGTCATTATAAATTTAGCCACAGTTCCTGCTAATAGCGTATCGCGTTTTAATCGTGTCCGATGTCGAAAAGAAACTAATCGATCAAAGGTTTATACTATAGTAAGTAACTATCGATATTTATAAATTTTATATTTTTAAGCTTAGCATTTTTTTTAAGACCGGACATACATGGCTTAGTACCAGAATGAACAAAAAAGTAACATGTTAATACACGGTGGAAAAACCGCTAAAAACAGTGTTACCCTATATAAAAATTAATTTTAATTTTACTAGCCTATCTATATTTTTAACATTTTAATATTTCATAAAATACAAATATTTGTCGATACAAATAGAGACAAAAACACAGCACGTATGCAATACTTGAAATTTTTCGTATTGAACAATGCAATGAAAGTCAGTCGTAATGCAACATCGAGGGAGCGTGTAGCAGTAGTCAAAGGCACAGTCGACATTATCGATAATTTCCACATCACTAATACACAGCACGCCCCTATTCGAATGGGTAACGAGCGTATAATCGATCAGTGAAGCATTCGATTGCTGGAGAATGAGCAATCGCAATTAATAGGGTACTAAAGCACCTGTGATTTACTGTGACTCACTTAAGGGCCATCTTACACTTAATGCCTACTAACTTCGATTATACGCTTCGTTACACTGAACAATTATTCATAAGATAATTATACTGTATTGAAAACAAACACTATTAAAAAGAAGATTTGTATTTGTATGATTTGTTTGTGTCGCAAAAAACCTTGAGTTTCTCGGTTTCGCGGAAATATGATTTTCAAATGAATTGAACTCCAAAATTATTTTATGACCTAACCTAACCTAACTACACCTTTAATATTGACATTCCTCAATGAAAAGGGTTCGTCATAATAACAATAAGGCTACCACCTATCGTTTTCGGCAGCGCAGTTGCAGCACCTGTAGCTTTGTTTGTGTTATAGGTAGGCGACGGTAGCCACCTAACCATCTATAAAATTATGCCTTAATGTCAGTAAGGGTTGCTAATGAAACTGTTTGGCCTGAAAGGCCAGCCATAAAGGTAACTTGAGGATAGAAAAATTGTTGCTTGCGTGATTTGGCCATAATAAAGTAAGTCAGACAACTACACGATATAGTTTCCGAGCCACCACTAATATAGAGTTTCCGTGCTACTGGTAAATCGCTTGTAATAATGTTGTAAAGTTATGGAAATAAAATTTAAATTCAAATGGTTCTCTCAGTAAGTAACGTCCCAGAGTGTTAAAGGTTAATTAAAGTGAGCCGATCGCCCTCCGCTGACACACACCAATTAATTGCATCTCGGAAATTTATTTAAGGCGATTCTTCTTCCGTAGTGACAGGCATTAGGCGAAATGTTTGGTTTAAGCTACAAGCGGAAGCGGGTTGATTGATTTGTATGCTATTTTTTAATTCCTGCTTTAATTTTTATTAACTGGATTTTAATTGCGGCTTTCGAATAAGTGAGTGTATTTTTTGTTAATGTTAAAACTTTTACATTTTTAACTTGGGTAAGTATGTAAAAATATTTTATATTTACAGAGTTTTTACTATGTGGGTATGATAAAATTATTTTGAAAATATTGTTTCTCTCAAGGATCAATTTATGTTATATTCCATATATTATTTTCATATTTTTTTTTTCAATTTTTTTTTAAACTATATTACATACGAGTATATTAGGAGTAATACTTAAGTCAGAACAATGTATAATAATTGCAAATTATTTCACCTCTTTTTGTCTGTATTTCAGATTTAAACGACATATGTATTTTAGCACATGAGCTGTTGTTTTTCAGTGCTTACTGTAGGCAATAACAACTATGTGATGTGTAATGAGATAAATAAATAAAATTAAGAAACTCATTATTTTGCGTCCTCACTTTGCCATAAATATGCTACTATTTCATCTTTACACGTTTTCGATATTTGACCAAATAGCCTTTGCATTTCTTTTGTTTTTCATCTAATAGTAATAAATAACTCTTCTAAATTCTAGAGTCGTCTGCTCATATTTAGATCTGCTACATCTCCTAGTTTATACGCGTCGTAAAGATATTGGATGCCAAAACCTTCTGTCGACGTGTTACGATAAAGACCGGAGAATAATGGCCCGGATGAGTGAGTGGGCGGCAGATATGAAACTAGATCGGTAACTACATTAAGGTTTAATGTTTGAAAAATTGCCGGACCGGTTTCAAACCCCCGAGTTCCAGCGAGACGTGAGAAAAGTGCATATTTCATTTCCACGTGGGACGACGAAAGTTAAGGAGTTCATATAGTAATCATTTTCGTTTCAAATTTGCAGTTCATTTAGTATGAAATTTAAGCTTGCAAGTTTGAAGTTGAAGAATATATTCCAGAAGATATAATATTAAATATATATTTTTTTTATATTATAGAATTTATTAAATAAAAAACATATAGCACGATGCACCTCTGCTTACAGAGGCAGATCGATAGCTTACAAAATTTTGGAACAAATTTTTACTCTTCGTAAGAACCACAAAAAACTGAGATTGCAATGGGTTCCATCTCACATAGGTTTAACGGGTAACGAAGAGGCTGACAGATTAGCTAAATTAGCCATACTAGAAGGCAGAGAGATGATAGTCATGCCACATTTCATGGAAGTACTCGGAAAATTTCGGTACAAATGGTACAATAAATTTAAAGAGTACTTCGATGAAAGAAGTAAAGAGAAAGGCATTTGGTACAGGACCATCCAGAGTCAGCCTCCTCCGAACCCATGGTTTCTAGGCAAGAATATAAACAGGACCAAACTTAAAATAGCTTTTAGGTTAAGATCCGGGCACTATCCATGTAGAAAGTTTGGATATCTTATGAGAAAAGTGGACTCTCCCGAGTGCGAAGTTTGCGGGAGCACAGAAGATGTCCATCACTTACTCATGGAGTGCGCCAGATTCAAAAAGGAAAGAGATTCATTGATGCATAAATATAACATATGTAGACAAAACATAGGCGCACTCAGTGCTGTGCTAGCAGAGCCGTACAGTGATGCGGCAAATGACTTATCTAGGTAAAAGCCTAGATAAGGCACATGCCTTTCTAAGGTAAAAGCCCCTAAATAACAAAAGATAATAAAAAAAAAAAAATTTACAATCTTAACACAAAAACTTAAAAAAACTAACTAATTATTTCCAAAAAATACTTATAAATAATTTAATCCTATTAAGCCTTTGGTAAACGGAAAAGTGGCGAAAATGCTGGCGGCATTGCCCCGTTGAATGCATATGCTTATCTTCTGGGCAAAGTAAGAGCCTTCTGGCATTCTTGTCACCCGACGCGTCTACCAACCGTTTTGCCAGCTCCTTGTAAAGTTCATGAAAGGCTGGCGGCCCCCACGGACCCATGGTCTCTACCGCAAGCGGCATAAACATGTAACCCCTATCTAAGTTTACATATTTGCGCCGCTTGAGATTTTCGGCTTTATAAGCGGCAGCACCAGCCTGTGACGTGCTTCCTGAAAGATGAGAAGGAGCCAGGGTGTCTACACATGTGGCATCCCACACCAGGGGTCTTCCCAGCTTCCAGATTTAAATATTTTAAGTATATTTGTATAATATTTTGTAATCAACTCACCATTAAAATGATTTTCATATGATTCCTTAGCTTTATAAATAAAATTCTAATTATTTAATAGGGTAGTGATTTTAATCCGAAACCACCAGTATGTAAAATTAGATATTAAAAAGTTCCTGAAATATATGTTTTATTATTTATTATTTAGGGTATTCGATTTCTAGGCATATTTAAATTTATGGAATTTTGAAAATTCTTGACATAAATTACTCGAGCTGCACGTTTCAAAAAAATATAAATTTTTCGTTATATGTACCTATTATCTTAATATTATTTAGAAGTGATAAAATTTGGTATGATCATAGCTTATGTACACTGCGTAAAGAATCATATTTTGAACTCTTCATACAATATGCTTTTTTCGACTAGGTGGATCGCAGAGCTCTGCGACAGTACGCTTTTAAAAACTAAGATGCAGAGCCTGGCACATAGACGCAAAATCGCCTGTCTATGTGTCTTTTATAAGATGTACTACGGAGAAGGTTCTCAGGAGCTGCATGAGCTCATACCGCCTTCCACTTTCTTCCATAGGACATTCATACATCCTCGTCTTATCTTGTCGAAATCTCTCTTTTTCGCCAAGGTTTGGAACTCCCTGTTGGGGTCTATGTTTCCAAGCTCATATAACACAATTTTTTTCAAAGTTCGAACAAATAAGCATCTTCTGGGTGAGCTCGCTCCAACATAGACCTCATCCTTTCTACACTAGATCTAGATGCTGGCCAAAATCAAACCCATCTCTAATAAAAAAAAATCTACCGAATTCACGAAGAAATCTAGTTTAGATAAAATGGACAGTTTTATTTCTAAAATGTGTATTTTTGCCATGAATAGTTCAACCTATGTGCCACTTTAAACATGAAAACGTGATTGATAACTGGAAAACTCTATTCGGCACGATAAAGCTTTAAAAATAGAAGTTTTCTGGGGAACTTACACGTGACACGGCTATGCTACGGGCACGTTCGCTTTACTGATAGAAATGGATATCTACCTACGTTAGAACGACTACAATAGATGTATGTACTAGTTAGGACTTTTATAAAATGTTTTAATAAAATATGATCTGAGACATTCATTGTTACTTATCACAAATTAACCACATGAACTACTGAGACTTCAAGTGCTAAGCCCCAATAGTTCAAGTGTTCAATCAATTGAACTTCTAATTGAACTAGTGGGAATAGATCAACCTTACACATAAATGATCTGAGACATTCATTGTTATTCATGACAAATTAACCTCATGAACTGCTTAGACTTATTAATTCCGATAGTTCAATTAATTAATGTAATTAAATTACTGAGATTAAAATGTCAAAATAGTTCAATCAATTGAAGTCCTCTTTGAACTAGTGGGAATAGATTAACCTTACACATAAATGATCTGAGACATTTATTGTTATTCATAACAAATTAACCACATGAACTGCTTAGACTTATTAATTTCGATAGTTCAATTAATTAATGTAATTGAACTACTGAGACTAAAAAGTCAAAATAGTTCAATCTATTGAAGTCCTATTTGAACTAGTGGGAATAGATCAACCTTACACATAATAATGATCTGAGACATTCATTGTTATTCATAACAAATTAACCACATGAACTGCTTAGACTTATTAGTTTCGATAGTTCAATTAATTAAGGTAATTGAACTACTGAGATTAAAATGTCAAAATAGTTCAATCAATTGAAGTCCTAATTGAACTAGTGGGAATAAATAAACCTTACACATAGCTACACCTACACTAAGTTGATATAAATTGCAAAAACTATATAGTATTCTACGTAATAACTAAACACTCTTTTTAAAAGCCATCTCCATTTGTCATTTAAATATTGAGTCGGACACGAAGAAAACGTAGTAGTGTCGGAAGGCAATTACTAACATTTCAAGCTATTTGCGGTACAGCTGAAACAAATTGCTTTCCCTCTACTCTACCTACAGCTCATACATTATCTACGTTTGCCTATAGGTGCTCTGACTTCTGACACTGGCGACGAGGAGCGTTTACATTCGTCTAATTTTCGAAACTGTCAAATAAAACAAATAGTTTGAAATTGATCACATTTTATTTTATCGCAGGACTTTAGACTAGCGAAACGCCCCCAGCTTCGCACGGACATATTCCGCTGCCTTTAAGTTAAAATTTTCGAAAATTCTTTCTTAGCGAACACTTTTAGGTACGTTATAAAATAAACATTTGTTCCAAATTTCAGCTTTTGCTAATAATTTTATAATTTATAAATTAATGTGAAAGTTTGAGAAGATTTAAATATGGACATTGATAAAATAGGAATCTCAATATACATACGTTGTATACATACGTTTATTTTGATACTGTATGATAATAGTTTAAATTTAGTTCTAGTGTTAATTAGTGTACATATTTTACAGTTTATACCCATGGAATTACATTCTATCTAAAGAATAACCATGCAAAAAGTTTGTATTTCAAGTTTTATAGCCATAATAATCAAACCAATAACTACACAAGTTACTGTTGTCTAAAATAAGATTAAACATATAACATCTGAGGAATTTTATTGTGAATGTGTACAACCTGTCTGTTTTAATGTGTGGAGACAACCATGAAAGTTACATTTTTTTTTGTGTGTAATTATGTATTTTTAAATTTTAGTTATTTAATACGAACTATTACCTAGGATTTTTGAACCGTTATTCGGTTTAAACAAAGACAGTAGTCGAGTTATTGGCAAGTAGAAAAGTCGATGTAAACGGGGCACGTAGGAAATTAGGAAGATAACTTCTCCTCAACCACGACGGCTCGTGTTTCTCTGTGGCACTCGGAAACAGTCTCACATATACCTATCGAACTGTCTGTTTCATTTTGAAATAGTGGCTTTGATTATTGGAACCTGAGATTTGATGACTGATGGGACCAAATCTCGAAATTCAAGGTGTTTTCCAATAGGTGTTTCCGTTCATATAACTAAAGGTCATCTTATTTCACAATACTATTAGCAAACCAAACAATATCGGTAGTTAGGAATCACATACAAGGACGTGTCTAAGTGCCATATGCTGTACAACTAATTATAGGAAAAATCTTCCTATAGAAATATCCTATTATCTTTCATGTTCTTGGTCTAAATATTAATTCCAAGATGAGGGAATTCAAAAGACTCAAATCTAAAATAATTATGATTCAATGGTTTTCGCTCTGCATCGTAGCATATGTATTTGTTGTTTTGTCAATTTCCTTATTAAATAATTATTTTATGTACTTTTTTACATTGTTTCAAGTAAGTTTGTTATTGTTTAGATTCTACACCTATTCGAAAGCATGTAAACATTTTTTTATAAATTAATTGGTTATTATTTAAAAAGTTGAGTTCGCTACAGATTTTCTGTTTTTCAAATAAAATGAAATAGATCAAGTTTTAATTTGATATTTCTCCATCAATATACTATTTAACAGTATGATATTAGATTTAAATTTTACAGTTGATTTGATTTTGTATTTTTTTGCAAAAAAAGGAGATTGCCGTTATGTAGTAATTAAATATTATAATAAAAACCCGTAAATATAATGAAATTTATATAAATTTAAATTAATTAATAGTTTAGTGATTCAGTGTTTATAATTGAGTGTTTTACATATTGATCTATTATTGAGTTATGTAGCAATATTTCATATTAAACACACGATTAAAATTATGCTATGCTCGATATACCTACGCATGTGACCTTGAAGCCTTGTGTGAAACAAAGAGCTATTAACCTAATGTTTATAGATATGTGTAAAGTTGTTACATTAAATTCTAAGTTAATAATTTTAAGTATAATATATATTTACATATTATATATCTTCTAATATATAAAATTCTCGTGTCGCGGTGTTTGTTGCCAAACTCCTCCGAAACGGCTGGACCGATTTTGATGAAATTTTGTGTGCTTATCGGGTAGGTCTGAGAATCGGACAACATCTGTTTTCCATACCCCTAAATGTTAAGGGTGGTCCACCCCAAAAATTTTATTTGGCAAAACAAGGTTTGCCCGGTCAGCTAGTATTATTAATATAAAGCTTCGGTTCCCTAGGTATTTCCACTTCTACTTGTTAAAGTGAGACAGACATACAGATTATTTTGATATATTCCAATTTCCAACAGATGATATCGACGGTCCCTACGTACATAAAGACATGTCAAAAATGGCAATTTTTTTTATTGCATAATTGTCTTTAGATTACCATTAGAAAGTTCCTAAAGCTAATAAAATATTCTAGAAAAAACAAAATTTATAATTACTTATACATATAATTATTTCTAGAGCGGTTTGAACATAAATTACGCTCTCCTGTGAACCCCGGTTTTAGACATGTCTTTATGTACGTAGGGACCGTTATATATGTATTATAGGTAAACATTTTTTAATATCACTATGATATTTTACGCAGTGATCGTAATACGACAATGTTGTCTATCGAGTCTCCAAATCACTTGTCGTTAAACCGCAAAGTTAATCTCTTGTACCAAGAGGTAATTATAATTTTAATTTATTCTAATAATGTACCCGGTCGTAAACGGTCGTCAACATGTTTGTCGTTTCGAATATCAACGGCCATCACGCATCATTTTGTCTGTCATTGTGAATGACAGATAACAAGTTGTTAAGTGTTAAACGCTAAAAGTTGACAATTAGCAAGTTGTTAAAGTAGGTATATAAAACGGATTACTGTCCCGTAGTATATATTTTACAAAAGATTATTTCATCATGTATATTTTATAAAAAATTTGTTCAACGTCTACACGTTAAAAATAGGTCGTAATATTATAGAGGAAACATTTGATTTATTGTATGTTTGTTTATAACTCAAAAATAAAAGCTTCATTTTCAGCGAGCAACATAAAGATGTATTTTATTTAAAAAAAAAGGAGAGATCATTACGATATTTACATTAATGTACCTAATCCAAGGTATTAAAATCAAGTTTATTAAATTAGGAGTGACATTTTTATAATACTATACAAACCTTCCCTGTTTTCATAAGTGAAAATCGAATTAAAATCGGTCTAATCAGTCAGAATGTTTTAACACAACTAAATCAATTTTATTATTAAAATCGGCAGACACAATAAAAAGTTTTACAATGTTAGTTAGACTGACAGCTATACAGATATAATTTGATTTGACGACACGTTTGGTCTAGTGGCTAGTAAACCTAGCTGTTAGCCAGACGGTCGCGGGTTCGAATCCCGCTAGGGGCAAATGTTTATGTGTTAACATTTTACCTTTGTACCTGAGTCATGGATGTTTTGTATTTATAATATATATATGTATTTACAAAAAAAGTAATCTATGTAGTATATCAACTGTCTGGTATCCATAATACAAGCATGAGTTGCTTACTTTGGAACTAGATGGTGTTGTGTGGAATGTGTGAAGATATTTATTTATTTATTATTTATAATTTTACAATTAATTTTTCAGTTCTATTTCCAAGCAGCCTTGTATTTTAAACATCATCCTATATAAAAGGAGGAAATATTCAAAGTTCGTACAAATATCTTTGGAAGTTACCTGTGCAAAAACTCTTTGTACTTCAGCTGGCTTCTGATCACGAAATTGTAAATGTACCGCAATCTGTAAATTCGCTATGCTTGTTAGCGCAACAGACGATGCCTAGAAGCCTTTGTAATGCTATACTCTTTCACGTCATTAAAATGCATACTTTTATATAACTATAGGCACCCTAATGGGGTCTTAAAGGAGAGTTCCTTAGAGATACCTGCACGACGTGTACTTAGGCATACTCAGTATAATGATGTGAATTCATTTGTAAACTTATCGAAAGTTCTTGTTATATTTTTCCATGCAACCTATATTATCAAATTTCAATTTTAATTAATTTTTTATGATTACATATGTATATAGTTATCGTTATATAATTTAAATAAATAAATAAATATCTTAACACATTCCACACAGCACCATCTAGTTCCAAATTAAGCAACTATAGGCTTGTATTATGTATTATACAACATAGACTACTTTTTTTTGTAAATACATACATATTATAGATACAAACATCCATAACTCACGTACAAAGGTAAAATGTTACACATAAACATTTGCCCCTAGCGGGATTCGAACCCGCGACCGTTTGGTTAACAGCTAGGTTTACTAACCACTAGACCAAACGTGTCGTCAACTAACTAAAGATTAAACTTAACTAAGGTTTAACTAAGATTAAACCACCCATTATGGTGACTATGATGACATAATGGGATTAAACTAAGGGTACCCTAATGGGTTAGGAAGGTATATGGAAATGGGCACTGTCATCTTTTATTCAAACACCGAAATGCGACAGTATCAGTTACTGTCGCCAGTCGGGCTGCCCAAATGACTATAAAACGCAGTGTGCCCTACCACTACTTGCCAGTTCTAACTTTGAAAGACCGTTTAAAAGTTAAAATGTTTTTAGAAATAAAAGTATGTTATTTTATTAACCTGAACATTATATTTTCCATAAATTTATAATGAATAACAACAATACACGACTCGACGTACTAATTACACAAAGCTCTCTGTAATCTCGAACATCGATCCTAAATGTAACACAATACACTAAAAGAACAGAAAGTAAACTCGTCTAACAGAAATGGTCATAACGCTATAAACAGAATAATTTTAATTAAGGATATCAGCTATATTACACTAACTAGTAGGTTGCTCGATGCCGCGGGCTTGCAGCCCGCGGGGGTGCGGTTGTGAGTTGAGTGTTGTAGTCTTTTACCATGGCTATTTGTTTTGGTTTGGTTTTGGGTCTTTGTTTTGTAATTCGTAAAGAATTGGGGGTAAGTAAAGGGGGGGAGGAGGAGGAGGAGGGGGTTAGTTTCAATAAGTCACCCTCGTTGAGGCCTTTCAAATGATACCCAACACAGGGGGTCTACCTGTAACCGTTGACCAAGGTCTACAGAGTAGACCCCAACGGTCAAAATTTGAAATTTGGTCTACTCTAAAAAATTTGTCTACCCGAGACCTTTCCGTAGACCACAAACATGATCCGGCTTCGTCTAGCCGTTTCCGAGTTACGGTCGGGGAGTTAGAGTGGGGGGGGGGGGTTAATGCGTTTAGTGTTTATTCGTGCAACTGTGCTCTTATAATTGCTTTGGTCTACTGAGTAGACCGGAATTGTCAAATTTTGAAATTCGGTCTACTCTAAAAAATTTGTCTTCCGGAGACGTCTCCCATGAGCCCAAACACGACCCGGCTGCGTCTAGCCGTTTCCGAGTTACGGTCGGGGGGGGGGGGAATTAATGCTATTAGTGTTTATTCGTGCGACTGTGCTCTTATAATTGTTTTGGTTTGGTTTTGGGGTCTTTGTTATTTCGGAAGGATTTTTAGTAGAGGGGGTCAAGGGGGAGGGGGGAGTGGTGGTGCCAATAGATCACCCTCGTTGAGGCCTTTCAAATGATACCCAACACGGGGATTTATCTGCAACCGTTGACCATAGTCTACTGAGTAGACCGGAACTGTAAAAATTTTGAAATTTGGTCTACTCTAAAAAATTTGTCTTCCGGAGACGTCTCCCATGAGCCCAAACACGACCCGGCTGCGTCACACCGTTTTCGAGTTACGGCCGGGGGGTTGGAGGGAGTTCAATTTTTTATATCTCTGGGAGTCGTCCCCGATGAACCCAAACACGACTTCCGAATTACAGCTGAGGGGGTTGCAGGGGAAGGGGGCAAGTGCGCAATGCCGGATTTCAGTCGAACCCCTTGGACTACCCGCAATGATCCCGATCGAATGAGCCCAAACACGGGAGGTATCGGTCGTACCGTTTCCGAGTTGGCACCGGGATGGAGGATGGGATGGGGTGGATTGGGGTCATTGGGTCTTGGCTGTGTCTAAATGGCCCAACGGGATAGTCTTTCGCAGCTCTCCGGTCACCGTTGCCGCCGCTGCGGCCCTCGAGTCCGGGGTCGCGAATTCCTCGGAGGGGGGCCGGGGGGGGCGGGTCGCGCTGCGCGCTCCCCTATCCCCCCCTTTCCCCCCTCCTCGTCGTTCGCCCCCCCGGCCTCGAGACCCTTAGCGGCGGGTCGACCGTTCTCCTCTAAATGTGCAAAATCGCCATCGAGGTATGATTTTGTATGAAGTTGTATGGAGTTTAAAAAAAAATGTATGAATGGGGTGGGGATGACACTTTCCCTGGTGACTACCGATGACCCTCTATGACATTCCGCAAACGCCACCCTTCTATCCCTCGTAGTTTCCGAGGACCTCTCGCGATCTTTGTACCGGTCGGTGGACCGAGGACCGAGAAATTTCCAGGGGTGCGTTACGCCACCCTCCATACTATGTGGTAGGATTGACTACCCGACATTGCCCCCTTTCTGGTGAAATAAATCGCTTTTCCGAAAAATTAAAATTTGTATGGAAACGGGATGAAGGGATGGAAATCCCGAAAATCGGGATGGCTTTTAAGAAGCATCCCACCGAGAAATGGAAACGCGTCATGACCACCGACCACCTATCCCCGATGGTTTTGGATATATTCCCATCCCTTTCGCCGAAAATGCCACTTTCGTATGGAGACGGGATGAAGGGATGGGATATGCGAAAATCGGGATAACCCATAAGAGGCATCCCATCGGGGGATGAAAACGCGCCATGGCGACCGACCACCTATCCCGTAAAGTTTTGGAGATATTCCCATCCCTTTCGCCGAAAATGCCACTTTTGTATGGAGACGGGATGAAAGGGGCGGGATGGGAGGATAAAGTTTATCCGAGAAGTTGGACCTCGAGGAACGATGCCTATCCCCCGAAGACTCCGCCCCTCTATCCCCGGTGGTTTTGGAGGTATCCCACTTCGAAAAATCCAAAAAGTTGTATGGAGTTTAAAAAAAATGTATGAACGGGATGGGGATGGGTCTTGATTTGGTAACCGCCGATGACCCCCTATGACATTCCGCAAACGCCATCCCTCTATCGTTCATAGTCTCCGAGGACCTCTCACCAACTTTGTACCAGGTAGGTGGACCGAGATCGGGATGGCCCCTTGGAAGCATCCCACCTAGGGATGAAAATTCGCCATAGCGACCACGTCCCTGTCCCCGACGGTTTTGACGATATTCCCATCCCTGTCGCCGAAAATCACATCCTTGTATGGAGCCGGGATAGACGGGGCGGGATAGGGAGATGAAGTTTATCCTGGAAGTTGGACCAGGACGATAGTCGATCGCTCCCGAAGAAACCGATCCTCCATCCCCGGAGGTTTCGGAGATATCCCACTTTGAAAATTTCAAAAAAAGTTGTATGGAGTTTAAAAAAAATGTATGAACGGGATGAGGATGGGTCTCGATTTGGTAACCACCGATGGCCCCCTATGACATTCCGCAAACGCCATCCCTCTGTGCCTCGTAGTCTCCGAGGACCTCTCACCGACTCTGTACCAGGTTGGTGGATCGAAGGTGGCAAAAGTGCGTGGAGCTCGGAACGTCACTCTCTATCCGACGGGATAGGACAGACCGCCCCGCGTTGCCCCGTTCCGGGTGCGAAGCTTACTTTTCCGAAAAAATAAAAATTTGTATGGAGGCGGGATGAAGGGATGGAAATCCCGAAAAACGGGATGGCCCCCAGGAAGCGTCCCGTCGAGGGATGGAAACGCGCCATTGCGACCACCCACCCATCCGGGATGGTTTTGGAGATATTCCCATCCCTTTCGGTGAAAATGCCACTTTTGTATGGAGGCGGGATGAAGGGGGCGGGACGGGGGGATGAAACCTATCCCGGCACTTGGACCATCACGAGAGGTGATCATCCTCCAAAGACGCCACCCCGCTATCTCCGGGGGTTTCGGAGATAACCCCCTTGGAATATTTCAAAAAAGTTGTATGGAGTTTAAAAAAAATGTATGAACGGGATGAAGATGACTTTTTCTGTGGTAACTACCGATGACCCCCTATGACATTCCGCAAACGCCATCCCTCTATCTCTCGTAGTCTCCGAGGACCTCTCACCGACTTTGTACCAGGTCGGTGGACCGAGGTGCTTATTACGCCTGGACCTCGAAATGACACCCTCTATCCAAAGGGATAGGATAGACCGTCCCACCCTGCCCCGTTCCAGGCGAGAAGATCGCTTTTCCGAAAAAATAAAAATTTGTATGGAGGCGGGATGAAGGGATGGAAATCCCGAAAAACGGGATAGCCCCCTGAAAGCATTTTACCGAGGGATAGAAACGCGCCATTGCGACCACCCACCTATCCCGGATGGTTTAGGAGATATCCCTATCCCTTTCGCCGAAAATGCCACTTTTGTATGGAGACGGGATGAAGGGATGGGATACACGAAAATTGGGATGGCCCTTAAGAGGCATCCCATCGGGGGATGAAAACGTGCCATGGCGACCGACCACCTATCCCGCAAAGTTTTAGAGATATTCCCATCCCTTTCGCCGAAAATGCCACTTTTGTATGGAGACGGGATGAAGGGATGGGATACACGAAAATTGGGATGGCCCTTAAGAGGCATCCCATCGGGGGATGAAAACGTGCCATGGCGACCGACCACCTATCCCGCAAAGTTTTAGAGATATTCCCATCCCTTTCGCCGAAAATGCCACTTTTGTATGGAGACGGGATGAAGACGGCGGGATTGGAGGATAAAGTATATGCGAGAAGTTGAATATCGAGGAACGATGCCTATCCCCCGAAGACACCGCTCCTCTAGCGCCGGTGGTTTTGGAGGTATCCCACTTCGAAAAATCCAAAAAGTTGTATGGAGTTTAAAAAAAATGTATGAACGGGATGGGGATGGGTCTCGATTTGGTAACCGCCGATGACCCCCTATGACATTCCGCAATTGCCATCCCTCTGTCCCCCGTAGTCTCCGAGGACCTCTCACCGACTTTGTACCAGGTAGGTGGACCGAGTTCGGGATGGCCTCTTGGAAGCATCCCACCTAGGGATGAAAATTCTCCATAGCGACCACGTCCCTGTCCCCGACGGTTTTGACGATATTCCCATCCCTGTCGCCGAAAATCACATCCTTGTATGGAGCCGGGATAGACGGGGCGGGATAGAGGGATGAAGTTTATCCGAGAAGTTGGACCAGGACGATAGTCGATAGCTCCCGAAGAAACCGACCTTCCATCCCCGGTGGTTTCGGAGATATCCCACTTTGAAAATTTCGAAAAAAGTTGTATGGAGTTTAAAAAAAATGTATGAACGGGATGGGGATAGGTCTCGATTTGGTAACCGCCGATCACCCCCTATGACATTCCGCAAGCGCCATCCCTCTATCCCTCGTAGTCTCCGAGGACCTCTCACCGACTCTGTACCAGGTCGGTGGACCGAAGTTGCTTATTACGCCTGGGCCTCTAGACGTTACCCTCTAACCGACGGGATAGGATAGACCGCCCCGCGTTGCCCCGTTCCAGGTGAAAAGAAGGCTTATCCGAAAAAATAAAAATTTGTATGGAGGCGGGATGAAGGGATAGAAATCCCGAAAAACGGGATGGCTCCCTGGAAGCATCCCACCGAGGGATGGAAACGCGCCATTGCGACCACCCACCTATCCCGGATGGTTTTGGAGATATTTCCATCCCTTTCGGTGAAAATGCCACTTTTGTATGGAGGCGGGATAAAGGAGGCGGGATAGGGGGATAAAGTTTTCCCCAGAAGTTGGACCTCGAGGAACGATGCCTATCCCCCGAAGACACCACCCCGCTATCTCCCGTGGTTTCGGAGATAATCCCCTTGGAATATTTCAAAAAAGTTGTATGGAGTTTAAAAAAAATGTATGAACGGGATGGGGATGACTCGTTCTGTGGCAACTACCGATGACCCCCTATGACATTCTGCAAACGCCACCCTTCTATCCCCCGTAGTCTCCGAGGACCTCTCACCGACTTTGTACCGGGTCGGTGGACCGAGGGTGGCAAAAGTGCGTGGAGTTCGAAACATCACTATCTATCCGACGGGACAGGATAGACCGCCCCGCGTTGCCCCGTTCCAGTGAAAAGGTAGCTTCTCCGACAAAATAAAAATTTGTATGGAGGCGGGATGAAGGGATGGAAATCCCGAAAAACGGGATAGCCCCCAGGAAGCGTCCCACCGAGGGATTGAAACGCGCCATTGCGACCACCCACCTATCCCGGATGGTTCTGGAGATATTCGTATCCCTTTTGCCGAAAATGCCACTTTTGTATGGAGGCGGGATGAAGGGGGCGGGATGGGGGGATAAAGTTTATCCCAGAAGTTGGACCTCGAGGAACGATGCCTATCCCCCCAAGACACCGCCCCTCTATCTCCGGTGGTTTTGGAGATGTGCCACTTTGAAAATTTCAAAAAAGTTGTATGGAGTTTAAAAAAAATGTATGAACGGGATGGGGATGACTCGTTCTGTGGTAACCGCCGATCACCCCTTATGACTTTCCGCAAACGCCACCCTTCTATCCCTCACACTTTCCGAGATCCCGTCGCCAACTTTTTACCAGATCGGTGTACCGAGGTCTTCGATTTAATTTCTCGACAACTTTTCTTTCTCTTTACGACGAGCCCCAAGGGTAAATCCCCCCACCCCTCCTTCCCGGAGAACTTTGTCAATAGTTCGGTCAGTGGGTGTTCGGCTTTATATTTGTTAACTAGATCGCGCGTGCTGCCGCGGACTGCAAGCAGCCCGCGGGGGTGCGGTTGTGAGTTGAGTGTTGTAGTCTTTTACCATGGCTATTTGTTTTGGTTTGGTTTTGGGTCTTTGTTTTGTAATTCGTAAAGAATTGGGGGTAAGTAAAGGGGGGGAGGAGGAGGAGGAGGGGGTTAGTTTCAATAGGTCACCCTCGTTGAGGCCTTTCAAATGATACCCAACACAGGGGGTCTACCTGTAACCGTTGACCAAGGTCTACAGAGTAGACCCCAACGGTCAAAATTTGAAATTTGGTCTACTCTAAAAAATTTGTCTACCCGAGACCTTTCCGTAGACCACAAACATGATCCGGCTGCGTCTAGCCGTTTCCGAGTTACGGTCGGGGAGTTAGAGTGGGGGGGGGGGGTTAATGCGTTTAGTGTTTATTCGTGCAACTGTGCTCTTATAATTGCTTTGGTCTACTGAGTAGACCGGAATTGTCAAATTTTGAAATTCGGTCTACTCTAAAAAATTTGTCTTCCGGAGACGTCTCCCATGAGCCCAAACACGACCCGGCTGCGTCTAGCCGTTTCCGAGTTACGGTCGGGGGGGGGGCGGGGAATTAATGCTATTAGTGTTTATTCGTGCGACTGTGCTCTTATAATTGTTTTGGTTTGGTTTTGGGGTCTTTGTTATTTCGGAAGGATTTTTATTAGAGGGGGTAAAGGGGTAGGGGGGAGGGGGGAGTGGTGGTGCCAATAGATCACCCTCGTTGAGGCCTTTCAAATGATACCCAACACGGGGATTTATCTGCAACCGTTGACCATGGTCTACTGAGTAGACCGGAACTGTAAAAATTTTGAAATTTGGTCTACTTTAAAAAATTTGTCTTCCGGAGACGTCTCCCATGAGCCCAAACACGACCCGGCTGCGTCGCACCGTTTTCGAGTTACGGCCGGGGGGTTGGAGGGAGTTCAATTTTTTATATCTCGGGGAGTCGTCCCCGATGAACCCAAACACGACTTCCGAATAACAGCTGAGGGGGTTGCAGGGGAAGGGGGCAAGTGCGCAATGCCGGATTTCAGTCGAACCCCTTGGACTACCCGCAATGATCCCGATCGAATGAGCCCAAACACGGGAGGTATCGGTCGTACCGTTTCCGAGTTGGCACCGGGATGGAGGATGGGATGGGGTGGATTGGGGTCATTGGGTCTTGGCTGTGTCTAAATGGCCCAACGGGATAGTCTTTCGCAGCTCTCCGGTCACCGTTGCCGCCGCTGCGGCCCTCGAGTCCGGGGTCGCGAATTCCTCGGAGGGGGGCCGGGGGGGGCGGGTCGCGCTGCGCGCTCCCCTATCCCCCCCTGTCCCCCCTCCTCGTCGTTCGCCCCCCCGGCCTCGAGACCCTTAGCGGCGGGTCGACCGTTCTCCTCTAAATGTGCAAAATCGCCATCGAGGTATGATTTTGTATGAAGTTTAAAAAAAAATGTATGAATGGGGTGGGGTTGACACTTTCCCTGGTGACTACCGATGACCCTCTATGACATTCCGCAAACGCCACCCTTCTATCCCTCGTAGTTTCCGAGGACCTCTCGCGATCTTTGTACCAGGTCGGTGGACCGAGGACCGAGAAATTTCCAGGGGTGCGTTACGCCACCCTCCATACTATGTGGTAGGATTGACTACCCGACATTGCCCCCTTTCTGGTGAAATAAATCGCTTTTCCGAAAAATTAAAATTTGTATGGAAACGGGATGAAGGGATGGAAATCCCGAAAATCGGGATGGCTTTTAAGAAGCATCCCACCGAGAAATGGAAACGCGGCATGACCACCGACCACGTATCCCCGATGGTTTTGGATATATTCCCATCCCTTTCGCCGAAAATGCCACTTTCGTATGGAGACGGGATGAAGGGATGGGATATGCGAAAATCGGGATAACCCATAAGAGGCATCCCATCGGGGGATGAAAACGCGCCATGGCGACCGACCACCTATCCCGTAAAGTTTTGGAGATATTCCCATCCCTTTCGCCGAAAATGCCACTTTTGTATGGAGACGGGATGAAAGGGGCGGGATGGGAGGATAAAGTTTATCCGAGAAGTTGGACCTCGAGGAACGATGCCTATCCCCCGAAGACTCCGCCCCTCTATCCCCGGTGGTTTTGGAGGTATCCCACTTCGAAAAATCCAAAAAGTTGTATGGAGTTTAAAAAAAATGTATGAACGGGATGGGGATGGGTCTCGATTTGGTAACCGCCGATGACCCCCTATGACATTCCGTAAACGCCATCTCTCTATCGTTCATAGTCTCCGAGGACCTCTCACCAACTTTGTACCAGGTAGGTGGACCGAGATCGGGATGGCCCCTTGGAAGCATCCCACCTAGGGATGAAAATTCGCCATAGCGACCACGTCCCTGTCCCTGACGGTTTTGACGATATTCCCATCCCTGTCGCCGAAAATCACATCCTTGTATGGAGCCGGGATAGACGGGGCGGGATAGGGGGATGAAGTATATCCTGGAAGTTGGACCAGGACGATAGTCGATCGCTCCCGAAGAAACCGATCCTCCATCCCCGGAGGTTTCGGAGATATCCCACTTTGAAAATTTCAAAAAAAGTTGTATGGAGTTTAAAAAAAATGTATGAACGGGATGAGGATGGGTCTCGATTTGGTAACCGCCGATGGCCCCCTATGACATTCCGCAAACGCCATCCCTCTGTGCCTCGTAGTCTCCGAGGACCTCTCACCGACTCTGTACCAGGTCGGTGGATCGAGGGTGGCAAAAGTGCGTGGAGCTCGGAACGTCACTCTCTATCCGACGGAATAGGACAGACCGCCCCGCGTTGCCCCGTTCCGGGTGCGAAGCTTACTTTTCCGAAAAAATAAAAATTTGTATGGAGGCGGGATGAAGGGATGGAAATCCCGAAAAACGGGATGGCCCCCAGGAAGCGTCCCGTCGAGGGATGGAAACGCGCCATTGCGACCACCCACTCATCCGGGATGGTTTTGGAGAAATTCCCATCCCTTTCGGTGAAAATGCCACTTTTGTATGGAGGCGGGATAAAGGGGGCGGGATGGGGGGATGAAACCTATCCCGGCACTTGGACCATCACGAGAGGTGATCATCCTCCAAAGACGCCACCCCGCTATCTCCGGGGGTTTCGGAGATAACCCCCTTGGAATATTTCAAAAAAGTTGTATGGAGTTTAAAAAAAATGTATGAACGGGATGGGGATAACTCTTTTTGTGGTAACTACCGATGACCCCCTATGACATTCCGCAAACGCCACCCTTCTATCCCCCGTAGTCTCCGAGGACCTCTCACCGACTCTGTACCGGGTCGGTGGACCGAGGGTGGCAAAAGTGCCTGGAGCTCGGAACGTCACTCTCTATCCGCCGGGATAGGATAGACCGCCCCGCGGTGCCCCTTTCCAGGTGAAAAGGTTGCTTCTCCGAAAAAATAAAAATTTGTATGGAGGCGGGATGAAGGGATAGAAATCCCGAAAAACGGGATGGCTCCCTGGAAGCATCCCACCGAGGGATGGAAACGCGCCATTGCGACCACCCACCTATCCCGGATGGTTTTGGAGATATTTCCATCCCTTTCGGTGAAAATGCCACTTTTGTATGGAGGCGGGATGAAGGGGGCGGGATGGGGGGATAAAGTTTACCCCAGAGGTTGGACCACCACGATGGATGGTCATCCGCCGAAGACGCCGCATGTGCCACTTTGAAAATTTCAAAAAAGTTGTATGGAGTTTAAAAAAAATGTATGAACGGGATGGGGATGACTCGTTTTGTGGCAATTGCCGATCCCCCCCTATGACTATCCGCAAACGCCACCCTTCTATCCCTCACACTTTCCGAGATCCCGTCGCCAACTTTTTACCAGGTCGGTGTACCGAGGTCTTCGATTTAATTTCTCGACAACTTTTCTTCCTCTCCACGACGAGCCCCGAGGGTAAATCCCCCCACCACTCCTTCCCGGAGAACTTTGTCAATAGTTCGGTCAGTGGGTGTTCGGCTTTATATTTGTTAACTAGTAGGTTGCTCGATGCCGCGGGCTTGCAGCCCGCGGGGGGGTTTTTGTGTTTCATTTTTTGTTGTCTTTTGCCATGTCTAATTGTTTTGGTTTGGTTTTGGGTCTTTGTTTTGTAATTCGTACCATCCAATTCGCCGAAAATTCCACTTTTGTGTGGAGGGGGGGGGAGGAGGGGAGGGGGAGTTGATGAGTTTAGTGTTTATTCGTGCGACTGTGATGTTTGCTTTTGGGTCTTTGTTTTGTAATTCGTGAAGAATTGGGGGTAAGCAAGGGGGGAGGGGGGAGGCGGGCGGGGCAATAGATCACCATCGTTGAGACCTTTCAAATGATACCCAACACGAGGGGTCTACCTGTAACCGTTGACCATGGTCTACTGAGTAGACCGAAATTCTCAAATTTTTAAATTTGGTCTAAAAAATTTGTCTTTCTGAGACGTCTCTGATGACCCCAAACACGACCCGGTTGTGACGCGCCGTTTCCGAGGTACAGCCTGGGGGGTCCGAGGGGGGCGTCAAATTTTTTATCTCTGGGAGACGTCTCCGATGACCCCAAACACGACCCGGTTGTGACGCGCCGTTTCCGAGTTACGGCCTGGGGGGTCCGAGGGGGGCGTCAAATTTTTTATCTCTGGGAGACGTCTCCGATGACCCCAAACACGACCCGGTTGTGACGCGCCGTTTCCGAGTTACGGCCGGTGGGGTCCGAGGGGCGCGTCAAATTTTTTATCTCTGGGAGACGTCTCCGATGACCCCAAACACGGCCCGGTTGTGACGCGCCGTTTCCGAGATACGGCTGAGGGGGTTGGAGGGGGGTTCAATTTTTTTTATCTCGGGGAGACGTCTCCAATGAGCCCAAACACGACCCGTCTGCGTCACGCCGTTTCCGAGTTACGGCCGGGGGGGTCCGAGGGGGGCGTCAAATTTTTTATCTCTGGGAGACGTCTCCGATGACCCCAAACACGGCCCGGTTGTGACGCGTCGTTTCCGAGATACGGCTGAGGGGGTTGGAGGGGGGTTCAATTTTTTTTATCTCGGGGAGACGTCTCCGATGACCCGAAACACGACGCGGTTGAGTCGCGCCGTTTCCGAGTTACGGCCGGGGGTGTTGGAGGGGGGCGGCAAATTTTTTATCTCGGGGAGACGTCTCCGAAGACCCCAAACACGACCTGGCTGCGCCGGGCCGTTTCCGAGTTACGGCTGAGGGGGTTGGAGAGGGGATCAATTTTTTTATCTCGGGGAGACGTCTCCGATGAGTCCAAACACGACCCGGCTGTGACGTGCCGTTTCCGAGTTACGGCCTGGGGGGTCCGAGGGGGGCGTCAAATTTTTTATCTCGAGGAGACGTCTCCGATGACCCCAAACACGACCCGGCTGTGACGCGCCGTTTCCGTGTTACGACTGAGGGGGTGCGAAGGGAGGGGGTGTCGAAATCTCTCCTTTTTTTGGTGCCCCGGTAGGCCCTTGCCGTCGCTCCGCGACGGGTCGACTGCCGGTCTCTTATGTCGGTGCAAAAATTCCTTTCAGTTGTGATTTTGTATGGAGTGTAGGAGGGAGGGGGAGGGCCAGTGCACAATGCCAAAATTCGGTCCGACCCCATGGACTACCCGCGACGAGCCCGATCGAATGAGCCCAAACACGGGGGGTATCGGTCGAACCGTTTCCGAGTTAGTACCGGGATGGACGGATGGGATGGGGAGAATCGGGGTCATTGGGTCTTGGCTGTGTCTAAATGGCCGAAGGGGACGGACTTTCGCGGCTCTCCGGCCACAGTTGCCGCCGCTGCGGCCCTCGAGTCCGGGGGAGCGAATTCCTCGGAGGGGGGCCGGGGGGGCGGGTCGCGCTGCGCGCTCCCCTAGCCCCCCCTATCCCCCCTCCTCGTCATTCACCCCCCCGGCCTCGAGACCCTTCGCGGCGGGTCAACCGCCCTCCTCTAAATGTGCAAAATCGCCATCGAGGTGTGAATTTGTATGAAAGGGGGGGAGGTGGGGGGAAGGTGACGGTCCCGGAGGGTGGACCTCGCGGGGTGACGGTTATCCGCCAAAGTGACCACCCACCCATCCGCGATGGTTTTGGAGATATTCCCTATCCTTCCGAAAAGAAATGCCACTTTTGTATGGAGGGGGGGCGAAGAGGGGGAGGTGGCGGGAAGTAGACCGTCCCGGCCGATGGGCCTCGAGGAGAAACTGTTATCCCCCAAAGAGACCGAACAGGCAGCTGCCACCGCTGAGGAGCTACGTGGATCGGAAAGTCCATACAGGTTGTATGGAGTGTAAAAAAAATGTATGAACGGGATGGGGATGACACTCTCCCTGGTGACTACCGATGACCCTCTATGACATTCCGCAAACGCCACCCTTCCATCCCTCTTACTTTCCGAGGACCGCTCGCCATCTTTGTACCAGGTCGGTGGACCGAGCACCGAAGAATTTCCTACGGTGCGCTACGCCGCCCTCCATACGATGGGATGAGATATACCGCTCCAGAAAATCTCATTCCGGTTGAAATAAATCGCTTTTCCGAAAATCCATAAATTTGTATGGAGACGGGATGAAGGGATGGAAATCCCGCAAATCGGGATGGCCCTTAAGAAGGATCGCACCGAGGGATGGAAACGCGCTATGGAGACCGACTTCCCATCCTCGATGGTTTTGGAGATATTCCCATCCCTTTCGCCGAAAATGCCACTTTTGTATGGAGACGGGATGAAGGGGGCGGGATGGGGGGATAAAGTTTATCCGAGAAGTTGGACCACCACTATGGGTTATCATCCCCCTAAGACGCCGCCCACCTATCTCCGGCGGTTTCGGAGATGTTCCACTTTGAAAATTCCAAAAAGTTGTATGGAGTTTAAAAAAAATGTATGAACGGGATGGGGATGACATTTTCTTTGGTGACTATCGATGACCCTCTATGACATTCCGCAAACGCCACTCTTCCATCCCTCGTAGTTTCCGAGGACCGCTCGCCAACTTTTTACCAAGTCGGTGGACCGAGCACCGAGGAAATTCCTGGGGCGCGCTACGCCACCCTCTATACGGCGGGATAGAATAGACCGCCCCACGGTGTCTCCTTGTGGGTGAAATAAATCGCTTTTCCGAAAAACCATAATGTTGCACGGCGGCGGGATGAAGGGATGGGATACTCGAAACGCGGGATGGCTTTTAAGAAGCATCCCACCGAGGGACGGAAACGCGCCATTGAGACCGACTTCCTATCCTCGATGGTTTCGGAGATATTTCCATCCTTCAAAGAAATTGCCACTTTTTGTATGGAGGGGGGGCGAAGGGGGGGAGGTGGGGGGAAGTAGACTATCCCGGCCGATGGACCTCGGGGAGAAACCTTTATCCCCCAAAGACGCCACCCCTCTATCTCCCGTGGTTCGGGAGGTGTTCCACTTGGAAAAGTCCAAAAAAGTTGTATGGAGTTTAAAAAAAATGTATGAACGGGATGGGGATGACACTTTCCCTGGTGACCACCGATGACCCTCTATGACATTCCGCAAACCCCGTCCCTCTGCGACTAATACTTTCCCAGATCCCGTCACCAACTTTTTACCAGAACGGTGTACCGAGGATATCGGATTTTTCTGGAGGTCACGGGGGAATCCCCTATACGACCATATATAATAGGGAAATCCCCGACCGCTCCTTCTAGGAGAACAAAAAGATGAGTCATTAGGTCGTTGAGTGGGAATCCGGCTTTATAGTTTATTAACTAGTAGGTTGCTCGATGCCGCGGGCTTGCAGCCCGCGGGGGGGTTTTTATGTTGTAGTTTGTCTTGTCTTTTGCCATGTCTAATTGTTTTGGTTTGGTTTTGGGTCTTTGTTTTGTAATTCGTGAAAAATTGGGGGTAAGTAACTAAGGTTGTGTTAGGTTAGGTAAGATAAAGGATGAGGGGGGAGGTGGGTGGTGGCAATAGATCACCCTCGTTGAGACCTTTCAAATGATACCCAACTCGGGGGGTTTATCTGTAACCGTTGACTATGGTCTACTGAGTAGAACGCAACTGTAAAAATTTGAAATATGGTCTACTCTAAAAAATTCGTCTTTCCGAGACGTCTCCGATGACCCCAAACACGACCCGGCTGTGACGCACCGTTTCCGAGTTACGGCCGGGGGGGTCCGAGGGGGACGTCAAATTTTTCATCTCGGGGAGACGTCTCCGATGAGCCCAAACACGACCCGGTTGTGACGCGCCGTTTCTTAGTTACGGCTGGGGGGGTCCGAGGGGGGCGTAAAATTTTTTATCTCGGGGAGACGTCTCCGATGACCCCAAACACGACCCGGCTGCGTTGCGCCGTTTTCGAGTTACGGCCGGGGGGGTCCGAGGGGGGCGTCAAATTTTTTATCTCGTCAAGACATCTCCGAAGAGCCCAAACACGACCCGGCTGCGTCGCGTCGTTTCCGAGTTACGGCCGGGGGGGTTGGAGGGGGGCGTCAAATTTTTTATCTCGGGGAGACGTCTCCGATGACCCCAAACACGACCCCACTACGTCGCGTCGTTTCCGAGTTACTACTGAGGGGGTTGGAGGGGGTTTCAATTTTATTATCTCGGGGAGACGTCTCCGATGACCCCAAACACGACCCGGCTGCGTTGCGCCGTTTTCGAGTTTCGGCCGGGGGGGTCCGAGGGGGGCGTCAAATTTTTTATCTCGTCGAGACGTCCCCTATGAACCCAAACACGACCCGGCTGTGACGCGCCGTTTTCGAGTTACGGCCGGGGGGTTCCGAGGGGGGCGTCAAATTTTTTATCTCGGCGAGACATCTGCGATGAGCCCAAACACGACCCGGCTGTGACGCCCCGTTTCCGAGTTACGATGGAGAGGGTCTGGGGGGGGGGGACAAAAATCTCGCTTTTATGGTGCCCCGGTAGGCCCTTGCCGTCGCTCCGCGACGGGTCGACTGCCGTCTCTTATGTCGGTGCAAAAATTCCTTTCAGTTGTGATTTTGTATGGAGTGTAGGAGGGAGGGGGAGGGCCAGTGCGCAATGCCAAAATTCGGTCCGACCCCATGGACTACCCGCGACGAGCCCGATCGAATGAGCCCAAACACGGGGGGTATCGGTCGAACCGTTTCCGAGTTAGTACCGGGATGGACGGATGGGATGAGGAGGATCGGGGTCATTGGGTCTCGGCTGTGTCTAAATGGACGAAGGGGACGGACTTTCGCGGCTCTCCGGCCACAGTTGCCGCCGCTGCGGCCCTCGAGTCCGGGGGGGCGAATTCCTCGGAGGAGGGCCGGGGGGGCGGGTCGCGCTGCGCGCTCCCCTATCCCCCCTTACCCCCCTCCTCGTCATTCGCCCCCCCGGCCTCGAGACCCTTCGCGGCGGGTCGACCTAAATATGCAAAATCGCCATCGAGGTGTGATTTTGTATGAAAGGGGGGTAAAGGGGGGGAGGTATGGGGAGGGTGACGGTCCCTGTGGGTGGACCGCGCGGGGTGACGGTCATCCGCTGAACTGATCACCCACCCATCCGCGATGGTTTTGGAGATATTTCCTATCCTTCCGAAAAGAAATGCCACTTTTGTATGGAGGGGGGGCGAAGGGGGGGAGGTGAGGGGAAGTAGACCGTCTCGGCCGATGGTCCTCGGGGAGAAACCCCTATCCCCCAAAGAGACCGCACGGGCAGCTGCCACCGTTGAGGAGCTGCGGGGATCGTAAAGTCCGTACAGGTTGTATGGAGTGTAAAAAAAATGTATGAACGGGATGGGGATGACTCTCTCCCTGGTGACTACCGATGACCCTCTATGACATTCCGCAAACGCCACCCTTCCATCCCTCTTACTTTCCGAGTACCAGTCGCCATCTTTGTACCAGGTCGGTGGACCGACCACTGAAGAATTTCCCGGGACGCGCTACGCCACCCTCCATACGATGGGATAGGATTGACTACCCGACTTTGCCCCCTTCCCGGTGAAATAAATAGCTTTTCCGAAAAACCATAAATTTGTATGGAGACGGGATGAAGGGATGGAAATCCCGAAAATCGGGATGGCCCTTGAGAAGCATCCCACCGAGGGATGGAAACGCGCCATTGCGACCGACCACCTATCCCGCACGGTTTTAGAGATTTTCCCATCCCTTTCGCCGAAAATGCCACTTTTGTATGGAGACGGGATGAAGGGGGCGGGATGGGGGGATAAAGTTTATCCGAGAAGTTGGACCACCACTATGGGTTATCATCCCCCTAAGACGCCGCCCACCTATCTCCGGCGGTTTCGGAGATGTTCCACTTTGAAAAATCCAAAAAGTTGTATGGAGTGTAAAAAAAATGTATGAACGGGATGGGGATGACATTTTCCCTGGTAACTACCGATGGCCCTCTATGACATTCCGCAAACGCCACCCTTCTATCCCCCGTGGTTTCCGAGGACCACACCCCAACTTTTTACCAGGTCAGTGGAGCGAGGATCGAAGAATTTCCTGGGGCGCGCTACGCTACTCTCTATACGGCGGGATAGGATAGACCGCCCCACGGTGTCTCCTTGTGGGTGAAAAAAATCGCCTTTTAGAAAATTCAGAAAAAACCCAATATTGACATGAAACGGGATGAAGGGATGGAAATCCCATAAATCGGGATAGCTTTTAAGAAGCATCCCACCGAGGGACGGAAACGCGCCATGGAGACCGACTTCCCATCCTCGATGGTTTCGGAGATATTCCCATCCCTTTCGCCGACAATGCCACTTTTGTATGGAGGGGGGGCGAAGGGGGGGAGGTGGGGGGAAGTAGACCGTCCCGGCCGATGGGCCTCGGGGAGAAACCGTTATCCCCCAAAGACGCCACCCACCTATCCTCGGTGGTTTGGGAGGTAGTCCACTTTGAAAAGTCCAAAAAAGTTGTATGGAGTTTAAAAAAAATGTATGAACGGGATGGGGATGACACTTTCCCTGGTGACCACCGATGACCCTCTATGACATTCCGCAAACGCCACCCTTCCATCCCTCATAGTTTCCGAGATCCCGTCGCCAACTTTTTACCAGGTCGGTGTACCGAGGATATGAGATTTTTCTGGAGGTCACCGGGGAATTACCTATCCGACCACCTATAACGGGGAAACCCCCGACCGCTCCTTCTGGGAGAACAAATCGATGAGTCAGTCATTAGTTGAGTACGTGAGTGGGATTTCGGCTTTATAGTTTATTAACTAGATCGCGCGTGCTGCCGCGGACTGCAAGCAGCCCGCGGGGGCGCGGTTGTGAGTCGCGGTGTTGGTCTTTTGCCATGTCTAATTGTTTTGGTTTGGTTTTGGGTCTTTGTTTTGTAATTCGAATTGGGGGTAAGTAAGTAGGTGAGGTAAGGTTAGGGGGGAGGGGAGGGGGCCGGGTTGGTGGCAATAGATCACCCTCGTTGAGACCTTTCAAATGATACCCAACACGGGGGGTTTATCTGTAACCGTTGACCATGGTCTACTGAGTAGACCCCAACTGTCAAAATTTTAAATTTGGTCTACTCTAAAAAATTCGTCTACCCGAGACGTTTCCGTTGACCCCAAACAGGACCCGGCTGCGTCTAGCCGTTTACGAGTTACGGTCGGGGGGGTTAGAGGGGGGGGGGGGGGGGGAGGAATTAATGCTATTAGTGTTTATTCGTGCGACTGTGCTCTTATAATTGTTTTGGTTTGGTTTTGGGGTCTTTGTTTTGTATTTCGGAAGGATTTTTAGTAGAGGGGGGTCAGGGGAGAGGGGGGAGGGGTGGTGCCAATAGATCACCCTCGTTGAGACCTTTCAAATGATACCCAACACGAGTGGTCTACTTGTAACCGTTGGCCATGGTCTACTGAGTAGACCGGAATTGTCAAATTTTGAAATTTGGTCTACTGTAAAAAATTCGTCTTCCCGAGACGTCTCCGATGAGCCCAAACACGACCGGTTTGCGTCTCGCCGTTTCCGAGTTACGGCTGAGGGGGTTGGAGGGGGGGGGGGGGGTGTCAAAATTCGGGGCCCCGGTAGACCCTTCCCGCCGCTCCGTTTTGCTCCGCGACGGATCTACCGCCGTCTCTTATGTGGGTGGAAAAAAATCCCTTTTAGGTGTGATTTTGTATGGAGAGGGGACTGAAGGGGTGGGCAAGTGCGCAATGCCGGATTTCAATCGAACCCCTTGGAATACCCGCGATGATCCCGATCGAATGAGCCCAAACACGGGAGGTATCGGTCGCACCGTTTCCGAGTTGGCACCGGGATGGAGGATGGGATGGGGTGGATTGGGGTCATTGAGTCTTGGCTGTGTCTAAATAGCCAAAAGGGATGGACTTCCGCGGCTCTCTGGTCACCGTTGCCGCCGCTGCGGCCCTCGAGTCCGGGGTCGCGAATTCCTCGGAGGGGGGCCGGGGTTCGGGTCGCGCTGCGCGCTCCCCTATCCCCCCTACCCCCCTCCTCGTCATTCGCCCCCCCGGCCTCGAGATCCTTAGCGGCGGGTCGACCGTCCTCCTCTAAATGTGCAAAATCGCCATCGAGGTGTGATTTTGTATGAAGTTGTATGGAGTTTAAAAAAAATGTATGAGCGGGACGGGGATGAGTGATCCGGTGGTAACTACCGATGACCCTCTATGACATTCCGCAAACGCCACCCTTCTATCCCTCGTAGTTTCCGAGGACCTCTCACCATCTTTGTACCAGGTCGGTGGACCGAGGACCGAGGAATTTTTTAGGGTGCGCTACGCCACCCTCCATACGATCGGGTAGAAAAGACCGCCCCACGTTGCCGCGTTCCAGGTGAAATGATTGCATTTCCGAAAAATAAAAATTTGTATGGAAACGGGATGAAGGGATGGAAATCCCGAAAATCGGGATGGCCAATAAGAAGGAACCCACCGAGGGATGGAAACGCGCCATGGCCATTGATCACCTATCCCAAATGGTTTTGAAGATATTCCCATCCCTTTCGCCGAAAATGCCACTTTTGTATGGAGACGGGATGAAGGGATGGGATACCCGAAAATCGGGATGGCCCTTAAGAAGCATCCCATTGGGGGATGAAAACGCGCCATGGCGACCGACCACCTATCCCGTAAAGTTTTGGAGATATTCCCATCCCTTTCGCCGAAAATGCCACTTTTGTATGGAGACGGGATGAAGGGGGCGGGATTGGAGGATAAAGTTTATCCGAGAAGTTGGACCTCGAGGAACGATGCCTATCCCCCGAAGACTCCGCCCCTCTATCCCCGGTGGTTTTGGAGGTATCCCACTTCGAAAAATCCAAAAAGTTGTATGGAGTTTAAAAAAATGTATGAACGGGATGGGGATGGGTCTCGGTTTGGTAACCGCCGATGACCCTCTATGACATTCCGCAAACGCCACCCTTCTATCCCTCGTGGTCTCCGAGGACCTCTCACCAACTTTGTACCAGGTAGGTGGACCGAGATCGGGATGGTCCCTTGGAAGCATCCCACCTAGGGATGAAAATTCGCCATAGCGACCACGTCCCTGTCCCCGACGGTTTTGACGATATTCCCATCCCTGTCGCCGAAAATCACATCCTTGTATGGAGCCGGGATAGACGGGGCGGGATAGGGGGATGAAGTTTATCCGAGAAGTTGGACCACCCCGATAGTCGATCGCTCCCGAAGAAACCGCCCCTCCATCCCCGGTGGTTTCGGAGATATCCCACTTTGAAAATTTCGAAAAAAGTTGTATGGAGTTTAAAAAAAATGTATGAACGGGATGGGGATGGGTCTCGATTTGGTAACCGCCGATGACCCCCTATGACATTCCGCAAACGCCATCCCTCTGTGCCTCGTAGTCTCCGAGGACCTCTCATCCACTTTTTACCAGGTCGGTGGACCGAGGTTAGCAAAAGTGCCTGGATCTCGGAACGTCACTTTCTATCCGACGGGATAGGATAGACCGCCCCGCGTTGCCCCTTTCCAGGTGAAAAGGTTGCTTTTCCGAAAAAATAAAAATTTGTATGGAGGCGGGATGAAGGGATAGAAATCCCGAAAAACGGGATAGCCCCCTGAAAGCATCCCAGCGAGGGATGGAAACGCGCCATTGCGACCACCCACCTATCCGCGATGGTTTTGGAGATATTCCCATCCCTTTCGGTGAAAATGCCACTTTTGTATGGAGGCGGGATGAAGGGGGCGGAATGGGGGGATGAAACCTATCCCGGCACTTGGACCATCACGAGAGATGATCATCCTCCAAAGACGCCACCCCGCTATCTCCGGGGGTTTCGGAGATAACCCCCTTGGAATATTTCAAAAAAGTTGTATGGAGTTTAAAAAAAATGTATGAACGGGATGGGGATAACTCTTTTTGTGGTAACTACCGATGACCCCCTATGACATTCCGCAAACGCCACCCTTCTATCCCCCGTAGTCTCCGAGGACCTCTCACCGACTTTGTATCGGGTCGGTGGACCGAGGGTGGCAAAAGTGCCTGAAGCTCGGAACGTCACTCTCTATCCGCCGGGATAGGATAGACCGCCCCGCGTTGCCCCGTTCCAGGTGAAAAGAAGGCTTTTCCGAAAAAATAAAATTTTGTATGGAGGCGGGATGAAGGGATGGAAATCCCGAAAAACGGGATAGCCCCCAGGAAGCATCCCGCCGAGGGATGGAAACGCGCCATTGCGACCACCCACCTATCCCGCATGGTTTCGGAGATATTCCCATCCCTTTCGGTGAAAATGCCACTTTTGTATGAAGGCGGGATAAAGGGGGCGGGATGGGGGGATAAAGCTTATCCCAGAAGTTGGACCACCACGACAGATGGTCATCCGCCGAAGACGCCGCCACGCTATCTCCGCTGGTGCCGGAGGTGTTCCACTTGGAAAATTTCAAAAAAGTTGTATGGAGTTTAAAAAAAATGTATGAACGGGATGGGGATGAGCGATCCGGTGGCAATTGCCGATGACCCTCTATGACTATCCGCAAACGCCACCCTTCTATCCCTCACACTTTCCGAGATCCCGTCGCCAACTTTTTACCAGGTCGGTGTACCGAGGTCTTCGATTTAATTTCTCGACAACTTTTCTTCCTCTCCACGACGAGCCCCAAGGGTAAATCCCCCCACCCCTCCTTCCCGGAGAACTTTGTCAATAGTTCGGTCAGTGGGTGTTCGGCTTTATATTTGTTAATCGGCTTTATATTTGTTAATGTGGGTCACAACATTTCGTCCCTGGGAGAGGCTAGTTCGAAATTTTTCGACAATCTGTTTACTTGACGATGTTTTTATACATCTTAAAGTGGAATTATTAATAAGTAGTATAAAATTTTCATATTTATATGTGTATTTTCATAGATGAACAGTAGAAAATTCAGGAGAGAATAAAAGCAAGTATGGAAGCGATAATATACACTGAGTTGTCCACAATGTAAACATTCTGTTTGTGTGGAGATACACTTTCCTTGTTGTTTCCTGTCGTAATAGTATATTGTTTATAGTCACACGCAACAACAATGTTACACAAACACACTGGACTGGGGTCTGCTTATTAAGTCCGATATGGATCAAATCTAATAACCAGAGCTTAGAGTCTAAAAACGAGGTTTCTTACTGTTATTAACAATGTCGTGCTCATGGAGAAGCTAATTAATTTATAGTCTCCCAGGCCACGGTGTGTGTATGTATTTTGATGGTGGAATAAGAGGCTTATGATATGAATAACGTTATAATACGATTTTTGTGGTTTAAAAAAACTTTACCTTCATTAAGTTAATGGTTGTATAGTATCATGTAATATATTCATGTACTATAAACTGTTTACCCGAATTACAAGATATATTTACTTGGATTATAAACCAGCAAAGTAAATAGTTCAATAAAATCGCAATAACAGTCGTTGATTTATTTCATTCACTTCATTAGCAGTTTTTAATTTACTTCCTCTGCCACCACTTTGGCATCGAAATGAAATGTCATATATAATTATTTCAAAGTTCATTGATGTTACTAACTTTGTTCATTTTATTTTTATTTAAAGCAAACCTTACAGCATTAATAAGTTTATAGAAGAAACTGACATTTTATAATATTTTTATCGCATATGCATACGTGCAGATGATATATTTTATCACTTTATGGCTTGGCTGATCTGATTGTCGCTGAAGAACGAAGCAAGCACATAAGCCAGTGCTTCAAGTAGGCTCCGATCACCGGCTCGTAGCGTAGCATCAGTTTTGAGGCTCCAACTATCGGTTCCAACTCTGTGCTAGATTATGCCGCAGAAAAAAAAAAGGGTGCTTCAGAGGTGAAGACCCTCGCTGACTGCCCACTGTGAGAGTTGAGTATGGGCGGCTTGTACCGCTTCGCCAGAGGGCGGTGGACATGGGTCGTCCGCCGTCCATACAACACTGGACAACGAGGGGAGATGTGCTGTGCTATGTTTCCGACACGTCTCTCCACGGCGTTTACTCGAGGTTGGGAGCCCGCAAGTGTGCGCGTCTCGTCTGGCGAGGAATGAGGCACGAGGAGCACCATGGGTTTATGGTAGAAGTCTCACATACCCCATCGTTGATGGAGATCTGGTTCGCAGATATTCCTACGCAACACAAAAGGTCATAATTCTTTTGCGGAGATTACGAAAAAGAGCAAATATTTAATTTCCATAAACGAATTATCACTTGGGCTCGCACTTCGCAGAGGAAACTGTCTGACGCTAATTAACGCCTTCTGACGTCTTTTGCCTTTGTAATTACCAACTGCATTGTTCTTGGAGTGTGAATACGAATTTTACTTGGATAAATGTTTAAATTGTTTTTATTAGTTGGATTTCGCTGTGAATAGTCTGCTAACAGCCCTTCTGACGTCTCTTTGCGAGCAATTCTCTCTTCAGAGAAAGCTTAAAAGGTACGAGTAATAACTGCTTTAAGATTTTTAAATAAGTTAACACGACACAAGAAACTTATTGAGAGGAAATCAGAACAGTGAAGATTGACAAAAAACGTTATATACTTATAGATAAGTAATAACAGAGCTCATTTAATAATATTATATCTTAAACCTGGTAATCGTATATCCTATATACTATTCAGGAAATATAACATATAAGCTATTGTCTGTGACTTCTTTAGCGCTCCTTTTTACTTAAGTACTTATTGCTGATATTACCTATTTTTGTAAGCGTTTTTATTTTTTTTTATTTTCATGTTTAGATGATCCTTCAGGAACAGTTATTTTTTTCTAGGTCAAAAGGCTATGTTCTTTTCTATATCCCTGATAACGTGTATGCAAAATTTCATATTGATCGGTTGAATAGTTAAGACTTGAAATAGTGAGAAACAAAGTCACTTTTCGCCATGTTATAAGACAAAAAAAATCCAATAGTAAACGGTCAATCTATATACGAAAGTGGGCGTTACTGCCCAATTAAAATGACGTAAACAAATGATTTCCACTTATACGTAAGTTAACTTTCATAGAACGTTGTTGGGTTAAAACGGTACTTCTTATTATATCGTACAACCGGAAGAGACAATAGGCTTATTTTCAATTGTATTATCCATACTTGGGCGCGATTTTACCATACTCTGTTAGTATTAACATCGCTGTTAAGTCATTTAACCTATACTGAAAACGTCTGTTAAACGCCTGTAACAGAGTATGGTGAAATCGCGCCTTAATATTATAACTGTCTGTCTGTTACCTTTTCACGCCTACTATTTAACCAATTATCATGAAATTTTGCATACACGTTGCCAGGGATACCGGAGAGGACAGAGGATACATCCAGAAAAAAAAGTACTGCTTCCGAGGGATCGTGTACAATTAAAAAAATTAACGCATGCCAAAAGTGTAATAGCAATATTTTTTGAAAACAAAAAATATTTTTGTTCGATCAAATGCCATTTTAAATTAAGTAAAAGAAAACATTACTCGTAGAAAAAATTAACCATTGATTAGGCCTTCCTCAATCAATGGTTAATTATTATTATATAATATGATCTAATAAAATCTAATAATAGATTTTTTATTTATTTATTTAGTAGCCAACCTTACAGCATGTAACGTTTCACAAGTACATTTAAAAATAATTAAATTTTTATATAGCCTATTACAAGGTTAGACATATTAATATTTATAAGTACACAAAAAAATTCAACTAATTATAAAAATGTATCAAAATATATACATACACACACACACACACACATATATATATATACACAAGTATCTAAAATTAAATAAACATTTAATACATTATGTGTGTGTGTGTGTGTGTGTGTGTGTGTGTGTGTGTGTGTGTGTGTGTGTGTGTGTGTGTGTGTGTGTGTTTGCGAGTGTATGGTACTGCTTAGTGGAGAGGACCAGGTCATTTCGGAGTAGGGTGCAGACCATCAAGCACTCGCTCAATAAAAGACCTTCTACTCAAAAAGTAAATGTCGAGATCATTAAATTTGTTTTCATATGTACGCACAATTCTACACAACACGGAGTTCCTGGCATTATATATTACTCCAAGTGTGAGCCTGTTGATAGGAAAAACCTGTTCAAAAGTGAAAACATCAAACATACTTTTTGAAAGTGAAAAGATCGAATCACATTTATTTTTCCGTGTTTCTTAAATAATTTACAAATTATTGAATCGGTGATAACATTCCGCGCGTCCAAAGTTATTTATATTCTAGCGACTAACAAGTTTTCTGAACAGAATTTCTCACATAAAAATAAGTATGTTAGTAAGTTTAAACTTAATATTCGATAGGAACCAAACATAGAACGTAATTTTCTGTGCCTGATAAAACTTAAAAAGTAAAAGTTATAAATGTTTTCGTTTTGGTTCGACCTTTATTCAGAACATTACTTATGTATTTTTACTTATGCGTAAAAATAAAGTGTAAATTTATATTATTTCATTATTTATTATTATTATTTAAATTTCATTACCTAACCTGAACATGACGTAATAAAAAGTGTCCAGGACCTAGACTGAGGGCCAAGATAAATTCAGTCAGTATTTTATTTAGTCAACAGCGCATCAGCTGCATTCCCTCTGATGTTGCGTGTGTCCTTACTTCGTTCGTGTATCTTTATAAATATCTAGTGACCCGCTCCTGGCTTTGCCCGTGGTGCAATTTTTTTGCCCGGGGGACAATTTTTATATATATATATACAAACCTTCCTCTTGTAAAAATCGGTCTAGCCATCCTTGAGTTGCGAGACTAACGCTTGATTTTTATATAAAAGACTAGCTGGTGGCCACGACTTCGTCCGCGTTGAACAATATTAAGTAGCCTATCCTGTGTCCCGTACGTCCAAATGTTTATCTACCAAGTTTCATAAAAAACAGGTAATTCGTTTCAGTTATGGAGGAACATACATACAGAAAAAAATTCTAAAAAAATCGTCAATTTAGTTTCAGTATATCATGTATATAAACAAGATATCTCTGAAAACAAAGTAACTTACTCCATGACCGACCCTTACAGATTTATTATTAGTATTGATGATATATGAATTATTGTGATTGTAAACTAAAACATAACATTAATTGTAATAAATTTCGCATTTATAATATTAGTACAAATGTAGAATTTATTCATCAGTGATAGTGCGACCGCTACGTTCTAGGCTCATCGCTTACCGCCTCTGGAGGCGGGAGTTTGACAAATGACCGCGTCGGCCAAAAACTAATGATCACGCCGACGCCGTTTGCGCAATGCAAACCGACCAGCCACTGCAGTTCTGCCACAGTATAGCGTATCGCACACAGAAATAAGTAGGCAACAAACTAAAAGGGACTAATGAAAACTTTTTCTAAAAACCTTTATATAAAAATACAGTTTTTATTTTATTTTTACACAAGATCCACCAACATTTGCTCACATAACAAAAACTATAACAAACATGTGTTGGCAACCAATTAAAGGTGAATACCACTTCTAAAGTGAATTAAAGACAATAATAATACAATGTTAGAACAATTAGACACAATATAAAAAAGATACTAGAAAAGGTGAAAAAAAAAAAAACAACAAAAAATGATTACAGTACAAACAACGAAAACAGTATAAAAAAGAAGGAAAAATATATAAAGTAAGTAATTAAAAAACTGTTATTATTATTAACTATTATTTTTAAGTACAGTTTTGCGAAGTTAAATATATGCATAATAATTAAATCTTAAACTAGCCATCTTAATCTTAACTTGAACATTAAACACGTTTACCTGAACATTAAACATTTTTCAACAAAAAAAAAATGTACCAATGTTAAATAAATAATAAATATATATTTTTAGAATTTTTGTCTTTATGTCTGTGCATTTGTGCACGATAATCTCAGAAACAGCCTGATTGATGGCATCTCTGAATCACAACAGAATACATATATGCTGCTGTTATTTTACATTGATCCTCTAGAATGGGGTGGTTACTGCCGCCAGACAGGCTGCCCAAATTATCCAACAATTCAACTTTCAAGTCATCTCTGAATGACCTTAAACTTATGACACAAATCGATCGACAAAAAGCGATAAAACAGTAGTTATCAAACTAAAATACTTAGACCACGAATTGTATAACAGTCCGTGGCAGATGTTGGAACGTCCCAAAATAAGTTAAAAGTCGTTAACACAAGAAACACACAAAATATACTCACTTAGTTTCAAAATTATTTATACCTACTTTTAACGACTTCACTTAAGTCGACTTCCGGCAACCGAGACTTAAGTGTTTTTTCTAACCTCAAGATTAGGAATATTTCAAGAATATTCCTAAAACCCTCTTGAAAAAGACAACATTGTTAATAAGAAAAATAAAATTTAGTTGACGACATTGCTTAATCCTAGAGCTTTTTATTCTGTAAAAGATAAGTAACATAAGTAGTTTAAAATCACAGTTTTATGTTGGTTTTAAGATTTAGTTATTTCGTGTAATAAAATTTTCCTTAAGAGAACGTGACTGAATTTGAATTAAGGACATTTAATAGTTAATAAAAACAAACAAAATTTAATTACGTATGTGCAACACAAATATAATCACGTATTGTTTTTTAAATAAGGAATATCTTAAATATTCCTTATTTAATAGGGTAATAAATAGCCTAATAAAAAATAGAGTACAAAGTTTTCATCTATTTATAAAATTGTAAAACATTTTCTATAAATTTCTATATCTATAAAATTGTGTATTTGTGTTGCGTGAATAAAATTCTCTCTCTCTCTCTCTCTCTTCTTTCTTTCTTTCTTTCTTTCTTTTCTTTCTTTCTTTTTTTTCTTTCTGTATGCTATCTGTTCCAAACACATGCTATTAGAATTAAAAAGCCAATATATAGGAAGTATTTTTAATGTTTGTACGAAGTGTTAAAAAAAAAACGCCACAGGCGCTGCAAGTGAGATGTTACCATATTAGATTACATCCCTTACTCTCTCACCGAAACAATAGCACACAATATGTTTGTTATTCGTGAGTTCTTCTCAGTAACTATACCTACACTGATTAATTTTTTTATTTTAGTAATAACTAGCGGTCCGCTCCCGGCTTCGCCCGGGGTGCATTTTTTTTTACGTAAAAACCTTGCCTGATTATCCCTCTATCCATGAGTGAAGACAGAATTAAAATCGGTCCACCCGTTCTCGAGTTTTGCGCTTAGCAACACATTTAGGGATTCATTTTTAAATTATAGATAAAACGAAGTCAAAGGTCAAATGCTAGTTTAATGGTATACATGTAAGTTATTTATTAGCGTCTAAAAAAAAACTAAAATGGAAGCAAAAACGTCCCGTAAATCTTGTGTGTTGCCTCCCAACCCTATTACTGGAGGTTCATATTTAAATGTACGGAATAAATGAGTTCCCGGAATTACAAACCGCCGGTTTCGGGTGGTTTCGGGTTCCGCAGGATTACCTATCAAATTTAAATACATTACCGAATTAAATCTGTGCTTGATTAAGAATCCACGTCAAAATATTAAGTGTATGTGTTTTTGTAATGGTTTTTAATCAGTATTTTTTTTAAATATTGGTTTTAAAATAAATTTGTTAAGGCAGCTATAGAATAAATACAAATGCTAACTAATAATAGGGGTTAAAGTATGAAATTGCCGTTTTATTGTAATAGGTACTTCGAATTGACATAGAACCTTCATGGTTTGAGATTTTTGAGTGAAACTTTTTTCATACGGTACCTATGTAGTTCTTCTTTTAAAAAATGTGCAACATTCGATTATCAACTTTCAGTTGTTTTTTTTATTCAGCTTAGACAATAACGATGGATACTTCGAAAATTCGTGTGATTTTTGAATACGAGTTCCGACGCGGCATTAACGCGGCAGAAACAGGTCGCAATATTAATGTTGCGTTTGGAGAGGGGACTGCTAATGAACGCACTGTGCGATTTTGGTTTAAACGCTTTCGTGATGGAAACTTCGATTTGAAGAACGAACCACGTGGAAGACCGCCCACACAGGTGAATAACAATGATTTGAAAGAGATGGTGGAAGCCGATCCGAGCCAAACTACCCAGGAATTAGCGGCATGGTTTAACGTTACCTTACCAACAATATTGACTCATTTGCGTCAAATCAATAAAATAAAATAATATGAAAAATGGGTGCCTCATGATTTGACTGATCTGCAGACTCTACAGGAACTGCAATTAGAAACCATTCGTCACCCTCCGTATTCGCCAGACCTTGCTCCAACGGACTACCATTTTTTTCGTGATTTGGACAATTTTCTGCGTGATAAAAAGTTTTCTTCTCAGGAGGCAGTGCAAAATGCTTTCACACAGTTTGTCGAATCTAGATCACCAGAGTTCTATCGCAGAGGCATAAATGAGCTTCCTATTAGATGGCAGCAATGTATAGATAATAATGGTAATTATTTTGATTAAATAAATATGTTAAATTAAAAAAAAAACGAAATTTTATTTTTCAGTACAAATCGGCAATTTCATACTTTAACCCCTAATATTATAAAAGCGGAATTGAGTTGGTTTGTTTGTTACGCTTTCATGCCTTAACTATTTACACGATCATCCTAAAAAAAAAACACGTACAGCATACATACATAGGGTACCTATCATCCAGAAAAAAGTACCTACTGTTCCCGAGGCGTTGAATTTTTTCATTTTATTTTTAGATGATACCTCGGGAACTATACTTTTATCTGGATGAAAGATACCCTATGTATGTATGTGTAATTATTTGTATCCTGACCACGTGTATACAAAATTCTTTGATGCAAATGCAAAACCAATCATGGTTGAGTAGTTAAGGCGTGGAAGATTAACAAACAAACAAACTCACTCTCGCATTTATAAACTGAGTATCGTAGTAAGAAGTTAATATTGAAAATCTAGTTTGATACAAAATATGAGCCAATTAAAATGCATAATAAACAAAAAACAAATCAGACATAAATAAAGTATAGGCGCAGCGGGGTACCTTTCAAATGTCGGTCCATATAATATTCTGTTTGTCATTTTTTTAAGTGTGGAGAATCCTAAACAGCTGCGCGCGAGTTCCACAATGATCTGTTTATTGTTATCTACCATGTGAACGAACATTTTGTTTACATTTCATTATTCCTATTGCTCCCATTGATTTTCGACTTCATTTTAATATTTTTATAATTAAATTACCTAACAAATAATGTAATAATTAATTCATATTTTTTATGTAAGTACATATCTTTTTATGTAGGTTAATATCGGCAGATAGGCCAACATAGTCTTCTTCGGTAAGTGGATAGTATATGCTCAACTTATGACTGCGGAACGTAATATGACTCCCGTTACCAAAAAAAAATTAAACAGTAATACAGATACTACTGTTTAATTGTTATTACAAAATTAACTCTAATAAATATTTATAAATTTTATCGTTTTTCTTAGAATATACTGTCAACAATATAAATTAAATCGAGTCGGCGTCAAATAAGACGGTTCCAAGTAGAACACGCCGCGCACAGCTGGTGACTGTCCGTCTGTCTGTTCAACTTCAGAACAGTAAACGCAAACAAACCCCAACAGTGAGCTCCGTTTCCGTTGTAAACAGTACGGTGGTCGACACTTTATTGTTTATCAGAATTCACGCTTAGCCAACATGGGAATGCATCAAAGAGCCAGTTTGCACGGGAATGGTTCATGGAATTTCATTTTTCTCACATTCAAACGTACCGATATATATATATACAGTTTGCTGCATACTTTTAACCATAATGGTAAAGTCTTGTAATGTGGATACCTCTATTAAATATATGATCCTGAATCTGGCGGACATCCCACAAAAAAAAGTTTGCCTAGGGATATCTAGAGAAAAAATAAAGTTACTGCAAATGTTATAAAAAAAATTTCTAGTCAATATCCGTAATTAAAAAAATTGAAAAAAAAATATTTTTTTGAATATCTGAAAAAATCTAAAAATTAATAAAATAATTGTATTAGAATGAAAAATAATAATAACCGCATGTAGATTTTGAAAAAACTTCAAATTTCTTTTTTAATTTATTTTTAAGTGAATTAAAATATTTAGATGATTCATGTAGATATCAAAAAAATCTAAAATAAATTTCAAAAAATAGAAAAAAAAAACATTTAAGAAATCGATTTATAATTACTATAAGTAAGTCGTAATTAATTTTTAATAATTCAAATCTTAGAGCTAATACAAAATTATTTTTGATTATAAAAAAATATTTATCAAAAAAAAATTGAAATTAATCACATGAAGATATCGAGTCAACGAACAACATGCATTTTTGCAGACTTTTTTGACGGATGTCCGCCAGATTCAGGGTCATTATTAAATTGTTGTTATATAAATCCCGATATATTTGTTATAGTGAGACTATAGTGTCTTTTTTCTTCACTAGTTTCAAAACATGAAATTAATATGTCTAACATGAAATATATATGTCAACCTATAATAGTTATACAACCTCGCGCTTGTCATTTTTTTTCTAAACAACTGCGCTAACGTGTACGCTACGAGTACTGAGTACAAAGCTGAAATTTTAAATGCTCTCTAACATGTCACTATTGACCTATTTTTGTGGACTTCTGTCGGTTGCACTGCGTCAATGGTCCCAAAGTATTCGGAAGCTGAATCGGGAAATGACAACCGGAAAAATGAAGTCTTTTTGGTTCACAAATCCTACAATACACTTTTCTATCACTAGCGATATACTTTATGCTTATTTTGGAGAGTTCATTATTGCAAGTCATTATTGCATTAAAATAGTCTATATTTTTCTATGTTAAGGTCGACCATACAGGCTGACGGTCCAGTTGATGATAGAGGTCTACCATCAGCACACATGCTGTTATTTCACAGTAGATTTCACTAGTAGCACTAACTTATCATCAAGTGGACTGTCAGCCTGCTTGACTTTTTATGTAGCAGAAGTTGCGAGCGAAAGCTAATATATTAAAAAATAGTTATTAGGGAAAAGATTTTATTGAACATTTTAAAAATGCTGAAATTTGTACTATAATTTTGTTATATCATTTATGAAGACTTTTGTATTAAGTTTTAAGGCAGGTAAAGCTGCAATACAGCTATTTGTATTATTCATTAATTGTAAAAAATGCAAAAGTAACTGTGTCTGTTTGTTTCCTAGACAAACCAGTTAAACGATTTTAATTAAATTTTGGTGTTTAAACAGTTTTTCTCCGAGGCAACCCGCGAGGTAAAAGTTATGGCGTTATAAAGAGAATAGCAGTGAAATACTTTGTTGCAGCAGCATTTATTACACGTGAGCTCTCAGATCGACGAATCTATTCATCGCGATTCTAAAAATACAAGCACTTAGAGGAGAACTTCTAGAAATTTCTATCACGTTCGCGTCACTGCCGTGAATGAATACACGAGTACAATGCTGTCACTGCTCAGGTCTCAGCATTTTGCTTACAAACGAGCGCATCTCAACAATAAGTAGGGGGCGGTGAGAGTACGGGCAGGGGGGCAATTTGGCCCCCCCTGGCAAACTTCTGCGAATCTTTTGTGACTGCTCGTCAGTGAAAAAACGGCGCTCCCAAAGGAACTGTCATATCTCGTTTTGGAGTTTTGCGGTGTTTCGGGGGCTGGAAGTGAAATGGTCAATTTTTTTTTTTATCTTTTATTTGAGATCACGAATATCGCGCTTTGACTTTCCTAGGATATCTACAATTTTGAATACAACTATTCAAAATTTTTTTTTATTCATCTACATATACATATGAATAAAATCGTAAGCAAGCCGTGTCTGTACCTAGATAAAATATTTTTTCAAGAAAACAATTTGTTACCGAGTTCGTATGTTACTTATCTTATGGTCCTTATGTTAATGAGGTCAAAAAATATTTTTTTTTAATTTTTGTATATTTGTCTGTGCTTTTGTGCACGTCATTCTCAGAATGGGCTTAACCGATTTGAATGCGGTTTTCACCACTTTTTACTGATGTATATTTATTGTAGCAAACAAGCCACCCGTAAAAATTAGTGTTCGTTTCATTCAAATCGGTTTACAAACAAACACGTATAAAACAACAATTATTATTTAATTTATGTATTGTACGGATATTTCTAGAGCCATCTTTTTTCATGTCAATTTAGTTACTAACTTTGTTTCCTATTGTTAGTTCTTTAGGTCATATTAGGTGTTTCGGTCTGTGCCACCTGGATCCATGACAGGACTAGGGCGGTAGATGGGGACTCTACCTTCCGCTTCCTTCCGAGGTCTTGCGAGGTCTTCCGCAAACCCGCGGAGTTGCGGAAGACCTTGCAACTTCGCCTTATAGCGGAGGCGGAGGACGCCAAGAGGTTTAGTCGGTAGGTCTACCCCAATACCATCTCGGAGCGGGAGTCCGACATAACCCAACCGGTCTGTCCCCAGGCCGGAAAAAAAAAGGTGGGATTCTTTAGGTAGTATTACTTAAGTCACAAAAAATAACCAGCATTTACACTTTACGAATTTTAATCAAGAAAAGTGAGGACGTAGTATCATAAAACCACAACATTATAAATATTTTTCAGCGATACTCGTTCCGTTCCTTAATTAGGCCCTAATTAGATTTACAAATATATATGCGACATGTTTATTATACCCAAAATTAAATTGTCACTTTTTCTGCTTATTTCCTGAACTCATAACTGAAGAAAAACCATACGGATATGGATACGTATCCAAAAATAATCATTTCTGGAATTTCGTCAATCTAATTTCATATATTTTCCTTGCGCAGATTAATTTGAGTGTAGGTACATTTTTATAACGTAACGAAAATAAATTAATGATGTATCAATTCTTATTTATATCAAGGTTCTCTGATTTATCCTAACGAGGCAAATAACGTACAAAAATCATTGAGTTTTATTACATAGAGAAGACGCCGCGAACAAAATCTGTGCAACAAGCGCGGCAGTGCGGGGCGCGCGGGGAGCGGTTAATGAGTCATAGATGCGATGTCACCGTAACAGAGGCGACACTTTGTTTATATTCTGCCTATTTTATTGGATACCACTTACGTGAACATAGTAAAATAAATTTAAAGCGGCTGGACGGACAATTTTAATTATAATATTTATTTTAGGTAAAAACTGATTTTACTCTGCGGAACAAACAATATCTAGCATGTATTTGTTATATATATGTCCGTGATACTTCAGTAAGGGGCATGGAAAGTCTCATTCCTTACAAATTTTGCCTTAAGTTTTGCTACAAAAAAATAAAAGCCGTATTTATTTATTTATTTATTATTATTATTATCTAACACATATTTACACACAAGATGATAACAATATCTTTAAACCTAGACTATTTATCTAGACATTTTATTTCACGCCAACACATATACATATAATTATTATACATTACAATAATACCTAACACTTTTTTATATAATTTATAAAATTTTATAGAAAATGTTTCTAAATTAAAATATTTATTTATCAATTAGGTTTCTACAAGAAACTCTTATGATCGTCATTATAAATTTAAATTTACCAGGGTTTCGGAAAAAAAGCCAAGATGACGATCCTGAGAAGAAATCCCGAAAGAAACTCAGGATACTAACTTTTTGTTGTCTTTAAAATATAAAATTGCAACAATTACACTTAATTTTAACAAAAACAAAACACTTAATATACCGCTTTTGTGGTATATTTATCTTCTTCGCGAAAATGCAACGAACATACATAACTATGATTGAATAAACAAAATGTAACATATTATCTCTAAATAAATAAATAATAATTTTATTTCAGGCCAGTAGCCTATAATCAATCAATTAAAACCAATCAATCTAATAAAACAATTAAGTAAGAAGGTAATTGATTTTTATGATGATTTTACCTTTTTTTAATTAATAACCACAGCGTATTTTTTTTCTAAAGGTGTACGTCAAAGATACGTACTAATAATATCTACACTTGTTATACACCCAATGTCACTTCTTTAATTTTTTTAGTCTATGACAAACGACGCAAAATGGCACCCGCTAAATATTTTGCTGGAATTAAGTTTTAAAATGATTATTTAGTTACTTACCGATGGAAAGTTATTCCTTTGCACTTTGCCGTATTACTTGAATTATTAGTGCAATATCGTAACACACACGAGGGCATATTTGATGAGTTTTGACGTTATTTCACTTTAACACAAACACTGTTACTAGCTCAAGAGCGAGCAAGCGACTGATTAAACTGCGGCCAGTCGGCCGCAGTTGAACGGAACACAAGTGATAGCGCGGTGTCTTCTCTATACGTAGTAATAAAACTCAATGACAAAAATACACTGATTTTTCTACGAAGAACTGTTGGCGTGAAATTCCGGATGATATTTCAATATGTCATTATTGAGGGGAGCATTGAGCTTATAAAGATATTTTTTATGACCTAAATTTTGTCATATATAACAACATAAATATTTTGTTAATTAAGGATAAAAATAAATGGTTAGTGTAAATATTATATTAACAAGTTTGAGAGTTGCCCTAACGGCTAGTATTTAGTAATTAATTTTTTTTAATTTTTTTTTTTATTAGAGATGGGTTTGCTTTTGGCCAATAACCAACCGTGTAGCAAGGATGAGGCCTATGATGGAGCGAGCTCACCCAGAAGAGGCCTATTCACTTGAACTTATAAAGTATGTAGCAAAAAGTATGTTAAGTATGTTAGTATGTATAAGTATGTTATACTATGTTAAGTAATATATGTATAAGAAAGTGATTTACCATCACTTTACACTGGTGTAAACGTTGGGAAATAAGTTTCCTTAACTTTGCACTGGTATTCAAATAGTGTTAAGAATAGTAAAATTATTTCTTGACAATCACACCAGCGGTGTAAAAATTAACAATATAAAAACTAACAACTAAACTGCACCACAAAATATCCTGTTAGTATATTTTATTTTACAACAACACAAGGCTTTTCTATGCGTTACAAAAAACTTTCAGAGTAGGCAGTTCATTTATGTTCCCCTGATGGTTGCTTGTGATACTATTTGACGACAGTGACTCTTCATCTGGTCAACTAGTGTCAGCTGTTACGTATTAAAATTTGCTACAATTGAGCAACGTAATCGGTAAAGGAAAAAAAAAAGAAATTAAATTGGGCGCCAACTAACTAAGAATAAAAAAACGGAAGTTAGCAAATAAAAATATAATGAGAAAACTTAAACAGGGTAAGTCCTATGCCCGTACGAAATATATATATATATATATTAACTATTTTTGAATCACTTCCTTATTAACACAACAACTGAATGTTCTATAATTCGCTCGATTATCCTTCTAATAACGGCCGGAACCCGAGTCGTCCACGGAGTCAATCGGCGTGAGTCTCGATTGTTGGCCCCTGCCAGGAATCTCTTCTATACAGCAAGCTTGCAGTAGTACAAAGCTTCTAGGATCCAAAAGGAACTAGGGTGCGAATTAATGACCCAATAAAAAAAAAACCCATATAATATTCGGGGTTTTTTAATTATATTTAAACTGAAAACTTATAATAAAAAATCATATTTTAAAAGGAAAAACTATCAATGATAAAATTGAAGAAAATATCTCCACAGCCAAACAGAGAATCTCCAAACTCCCTGCGAGACGGAGAAAAAACAGGAACGCAATATTCTAGAACGAAAATTTTAAAATTTAAACATCAAATGAAGGAATACTAATTTAAAAAAAACAGATAAATGAGGTAATATAACCAGAATTACTATAAAAAATAATAAAATAAGTAACACTACGTTACACAGCACACTTGCCACTTTTATTTGAAGATGTATTTACACTTGAAACACTAACAATGTTTTCATGTAAAATAAACTGCTCCTATTGTATAGTTAGAGAATTCCTTAGGACAATATTTATTATTGACGACTGCAACAGAGAGCCAGTTGGTAACAAAAACATTTTTTATTCGTTTTCTGAAAGACGAGTCGGAGATGCCAAAGGGATTCCTCTTCGCAATAACGACGCTTGACGATTCGCAAATGACATACTGTGAGTAGCAGCGAAATTTATGGTCATTTACAATGTTTCACTTTTGTACCGCGTTATACTTTGTCACCGACGGATGTTATGAGAAAATGTTATATTGTTTTGCTAGAATTATCGAATTATGCTTTGAGGTTTCATATGTAACTTTGGAAGTGTTGAATGCAGACACGATGGTCTATTGTAAGACTGCGGAAGACAGTGTTTCCTGCCTACCACTAGTAAAATTTAGAGGGCCATTTGTCATAAAGTCCAAAACCTTTGACAGATCCAGTTCTTAAACTGGTTGCCTTAACGCTCTGTCTCAGGGGTCCTAGGTTCGATTCCTTGCAGGGCCAAATTTGCAAATGAACTTTTTCAAAGTCGGCTCTGGTCTGGATCTGGCAAGTAGTGGCGAGGCATATTACGTTTCGCAGTCACAGTGAAATAACAGCATCATATGCTGTAGTATCTTATCTTTGTATATTCTATTATGGTGGTAGCACACTCAGAGCACCTGTGGCGTTATAGGCGAAAGTAGTCACTTACCATTAACATAAACATAACATTAATGTCATTCAGACGTCTATGCCCAAATGATGATTTTCAAATCAAATCGATAGGAGCTATAATATCATATAATAAACTATAACTCATGAGACGATAATGCAGTATTATAGTCTTGACTTACACAAAACAAGACTAACAAGCAAGTAAATATAACACAACATGGAAATAATTAAATTATAAACGTTCAAAGCGTATAAACGAACGAGCTCTATAAATCAGTACAGTATAAATCATTTGGATCGTAAAAAATAATTATATCAGATGGGATCACAATTCACACCTAGTCAAAAATTTTAAAGGATGATGTCTTTTTCAATGCTTCTGCCCTTTTATGGCAGTTGACGTGTGGTACAAGTGATAAACGGACGAAGGTTATACGTGCAGCATCCTCGGTGGCCTAGCGTATTGTACTAACGTCTAGCAGTTTCAATTATCTCAAATAATGCATAAATGGATAAAAAAAGAGAAAAAAATAGCAATTTGTATTATAAATATACTGTTGAATATATTTGATAACATAGTGATGTTGTATTTAATTTTAACTACTTTTTTGGTTTGAAATCCTTGTAATAAAACTCCATAACATCACGAATAACGTGATAACGTCAAAAATAATAGTTATGTTAATGTTTAAACATAGTTATGTATTTTTTTATAAATTACTATTAATATAAAAGCAGCGATAGCTCGTTGAGCATTTTGAGCACACGTTGAGCACATTTCTGTAATTATGTCTGTTTGTGTGTGTTTCGTGTGTTAGCATGAATGTAGTCAGAGAAGGTATGTGGTCTTCCGGGAAGCATAGTCAGTTATTACAAAACATGCATTTAAGTTTTAACAACTTTGAACGCTTTTAACTTGGACAGTCGCATTTGGTCGTAAAGATAATGTAGGAGTTGGATGGAACTCTCATAACATTATAATACTCTTGTGTATTCGAAAGGAAATTTGAGCGATAATAAAAGTTAAGTATGAATTACTGTGGCAACCAGACGCCGAGGGATTTATAATGCCATCATTATATGAGGAAATGCATTATGATTTTAATGCTTGTTTTCAGGACTTGTCTATAATAAAAAAAAAAAAACATTTTCGTCACAAAATTATGGCGAGTGATAACGAATGAATGCCATTTTTTTTAATATCAACTTAAAATTGTTTAATATTTAGTAGTACCAGTACATACTGCAGCCCTAACTTAAAATGGGTAGTTCTCATCTAGCATAACAACTCCAATAGAAAAAATCATATTGCATGACAGAACGTATGATGTCGTGTTATATTTATCCGTTATCTTATAAGAGTAATGGAGGGTTAAGCTTCCTTGGTGCCATCCTTCTTCGCAAAATAAAACGCAAGAGGGCCATGGCTAATCACATATTTTAAAGACAGGATAATAAGAAATACTCTTAAAAAATGATGTATAATATTATAGACTTACCTAGTAAATTTTTACCCATGCTTAGTAATGTAGCTATAAAACTGCTTGAAATATACCTGCAACAAAAACAAAGTAAATTCAAAATTAACGAGTCGCTAAAGTGTTATTTTTGTTTTTATTTATCACAAAATCCACAGCCTTTAACATAAAATTTACAGATTAAAACAAAAACATACTTAATATCCAAGTATGGATTTTACATTTATACAATGGTAATAATAATAAAAAAAATTTAAAAAAATGTAAAAAAATACCTAAGTCACATATTACATATAAATACATATATACATACATACACATATACACATAAGTTTATCACATACCACTCACATAGATCTGCCAAAATGCTCACTACCATATATTTTGGTATCCGTAAGAGCACAGGTAAGAGAGCTCGTGTATTGGTTCAACATATTCCATTGAGAATAGATGTAGGTTATATATATATGGTGTAGATACATGTTTACTTTATTATACACTAGCTGTGCTCCTCGGCTACACCTCCGTTTAATTTAAATTGATGTAAGCATCAACATTCCAGCTATTCTAGGTAATGCTCTGTCGCGGGCAGTCTAAAACTATGTGAATAATTCACAGGCCGTCCGTCAAAGCAAAACGAGCGAGAGAACAAAAAGAAATAGAGAGGGTGAAGCATTTTAAGCTATAAATTTTATTATATTAGTAAGTATAGACAAAAATGTATATCAAATAAAATTTATTATAAATGATTATTAGGTCAATCAAATTTCGTTCAAGATCTATTTGAAAATCTATAGTCCATGTCATATTCCGATGTTTATACAAAATTACTGTAAAACTTCATCAAAATTGCTTCAGTACTTTTTACATCCATAGGTATATTTATCTTCACAAACTTTCGACTTTATAATATTGTAGGATACATTTGTGGCAAATATAGGTCTGATTTCATTAGGTACTCACTGTTGTAGTACTAAAACGAATCATGAATTCACACGGTTTACAAACAACAAAAGACGAGTTTTAAATATTAAAAAAAAATCTTTAAATATACGTATAAGGGAATTGTTAAGTGATGGAACATTCGTTAATGGCAAATGTCCAAAGGCTGTGTAGGAAGAACACCTGTTTCGTCAATAAACATACTAGTATCGTTGAAAGTGACCTTCCGCTAACAGCATCCTCGTTTATCCCTGTCGGGCAGTCCGCCGGGAGCTATAAATTAAGCAGCTCAACCGATATATTTATACCGTTGAGAGTTTTTACCGCGCTCGTAAAAGAGCTCTTGATAAATCTGCCACCCTAGTGATTGCTAGTTGGAATTCAATTTCAACTTCATTTTATAAACTGCCTTTCAAAAATTGACCGTTTCGTGAAAAATGTGTACTTCAACTTCAGTAGTAAACTATTCAATCGTTTTGAGATTAGCGTGCACAGATGCAACAGACAAAAATTCTAAAAAACAATTTTTGACCTCGATAACAAGTAGGTACAACGTGTACAAATTATTTTATAAAATAAATGTAGGCACAGACACGGTTCATTTACGATTTTATTATAGGTATGTAGGTATAGATTATTCTATCATAGCATTTTATGGAATCCTCATGGTATCCTGATTTGGGAGATGTAATTTACAGCTTTGGTTGCACGTACTCCATAAAAAAAAGATTATTAAATAATAATCCTATACTTTAATAATAAAATTTAATATATTTTCTACATAAATGCCTTAAATATAGAGAAAAACAATCTGAAGTAGACTTCATTTCTATCGAAAAGATTACGACAGAAGTCAGAATAGCTCCGAAGTTCTGTATCATTATCACGTAATTTTTACCAAAATAATCTTCAACATTTGCTTAAACTATATTATCACTTTTAAGTTCATTATTGCTAACCCTTTGTCATGAAAAAGCTTGCCCAAGAAAGAATGAAAATATATAAATATTTTTGATTTCACTTATGTAATTACTAACTAAAAATAAATGGCAAACTTAAGAACTTTATTATCCTTCGCTACTGTGTTTTAGTTAAGATAAAACAATAACTCGAGTTGCTCGTCTATTACAAAAGAGAACAAGCAGTCCTGAAAACTCTTCCGAGTCAACGTATGAACGTTATTATTGTAACGGAAAACTTTGTCAGAGAATATGCTCTTGGCGTTTGGTGCAAGTTAAAAGAGGACGATCCTTAGGAACGAGGACAAACACGAGTCTTCCTTGAGAGGTCTGAAGAAAAAAAGCAGGTATCCATACTAATATCAATGAAATTATAAATGTGAAAGTAATTCTGTCCGTTTCCTTTTCATGCCTTAACTACTTAACTGGTCATCATGAAATTTTTTATACACATTATCAGAGACATAGGTTACCTTTCATCAAGAAAAAAGTGCATTTTTATATGAGAAGGATCATTATATAAATTAAAATTCAACCCCTGGCGAAACTATAACAGCAATAAACTAAGAATAAATTATTATTCATATATTTTGTCAGGAGTTATGTTTTGTATTTTATATATTTTTTTAATTTTGAAATTAAAAAAATAAATATTACATTAAAGCAAAAAATATTTCATGTGTTTTTTGGCTATTTTTTAAAATTTACGCTTAACAAATAAATCTTAATTAACATAATATCCCTCAAATATATTAAAAAAACATAATATACGCAAAAATAATAAAAAATTGTATTATTAATTCTGTTTAGAAGCTAGAAAGAGAAACATAACTTTGATCAGAGATTTACTTGTCACTTGGACCACAGATACCTTAGTAAAAGCCAACAGGAATACAATAGACGTAAACATCGCATGGAAATTGTATGTGTATTCCGCATAATGGTATACCACTAAACTCAAATACATATGTAAATGATAGCGACTACGAGTAGCTTTTATACAAAAAATATAGTGAAAAATAATAAATCAGTCTTATATAGGCAAAACTTTATTTTATTTTCTCAGTATCTGTCAACAGCTAAAGACACTAGCAGCACGTCATTCCTGCAGTCAAAACTGGGATAGATTTACTGCCTACATATTTGACACGTTTGGTCTAGTGGCTAGTAACCCTAGCTGTTAACCAAACGGTCGCGGGTTCGAATCCCGCTAGGGGCAAAATGTTTATATGTTAACATTTACCTTTGTACCTGAGTCATGGATGTTTGTATTTATAATATGTATGTATTTACAAAAAAAAAGTAATCTATGTATTATATCAACTGTCTGGTATCCATAATACATGCATTAGTTGCTTAGTGTGGAACTAGATGGTGCTGTGTGGAATGTGTGAAGATATTTATTATTATTTATTATTGTTATTATTTACAACTTGGTGAAGTTATTTGTAATCGCGTAGATCTAAAAGTAACATTTTTCACATTAATGCCTATATTTTAGTTAATTTACATAGCCTAGCGTTTCACCTACCTCTCGTTCAATACTCAAAAAGACAAGACAAGACTTCAAAAAGACCTATCCAAAAATGTACACATAATGATGACGATGGCACATCATATAAGCGCTCTTAGTTAACGCTTATATCATATATATAAGCGTTAACTATAGTAAGAGAAAGTTAGCTTAATAGGTTCTGAATTATATTGAGGAAAATGACATTGACGCTTGACCTCCAAAGTTTATAATTATAAAATAATTATAAGGCCTATAAATTATGTTTTTTTTTTTTGTTTTTGCCATTTTTGTATATAAAAATAAAAATAAATTAAACTGAAATTAACTTATTAATCTTTGCAGAATTATTATGCACGCAATAGTTAAGCCGTTCTTGAAATTTTTTCAATAAAAGTCAAATTCTTCCTGTGTTCTAATTTTTTTTTGTGGAATTTCTAATTCAAAGTAATATGTTTTTGAACGACGTTATGTCTGTCGCTGTGAACACAGCCTAACCAAACATTAAACAGTGTGCGAGTTTAATTTACATATGTGTAATAAAACACGGCGAATGGGCGTAATTGTTTGAGTGTATGGTATGGCCCCATTAATTTATGGAGTCATATTGTTAATGACAAAAGTGTTTAATGTAACATAGATTTTATTGTAATTTTCAATCAACTTAATGTTGCTTTACGTTTGTTTATGGCGTTTTCAAACGTATATAATATACTAGCTGATGCCCGCGACTTCGTTTGCGTTTAAACCTGAGAAAATTTATGAGTAATATAACGCCGTCGAATTTTTTAAATATTTTTAGACGTTCCCTCGGAACCTAACATTTTTCCTGGATAAAAGGTATCCGTTCGATCCTCGCTCAAGACAAACTTTTGTATACATGATTATGTCTGCATTGGTCTGGGTATTTTGAGTGCTTTTGAGCGAATACGAGTAAAGAGGACGCAAAACGCTCAATATTCATTTAATCAAATGCTCAATACTGTACTCAATATGCATGGTGGCGCCAAAATAACTAATTTACTATGGTGCGTTCCCAATTCCTCAAATCCACGCCACCAAACATGCAAACACCGCACACGCCGAGTAACGCCATCTGGTGACTTCGAAACGCAACGCAGCGCTCGGTGTGAACCCCGCAGTTGAAAAGAAAGAAATTTACGTGTACCGCGCCGCGCGAATTTATAATACCAATAAATCCAATAAAATTCACATATCGCATCGCTGAAGCATTGTGCTTTTATAATTAACAATTGGTCACGCCCCGCGAGTGCAGTTTAGGTGAAGGAAGACAGTTCCGATACCAGAACGAGTTGTGTGGCGGGCCCGCCCGTCTCCATCGGCGCTGGAGGAACGCGTAAGCTACCGACGGCATACGAGGTAGGTGTTGCATGTCCCGGTCCAGTCTCTCTTCCTTGCCACTTGATTGCACGCACCATATAAAGAATACAGTCCACTTTTTATCCAACATATTTGCGTGATCCACTCTGAGTGTTCCTTACGAACCGGATCATTGGCGTGATCAATGCATAAAGCAGCGTTCATTGAAAGATCAATGCACCTAGTGTGACCTTAATCGACTAAACAAAATAGAGCATAAGAAAATCATAATACAGCAAGTAAGACCAAGTAAGAAGGTGTTTTCTAATAAAGAAACTTGCAGCTTTTGTTATAAATAAAACAACAATTAACTCTTTCATGAAACTCATCAACATTGTACTCGTGGCACCGCAAAACTTTGAAAAACTAAATCGAGTTTTTTTTTCTATGAAAAAGTAAAAGTTGCGCACAGCTTGCTTTAGGACATGGTGCGACTTGTAGCGGGCAAAAAAAACATGAAAATTGTCAATGTAACTGCCACTTTAGACTTGGCGGGGCACACTTGGTTTCACAGTTATATATCTGGCGGTAGTAAGCACTCATTTACAGAAGATTACCGTAAAATAACATTGTGCTACGCATGTTATTGTGTTTTTTTTCATGTTAAAGTCTGCAACATGATGACTTCTCTTGATGGTAGGTGCCTATAAAACAAGATACGCCACAGCATGCTGTCGCTGCTGACCATAGTAAGATTATGAATAAAGGGTTATGAAATGGGCTCTGCCATCCCTTACTCACTCACCAAAACACAACAGTACTGTAGGCGGTATGTTCCCATTCGCCACCACCATGATCTTCACCTTCACCAGTGATGGCAAATGGGATTAATTCTCCCAGTCGCCACCACTATGACCATCAGTGGTGGGGCGACAGTAGCTACCAGCCATTTGATGACCATCAGCCTGCCTGCCCGCGTTACACAAGAGAAGGAGTGAAAACGATGAAATCGCTCAAAATGAGACTACGCCTTTACTTTCAAACAACAAAGGTTAAAAGTTGTTGGCGACTGTCATTTCTTTATTGTCATACAATACAATATAACTAGACACTTTAACAGAAAACGTGTTCATATTTTCATAAAGTTTGACGTTGTTGCAAAAGTTGACGATTATAGGTACCGCATGGTACGGTTTACCATGTCATTTTAAAATGTTACGATCGTGATTAAAAGGCGTTTATTATTATGGTTTTTTTTTTCAATTTTTCTCTTTATAAGAACCTTCCTGAGACTTTAACAAATATTTGGGAGAAAAAAATAATAATGCCGAAGTGGTTAAAATAAAATTAAAATTGTTATAAGTTTTTGTTTGCTATTATAATTATGTATTAAGTTCTAGGTAATAATGAATAAATTAAATGTTTTATTACACGAATGTTAAGTTTTTGAAGTGAACTTCTTTGGGCGCGTTGGGCATTTTTGAGATGAAAAAAAACCATTGAACATGTCATGTAACGTTTTCACTTCTGACGTGCAGTCCTACGACTGACATGTTTTTTTATTTTCATATAGGTACACTTATTTTTTTTTTTGAAAACTACCAATACCAAAATTATTGAAAATATTACAAATATTAAGAAGTCGTAGGCAAATTCATATTACTATAACATATGACATGATACTATGAAAAAACTATACTTTATATGTTTAATACTTTATGATACTTTAGTTTGTGGTAATTTAAAGTAAGTATAACAGATTTGCAGTGGCTATAAGTGTGAATAAGCGTCATTTCTAGACGCTGCTAAACTAAGTGTATTCATCAACTTAGTCAAGTTAGTGTATATACAGTATATATGCCCATGAGAACAGTTCTATCTACAAGGTGCAACTTCTCTTACGTCAAAATGTAGCTCTGTTGTAATTCTATTCGTTTATATGTTAAATTATTTGACATTCAATTGTGTAATTTCAAAAAGGAAAGAGGTGTCATAAAAAAAAACAAATTTATACTTAAACAGGAAAAATGCGCAGAAAATTTAACTGCACTAACACCTGTGATTACTCTAGATTCAAATGTTCTTTTGTGAATCCTATCAAGTTAATAATGAGCAAGAAGATCTATAGTAACTTATTTTATTTATTTACTGCCATTTCAAGTAATAAATACTCCACATTGGTAGTCTGATTTACTGACACTTAATTGCTGAAGTAAATGTTTCTAAGCGAAGTTTGTACTTGTATTTAATAACGGTCTTGATTAGTGGCTTTCATATGAATGTCCCAAGTTATAAGCGGTTCATTTCTCTAATTACAAAGTAGTCTGAGATTTTTAAAAACAATGAGACTATTACTCTATGAGACACTTATTAATAATTCAATTCAATTCCCGTATTATTACGTATAATTCCGAATTCCCGTATAATGTGGAATTCACGATGATGCTAATTCATAAAGGCTTACAAGCAGACAAAATAATATATTACTATTATTTATTTATAATTTATGCCCGTGACATAATATGCGTTGAAGTTCGTTTTTGTAAAATCCCTCGGAACCAAATATTTTTCCAAGATAAAGAGTATCCTATATGTTAATCCACGTAATAAACTATGTGTGGACCAAATTTCATCCAAATCCAAAGCTCCGTTCCATCCAAGGCGTGTTTGCGTGATACTCAATCACGTGATTGAGTATCACGCAAACACGCCTTGGATGGAACGGAGCTATATTTTATAAACTTACGCGGGCGAAGTCGCGTGCAACAGCTAGTATTGAATATTTGTTGAAGCATCGCTAAACTCCAATAATTTGGATCAAACCTTAATATAGTTGAGTGATACTGTATCGGTTTCATGTCTCGGATTATCTGTGAGCTTTGTACGGCGAATATATGGGATTAATTGCCAAATGAATTTAATCAGATGAAACTTGGTGAACACATTTGTTTTGTTTTATATATTTATTTTTATTTTCAACCCTTTTTTGGAGGGGAGATAGCATTTACACACTATCCCTCGTCGTCAGGGTCGACTCCACTCAGGCATTTCAGCCGTCAAGGCTACTAATCATTGCTCTGACGACAGCGGGTAAGGACATGTCCTGTCCCATGATTGCCGTCAGAGCCGTCCTTTCATTTGCCCAACCTGGGCACTCCGCCAGCGTATGGTCGACCGTATCAATCGGCGCCTCACATTCATGGCAAGCAGTGGCTCCCTCCTCGCGATGTCGCACAGGTACTTTCCGAAGCATCCATGCCCCGTAAGCACCTGCACAAGCCGGAAGGAGAGCGAGCCCGCCCGTCTGCTTACCCACTCCTTCAGCACCGGTGCGATCGCAGACGTGGTCCGGTACCCCCACCCCGGCTGCATCAACTCGTCGCGCCATCACTCGAGTGCCTCGTTCTGGGCCTCTCGTCTCCAGCGTAACACCTCTCCCGGGGGTGGACTCACGCCGCGGCCCCTTGCATCCTCTATCTGATAGTAGACCGCTGCAAAGACCTCGGCATCCAGCCCCCAGGGAAGTGACCCCACAATCGCGCATCATCTCGTGGAGAGCCACGAGATGATGCGATACGCTCTGATGACCCTGTTCGCTGCGGTCGACGCAGCAGGGCCAAGTTATGAGCGGATTCAACATAAACTTTACAGCAAAAAAAAGAAAAAAGAAAAATCTAGATACAGTTCAATACTACAGGGTTTCATTATGTAGGACTTAAATAGACTTGTGTGTGTGCGTGAGTGCGTGCGTGCGTGTGTTTAAATAGAAAATTTTATCTAAAAATCTGTTTTACTACAATACATCAAAGTATTATCCTTGAGTATTAGATCCGGGTGTGTCGGTGTAGTAAGAGGGAGCAGATAAACAGATTTGCCAGTTCAAGGATAAAGTATTTTTTATTAAATTTCGGCATTTTCGATATTAGAACTTGAGAAAATAAATAAATTGTTATTTAATAAAAAAATATTAGGTAAGAAGATATAGCCACCGTAAAACAAGTATTTTTTTTTACATTATTTCAAAGATTACCGTTTATTATTGGTATATAATATTAAGTACTAGAGTCCCGCTCCCGGTTTCGCCCGGGGTGATATTTTTATATGTAAACCTTCCCCGTTTTTTCTTTCCATAAAATCGGTTGAGCGGTTTGGGAGTCTATAGAGGTCAAACATACTTGATATTTATACCTACATTTATCTAGATAATTAAATACATAATATTAATATTTGCGGGCAATGTTCGTCATTCTGTGAATGTGAACGATTTGCTTTTTCTTCGATTGAAGAATTTTATTTTATTACTCTACATTTTGACACATTTTTTAAATGAACAAAAAATTCTCGAATTAAATTATTTTGAAGGTAGATGTCCCAAAATAACATTAAGGAAAAATGCATGATTATTTATTATAGTCCAAGATATCGCAGCATTCAGTCTACATAATTTCACCTGTTAAAAATGTGTGGATGGTGCTTTTTGTTTTATTAATGTTTGTATTTTTGACAAAATATCGCTTAAATTTAATTAATAAATATATTATTTAGACTAATTTAAAATGATAGATTAAACCTTCAAATGGAATGGCTCTAACTTTAGCGATTCATGTTGAGCCTAGTCACCCTTGATACTTTGTTCATTGTACTACATTGTCACTGATTGCAAACATGTCGTAATTCCTGTCTAGACTTAGATAATGCACCCTCCAACAGAAGCGGGGGAGCGAGGCATTATATAAGTCGAGTAGGCAATTGAAAAATTAATATAAACCTTAACCGCTTAGAGGCAAGAGCGAAAATAGTTCGCTCAAAATTGACTTGTCGACTGTACCATGCCACCCGTACACTGAAACAAATAAAAGAGTTCCGTGTTGTCTGACCTTTGTTAAGAATTCCGGTACGGCTAATAAAAGGGCGTAGAAAGTAAATAACACAAGCTACATACAGTCACAAACGATGCGAAACCAAATAAAACAACTTTACATAAAAAATTCTTTGACAATAATAATCGTATTGTTACTAAAGTCTGGCTAATGTAAGATGAGGTTTTTTTATTTAGCTAGCATCCTTATATTTGCTCACTTGAACTACATATAGACTCAAGATATAAATCTTGAGTCTTCTTTAAGTAGTAAATACTCACGATTCACAGGGCTCATCTGATAAATTTAAAAATAGATGAGATTTCAATATTGATTATGACCTAGCTGTTGCCCATGACTTGGTCCGCGTTCAATATGTTATAAAGCCTAAAGCCTTTCTCGATAAATGGACTATACAAAACAAAAATAATTTTTCAAATCGAACCAGTAGTTCCTGAGATTAACGTGTTTGACCAAACAAACAAACAAACAAACAAACAAACAAACAAACAAACAAACAAACAAACAAACAAACAAACAAACTCTTCAGCTTTATAATGCTTATCTATATATTTAAAAATCTCGTGTCACAATGTATGTTCGCGATAAACTCTGAAACTACTGAACCGACTTTGATCAAACTTCATAAGTATCTGTTATTTGGTCCAACTTAAAAGATAGGATAGTTTATATTACATTTTGTTTATTATTTTTTTGCAAATTATATAATATTATTAACATAGCGCCATCTGTTGATACATATTCAATCCAGCAATTATTTATCTATGAGTTCCAAAAGATTCTAACAGATGGCGATGTAAGGTAATTTTATCAGCTGGATTGAGTAAAAAAGTGGCCCGCTCCCGGCTTCGCACGGGTGCACCGTGCGGGCCACTAGTATTTGTATAGATTGACATTATTTTACTGTATCGTTTATTTATAGTCAAAACTGTATGTGACAGTCAGAATGAGCAGTGATTACGCTCACTTACTTATTTTCATTTAGGGTTAGATATCTACAATAATCAAATATCGCGTGTATCAGGTTCGACAAGATATTATTATATTATTAATAGTTTATTATTATATTATATTATTAATATTATAATATTACTATTTATTATTAGTTCTTGGTAATTTTCTCTTGGTCATTTCTATGTTGATTAAGTGTAAATTTTGTATTCGATCAAGATAACATACTGGTAACAGACAAACATAGCTTGACAAAATTAAATATATATAAAAAATCTCCTTCTTGTAGTTATTGTCGATTGTATATCTATATTCTTAATAGTCTATACTAATATTATAAGAGAGAAGATAGTTTATCTAATGGATAAACTCTAAAACCACTGTATCGATTTTGAAAATAGTTTCATCTATAGAAAGCTACATTATTGGCGATTAACATAGGCTATATTTTATAAAATTACGCGGGCGAAGTCGCGTGAAACATCTAGTCTCTAGTGTGAAATACAAGTATTACTATAGAATAATAATCTGTGTATTTCTTTGTATTAAAAAAAAACTTCTGTTATATCAAAGCGTAGTAAGGGATGTAAGATATCATTCCCCTCATTCATTTTTATTTTAATTGGTCATCTATACTTGTTAAATCAGAATGTAAAAAACATTCTACGGAAAAATCAATTTTGAAAAAAAAAACTCCAATGAATAAGTTTGGAAGTGAAACAACAATCATACATATAATACAGGTGTTAGTTTGTGCGTTTGTTCATACTAATCTCAGAAACGGTATAACCGATTTGAATGCGGTAACAAAGGATGTATTGTAGCTGTAACATTTAGATATTAGTGTTTGTTTCATACTAATCGGTTTACAAAAAAAAAAAAAAAATCGTATGTTTTGCTATTTAGCTATGTCGAATAACCACGTGTACGAAATCGCAGTAACAGCTAGTTTGAAGAAATATAAATATCGCAGATTCTGAGAATCATTTAAGACTAAATTTTAGTTTTATACATTAAAATATACAAAATTTCAAAAAAAAAAAAAATACATATAATAAGCAACTAGGTACTATGTGGTGACGAAATTTAATTAATTTTTAAGTCTTCAAGTAGGTATAAGATTTTCAGTAAAATTATATTTTTGGTAAAAAAAAATAAACTACAGAATATCTGATCTGTGGTTCAAAACGATAAATTCAATTGAGGTTCAAATCGGAAGAAAAAAAAATTATCAAAAAAAAACCCACAAATGAAATTTTAAAAAAAGAAACACGACATCCGGACGCATTGAAACAATTGCACCATAACGTGTATGTTATCTGTCACGGAGTACTATAGAATTTCCCACTAGTCCACTTACGGAACCCGTTCCCTCATTTGACCGCTCATTTTTTATTTTCCCGCCAAATCCTCGTCACCCCTTCGGCGATGTTTCGGTCCCTCAACTCATAAAAATAATGGAAGACCGTATCCCGGTACATTACCACTCTCGGCGTGGCTTTATGAAGCCGTAATGCGAAAGGATGTTAAAAATACACAATGTGCTAGGTACACGTACACGCACATTCGAGCCTTTATAAAGCGGTTATAACACTTTACAATTTGAAGGATTCCAATTTAGGAACCTAAGTAGTGAACCAAGTGATCACACTACACTAAATTGATTTCTAAATCGAAGACACAGAATTGAAAATAGATAAAATCTAAATTGGATCCAATCTGTTCTAACTGCGATTATACTTTCCAATTTCCTAAATTGGAATCCTTCAAATTGTAAAGTGTGATAACCGCTTAACACCTTACATTTTGAAAAATACATAAAGATATTTAATTTAAATGATGAATCATTTTTTCATGTTTTTTTTTAAATGTTTTTGAAGCATTAACGAGCATTTAAGATGTAACAACATTTTATTTGCAGACTCTATTAAATAGAATATCCCAGTCTACTGGAAATAATGCACATATTGACTTCTTAACATGGGTTCTTGAAAATAAATGACATTATTCAGAAGTAGATAAAAAGAAGTAAAAGAAAAATGTTATTTTATTGTATTGGCAACATTCATGCAGGCTAGCGATTACATTGGACTTGAGCACTTTGGCAGTTCTATGTGAGTGGTATGTGATAAACTCATGTGTGTATGTGTATGTATTATATATGTACATATATATATATGTCTTTAGGTATATGTAAATATTGTGACTTGTATAGTTTGTTTAGTTTGTAGATAATGTATCATTTAGTTTGTTTGTTTTTCTTTTTTAATTTTATTTTATTTTTCTTCTCATTGTATAAATGTAAAATCTGTAATTGGCTGTAAAGTATGTTTTTGTTTTTGTCTGTAATTTTATCTTGAGAGCTGTGGATTTTGTGATAAATAAATAAATAAATATATAGATATGTATTTATTTTATTTATTTATTTATTTACATTGAACTATGAAGACACACACTAGGCATGCAAGCCTGTATCGTGTGCTTCATAAATGTAATATATTTTTTGATATTTAAAATAAATATCAAAAAATAATAATATTAATTATAATAATTAAAAATACAAATAATAACAAATTATAAATGACTAAATACACTAAATTACCAAATAATAAGTAGTTAATAAAAGGGTATTCTTTAAAAGCTGACAAGAGGATGAAATTTTACTAGATCCTTCCCCCCACTTTGAGTTTCCATAATATTAAAGTACGCTTTATATACAAAAAAAACTTCTAGATTCTAGATAGTATAGATTAAAATATAATTTGATTAATTTCTTAAATATGTTTTCACGCAAAATATACTTACAAAGATAATACGTTTCTAGTAAACGTTTAAAAATCAGTTTTTCCTGTACAAGCAAATGTACTACGGCTCCTGTAAGTACTTTTCGACACTTCACGCGACGCAGCAAGCGAAAGGCACCGGTGAAGATGATCGATGACGCAACAAAATATGTTAGGTTGGTGTAATTCATGAGCTGAAGCGTTGATATTTTAAAATTCTTTTCGAAATTGACTAGAAGAAATTAAATTGTTAATACATAGGAAAAAATATACGAATTATTTTAATTTATATAATTAAAATAATAATTAATGTAAATTAAAAGCTCAAATAAAATTTATCTGACATTATAAAATTAATGGTAAGATATTTAATGAAAAATAACATAACAAAACGCTATTTGTCTGCAAAAATATCCATTTCAATTGCCTTTATTCTGTTTAAATAAAAAATTGACATATATATGTAGTTCATATCATATAATTAAAATGACATACAAGTGCATTTGTTGAGTTTAATGTGATTGTATTAGCGCTCTGTCTCAGAAGTCCCGGGTTTGATTGCCGATAGAACCAACTTTCGAATGAAATGTTCGATGTTAGTTCGTGTCTGGAGCTAGCAAGTAATGGTAAGGCACACTGCTTCTCGTTGTCATTTGTGCAGAATTTACTTGAGTTATAGACGAACTATATCAAGTGAGTCTGACAATCTTCACATAAAAAAAGTAGTTATACATTAATAGGAATTGTTATTTTAGAATTTACTTGAGTTATAGACGAACTATATCAAGTGAGTCTGACAATCTTCACATAAAAAAAGTAGTTATACATTAATAGGAATTGTTATTCGTTGAAGTCATACTACAGATTCTGCTCAAAGAATATTTTTATTATACAAGGAAAAATTTGTGTTACTGTGTGAGCTCATCCTAATTATATATTATATGCTCATCACTTGTACCACAAACCAAGCGCCTGTCACGCGATGTTTACACTGAAATGTCGTGTTGAATATTGAATTTTGAATTAGTTCACGTTAAGTTGTGTTAGAGTGGTGTCGTGTACACTTTGATATTGTTTGACATTTGTAATGCACTTTGAATATTCTACACTTTATTCTCGAAGTTGATGTCTTGTTCTTTGGGAAATTAAAAATTGATACAAAAATCTCAATTTAGGTGTTTTTTTTTTTTAAATTCCGATCCAAGAAGTTCAGATTCATGAAGTTCCCAATTTACTACTGTATATGAAATATATGAGTCCAAAATGAGAAAAAAAAAACCAAAATCAATTAATAGTTTACACCTTCAGAACTAACATCGATTTTACTAATTTTTTATTTTGTTAACTTATTAGTATAAAATTGGATTAAATTTGGATCATTTTTGGCGAGCGCAAAAGCGAGAATCATCCTAACACACATACTGGATGAGGAACATACTGAATTTTTAAATAAGCCAAATAATGTATTTTTCTGCTGCTAAAAGATTTGTAAAAAAAAGATATTTAAAGTTTACTTGACTATAGGTTCGCAAAACCGAAAAGTGCAAAATGTCAAAATAAACCCGAAACGGTGGGAGTTTCTGTCGCGTTTTGTGTTGCCATTCGTGTTTGCTTGTATAAGAAAAATTAATGAGAATACATGCGTGAACATATCTGAGGAGATAATGAAGATGACAAAAGGCTTAAGCGGATATCACACTTTACAATTTGAAGGAATCCAATTTAGGAACCTAAGTAGTGAACCTAGTGATCACACTAGACTAAATTGATTTCTAAATTGAAGACATAGAATTAAAAATAGATAAAATCTAAATTGGATCCAATCTGTTCTAACTGCGATTACACTTTCCAATTTCCTAAATTGGAATCCCTCAAATTGTAAAGTGTGATAACCACTTTAGTGTCAATGAAACCGGAAGTAGCGTTCGTAACTGCACTCTTCAACTGCGATTTTCAAACATAAATTAGCGTTACTGTGTAACATTAAATAAGAGGATTTATTTTACTTATTTTTATTTTATTTTATTAGAGAAAACAAACAATTACAATTAAGTTAAAAAAAAGAGAAATATATATAAATAAGGATAATAGTGCAATCAACAACATTTTCCACGAATTATTAATTATTAAGCATATCTTATACAGAGAGAAACTATACATAAGTTATCTATATACAAAAATACACAAAAACAACCCAACCAAAAAAATAACAAAGCAGTCTTATAAAACTAAACCATTAACTTAACAATATAATTTTTATATTCGTGTGAGTTAGTTTAAAATAGATCAACACGTTTAGGCCGGCCGCACATTGTAAGAAATTTCTGTTAGAAAAATTCTGACGCTCGCCGGAAGGCACTTGGTGCATACATTTTGTATTAGAACCCGCACACTGTTAGAAAAATTCTGACCGGTCGTCCGCTTCTGATGCACGCCGGACATTATAGTTCTGTCTTCCTCTTTACATTCGTTTATCAGTAATTCCGTCTCTCTCACACAGCTCTCGCAGAGTCAAACATCCGGCGAACGTCAGAATTTTTCTAACAGAAATTTCTTACAATGTGCGGCCGGCCTTAAATAGACAATTGTACCTATGCATAACACGAGGGTTACTCTTATATGTCACAATATACTTGATTTCCAAGCAAGTTAGGAAAATGTTGAAATATTTTCCTAAAAATAAATAAGAAAAGAATCGCATTGAATAACATAAAATTTACTTAGGGACGATTTTAAATTCATTGCGAATCTCTACAAAAAGTGAATGAAATTATATTTCACGAGTTATAATGCAGTATTTAAATTAGACTTTAGGTAAGTAGAAATGCAGGTATGTATTTAACTATTGAGTTAAACGTTGAACCAAATATGACATACACTTATTTCGCAACGTGGTTAGTTCAATTTTCTTAACTGGATTATTGTAATGAATAAAATTTATTTACAAAATAAATAGCAATAAAATAATAATAATAATGGAGTCGGCAGCGCAATTGCACCACTGGTTTTCTATACTAATATTACAAAGACAGAAGATTTGTATATATGTTTGTAACGAATTAACTCAAAAACTACTGGACCGATTTTAAACATTCTTTCACCTATAGAAAGCTACATTATCAGCGAGTAACATAGGCTATATTTTATAAAGATACGCGGGCGAAATCGCGTGCAACAGCTAGTCTTTCATAAAGATAAACCATCAGCGTGCTTACCGATCGTTGTTGAATTTTTTTTTTTACCATTTTAAGATCGATTAACGCAGTAATACCGTAGTGGTAAGTAATATACTGGCAAGAAGATCAGAGACTTGATATTGCATGACCAGATAGTCTAAAACTATAGATCCTAGATATATAATATTGATTATAATCTGGGCATTATGTTGGACTCTAAATTGCAATTTAACATACATATTGATCATATAGTAACGACATATGATCAATATACATAGGCATGAAACTACTTGGCTTAATCTTGCGCGTAGGCAAACCTTTTACTAGAGTCAAAACCCATACGATACTTTATTACGTTCGTAGCCTTTTAGAGTTCGGAAGTGTAGTTTGGAGTCTTTATTATGCTGTTCATATAGACAGAATAGATAGTGCAGGGTAAATTCTTAAAATCACTGGACTTTAAGGCGGGCAACACTTATTCTAATTATATGGAGAGACTGACTGGATTCAATATGTACTCTTTACACAACAGACGTAAATTTCTAGATTGTATGTTTATGTTAAGGATACTTCATAATCATATTAACTCTGCACCCCTCTTGGAAAAACTACTAACTAACTACGCAAGGAATACCTTTTTCAGGCGGACATGCACCTGTTATAACAAAACATTAAAAGATTTAGACATATTTTCCATTACTGTAATGAAGTTCAGTTAGAGCTTGTAATATTTGCTATTACGTTCTTAATTTGTATCTACTCGTAACACAATACTATTTTGTTGTATTCTTTTGAAGTGTCCATTTGTACCACCACTTGTAAGTATTTGTTCTATGGTAATATAGGTCTTACTGTTTCTATTTTTTATAAAATAAGTTGTGTATGACTGTTTTTGCCTTAATAAATAAAAAATAATAATAAAAATAACCGATAATACTGTTGAGCGTGAAGGTACTGAAAAATCTTTATTGGTAAACACGTGATCTTTAGTGAGAGGAGTTAAGGTGGAGTGAGAGAGGGGAGACGTCCTCGAACGATGATCGATGTTACTAGTAATAATGTACAGTCGGCTGAAATACACTTCGATATTAAGCGAAAACGTAGAGGATGCGACGGAAAATCCCCAGAGGAGACGGTGTGTACATTTCTCTCTATTTTTTTATTACAATTCAAAATAATGTATTAAAATATCTGACAGATAAATTAAGGTTATATTCGTGTAATTGTAATTCTCATTAGTAACGTGTATAATAGGTTTTTTTTTTATATATAATAAAAATTTATTGGGTATACAACATGCGAGGAGAGGCGCTACACTACACAGAGCCGAAGGTAACAAGTAAATTTATATTTAGACTCCATTTGTGTGAAAGAAACTTAATTCCAATTCGCAAAGAAAAGAATCATTTTCAATAAAAAGTGTTCCATCAGATTTAGTTGGTAAAAAAATTTGAAATATCTTTTCACGAATCCTACTGGGTTTCACTTATTTTGGAAACTGGATACACATGATGAATTTGTACGCTATAAATTTCTTTCTATATTTTACTATAATTAAAAAATTTAAATGATATAAATATTTATATTTTATTTCTATATTTGTATATTAAATACAAATAACAGTTGTTTTTTTTTAAGTAAGTAACATTTAGTACAGAAATAAAAAGTTTGTCCTAGTCAATCGATTCTTATGCTTAACAAGATCCAGGGTCGCTCCGATGGTAGCCAAATGATCAAAGATACTTTTGCTATATATAATATATTCAAATTCGTTACATATAAATACATATACTGCCCTCAAAGAAAAATTATTACTCGTAACTTACACGTGTTCACGTAAAAATACGTATACAGGGCGTGGCTCCGACTCCGTAGTATTCCGACTGGACACATCATGTCTGTAGTAGTACATTGCTGGCTCGATGAATTTTGTTAGAAAATAACAATAAATTTGTTTTTCATTCTAATTAATTGAAACTATTTGGAATTAATTACTGATTTATTGCTCTTATTACAGGCCACACCCTGTTGGTGTTCTTCTATAAGGGGGTGGTTACTATGGCCTAATGCCGGTCACTCACATTCGCGCGAATACGCGAACCCACAAGTGTAGGACGACATTTGCAAATGACTATGCAAAGTTTTTGCTACATTCGCGCTTTTCCGTGCAGTGTCGGTTTTTTAACGCACATCAAAGCGCGCGAACCTCAAACCTTCGCGTAGTCTCCCACACATTCGTGCGACCAGTTGCGCGTACGATTGCGTATTGATTGCGTAGGTAACGGACATCTCGTTTACCATTTTCAGAGTTCGTATCGTGTACTGAGTGGCGTAAATTGAATTTGATCATGGATTGGACAAACACTAAACTGCACTAAAATCATCTTCACCTTCAATGCGTTCGCATATGAGTATGCAAACCCATTTGCGAGTAGCTGAGTTTGCGAATGAATGTCACGTTCCTTCACATGCGTGCAAAGATTCGTACAATGTAAGAATGTTTGCACGCATGTCAGTGACCGGGGTAACAGTCAGCTCTTTGCATTGACTACGATACTCGCTGTGCCCTGCCGCTAGTAACTTATTACTTGAAATGTCACATTCAATGTTATCATTTTATAACAAAAGGTACAATAAAAAAGTATGGGACGCAAAATTTTATTTAAAATTTATACATTAAAATTTTATTTAAAAGCTCGCACGGGCTCATTTCATCCCAGAGGCGTTTTAACGTCCAATTTACGGCCGTACGCGTTCATACGAACGGTTATTAAAAGAAGATTTAATACTGTATATGTACGTATACTAAAAACAACTCTTCCTAGCATAAAAAAAAATGCTAGCAGCTGTCTATATGTTCTGACGAGATTTTATAATTATCACCTATTGTGTGCCTTACTGTGCAATAAACAAGAATATAACTAAAATACTCGTATTCAAAAAAGACTGTGTTTAAAAGGCAAAAAAGGCAAAAACTCAACTTTATGACTGTCTCACATTCTCATAGAAATAAAAATATCAAAAGTGTCTTTAATTGTTATCGTGCTATTTGCACGAGATAAATATATTGAATTTGAAACAAGAAATTTCTTAAAAAATATGAAAAAAAAAAAAAAAGACTCTCAACTGCGAGATAATGTACTCCTATTCGAGGAGTAATCTATATTTAAAAAATCTAAGTTAAAACTACTTAGTTTAGAAAGCTGAAATTGAAAATTATTTATGTTTTTTTTAAAACGAGGATTTTTGAAAATTAAAACTCCATGCGAAGCCGGGGGCGCGGGCGGGTCGCTAACTAATCAATACTAATAATAAATCTGTAAGGGTCGGTCATGGAGTAAGTTACTTTGTTTTCAGAGATATCGTGTTTATAGGCTCTATACATGATACTGAAACTAAATTGACGATTTTTAGAATTTTTTTCTGTATGTATTGTATGTTCCTTCATAACTCTTAAACGAATTAACCGATTTTCACGAAACTTGGTAGATAAACATTTAGACGTATAGGACACAGGATAGGCTACTTTTTTCTTTTTCAACGCGGACGAAGTCGTGGGCACCAGCTAGTATCACATAAATGAGTGAGTAATACATTGAAAGAAAAGTCTTAAAATAAATAAATAATAGCCCTGAAATGTTTCAAGACCGGAAAAGCGTTGGAAAGCAATTTAACGTGAAGACCAATGACCCGGCTACAAATATTACTCTGTAATACGTTATACAAGTATGTAACGTTTCGAAGCCACTATCAACATCATCGATCACTGGCCTTAAATAAATGTTTACACGGCATTACCCCCGTCAGAAGGTTGAAATTAAATGTTTCGATGACTCGCCGATTTTATGCGATACGTTCTGAACTCAGAAATCTCCGACAAAACAATTTTAACTTTATTTCGTTTGTTGGAAAGCGTTTATCGTCGCAAAATACTCGTAGAGTATATTTTTGAGAATTATATACTTTTGCTAGAAGTCTGATATCAACAACAAAAGTCAGCCATTGTCCACAGAAGATAAAAAATTCGTTAAGTAGATGCAGCAATAGATTACTCAATATATTTGTATAAAAGATGGCGCCAAACAAAATATTAAGTTATTTTTGAACTTAGAGCTTTTAAAATGTAAACAAATATATTATTTGTTTTATGGTGTTTATGATAAATTATTTATCTTCATCTCCTCGGAAGTATAGACACATAATACTACATTAGAAGTAAGTAGTGGAAAGGCACAATGCGTTTCGCAGTCATTTAGGCAGTCCGTCTGGCGGCAGTAACCAACCCTTTACAGAAGAGGTGAAAATATATTATGCAAAAGTGCCTTATGTTCTTAATTGCTGTATTTTATGTACAAACAATAATAGTCCCTGAAATGAATGGCAGCTTTAGAAAGTACTATAATTGTGTATTTTATTACACTTAGTCATTATTACATACTTGGAGAAAACTATAAACAAATGAATAGAATAAATAATTTCAATATGGAACTGCAAGTTCACTTAGAATATTATTTTTTAAATGCTTCTTACATTTCTCAATAAACATCATGATCCGCTTGTTGATGCAGCTTTATCCACACAGAAATCTCATCCATCCACTCGTTCCCCCTTTCGTTTGATTCTAATGAGTCTATCTGAACATTGCATCGGCTACAAATTCCAATTGAGGTATACGACCAAATTGTGAAGTCCCACTGCGTGGATTAAATTATGTAAATGGCCTCGTTGATTTTGTCGGCTAATGGCGAGGGCGTTTTATTGAATTTATGTGACTGGAGGATCATTTGGACGCTTTAGATAAGGGCATGTACGCATTACTTTAATTATGAGGAATTCTTTGTCGTTTTAAAATCAAAATCAAAATATTTATTTATCAATTAGGTTTCTCAAGAAACTCTTATGATCGTTATTATAAATTTAAATTTACTAGGGTTTCGGAAAAAAAGCCAAGATGACGACCCTGAGAAGAAACCCTGAAAGAAACTCAGGATATTATTCTTTTTGTCATCTATAAAATATAAAAATTACAATTAAGTACAATTAATACAAACATAAAGTCCATATACAATACTAAGCAAAACATAGTATGAGCTCCGGATCCAAGCTCTAAATCCAGGCTTCATTGTCACTTAAATAATCAGTGACCTTATAGTAGCCTTTCGAGAGGAGTTTGGCTTTAATGACACCTTTAAATTTATTTATAGATAAGGCTCTTATCATCTCAGGCAGTTTATTATAAAACCGTATACATGGACCCATAAAAGAATTACTTATCTTGTGTAGTCGCGTCTTATGTAACGTCGCGTTTTATACGCGGCTTCAGAATAATAATATAACGATAATAATGATTGGAAAGAGGAAGACAGGTAAGGTCAAGAGAAAAGCTAGAAATGGGGATATTTGGAGGGAACTAGAGGGGGTATATACTGAAGATTATCTTATAGTACAAATTGAAGTCACTTTTGGCGTCTGTCACTCTGTATGTACGCTTTTAAAACGGTTTTCACTAATAGAGCGTTAAACGAGGAAGGTTTCTATATATAACTAGCTGTTGAACGCGATTTCGCCAGTGTCACTTTATAAAGTGTAGTCTATGTTGCTAGCTGATAATATAGTTTACTATAAGGTGAAAGAATTTTCAAATTCGGTTCAGTAGTTTAGGAGTTCATCGCGGACAAACAATAACGTGACACGAAATTTTTATATATTAAGATAAGTAGAATATTATAGATATATGTAGATTAATCACGAAGAAAGTTTTTTGGAGTTACCTCATATTTAGTGATTATGATGTAAAATGATGATTACCTGAAACAAAAATTGATGTATTACATAAAGTTGTCATAGAACTGCTAATGGCTTTGTATTCCTCCACATGGCAAGGTTAAATATTTACTTACGCAACAATGGACTAACAAAGAAAAATATATGGTGATTGTTACATTATAAGTATGTTTATTTGTATCCTTTATAAGTATCTACAATTGTGTTATCATCATCAATCAATACTAATAATAAATCTGTAAGGGTCGGTCATGGAGTAAGTTACTTTGTTTTCAGAGATATCGTGTTTATAGGCTCTATACATGATACTGAAACTAAATTGACTATTTTTAGAATTTTTTTCTGTATGTATGTATGTATGTTCCTCCATAACTGTGAAACGAATTAACTGATTTTCACGAAACTTGGTAGATAAGCATTTGGACGTACGGGACACAGGATAGAAAACTTTTGACTGTCAGTCGGCCTGTCGCCCTTATCTCAAAATGATGTATTATTCTCTAATTAAGTAAATGAGTAATCTAAAAACTATAAGACCAGGGACAGCATAACTATGGCAACATTGATACGGAGGCAGATGAAACACCTTTGCACATCCATACCAACCGCTCCTCATATGCGTAATCTTAGCATTTCCTGGGAATTATACTGTATTTTCAGATGAGCTGAATAACTATACGGATAAGAAACTACTTTAGTTATATAGCTACATGCAATGTTAATGCATCATTATTAATTCAATTACCTAGATATTGTGGCTATGAAAATGGATCAGACATCAGAAACATCCAGAAACTTCACCGATAGAAACTTAAATGGAATAGCGCATAATGGACAAGAATAAAATAATCCGTATTTTATTCTTGTCGTAAAAATGTAGGGTATGTAAACTGAAAATATAGCGATCCAAGCGATTATGGCGAAAACGCTCGACCTCACCCAAACACCCCTGCAATAACGAAACTCACGTGCGTAAATCTAAAACAGATAAATTACACAACACCCCCTACCGCTAACCCTGCGATGACACGCATAATAAAACAGTGTGCGGAACCATGTTTAGTGGCCACATTATCCCGTTCGCAACGGTGCCCTAAAACCGTTGTATTAATAACTAATGAGACTGCGGAACGCTCAAGTTCCGGTGTAAGACGTAAGCGAAAAAAAAACTTAATATTTTTTTATATGATAATTGGTACATTTCTAGTATTATCTAGTATACTATAATTCAGTACACTATTTTAGTACATTAATATAGATCCAGTATATTGTATGATCTAGTATAGAATTAGTAGTACAGTCGGGTAACGAAAACGTTGGTAAGTTTTTAAATGTATTCATAAGCAGAAAACTGACTGACGTTTAATATGAAATTTTGGCGTGACTGATAGGGTATGTTCACGTTGTCTCGCTGGCGCGGTGGCGGGCGCAGTTCAACCAGTTTGAACTTGTCGCTAGAAATGGTGGCACGTTTTCATTATGTCGTGCAGTACGGAGCAGTTTATCAATGAATCATTAAAAATAAAAGATCGTTGTCCAACGATACGTCACACTCGCGCAAACGCCTGGCGGTCAATGTCAGGCTGGCGCAACTCAAAGGAAAGAAAATGATGTATGAAACAGGTGGATTGGGTAATGCCGGAATAACCCGACTAAGTCAAGGCGATTGCGAAACCCATTAAGTTATTAGACATCACCGATTCTCTAATTTGGCCGTATTATACATCAAAACCACAATAAACCTGTATGTATAAGTTACTCTATGCAATAAACCATCGGCGGCCATATTGATGTGTTGCAATATGGCGTCTTTCATTTCAACTGCTTTGTTTGTTTGTTGTTTATTTTCGGATTTTTCGGCAAGCAGAGTATTGATTTTTATAAAACTTGCGAAAATTTTAGTGTTTAAATACTCTTTCTTCGTAGTGTTATATTTGGTGTATCGTGTTTAGTGTTCTAGATGCCGAAAGTAAGCTGCGAAATATGTGGCCTAAGAACGAGTCGCATTGATAATAAAAAACGAATATTTTTGGCCCAATTCCCGCTGGATGAAGATAGGTTAGTACATATTATATCTTGCTGCTGTTCTAAAACCATGTATAATATAGTTTATTGGGAGTTTAGTTCAAATTTTCGAATAAAATGTGTTGCATATGTGTTGCATGTAAAATGTAAACAATAGTGCAGTGTCATTTTTTATCGACAATCGGCAAAAATTTCTTTTTGATTTTATTGCACTGAATGATAAGAAATGAACACATGCATACACCCCAATGTACCAATTGGTTTGTTTTAGTTTTATTTTGCCTTTCTTTTTTATTTATATGTATATTTAACTAAAAAATAACATTTATTATTCATTTACTTTCTAGGTGCAGGCAAGACTTTGAAAAGAAAAAAACAACAAATGAAATGCTGTTCCATGTATCGGAATCTCTGCCAATCCATTGAACGATGAAGTTTTCAGTGAACTCCCTCTCCATATTGCTAAAAATCCTGTACAAACAACAAATGAAATGCTGTTCCATGTATCGTTCCAATCCATTGAATTACTTTATGAAATTATTATTACGTTATACATGACATAATCCAATTTTTATGTGTGTTACAGAACCTTCAACGTCGACCTTGGATACTGCCGTAATTAACTTAAAAAATAAATAGATCCTGCAGTCCTCAAAGATTTTATGTGAAGTTACTCTTGTGGCTAGGGAGCTGGGTGCCAAAATTTCTATATGATTTGTTCGTGTTAGGATGATGTACCATAAAAAAACATTAAGGACCGCGTCTGCCACCATGACAGCCCTGCGTTGTCAATTGAACGACGAACTAATCTCCTGGTATCAGTAATCCGGTTGCTCGAACTGTTGAGCCTCCTCTTGTATCAGTAGTTCGGCGCTGGTGCTTTGTTTTCTAAGGTACTGTATGTACACATAAGGCTCTTATAATAATATCAAGGAACTTCAATAAGTGTCCATTATTCAACCTCTATTTAATTAGCCACTTGTTATCAATGTATTTTGTAGAGATTCCTTGTGCATCAAATGCTCTAAGTATGGCCATATCGATTGACAGTGTAACTCTTCCTAGCATTTGATTTACAATTTGATATATCTTTTTTATATTTTTAAAGTTATTATTAATATACATATTTATTCCTCTTATCTTACTTCGAAATGTAAAACAATCGTCATGTGTGTACATACATCAGTACTTTAGAAAACAAAAGTTTTTCACCAGCGCCGAACTACTGATACAAAAGGGGGCTCAACAGTCCGGGTGAGGTGTACAACCGTACTACTGATACCAGGCGGAACAAATCATATACCAAAATGGCACCCAGCTAACCATTGTTTTTTTCGTTCACTGCTTCTCTGCTACTCCGTCAGTCGGCGATAACCGTAAACTGTATGATAGTAATAAAGCGATGATTGTAATTATTTGTTTTTTTATTTGTCAATAAATAATATTTAAAATTATGTAAGGCCTTTTTTTGGGATTTTCATAAAACCATAGACTATAGAGTCAATTATACTATCGACCTTATTTATCGTAACGATAGCACATCCTTATTTTTATGTTCGTTATGTTGGCAGCATCGTACTTGTTAATTTTGGTTAGGTTGGTATTGGAGCAGTCCATCTTTGTCATAGAACAGTGGATTTCATTTTCATTGTATGGGAGTCCCGTCTCTTAAAACGTAGTGATTATATACTCTTTGGTCAATGTAAACACGAGCTCGCCACATCCACTGCGACCGCACCCGCTACTGCGCCCGCGCGTGCTACGTGAACAAGCACACAATTACCCTGGTGCAAGCAAATGTCGACTTTAGGGTGACGATCATTTTCTTACTTTTGACTGTACATCATATAGATTTTAGTAGGGGTAGGACAAATTGCGTTCCCAGTCATAAATATGGTAACCAATTTGGCAGAAGTATCCGTGCTGTTGTTATGGCATGTGACAGCACTTACGGCGTTGCTTTTGCAAATAATCGACAGTAGCCACATATAATCAAGTGGCCTATCTACGGCTTTTATGTTTAAATATAGTTGTACTGAAAAGTTAAGATTGATTGATAACTTAGACAATATTAGAATGACCTTTGCCGTTTGACTGAAGTCCGTATCGGTAAAGTTAGCATGAGAGGATTCTTGCTCATCTCACTGGTGATCGGATTTCCTTTTCAGTATTTATCTCAATTAAACGAGAGATATAAATAACTTTTATCCCTTAAGGGTAGACGAAATATAGAAGTATATATTTCATCGAGATTCTAAAATAAATTATGTTAAAATGTTATAAAAATACAGTTAGCTATAATTAGCTCCGATTATTAGTATGAGAAATATGTTTATTAATAGTCTGTTTTGTCGCCATATTATTACATAATATGTATATTGGTTGAAAATTGTAAAAAAAATTTCATTGCATGTACGAAATATTAAAATTCAATTTCATATTATAATTAATACTTTAAACTCAATTATTGTCATGGCAATTATCTTTCAAGCTTATTAATTATAAAATTATCGAACATATAATGGAACGAGACAACAATTAATTTAATGTTCTGATTTTAATTAAAGTTGATTAAATTTGCGACATATTCCAAGATAAATTTAAAATGCATTAATATCAAAGATTTAATTAAATTACAGCAAAAATATTCTATAATATTTAACACCTTTCTTTCTTAGGGGCAGTTTCACTAATTGTGAAATACGTGTTTCATTTCTCGCCCTCTTATCTTATCTGAAGAAGTTCTAAAGCGGTTATCACACTTTACAATTTGAAGGATTCCAATTTAGGATATTGGAAAGTGTAATCGCAGTTAGAACAGATTGGATCCAATTTAGATTTTATCTATTTTCAATTCTATGTCTTCGATTTAGAAATCAATTTTGTGTAGTGTCATCACTTGGTTCACTACTTAGGTCCCTAAATTGGATTCCTTCAAATTGTAAAGTGTGATAACCGCTTTAGGAATAAGGTTGAAAAGTTTGAAAAATCGGAATCTCCGATAAGAACTTGATTTTGCAGACTCAATTTAAATAATACAATGAAAATGACTTGAATGATTTTAGCTATGTCTTTACTACATTGAATTTTCTATCTATAATTATAAAAAAAAAATTATATTCGCTCAAAATATCGAGCACTGAGAAATTATCTTTCTGTTATAATTTAACGATATTATTGTTTTTATATTTGTTTAGATTGTATTGTTTAGTAGTGGCAAGACACACAGCTTTCTGCAGCTCGTTTGACAGTAGTAACGTTCTAAGAAACACAGTGAAATAATAACAGTTCGTAAGGTTCCTTTATCATTCCAGAAATGTAATTGCAACCCCTATGACGTTTCTTTCACAAGGCTTATAAGAAGGCGACGACGGTATAGCCACCTAAACCTGAAAACCAACTTTAATATATATTCATGAAAATCATAGACGACATGTTTGGTCTAGTGGCTAGTAACCCTAGCTGTTAACCAAACGGTCGCGGGTTCGAATCCCGCAAGGGGCATATGTTTATGTCTTAACATTTACCTTTGTACCTAAGTCATGGATGTTTGTATTTATAATATGTATGTATTTACAAAAAAAAGTAATCTATGTAGTATATCGCAACTGTCTGGTATCCATAATACAAGAATTAGTTGCTTACTGTGGAACTAGATGGTGCTGTGTGGAATGTGCTATATGAAAAATAAATAAAATCAGTTCAGTTAATAAAAAAAATAAGTTTGTCTTAAAAAACTAGACCGGAAGAAATACCAGCGTATACCAGCGAATATGGGCGCTAAAGGGTAGGGTAGTACCTATTAATGCCCATCTTATATATATAAAAATCTCGTGTCACGATGTATGTTCGCGATAAACTCTGAAACTACTGAACCGACTTTGATAACTTCATAAGTATCTGTTATTTGGTCCAACTTAAAAGATAGGATAGTTTATATCTCATTTTGTTTATTATTATTTTTTAAATTATATAATATTATTAACATAGCGCCATCTTTTGATACTTATTCAATACAGCAATTATTTATCTGTGAGTTCCATAAGGTTCTCACAGATGGCGGTTTAAAGTAATTTATCGGCTGGATTGCAAAAAAGCACCCCGGGCGGAGCCGGGAGCGGGCCACTAGTTAGTATATATATTTAAATTTACTTCCAAGCCAGGTTAATCCATATGATTGTGTGAAAACTGTTTAATCTATAAGATATAAATCCTATAAAGTACATAGTTTAAAAGAACTGTGTGGTCACACTGACATACTATAGAAATTACTTAGAAAAGTATTCCGCCAGCTCTTTAAACATGAAACCCACACTTCCTATACTTTTTATGGCGCACCTTTCAGTGTGATGGAGGTTATCCTTTAACCTCATAGTTTTCTTTTAGGAATAAGATGCCTTTCTGAATAGTTAATAGTTCATAAAAGGATAAGTAATTGGGGACTACGAGTAAAGCACATAAAGTTTACATAAAAAATAAAGTGTTGTATGTTGTATTATATAATACTATTGATCGAAAAAATTTGATTCGATATAAATACCTAATATACCTATATAGATAAAAAGATTGTTCCAACGTAATAATTACAGCTAATAGCTCATAGAAAGATTTCTTTGAATATGAATTTGAAGTAGTGAATTACAGAGAATTATTATTTTTACAAACCTTTTTGAAAGTAAACTTATTTTATGTGACCATGGAATACCTAGTATAGGAATATAAGACCGCAATACAATGACACAAATGCCTTTTGTAGACATCCAGTTTATGGCAGAACACAAGTAGCCATGCCACAGGTTAAAACCTAATTGATTACTGCTATTGACCTAGATTTCCAAGTAGATACGTCAGGCGGTACTATACAACAAAGCTAAAACAAAAGTTTACTGCAAAGTATACGTATTGATAACATCATCTAGAAACACATTTTGTTTGATCGAGACAAAGTTTACGATATCTTCTGATACAAAGAATAATGTTATTACTTTTTTATGGGTTTCAATGGGGGTTAAGGGCAGTGGGTCAACCATGATATCGGTGATAATAGTAAATATTTAATGGTTTATTTTGTGACAAATATTTGTAACATATTTTCTCGCGTAAAATGATAAACATTTCGATGAGCGCTCAAGATTTCGATCGGTTTAAAATTTTAGAGAACATTACATTGTATAATTTCTTTTTGGGTTGTACAGGCGTCAAACTACTACAACATGGAATCCGCGTGCCATAAAAAACACTACAAACTTTATGGAACATTTAAAAGTGTGATATGCGTAGAGTATGAACTATCATTTTAAACCAACCAAACATATGTCATTTAAAGAAAACGTGACTTTACGTCAACACATTGGAGTTTAAAATGATTAGTGTAGAAGTTGGTCGTTACTACCTTTTACCATTGACGCACGAAGGTAAGAGTCCGCCATGATTCTGTCAAAGGCGTTTTTTTAATGTGCCAAGTGTCAAAGTGCCGCTTTGGCATTTGTGACGCAAATTCCATTGTAGTATTTCGATGTGTACAGGCAAAAAGGCAGGCAGGCAGGCAAAAAGGTGTACAGGATGCCTGTATATCATATATCCCTTTATATGAGTTGATTTCGACCAGGCCAAGTTACTATTAAATATTATAGAATCTTCTTGAAAAGAAAATGTTTATTGGGTAAATATATTTTTTTTAACATTTTAGAAACAAAATTTGGGTTATTCGCATAAGAACTGATTATTTAGGTAAAGTAAAATACTTTTACCCAAAATTTTAAAATAAGTAATATTTTTTAGAAATTATTGTAATATTTTAACAGTAACTGAGCTTGGATATTGTATGAAAACCAGTGGCATAGCTTGGCCTAGATTTTGACAAAATATAACAATGGCGAAGTCTAGATAAGAAAGCTCCTATTATTATAGGAATAGGAAAATTTGAAAATACTTAGTTGAAATAAGTTTGGATTTCTTAAATCGATTTTACACAGATTTTTATGAAAATTATTAAAAAATTACCTCAAATTGGTGAAGATTTCAACTTTCCCTAAAGCCTATTTTGCTTCCAAAAAACAAAACTTATAATTTATAGTTGTTGTTAAAAATAAAATTTAATCCAACTCCACCGCGCGAGACATGAACAATAAACCACAAAATTACATGAACAGTTAAAATCCAATGAGGGTTTCAGATTAATCAGGCAAAAACATCCCTTAACGGTTGGTAAGACAAAGCTTTCGAGGTTTAAAATCATTCAACCGTTTTATTGTTTCGCGAAATCCCTGAATGTTATAAGGAAGGTATTCCACGGACGCATAAGCTATTTGAGCGTCGACAGAATATTTGAAACATTTATCACTTCAGATATTTTCTTTGTAAACAAATCTCTCGACTCTAAATTCTTTTAATGTCTAGCAAAATTATTTCACAAATGTGTAAACAATTTTGTAAATCGTGTAGGTAAGTATATTTCTATACAAATATTAAAATAATACTGGCCACTAATACAACCCGCTACCGGCTTCATACGGATGTAATTTTTTTCTGCAAATTATTTACACGAATCGCCCTAGATTATCTCTCTTTCCAGCTTTCTTTCTTAGTTTTATTTATTTTTCATAATTTATTTCTCTGGTGAGAACCGCATCGAAATCGGTATCGAAGAAACAGACATAGGTTGAGAGCGACTTTATTTTATAGATTGTTATAAATAAAATAATAAATAAAAAAGCCTTTATTGTTGTTTTTCTGTACATTCTTACTTAAAAATATTAATGCCTAAACTAAATTCATATTAAATATTTTTATTATTTACATAAATCGGCAAACGGTTGTCATTCAGCTTGTCTCCTGTCCCGACATAGGCCTCCTCTAAAGATTTCCACTTATTCCTGTCTTTTGCTGTACGAGTCCACATTGGTCCAGCCACTTTCAAGAATTCATCTTCCTATCTTTTGGTCTGTCTACCTCTGTTCCTTTTATTATCTCGTGGATACCATTCCATCAATAGTGACTAGGATAGCCTAGTCCATTTCTCATTTTTCTCTCGCATCATATGCCCTGTCCATTGTCATTTTAATTGTTTATAAGTGGTATAAGCATTCTTGAAATTAGTACTACTTTTTATGTTTTTTACTTTTATTCTATCCACTCTTTTAACTCCTAAAGTACTTCTCTCCATTCCATTCTGACAAGTTTTTATTTTATTTACTAGTTGCTCCGTCAAAGCCCATGTTTGACACCCGTATAATAAACATGGTAGAATACACATATTATATACCTTCCTTTTTTCTTTTATAGGATTTTTTATTCTTGCACTTTTGTAAAAAATCATGGTTTTATAATTAAAATGATTAATTAGGTTCGTTATGACATAACGAACCTTATGTCATAACGTCTTTTTCCATGGAGGTTGTTAGTTAGGTAAATTAAATTTTGATTCATGAAATAATCTGTTAGAATGTTAGTTTTGGAGTTTTTACATTTGCATTAGAATATTGTTCTTTTAATAGTATAAATTTTATTTTTTCTTCTATGGGTAGGATTTTATACACAATACGAATAATTTACGATAATTTCTTTTAAGTTTTTAGTAAAAAATTTTTAGGAAAATAAAACTGATTAGTCAAAAGGTGCTTCGAATTTGATAAACAAGTTCCTCGAATTTTTAGGAGCAACATTTCTTTTGAGATGTTGATGGATTATCCCACCGGTAATCCAGAGTGAGTTATGTACTCATTTTGAAATGTAATATTTCACTTGCCTTAATAATGTGAACATTTTACTCGAACAGTTGCTCTTTTGAAGCTCTCGTCTGTTTGTTTATTTTTAAAACAATAATTCATTTCGTTTGAAGGCGAGCAGATAGCTATGACGGGACCCCCCTAGGTGGGTCAAGACCTGATCATAAATTCTATTTTTACAAAATAAAAAATGTACACTGCTTAAATTTGTAAATTTTGGTAGTTCGAATGGACAAATAGGACCAAAAAGTGGATGCCAAAAGTTCACCACAAAGTCAAGGTACCGATTCACAAAGCATAATATTTACAAGGATTTAGATAACTCAACGGCCCTTGGCGAAATCGACATCTAAAACTTCGAACGCGTTGATAAACGGGTTACCAAGGGAGGCTTTCAAAAGGCCCTGTTCCATAAATTTAGATCGGATTGTATTGTTTAATTCTAAACACGATCTCGTTAAGATTTATTGTTTCCTACGAGGGTACTGTAACAATTACCGCTGTGCTGAATTGATTTTGGGTAATTCAACACTTGAAGTGATACTATCCAGCAGCCAGCAGTTATAAGCAATAGCTGATTTCAAGCTTCATTGCAGAACAGGAGGGGGCTCAAACAATCAAAATATTTAACTTCTATGAATGAGTTCGAATGGACAGTAAATATAAATATATTATCTTAAATTTCCAGTAGGTACCTACGTGTGCATTTATATTAATATGGACCGCCAAAAATTTTATTAACATTACTCGTAATAATAATAATAGAGACTGTACCATTCTTATTCACAAGAGAAATCCATATTTCACGTACCTCATCGAAAAGCGAATACGTGAAATTTATTTTTTAGGCGGTCTCCCAATTATTTTAATGTTATACTGCTTTATATCGACGTTTTCAATCGCAGTCCTAGATTTGATAAAAAATATTCAGTTTTTCTATTTACTCACTGTCGCAGTATATACATTATAATAGGTTATTATTATTAATATGCGATAATGATGACTTGTGGTGGATCCTAATCTTTTATAGAAGTACAATCAGATTTAGAAAATATTTGATGTATTGTACAGATAATAATTTATATACGACCTAATAAGAGCCGAGGGTCGACCCTGATCTACTGTCAAATTGTGGGGGAGGTCCATGTCCAGCCTTGTGAGACCTACGGCTGACATGGCGATGATGATAATTTAATAAAGACTACCTACATTAAATGTATACAATGCTGATACAGAAATAAACAGATAACTATATATACTGGAAAAAATTAACTTTCTGCGTTTCAGAGTATGAATTGGGTAGCCCTGGCGGCAATAGTTATTCCCTTACTTGAGGCTACCGTGAAATAATGGCATATTCTGTTTTCTTCAGTTTCATTCCTTATCCCTAGATTACATTTCCCCCTAGATTACATACATCCTTAGATTACAGGAAGGATGCCAGATTACCTTGATTGATATTGATCGTGGAGTAAAAGCAGTGTGAGAACCAAAGTTGAAGAAAATAACATTCCACCCATTACGATTTTTTTTATAAACTTGATAGTATAACTCTGCAAATATTGATCCTAGCGTAAAAATGATAATGACCAAACTTGTAGGAAATTAAATTTCCAACAACCTTGGATTCCACCATTTTTGCTCTAAAGTTGTAAATTAACGAGTTATTTTAGAAAAACGAAAAAATTGAACTTTAAATCAAGATGGCGGCGACGGCGGCGGCGGGATTGCGCCGAAAATCAATATTTAGACTTCCACCCGACGTTTAAAAAAAATCGAGGCCTCTAATTTTTTCTATTTCAGGCTGGTTTTATGTCTGCCCCGACTGGACTATTATTCTAAGAAGGTAGACAGAGCACTTGCAGCGCCTATTGCATTGCTTGTAGGCGAGGAATTTATAGTTTTCTTTCATATGCTTGTATATCTGGCATCCCCTTACTTGTGAATCGAAACACAATATCACATAGCGCTGTTAGACGATGTTTTCTTAAAATTGGTGGTTATTGCTGCGGATAGACTGTCCAGTTTAAGACAGCAGAACTGAATATTGACTCCAGTTATGATTCATATGTTCTGATCAGTTTTATTAATGTTACGAAATAAACAGGTCTATCTAAAAGACTGTCTATAGATACTAGAACCAAATCGAACCCGGGCGGTAATAATAATAAAGATTTAACAAAGTTAATAAATGTCAGTAGCTGTTCCTAAAGCGGGATCGCCGCTTCCAAATTGCTTTAAAGATATGAAATTTTCGCTGACGAAACTCTAACTTAGTCACTTTGTGGTTGCTCTTTCGCCGGGAAAAAGTTGTCCGCTTATTTTTTTCAGGAGAATTCAGAACGAAAACAAACAGCGCTTATTGGAAAACTGTGTTTGACTTTTATTTAAGACACCCATTTTCATTTCGGAGAACATTTTCTTTAAATAGCACATTCGGTTTCACGTTCATTATCTATATTGTTAATATTATAAAGAGAAAATAATTTTTTGTTTTGTTTTTTTGGTTTTTTTGTTTGTAATGAATAAACTCAAAAAACTACTGGACGGTCCACGATTTAAAAAAATATTTTACCTATAAAAAGATATGTTATCAGCGAGTAATAGATAAAAGCTAATATTTTATGAAGTTATGAGGACAAAGTCGCGTGCAACAGCTAGTTTTATATTTTTTACATATCATTATTATTTTTTAAATGAAATTTTAGCTTTATATTGAGTGTACTCTTCACATATTGTTATTATTTTTTTAAATTCTTTTATAATAATTATCTATAAAAGTCAATCCTTAAATTGTGTAAGAGCCTTTTATTTAATTTTTTATGTTTGCCTTTAAAATATGGAAGGAGCATCACTGCAATAGGATCTTAGATACTTTGTAATACGACAGCACTGTTTTTCAAGTGCAGTTAGCAAAAAGCACTTGTGCTGTTGCCAAAAAGTTACCAGTTTAATGCGGTAGCATATTATAATACATATTGTAGTTATTATTCATTAGGCATTATAATATTAGTGTATATTCTAAAAGTAGAGTGCTAAACCGTTGAAATAGATAAACCTTTATCTCTTACTCGTAAATTGGAGCACGTTCTACGTTAAGTATCGACGTAACCCATTCATATTTTGTTCAATTTTAAACGGTTTTCAAAGTATCCAATCAGAAACGGGATTACCGATCCCAACAGCTTGCGGAGCTCGCTTTGTGTAAACTTCTCATATAGACACAGCAGTATGGTATTAACATATTTCGTGAACCAATATGCGAAATGTATAATACCTACTGTTATTCGTTCCAAATATCAAATTTAAAAAGTCATAATTTGTATTAGTCAATAAATATTCTTAATTATAAATGTGAAAGCAAATCTGTCTGTCTGTCTGTCTGTTATCTTTTCACGCCTTAACTACTTCACCAATCATCATGAAATTTTGCTTACACGTTCTCAAGGATACAAGAAAGAACATAGGGTAGATACAAAATAGGTTAAACATTCCACGCGGGCAAAGTCGCGGGGATTAGTTATATAAAAATAAAGATAAGATAAACTTAAGATAAGATCTCTTAAGTTGAAGTCCACCGAACGAAGTAGCGGTCATCGACAAGTAAATAATAAAGAGACTTTTTTTACACAGGTATACTGTTGTGTTTCGAGGCATAAAAAAAGGTATACCAGATTTACAACCGACGTCAGATAATCATTGAAAAAGGAAACTTCTCAATCATTTAAAAAGGAATTTTAATATTATTTCCCTTCTCAACTCCTCCACCCACTTGAGGAGAATATTTATCCACTTTGAAAGTAGATACTGTTTGATTCGTTCGGTGAATACATCTGTTCAAATTGGTATACCAAAGTATTCACTCTAACGTGCATCCACGAGCTTGTTCATAGTTGTTTGAAAGGTGATCCCACTATTTTCTCAAAAATAACATTTTCTTTTATTCATAGTATCTCTGTTACTAAATCACTGTGTTTGTTTTGTTATTGTTAGTGTGAATTTATCTCTTCATTAATATTATGGGATCCATGTATATTGTTCAATAAAACCTTTTATTTGAATGTGCACATATTTTTCTTTATTTCACTCAATTAATTACATGATTAATTTTAATAACAAAACGTATTCACAATATAAATGAACTTATAAAATCATTCTGTCTTTACTATCTCTTCAAATATACAAACAAAACTTACTCTAAATTTTTCACGTCAATAAACCACTCTTTTTCTTTTTCCATGTTTGAAAATCAAACCTATTTAAATACAGCCAGTATTAAAGTTCAAAATTCATTAACATGTTTGAATTTGAAAAATATTCTGATTCAAGAGTCTATTGATATGTATATTATTTTATTTTTATTTTAATCTGCACAAGCGAGCGGGCCAATCTAAATAATATGAGGAGATAAAATTTCGTTTTATTAATTTACTTAATTTAAGCTACCTTCTTCGTGGTTGCCAAGTAGAGATCGCACGGAGGATTTTTTTCTGCAAAATATAGTAGCACTGAGGGTTTTTTCCATTTTGGTAACATCTCTTCATAACCAGCTACTAAAGAATATTTTTTATTCGCTTTTTCATAACCGGCTATTAATTTAAAACGTTTTGTCCAAAGATTTAAATCAAGTTTTGTCCACTTTTGTAGCTGACTTTTCATAACAATTTTCACTGACACTATGAAAATGAAAAAACACCTTCTTTCCTTAACTAACTAGTTATTAATCAAGAACATTATTTCGTAATATTCTTGATTAATAACTAATTAAGTTATTTATTTTTCACTTTCATAGTTTGTTATGAAAGCCACAAAGTATAAAAAATATGCTTAATTGTTAACAGGTTTGAAAAGATGAGTTAAAAAATCTTATGAAAAAAAATTCATCAAAAAGGACTAAACCAATAAAAGCCAAAATGTATGGATTCCTTCGTTTTTAAAACGATTTTTTATATTAAATTTAACGGTAAAGTTAAGCGACCCAATTTCTAACTTATGTGGTAGTGTTGTAGTTCAGAAGGCTTTATAAATGAGAAGCACGTCATCGTGGCATCAAATGACGGCACAACTAAGTTGCACAAGTTGCAACATTATGCAAATTAGCCGACTACAACGAGTGTTAAGACATTGATTAAACTTAGATAAGGGAAGTTATTATTACGTTAACTTAACGTAAATTATTCCCTATAGTACACATTATTGTTTTCTTGTACCGTTTTCATAAACGCCTACTTTTATGAAAATTTTGTTTAAAACAAAGTATGTTTGTCGGTATGTATGTTCGTGATAATAATAAAAAAATACTGAACGGACTTTCATGCGTTTTTCACCAATGAAAAGAGCGTTAAACGAGAAAGTTTTTTATGTATAATTTATATTTTAAAAAAAAATTGCACCCAAGCGAAGCCGGGAGCGAGTCGTTAGTACATAAATATTTAATAATATTTTTACATTTAATTATTGTAGTAAATTTATTTTAAGTTTGTAATTAAATTAATAAAATGAAGTATTAATAATTAATAAGTTAGTTTAATTTTCTAATTCACATTTAATTCAATTGAACTTACTTTAACTTACCTATCATCAAGTGGACCGTCAGCCTGTCTGTCGAGCTTAACATAAAAAAATAGTATTTTCATTTATATGATAGTGGAGTTCGTTGTATTTCCGATGATGTTAAAATAACTAACCTTAAACCTTTGAAGAAGATAATTACACTTTATTAGATTGATATTATGTTTTTATATTTAATTTTTTCTAATGTTAATAATTTTGATGGTTAATTTTTTTTCTAATTTTTATGACTATAAAGTTTTATGTGGTTATAGCAGAACTAAACTGTGAAGTTAGTCAGTCTATCTATACAGTCCGCGGTATAAACATTACTGCTGTGATAGCGCGAAAACATCGTAACCTCTAGAGGTTTGGTTAATACTTGGGCCATTCAACAAGCGTTTTAAATAATACATCTTTATAAATGCATATGTCGCAGTATAATCGAAAAGAACGGATTTTCACAAAAATCCTATTAAGATTGCAAAGAACCGGATAATAGGAAACTAACAACGAATTTTGAAATCCGAAAATCGGTTCTTTTTTATTATACTGCGACACATATAAATGTGAAATATGCCCCACTTCTGTATACAGGTCACTTTCCTTTTTTTTTAATATATTAAAAAAATAATATAATTTGAACTATATCAAAAACCACCAATAATTATTCACTTATTTGTAGCGTGTCGCGTGTGATTAATCGAATGGAAGTTCGTATAAGAACCTGAGCTCTATAAGCTAAAGAATCTATTTACTTATACAGTCTACTCCTTTAGCTCAAGCCACGAACTAAATATTATTTTTGGTATACGGGATAAGTTTTAAATGTAAATTCAGCAACGTTACTCCGCCAATTTAGTGGCCCGACACGAGGAAAACTTTTCTAATTTATTCATAACACGGAACCCTCGCTTGTAAAGTTGCAAGGAGTTTTTGTTAACAATACAGACGAGCGATTCAAACGAAAGCTTAAGATCGTTAATGTTGAGCCATTATTTTAAAATCGAGTTAACATCTGATACGGCTGCATTTATCCACGTATATACAATGCCAATCAATGTATATATGTTACGGCTAAAGATAGGTGTGAACATAAACTTAAGATTAGCCGGCTAAACTTAGGTTTATCTTCGAGGAGATGTTAATGTTAGTTTCATCTATCATTAGCCGGCTAAACTTAAGTTTAACTGCAGGCCCTTGGCTAAAAATGTAGAAGCAAATGAAAAAGGAAACGGTATAACAATGTTTACTATTTCGACACGAAAACTTTTATTAAAAAATAATCACTCTCATTACACATACTTATGTAGGTATACAAAATTACAAATTAAAACTTCTGCAGCGTTAACAACTTAAAACAATATCTATTCATTAAAATAAAATAATAAGAAACCATTTGTTCATTACAGATACTTCTGTATTTAAAATTACAAAAAAATATTCTGCAGTGTTAATAACTTAAAACAATATCTAGTCATTAAAATAATATAAAATAATAACCCCCCCTCCCTTATCCTTAATCCTTCTATGGTCGGCAGCGCACTTGTAGCACTTATGGCGTTGCTTGTGTTATAGGCGACGGTAGCCACCTACCATCAAGTGGACTGTCAGCCTGTCTGTCTGCGCGCATCGTCTCCCCTCCGCCCCCTCAAGCGACATGTTCGCCCCCGGCGGCGTATCCATCGAAACATTTTTAGCCGTTTTGTTTCGGTTAATGTGCACATTAACCGGCTAAAGATGGAAATACACGACGCAAACTAACATGATATCGAACTGTAGCCTCCTCTCGAAGATAAACTTAAGATTAGCCGGCTAAACTCACACCTAACTTTAGCCGTAACATATATAATACTAAACATAGTTTGAGCTCAGAGTTGTTTAAATCAACGCTTCATTATCGCTTAAATAATCAGAAATTTTATAATAACTTAAATTTATTTATAGGTAAGGCTCTGAAAATGTCATTCTTAGAACTAGAGGGTTCCTTCTTAAGGAGAAACTTTAGGTAATCAAAAACGACTCTTAAAATAAAGTTGTTTATTGTGATTAGGAACACAAGCAGATTTAATATGGTGTTTTTTTACAAAAATCAGAGGTAGAGAGGCGAAAGGGTCGCATGTAAACAAACGAAGCGTAAACACAAAATTAAATGTGAGATAAAGTTAACCATAATAAGAAACGTTGTTTTTTATAAAAAAATAAGTATTAAAACTAGCTAAAAATCTAGCTAGTTTATTAAAAAAGATGACATTATATAACAGTACTAGTGGCCCGCTCCCGGATTCGCACGGGTGCATTTTTTTATTCAATCTAGCCGATAAATTACCTTACACCGCCATCTGTTTAATTCTTATGGAACTCACAGATAAATAATTGCTGTATTAAATAAGTATAACAGATGGCGCTATGTTAATAATATTATATAATTTGCAAAAAAAAATGAGATATAAACTATCCTATCTTTTAAGTTGGACCAAATTACACACAGTTACGAAGTTTCATCAAAATCGGTTCAGTAGTTTAGGAGTTCATCGCGGACAAACAACGTGACACGAAATTTTTATGTAAAGATAAAAATTTTGTTTAAAAGAATAGGAAGCCAACAATTGTTAATAATACTAACAAAGAAAAGTAATAAGAAATGACAATAAAACTGACAATATTCATAGAAAAATGTTTATTTATCTAGAACTTGGATTGATATTTTTGAAAATAAAAATGCTATCTATCTTAGCGTGGTTTGCTTCCACTTTTTAAGCGACTTCAAAAAAGGAGGTTCTTAATTCGACTGTATGTTTAGGCTGTTTTTTTATATATTGTATGTTTGTTACTCGAATATTGTTTTGATGATTCTTTTTTTGTTTGATAGGTCATACTTCAGAAGTGGTCCCATACACATTTTATTGAATCAGAGCTCGAGACCAGTCGAATTGAAAACCTCTTTTTTTAGTCAGTTGAAAATACGAAATCATTGTGTAATATAGTAAAAAAAATTAAGGACACAAAAATTTGTTCAAACGTTCAACACCGTTTCAAAGTACGACGACAGATTCTGTTTATCTCAAAACATAAAAAGACCTATTTATTATGATATTTTCATTTTATTTTTTCCTTTTTCACGTTCAAAAGCATTTCCGCGGCCGCTTTGATGTAATTACCCCTGCAGTTAATTAGGGAAACTGAAACTTGGAAGTGTGTTGTTTAGTCCAAATTTTTTATGGCTTCCGCGTTTTAGGTTTATGACGGTTAGTTCGTTTCGAATGTTCGCATTTTCAAATTATTGCCAAATAAATTTCAAATTTTAGTCTACTTTTCATACACACTGTATTTAATTAACTGCTCAAAGTGAATGGTTAATAATCATTAAAACGTCGACAAAAGTTAATTTCTATCATTTCATATTTGAGCTAGACTAACCCAAAACCAAAAGACTAGTTAATCCAAAAATCGTTTTTTTGAAACCTGTTATTGAAAATGTACATGAAAGGTGATTAAAAAAAAACAACTTTTATAATTAAAGTACAATTAAAGTAAGATTGTAAAAAAAATAAAAATTTGACTCTAAAAGCATAATATATTATAATTATGCCAAAAATATTTTCGTCAGATTTTTTTTGCCAAAATATAGCAGAGGCTTATTAAAAAAAAAAAAAGTCCATTATCATGTGAATATTAAAGCTATGCCAGCTTCTTGATGATAAGTGATAAGTAGTGAAGTTATAGTACTGCTTATTAGATAAAGAAACTAAACGAAGTGCCTTTAACAGAGGTGATAAGCATCGTGTTAATGGCCATATTAATTTAGGTTAAATTAAAATTGCTCATTAGTCTTACGACTAGACTGTATACCTAAAATTATATACTTTAATTTAGGTCTATTCAAGATTCCGAGTCCTGGTTCAAATATATCCTGAGTGACTAGAAGAGTTCTTTTATCAAATTTTGTATCGAAAACCCGTTTGCAAATTATAGTCGCGAAATGATGTTTCATTTCACCACTTACACGCAGAGTACGTATAATTCGTACGAAATTTAAAAACATGGAAATACGAAGCCTTATAAAGTAAATTGTCGCCTTCATAACTCGGCACAATTTTAACGCGGGAGGGTCGCCCTCAAAATGCGATATAATAACGAATTTTACTTCGCTCTCTCTTCGACTATACTTTTGTGGTCTAAGTAACAAGCGGCGAAAGGTAATTTAGGTTAACATTAACAGATTTATAAATATGTCAATTTTGAATAAGGCAAACTTAACTTATTTATTTATTTTTATTTTATTCTTTGGGACACAAACAGAAAGAAAACAAAAATATAGTAAAAAAAGACAAAGAAGTTAATACTTATTCTACAAGCGTGTCCACAGATAGATATTACATTTAAGAGAGAACAGAACCAATCATCAAGACAAGAAAAAAAGAAAAAATATTACTACAAAAGTTAAAAATAAAAAACAGACATTTAAGAAGAAAAAAAAAAGAAACAATCCATATAATAGAAAAATAACTTCTATATTTTCATACGCTACTTACAACTCAAGCAAAACTAGAATTGTTTTAAGTAATGTATAAAAAATTCTGCAATTGTATTTTTCTTTAATATACACAATCTCTTAAATTTTTATTACATTAATAAATTCATTACAAAATATTGAAATGTGAGTGAAAACCGTAATATTACTTTGTTAATAGACTGGAAGATTCGTTCACATTACAAACGTTCACCTTACAAAAGCCCCGCTGTTGGACCGTTGTAGGTACGTTTAAAACTAAGCACCCGCTAAGAGTTTAACACTTGAACCACACCGCAAAGTGGTACTGGCAACTTGTGTAATTTATTCATAGTCGGGTAATGACACTCGATTACTTTAGCGCAAACCCTTTACGTTGAAACGCGGTTAAAAAAGTGATATTTTTTATATTAAGCGCAAGGAAATTACTTCGTCGAGAGGCTTTAAAAAAGTCCCGTGTCAATTTCATGTTTGATAATTAGAGTCGGTGTTGAGGTATGGTTTGGTGACTGTGTAATTATCAAATTTTAATTGGTATAATTTCAGGTACGTGTGTTCGAGTGATATGACATACAGGGTGTGGCCTGTAATAAGAGCAATAAATTGAAATATAGACCCTTTAACGAATCAGTAATTAATTCCAAATGGTTTCATTAATTAAAATGAAAAACAAATTTACTGTTATGTTCTAACAAAATTAATCGAGCTAGCAATGTACTACTACAGACATAATGTGTCCAGTCGGAGTACTACGTTCTCGCCCCAGTACCCTGTACCAAGACATCTAACGACTGATAACCGACAATTTAGCGATCATGAAATTCATTGATTATGTATTGTAACTTTGAATTGCTATATCTCCGAGTATAAGCACTTTGGAGCATTATGATTAGGTTAAGGCCAGGCTCTATGAAACTAAGGGAACTTTAAATAAATGTGCTGAGTCAACCACATATCTGATCAATGTGGAATTTACATATATATATTTTGAGACCTTTATCTGTAGATTATCAAGTCAGAAACATAATTAGGTGATTTTCATTCGATACATTTTTTGATCGAAATCGCCGCCTTTTCCGGAGAATATTACATTTTTCTACTAAACGGCTTGAGTTATATCGCCAAAAAACTGCTCGTAGCAAGGAAACATTGTTTACCAGTGATTGTCAAAATAAAATAAACTTAGGTTTATTTTTACTCCTATAATTAACGAAAACAATTTTGAGACTTACGTTGTTTAGTTCCGAGCTAGTGCATACCAAATCATGCTTCAAATAATGTACGCAATATTCAACCTTACGTAAGCTGTATCTTGCGATATATTAAAAAAAATCCTAGAGAGCCGCCGAGCAACTTGTAACTCTCGGGTGGCGGGACGTGGGCGGAGCGAGCGTAGGAATTTTATTCGTGGAGCCTGCTCTTAAGGTAACTGCGTATACTCTATAGAATCATCGTTTAAATTTATTGCTCTTATTACAAGCCACACCCTGTATATACAATATGAAATACAATTTATTATTCAATATTAATATACTTACAATATACAATGTGACATAATTACAGTACAATATACAGGGTTGTACTTTTAATATTGTCGTCCCTTACCATCGAAATACTACAATGGAATTTGCGTCACAAATGCCAAAGCGGCACTTTGACACTTGGCACATTAAAAAAACGCCTTTGACAGAATCATGGCGGACTCTTGCCTTCGTGCGTCAATGGTAAAAGGTAGTAACGACCAACTTCTACACTATTCATTTTAAACTCCAATGTGTTGACGTAAAGTCACATTTTCTTTAAATGACAGATGTTTGGTTAGTTTTAAATGACAGTTCGTGCTCTACGCACTTTCATGTCACTTTTAAATGTTCCATAAAGTTCGTAGTGTTTGTATGGCACGCGGATTCCATGTTGAAGTAGTGTCCCTTACTCACTGAAACACAACAGAATAAATGCTCTTAATTCAGGGTGGTCTGCTGTAAGGAGATGGCAAACATTAGATGTATTTATAAGAAAATTGGGCTCACCGTTGCAGTCCACAGAGTAAGCAAGCTGGAGTAGCAGTAGACTGTGCACACTACTTGTAGAACCTATAGACCTATAAACCTATCGGTAATAGGTTATCGGTTTATAGGTTAGGTTAGGTTGAACAAGAGTACCTATAAATGATAGATCCCGTGGGTTCGTTAGGAGAGTGTACGAAAGGTGTATAAAAAAAACTCTTCCATAATATAAATATCTGACTAGACTGACCTTTACGTATAACTAATTTTTATGAGCAAGTTCGTGTTACCGATTAATAAAATTTATGCTAATCATTCGAATACGTCAAAATATGAATAAATGTAAAATATTGTGTTGCTGTTTTAGTTTATTAAATCTCTGATTAAAGTGTCACGCCATCGTCACAGTTTTTAATTATTTTAACTAATCGTTACGAGGTGGCGATAAAAAATTAATGTAGCTTTTTATTTTGAAGTTAAACTTCAAAAGCGATTTCCATTAAGGTGAGAATTTAATAAAACCATGACATAAAGAAGAGTGCTACGGAAGGATTAAGTAAAATAAAAAATACTATAATATTTAAGGTTCTAAATAAAGCATTTTATAAGAACGTTTTTAAGCAGAGGTTTAACAAACTAAATAAAATCTATAGAAAATATTAAGTCTAAAATATGTCGTATAGAAAAAAAATTGGTGCTTTTCCATTTCCTTAATGAGATTTACAGAACTGTAATAACAAATTCTACATACTAACACTTTTTTACGATAACGGACGGTAGGCAGGCTGACAAGCAAGCTGTGGTTGTCAAGCAACATTTTTTTGACTGAGGATCGGCTTGGTTTGTGTACGCTTTAAAAATTCGAGAATGGGTAGACCGATTTTAATACGGTTTTCACATATGGAAAGAGGGATAAACGGAAGTTTTTAAAAATAAAAGTTGCACACCGGGCGAAACCGGAAGCGTGTCGCTAGTATCAATACTAATAATAAATCTGTAAGGGTCGGTCATGGAGTAAGTTACTTTGTTTTCAGAGATATCGTGTTTATAGGCTCTATACATGATACTGAAACTAAATTGACGATTTTTAGAATTTTTTTCTGTATGTATGTATGTTCCTCCATAACTCTGAAACGAATTAACTGATTTTCATGAAACTTGGTAGATAAACATTTGGACGTACGAGACACAGGATAGGCTATTTTTTTCTTTTTCAACGCGGACAAATTTGTTTTTATTATCTGTAGTTCCACAAAAATCTAACAGATGGCGGTGTACGGCGCACGGGTACAGTAATTACTCATATATTTTCTTTTTCAACGCGGATGAAGTCGCGGGCACCAGCTAGTTATAAATAAAAGTTAGCGACATAGACTTCTTATATAAATAGCAATTAAAATGAAACTACATACATAGCCACTTGACCCTTGAATTGAATATTCATAACAAAACATCTGCCGGTTTGTTTATGGAAAAAAAAACAGGTTATTTCAATATGTTTGACCTCGCGTTAGGAAATATCTGTGTGCAACTGACATTTTCCGTATTGAAAGTTACGTAAACACCCTTGTTTATGCTTTATTTGTAGAGAAAAATGACAGATGAACAAACGGACTACACGATTATTATCTGTTATTACATGCGAGTAAATTTGGAAAAAAGATATGAAAAAAAGTAAGCATTTTAGACCGATAAATCGGTGGGTCAGTATTTTTATATGTTAAGATCAACAGGTTGACGGTCCACTTGATGGTAAGTGGTTACCGTCGCCTACATAACACAAGTGCTGCAAATGTGCCTAAAAGGGCTCTGGAATTCTTTATTCGCTCATTGAAACACAACAGCACATATACTGTTATGTTATTTCACGATGATCTTCTGTAAGGGGGTGGTTACTGCCGCCAGATGAGCTGCGCAAATGACCGCGAAACGCACAGTGCCCTTCCACTACCTACTTTTTAAATCCAGACCAAAGTTAACTTTGAAAGTACATTTTCAAAGTTGAAAATGCCGGGAATCGAATCCGGGACAATCACTCGATAAAAACAGGCTCATCAAAAATTTTGTAAATAAGTTTTAAGAATAATTATTTTTCCCGCTCTAGTTAGGAAAAACTTATTAAAAGTTGTCATGTATATATCATCAATACTAATAATAAATCTGTAAGTGTAGGTATTGTATGTATGTATGTATGTTCCTCCATAACTCTGAAACGAATTAACTGATTTTCATGAAACTTGGTAGATAAACATTTGGACGTACGGGACACAGGATAGGCTACTTAATATTTTTCAATGCGGACGAAGTCGTGGGCACCAGCTAGTTTTGAATAAAATTGAATTGTTTTGTAACAACATAAAATACATATTATATTTAATAATGTTTGTATTTTAAATAAAATAGAAAATGATATCATACAATTCACTGCATATCAGTATGATATAATTGAGATGCAAGCGATAAACTTCTTTTGGAAATTCACGAAATCGTTTCGTAAGATCAACAATAATAAAGTTGTTTGAAACTGTACAATGTTTTAAAGTAATTGTTTTAGAATTATGAACGCAAGACCAATGTTTCCGTGTGTTCACGAAGTTTCACTGTAATAATACATGAGATATCCCTCGAAAATATTTTCACGTTTGGTCTAGTGGTTAGTAACCCTAGCTGTTAACCAAACAGTCGCGGGTTCGAATCCCGCTAGGGGCAAATGTTTATGTGTAACATTTTACCTTTGTACCTGAGTCATGGATGTTTGTATGTATAATATGTATGTATTTACAAAAAAAAATCTATATGTAGTATATCAACTGTCTGGTATCCATAATACAAGCGTATAGTTGCTTAATTTGGAACTAGATGGTGCTGTGTGGAATGTGTTGATATTATTGTATTATACTTTGACGAGTTTGTGTCGATTTTTACTTGATACTTGCCAAATATCATAATTATTTCTTATGACTCGTATTTTTCCAGTAGTGTGCAATATTATCTCATAAAATTCATATTTAATAAATCAATGTGAAAGAATTACGTGAAGAACAAAAAAAAATACACAATGACTTTCTAAAATTGCGCAATTATTCAATATAAATCAGATATATGAGACTATATGTGTCAATTTATATGCTACTCTTATAATCATTAAAATAAACCAAAAAATAACATCAATAAATCTCTCCAAAAACTATCTAAAACTGTACAAATAAATCCGTCAATCGGACAGCGTTTTGTAATTTATTGTTTGATAAAAAAAAATGCGCTCTCACATTATATATTTCGTAATAAAAATAAAAGAATCACACTATTAATGTTACATTTACGAGCAATAAGATTATGTTTTACTATGTTAATAATTAATTAATTATTCAACATTAGTTTTTTTTTTTTCATTATTAAATGATTGTTATTTAAATTTAATAAAAACATTTTCTTTTACAATAATAATAATTGTAAGTACAGTCGGGTAACAAAAGATTCGTCAACTTGAACACGACATTTTCTTGCACCAAGGCAATTATCATTTCATTTCAAACGTCTATCAGTTGTCTGTCTGTCAATTGAGACTAATAACTTTGAAAATGAATTTTTCAGTTAGCTCTAGTCTGGTTCTGGTAAATAGTGACAAAGCACAGCGTTCTACAGTTATTTGGCAGCAGTAACCATCCCCCTACAAGAAGGCCACAACAGTGAAATAACAACACGTCGGCTATTTATATTTCGGTGAGTGTAGTAAGAGACATATCTCTTACTTAAGAAGGTGTTGCTTTGTGTTAAGATTATGTTAGTCACCTACTATCAAGTAGATAGTAAGACTGTCTGCCAACGTTCACATAAAAAAATATCAAATAAGCATTAACACTTAAACATATAGATAACAGTTAAATTATGCACTATAATAATTGCCGTGAGAGACTAGATACCTTTAATTTTCGGTGGGTTTTAGAATTTCTAGATTAAGTTAGGCGGCGGATTATTCTTACGAAGTTTAAGTTGACTCTGCAGCCAAGTTGAGTGCGCTTCTATACTTTCTAACATGATGAGATTCAGCACATTTTTCTATAGTGTAAGTATGTCCAACAATTTAGTATAGTCGACATTCTTTGCTGTAGTAACATCGCCGCAAAATTTCGCATGAGTTATGACGCAATGCGGCTGATAAGTCGACCCAGAGATTCCCCCTAACTTATTATATTGTATTTACGCTGCTTCGAAAGCAAAATTTATGTTGCTTGAATATGAGCAGAGTAGACACTGACAAGTTCTTGTTATAATAATGTTGTTAAACTCTAAAGGGTGACAGAATGAAATATGTTTGTCTTGAACATGTTATGACATACGTGCTACTTGGAACGGTCGTATACATTAGGACAGAGCAAGAGAAGAAACTGTGATGTCTGTGAGGGGAGGAGAGAAAAGACTGTTATAACTAAATTGGTTTGATGCAGGTGTTAATATTATTTAGAACTAGCTGGTGCCCACGACTTCGTCCGCGTTGAAAAATATTAAGTAGCCTATCTTGTGTCCCGTACGTCCAAATGTTTATCTACCAAGTTTCATGAAAATCAGTTAATTCGTTTCAGAGTTATGGAGGAACATACATACATACAGAAAAAAATTCTAAAAATCGTCAATTTAGTTTCAATATCATGTATAGAGCCTATAAACACGATATCTCTGAAAACAAAGTAACTTACTCCATGACCGACCCTTACAGATTTATTATTAGTATTGATACATAGGTGCGCAACTAAGTTCTCGCTGTTTTACAAGAGATGGCTCTACTAGTAAGTGCTGGACGATTATGACATAACCAAAACGTCATTAACCAAGCTTAGACATATGGTAAAAAAACCGCTTTGACACATTAGTGGGTTTGTTTTTGCGTCGTGTACTTTTGTGTGTGCGAAAATGTCTGATTTTGTGCCATATAATCGTCATTTGCGGGAAGTGTTGCTTTTCTTTTTTCATTCGAAGAAAACGGCGGCTGAAGCGCATCGAGAACTCCAAAAAGTTTACGGAGATGCTGCTCTAAGTGAAACAACGGGCCGTGATTGGTTCCGTCGCTTTAAAGACGGTGATTTCGATGTTGACGACCGTTCGCGTGAAGGAAGGCCAAAGAACTTCGAAGACGCTGAATTGGAGGCATTGCTCGATGAGGATCCGCGCCAAACGCAGAATGAGCTTGCTTCAGCATTGGAAGTTACCCGCCAAGCCATTTCTAAGCGATTGTATGCGTTGGGAATGATTCAAAAACAAGGAACTTGGGTTCCTTAAGATTTGAAGCCAAGAGACGTTGAGCGTCGTTTTATCGCCTGTGAACAACTGCTTCAGCGCCAAAAAAGGAAGGGTTTTCTTCATCGCATCGTTACGGGTGATGAAAAATGGATTCATTACAGCAATCCAAAGAGAAAAAAATCATGGGGACTGCCCGGTCATGCTTCTACGTCGTCGGCTCGGCCGAATATTCACGCATCGAAGGTTTTGCTGCGTATTTGGTGGGACCGGGACGGTGTAATTTATTATGAGCTGTTGAAACAGGGCGGGGAACCATCACTGGGCACTGGAACCATCAGCTGTTGAACCATCACTGGGGAAGGGTATCGAACTCAATTGATGCGATTGAGCCGAGCACTGCGCGAAAAGCGGCCACAATACGAGCAGAGACACGAAAAAGTGATTTTACAGCATGACATTGCCCGGCCTCACGTTGCCAAACCCGTTAAAACCTACTTAGAAACGCTCAAATGGGAAGTTCTACCCCACCCGCCATATTCCCCAGATATTGCGCCGTCCGATTATTACATGTTCCGTTCGATGGCACATGGTCTGGCTAATCAGCAGTTCCGCTCATAAGAAGTCATCTCAAAATGGCTTGATTCGTGGATAGCCTCGAAAGATGAACACTTCTACCGTGACGGTATTCGAGCTCTGCCAGAAAGATGGGAAAAAGTTGTCGCTAGCGATGGGAAATATTTTGAATGATTCGTTTGTAACCATTTTTTCACAATAAAGTGGCATTTCAATAAAAAAAACAGCGAGAACTTAGTTCTCAATTTTGATGGTACAGAATACAAGTGTGATAATAATGATAAATACAATATACTTAAATGGCAAAAAGATAATTTCAAATAAAAAATAAATCATCTTTCTTTAAAATAATTTGTCAAGAAATCTCCAGATTAAGAAAAAAAAAGAGATTATGTCTCTAGTCACAAAAAAAGAATTCATATAATTTGGTGAAGTTTATTCCTTTTGTAAGATGGAGGTTCTATGGAATTTAGTATAATAGGCGCTGATCACCAAATATTTCAATAACCTGTTAACGAAGGCGCTTCTGTTCGTGTGGTAGTTGAAAGAATCACATCTTATCTTTTGATATCGGACGTCGTAGTCTTGTGCTACACTAAAAGCTATGACTTTATTGTGAAAATTTACAGTTTCATCAACACTAATATCATTTAAAAGAGAAAAGTTTAAAAAAATGTACTATGTTTTGGATGGATAAACTCAAAATCTCAAAATATACTTAATTCGGAAAGTCCAGGCGTGAAAGGTAACAAACAGAAGATACATAAAGTAGTGGCATCAATGTTTGACATGGTGTCAGGAATGAACTTTGCATAATAGAATTTTCAAAACGATGGCGTTTTTATTTCTCTTTAATATATTCACCACCTTCGACTTGGATTTTAGTGTTCATAACTTGACATGTGTCCATTATTGGATTTTACATTACTGGTTTTTAACCAGTAATGTGAAATCCTGTGAAACTTGGCTTGGTTTACTTATATATATATTTTTTTATAATTTTATTATAAATAATTTGAGCTTTATATATATACTCTTACATGTGGGCTATGAATTTATTTACAAACTGAAATAAGTTGCACTCTAAAATATGTATTTTATGAAATTCTATTAAAAATATACATATAACTATTTAAAAGTGTCCATGCATGTGCTTTTACCTTACAAAGTTACTTTCACATTCATAACATTAAAGTTAAAAGTTAAATAGTTAAACTACTTAGTTAAAAGTTATAATAATAATAAGCGAAATAGAAAATAACCTATAAAAAATTTAAAGTTGTTAACTTGAACTGTAGAACAAGCCTTTTACTTAACCGTCCCAATCGTCGTGTGTGATCCCATATGATAGTTTATTCGTTGTCAGTGGATAGTACGTGCTGACCTTATCTCTCAGATAAGTTCCATAGAAATATAACATGTTTCAGATAAGAATAACGTTGCCGCTTCTCTCTTCTTAAACAGTGATGGACACTCGGTTCTTACGTAGCGTAGGCGGGTAGTAGGGATGGCTTAATATGAAATTTGGACTTTTATATGAGTTGGACGTTTTCGTAAAATTATGGTTAAACTGTAGTTGACATGGGACACCCGATTATAGACGTGGCCCTTCGGAGATATGGGTAGTTTATGGGTTAGTTTTACGATTAGTCAAGCCCTCAGACAGTAGATAGAGAGCTTATATATTATGTTCCATAAATATTATTTTAAGACGATACCATTATTTTTATATACCGACGAAATATCAATACTAATAATAAATCTGTAAGGGTCGGTCATGGAGTAAGTTACTTTGTTTTCAGAGATATCGTATTTATAGGCTCTATACATGATACTGAAACTAAATTGACGATTTTTAGAATTTTTTTCTGTATGTATGTATGTTCCTCCATAACACTGAAACGAATTAACTGATTTTCATGAAACTTGGTAGATAAACATTTGGACGTACGGGACACAGGATAGGCTACTTTTTTCTTTTTCAACGCGGACGAAGTCGTGGGCACCAGCTAGTAAAATATACAAATCTCTATGCTTGTTTGTATACTTTTTAAATGGTACACATAAGTACAATATAATCTTATGGTATTTGGTTTTACTTCTATACTACAGTAGGTACTTAGTTATGATGATATTACGGAAGTAAGTCATGTGTTTTATTTTGTAAATGTTACAACTGCTCAGTCTACGATAAAATTTAATGCATTTTGCTCAAAATACTATAAATTATATTGCTATTTGCGTCTAAACTACTTTAAATGTATTAAATCTACTTCAAAAGTAATTTGATGCGATTTTCACCATAACGTATGAGAGTTTTCTTTCACAAGCGTTATATTATAAAGTAACATAGTATATAATGTATAAGTACTATGTTTTAAAATACATAATTTATGTATTTTAAATGCATAATAAATAATAGAGAAACATTTTTTTGGTTTATCTTTTTTTAACCACCACCTATAACCACTAGGGGATGCAAATGCGGTGCAAAACCTATTGAAATATAGGATAAAGGATAAGCAACAAACAAAAACCCTTATTCATGCAACAAATGTGTTTTGGTGTGTGAGTTATGGAGCATTTAAGATATATTTTGAGAGGGAGAGAAAGAAATAGTTGTCACATATTTACAGCTTGGATATTAAGTGTTCATTGCGCTTTTGTTAAGTCCAATAAGTTCACTTGAACTTATGAACTTAAACTTTTTGCCTGCCTACCATAAAAAAAAAACATTTCACGCTCATTGAAGTGGTTCAGATATTTTCACCCCCACAATATATAATAACAACATCCCCTTTTGTGGCGTTCCGTTAAAATTTGCATTGCGTATGAGATGCCATTGCCACGGCAAAGTGGCAATATATCAAACCAAACGTTTAATATATTATTATGGAATCCACGTGAATATTTATGAAACCTAGAACTATATGTAAAGCGATGTTATTACTTTTTTGGCTTCGTTCTTAATGTTGAGTCCGTTAGGGTTCTGAAAGAATTAGAACCTTATTTTCAAAAAATAATTAGTGAATATTCCAAAATATCACAATTTATTTATGTTAAGGTCGACAAACAGGCTGACGGTTCACTTGATGGTAGGTGGCTACCGTCGCCAATAACACAAGAAACTCTACAGGTTCTGTAAGTGCGCTGCCGACTACAGTAGAATTATTGGGACTACTTAAAGTGTTAACTTGAGTGGTCGCGCTGTGGATGGGTAATCGCAAGTTTTTGGATACGCAATACTGTAGATAGGTGATAAGGTTTTCACTAATGGAAAGAGCGATTAACGAGGAAAGTTTGTGTACATAAATTATAATTAAAAAAAAAAAATCACTGCAAGCCAGGGGAGGTCGTTAGTTCTAATTAAGTGCGTGTATAAATAATTAGAAAATTGAGTCCTTTCGAAGCCTGGTTCTATTCCCTAGTTCTTATTCTAATTATAAAATCAAAGATGTGCGAGTCGCCTTTCGAGTACTGTATTAAATATCTTTATTTTCTTCATGAAAATGCTTTTTCTTGAAATTGCTCTTTAATTGCGACTTCGTCCGCGTTGAAAAATATTAAGTAGCCTATCTTGTGTCCCGTAGGTCCAAATGTTTATCTACCAAGTTTCTTGACAATCAGTTAATTCGTTTCAGAGTTATGGAGGAACATACATACATACAGAAAAAAAATTCTAAAAATCGTCAATTTAGTTTCAGTATCATGTATAGAGCCTATAAACACGATATCTCTGAAAACAAAGTAACTTACTCCATGACCGACCCTTACAGATTTATTATTAGTATTGATTGATTGTACAAAATAAACTATTTAATAAATAAATAAATAAAAGTATTTAAATATCTTTGTAAATATTTTAAACCGGCTTTACTCAATTTACAATGTTTAGAGATATTAAACCTTAAATGTCCCGCATACCAGGCACCTCTCGAATACACCTCTCAATGACTACCCTTCAAAAACCTCCGACCCGGTAACTTTCGTAATAATGGCTCGACAAGCATTCTACATAAAAATGACTTCATTAAAAGTAGACGCAGAGCGACAATTGAAATTTGTGACCAACAACATACCTACAATACCATACGTGTGTTTGAGTACTTTTTGTTGTTAGATTAACCCAACAATAAAATTATACTAGTTATTAAATATACTAAAACAGCGGACGTAATATCGCACCTTCGGCAAGACAAGGGCATAATTGCACTTTTTATAATTTTACGGCAGAGCCATTTAAAGTTTATTTTTTTGTATTCAATATCGTATTTTTCTGCTTATATTGCTTTGAAACATCTCTTGTTTTTGCATCAAATAAGCCCACACTCTTGTGAATATTTTTTTATCTTAATAATGTTTTTAAGACACTTCTGCATATTTAACTTATTTAAAAAAATATGTAAGTTATGCCCTTGTATTATCGAAGGTGCGATATTATCTAATATGAGAGAGAGAGAGAGAATTTGTATTTTTGTATGTTTGTAATGAATAAACTCAAAAAATACTGGGTCAATTTAAAAAAAAAAATCCCCTATAGAAAGCTATATTATCAGCGAGTAACATAGACTATATTTTATAAAGTTACATAGACGAAGTCGCGTGCAACAGCTAGTTTTTTAAATAAAAGTTTGCTGGTGGCAGATGGTTGGTGGACGCCAAAAGTGCTGCAAAATGTGTTGCTGACCTTTGTATGATAAGGAAGAAGAGATAGGGAAATAGGCTCTAATATCCCTTACTCACTCAACGAAACAGAACAGCACATGTGCTGTTATTTCACGGTGGTCTTCTGTAAGGGGATAGTGATTGCCGCCGCTACTATTATGAATTCATAATATTATGAATGCGAAAGTATGTGAAGATGTTTGTGTCACATACTTATGCATTGGCATGTATAAGTAATTACGTAGTATATAGTCTGTACTGGATTAAAAACAAAGGAATTCTAAATTCAAATTTGATGAAATCGGAAATAATTCAAATCGGAAATATTCCAAAATCCGAAGTGGGGACGTGCGCCTTAATCTGGGTGGGTCTGCACATCTGAGGCCTATCGAACTGTGTTTAGATTGGAAACAATGTCACAAAATGATTTATTGCCAACGGAATAACATTTTTAGATTTTTGGGTGTTTTGGGGATGTGCTGTATTGTATTTCGGTACGTGAGTATGACAGAAAAAATTCCTCTATCCTTATCGTTACCTCGGCTCCTTCCACTTGGATCCACAGCTTGGCTCCACATGTGGATCCGCGGATACCTTTATCTCCTCTTAAATCCACGTGTGGATCCATGGATACCTCTTCGCCCATCAGATATTTCAATTCTTTGTACTCGATTGTTATTTCTTATTTCTAGTAAAACTTAAGTAATAGACTCATACCATTTTCTTGGCACCATACCATTGAAATATTTAATCATTTATTTGTTTATATTTTCACATTAAGTATCTATTAGAGATCATATAAATCACTATAATATAATTTTCATTTAACTAGGAAATATGTGAGATGAATTTGTGGCAGCTACTTGCATTTTGCGACGAAGAAATTTTGCACCAGGTCATTTTAAAATCTAGTCTAGTCTTAACAATGCGATAACATTGATAAGTCATTGAAAGATATATGCTTTCTGCAGAGCTGATCATATTGAGATTCAGTCTTTATGCTGATAGGTCATTTTGCAGAACTAGTCATTATTATACTAACCCCTAGAATATATCTTTACAAGTATATATACTAATGCTATAGTGTAACTAAATTTTATAAATATCTAATTCAACAACAACATAAAAACATAGTAAAATTCTAGATGACATAAGCAGTTTTGCTCTCAGTACTATATTCTTATCATAGTGAATTAAAAACTGGTGTGTTGTTTATTTCACCCGTTACATATATAAATATACACGTGTTTACATTATATAGGTATTAAAGAATCTATATATTAAATCTAAATATGAAAATTTATTCCTGGATACACTTCTGGTCCAAAATATCAAAGTTCACATTCGTATCTTTCCCATTGGTTTAAATTGCGAAACAATTTTAGCTCTTACACAGTACACGTTACGTTTCTATTTACCTTATTTTTTTAAAGGAACCATCCGAGCTAATGTTGTTGAATAAAAGAAGAGAAAATATTCAGAGTGGCGTCTAACCTTTCCAAAGTAACGCACGAGTTTCACTTGCCCCATAATATCGTCAGGTGTAATCTCAAATTTTCCCGTTACAACAACAGATTTACTTAGCACATTTTCTCCGCTCTTTCAGCGGTCGTAATATTGAACAGAACAGTAGGAGAACTCGATCTAGTGATGTAGAAAGATTATTAATTCTCACGATAATCTTTTTTCGTGACGCCAATCTTTTGAAGATGTTTTGATGTTAAGTAAAGTTTTATACAATAACAAAACAACATGCGCACTTAAGGCCGTTACAGAGTTAGAATTAGAAATTTATGATTCCCGGCGGATCATAATGCCATGATGTGTTTAGTTTGCAGATAAAATATTAACGTCATATTATTTGTAGTTTTATAATCTAGATAATAGTCGAAAAATATTTTAAAATATTGGGATACTTTTCTCATTAGAAAAGATTTTAAGCAACCCTTTTTTAAAATTAGCGGTCGACGGTCGACGCAGAAGCAAGATATTAGTAAAATTATATGCGACAAATTATAAAAATATTAATTTTCCAAAAATTCATATCATTTATTAGATAATAGTCGAAAAAAACATACGATTTCTATAAATTTTCATTCAAGAAAAGTATAATCAAAAGTGTCACTTTTAGTAATTTTTCGTGATATTAAACGTGTTATTTTAGGATCAAATTTGAGATATTTCTGTTTTTTCTTGGACCTAGTATGTGAAGTCATTAATGTTCTAAAAGATTGTGTTATAATTTTTTTAATAACTTGTATATTTATCTGCGTAGGCCGTCGACCGCTAGTTTAAAAAAAGGGCTGTTTAAAAATGTTCTAATGAAAATTCACTTTAAAATATGTTTCAGCTATTTACTAGATTATACAACTACAAATAATATGACGTTAACATCTTATCTGCAAACTAAAACATCTGAAACTACTGAAATCATAAATTTTGACTCCAGCGTGATTTTAATTGATGAACGCTCTTAATCCAAATGGAAAGAGTCATACAAATTCAGAAAAAAAACTTTTAATTAGAACAGTTATTGTTTATGTAAACATGGTTCTTTGGTAATGGTAAAAGAACTAATGACATGTTTCTTTTACCATGTTTATTAGTTGTTACAGAATGAACTAATGTAAAGAGATCTTACTATATTTTTACTAATGAGGCGAGCGAAATCTGCTAAATCAAATTTTATTTTATTTTATTATTACTATAAAAGACATATTATACTTTTATAGAATATATAAAACTTCCCTTTGAGCCAATCAAGTATTGCTAAGTAACGAGTAATGTCTTAGTAAAATTTAAAACAGGTTAGTGAGCACTAACTAAGTAAAGTTCTTAGCAAATAGTTGATCGATGAAGAGGCCTACTAATCAATGAATTGCCCAAGGCAAAAGAAATGTTATAAAAATGTACTACATATACTGCCTACTACTTGTACTGCGACTGAGTCCGGACGGAACCCCCGCAAAACCGTAAAAAGAGTTATAAATGTGAATCGCTAAAGTTTCCCAAGCATATCTGCGACGACGAATAAAAATTTCTGTTTAAAAGCCCCCACTGAACTAAATTACTACTTTTGCCTCGAACTCCTCGCGAATATTGGCAGTCTCCGCTGTTTTTCTTCCTATAATCAAACTAATTTTCATGCGATTGCCTTTGTGATTGGATGCAGTCAATTAAAGAGAGATGGAATTTTTAATTCCGCTCCCATCGACACTGGATCCCCAGTCGGAAACTTTGAAGTGTCCGAGCTATTTCAAATACTTTTTTTTCAAACTTTTTTGTTATGTAGACAATTTTAGCCAACATGATGTTAGATCACACGGGTATTCCCTGAAACCAGAACGAGATGGTTCTAGATACTTTATCTGGAATATGTTCTATATATGTTAAAAGGAAATTTAAACAAAAAAACACAAATACAGGATATTGCTTTTTTGATACTATTTAATAGATACAAAATAAATTTAATTTTGTATGCAATTCAAAGCTTAGTGTTTTAATTTAATGACGACACGTTTGGTCTAGTGGCTAGTAACCCTAGCTGTTAACCAAACGGTCGCGGGTTCGAATCCCGCTAGGGGCAAGTGTTTATGTGTTAACATTTACCTTTGTACCTGAGTCATGGATGTTTGTATTTATAATATGTATGTATTTACAAAAAAAAAGTAATATATGTATTATATCAACTGTCTGGTATCCATAATACAAGCATTAAGTTGCTTAGTGTGGAACTAGATGGTGCTGTGTGGAATGTGTGAAGATATTATATTATATTATATATATTATATTAATTTTAAAAAAATGCACCAACTAACAAGGATCAATAGGTTATTAAGTAGTAGTAAGAAATACGATTATTTTTATTCTAGTAAAAATACCTGTACAGTATTCTGGCGTGCGAGTTGTCAAGTTAAATTCCAGCGAGTAGTCTAGTAACTCGGTTTCTCTTGACGACCACGGTACCCAAACAAAACGTCTCCTCTGTACTATTAGTAATCCGATTTTGTGTACCAAAATATAATGTTTATAGCAAATAAAAGTCGGCTAAACTAAAATAATCTTCCGACAATCACATTATCGTTCGGTTCATAAGTTAAGCGTTTGATGTATTATTATCTGCCTGCTTAGTTTGGGTTGCGCACACTTAAAACCATATTAAAAACATTTACTCGGGATTATTATGTTGACAGTTCAAAGGTGTTATCAATATTACGAACTAATATTTATAAAATGTTCGAAACTCAGTCGCGAGAGCATTTATTGATGGACACAGAATCATGCATGTATGCAAAATGTTCTCGCTCTTAGCGAGAATTCTATATAAACCTTTAAAAATTTGGGAACCTGCAGTCGCAGACAATGTCTAGCCTTTTAATTTAAATAAATGAACAATTTCTGCATAGATTAAAGCGTAATGGTGACTCAAGAAAAGCTTAAAAATTCTTTTAATTTCCGCTAAAACACGACTGACTGACCTTACGATTACTGACTGTACTACGATAAGTAGTACTGACCAATCGTACTACTTATCGTAGGTCCACCAATAGCATTTATCGACGATTGGAGTGGATCATAGAATAGTTATGTCTGTCTGTCTGTCTCAGAATCTTATAAAATTTATTCAAAAGTGGGCCTTCTGTTGTTGACCTTGTTATTCGTGCTTTTGTTACGAAGGCGTTAGTATCTGGATGCGACCTTAATAGTCATCACATGATAAACCCAGACTTCGATATTTCAATAGTTGTTTAAAGAACGCTTTTCGAATAAATATCAATGAATATCCCAAATATGATTGTTTCTTCTATTGCAAAATTTAGATACTGATTTGTATTTATTCCATCAACGCACTGATTATATACCTCTTTTATTTTATTAATATTTTTTTAAAATATATTTTAAAAAAAACACTATCAGAGAAGATGTATACTGAACCATCGACTTTAGTCTTACGCTGCTCATTCTTTTACATGGAACACATGCGTGACGAACTCCCATAAGCCTTTCTTTCATGACTGCTGAATGTATGTAGAACGTTAGAATCTAACCGTTGGAACTTAAACTTTATTGTGAAAGCAATAAAGTATGTTAAAGAATGAGATATTGTGTCTTTTAAATAACAACCACATGTGCTACTTGGGTAAGTATCGTCTGTCGTATATTATAGCGAACCATTTTTGCCTTCACATGCCAATAAAAGCACTGTTTTATAAGTTACAGACATAATCAATGTTCCAGTAAGAATTTAGCTTAATTTAAGTTATATTTTAACTTTAAAGGTGACAGAACAGACAGACAGACTGGATGGTAAGTGATGAAGATAGCGTGACGTCTATAATACAAGCACAGATGCGATTTCGACACAGATAAAAACAAATTGTAAGATAAAAATGGACTCAGGTAACCCTAGTTAAAACCTAAAAAAAAACAATAGATGCAAGTGCTTAAACGACCTTTACAAAATTAAGGGTAATATACAATATGGGGTTAAAGAAATAGCTAATAATAAAATCAGTATCAATAAAATAACATTAATTAATTTAAATTAAGCTTCTTGTAGTTGTAAAAATCAGTATTTTTAAATTAAAAAAAAAGTTTCTATTGCGTTTTTCATGTTGAATACTCTTAATTGTTCTCCAGAAGTCGTTTAAATATTTCATCATTTAAAATTGGAAACACAATTTCTAATTTAAAAGTAAATAAGTTCATTAAAATACTTCACCAAAATAAAAAATTAAATGCTCTCTTTCGACCAGCTTGTTAACCTTTTTTTTAATGTAGTTACCATAAAGCCGTGTGTTGCCATGTATAAAAGATTGTTATAATTCATTAAACACCGTGCCGCTGTCAGCGATCGTGTTGCCAGATGATTTAAATACGTTTCACTTCCTATAATGTTTGTATAATTGTTTCGAAGACTTTGTGAGGCTTTGTTGTTTTTTTAAATAACTTTGCAGGGGTCCTGCATGTCTATGAGGAAAAAATTAAGGCTGTTAAACATGGATTTTTATATGTTTTAAACTTTTAAGTTTGGTCCGGTTGAATAATTTTTGAGTGTTGCTAGTTCTAAGCCCTGGTTTAATGGCTGGTACCACAATTTTTTTTAAAATATACGTAATTTACAAATGAGAGAATAAGTAAAAATTTTGCAAAAAAAGTAACAATATGTTAATATAAATATTTAGCAAACGGATAAATCCATAAAAGTAGAGTAATAAAAAATACACATTACGAAATAGAGTTTATTTTATTTTATTAATCACTTAAAATCAGAAATCGTTAAGAATATCAATTATTGAGATTATCAACAATTCTCAAAAGTTAAACATAACTAATAAGAAGGAAATTAATCTTGTAGACATAGGTAGTTACCTAAATATCCCAAAAGCTACCATTTGCTACTGTAAAATTTTCAGGAAATTTAGTCTAAGGAATAGTAAAGTGCCATGTGAGCAAATTAAAACTTTTTATACTTTTTAAAAAGAGCATTGATTCATAAACTTTGTTAAACTTAAATAAGTAGGTACTAAATAATACAGCAACACACATCTAATATATAAAAAGAGTATTTTACTTTTTAATGTTACACATAATTTAGAGCGAACAAAGGAATGTGTGTCGTTGATATAATTTAATATCTCTTACGACATCTACGTTATAATTAGTGACGTGCCCCGTTTTATTTCAATTGTCATCGAAACCGTATTAAATATACATATTTAAATTTGATTCTTAACATGGCTCATCATTTTGTATATGTGGAAAAGATATGACTGATTGCACAACGATCCTTTGCCTGTCCTTGTCAAAAACATTTATCTACCAGGTGTGTCGGTAATTTCTTTCTGGTTTTTTCGCTAAGGAAAACACGTTACTTACAATGGATAGTTAAAATTTATTTATTCAAAGTATTGGCCATTTGATTCTATACATTTTTCCAATCTCACAAACAATTTATGGATGCCATTCCAAAAGAACAGTTTCTCCTTTGAACTAAACCATTCATCGAACCATTTTTTAACTTCTTCGAAATTGGCGAAGTGCTGCTCTACAAGCGCGTGCCCCATCGATGCGAAAAGGTGTTAGTCGGATGGAGCCAGGCCTGGAGAGTACGAAGGGTGCGATAAAACTTCTCATCCAAATGATTTCAACACTTCTTCGACTAATTTTGCTGTATGAGACGGCGCGTTGCTGCTGCAAAATCACCTTATCATGTCTTTGAGCGTATTGTGGACTTTTTCGATCAATGCACACTTCAAATTGATCATTCGTTGTCGGTAACGATCAGTATTAACTGTTAGTATTTAACTATTATCAGTATTTAACTATTTCTCCAGGTTTTAACAGTTCATGAAAAACGAGAAAAGTGATGCGTCCCTCAAATGCACGTTTTCAGGCACAAAACTCGACATTTTCAAAAAATTATAAATCTATAACGCTGTTATTTTGGCGGTACGTAACTTCTGTAGTTTTGAGGTTAATGTTAGAAGAATAAAATAACATATGTAACAAATCATAACATTTCATACTTTTGGCTAGTGACATCAGTTACAAAAACCGAAAAGGAATTATCGACATATCTAATATATTTATACTTACCTATACTAATATTATAAAGAGAGAACATTTGTATGTTTGTAATAAATAAACCCAAAAACTACTGGACCGATTTTGAAAATTTTTTCACTTATAGAAAGCTACATTATCAGCGAGTACACCCTCAGCTAGTCGTATAATATAAACGAAATGCTGATTTCCATTAGCGAAATATTTTGCATATTTAATAACTATGTTTAACATTTTATAAAAAAATATATGTAAATTAATTTTACAGGAGAATATCGAGCGTGAATTCAACATGGAACAAGATTTGTACTAGAATTCTACTAGAATCTATTTAGAATTAAGATTCATCGCTATCGATACTTTTATAGTCGATAATGATCAGTTTTCCCATCACTATCCCATTTGGGTCCACCCACGTTTTAGTTTTGATTGATCATTAGTGTTCACAACATTGTTTACATTGAACCGATATCGTATATCGATATAAACCCTCTCACCAAAACAGCTTCAATAGGTGGCCATTACTTACGTTCAAAGACATTAAACATGCAATGAAATTTTGTTTAGTTATGATTGTTAGAACTTGTTTTTGTTTTTTTTTTATGGATTAAAAAAATATTTACAAATAAGTCAATAATTTTCATGTAACTTGGTTTTGCAATAGTAATGAGCAAAAAACGTTACCTAGAGACACTGTTAATGTTTAATTTAATGTTTAATTAAAACATTACTTGTGTTGTTTTTATGGTATAATATACCATAAAAAAAAATTATAAAAAAAAATGATTATTTTAATTTTAACATTTCATTGCAATGAGCCTTCGATCAAAAGCTTTATATAGTGAATTATTTATTATACAATTATTTTAATGCTTTTGTTAAAAATAATGTGCTTATTAATTGTTTAAAATATAAAGAGATATTATAATATCTTAACTTTTAGTTATCGAGAGATTCGTGCTGAAATCTAAACAATTGTGTCAAAAATAAAGAACAGAATAATTTTTTTAAGTAAATCACATGTATAAAAACTTATCAATACCAATAATAAATCTGTAAGGGTCGGTCATGGAGTAAGTTACTTCGTTTTCAAAGATATCGTGTTTATAGGCTCTATACATGATACTGAAACTAAATTGACGATTTTTAGAATTTTTTTCTGTATGTATGTATGTTCCTCCATAACTCTGAAACGAATTAACTGATTTTCATGAAACTTGGTAGATAAACATTTGTACGTACGGGACACAGGATAGGCTACTTAATATTTTTAAATGCGGACGAAGTCGTGGGCACTAGCTAGTTTAGTATAAAAACACTAGTAAATACACACCTGGCTTATCCAAATCACTTAGGAAATCCTCCGTGTCAGTATATGCTGTGGTCCTGCCCAATGCAGCTAGAACCATTAGGTAGGCCCACGCGGCACCCGAACTGGGCCCGATCCTCTTCATCTTCAATCACTTGTTCATTATCAACACTCACACTTCACCATGTTAACACTAAACCTCATTTTGTTACCTGTAACAAAGGACAAACAGTTTGTTAATCTATACTAACATTATAAGGAAAAAAGTTTTGTATGTTTAATGAATAAACTCAAAAACTACTGGCCGGTTTTGAAAATTCTTTCACCTATAAAAAGTTATATTATCAGTGAGTAACTTAGGCTATATTTTAAAAAGTTACGCGGGCAAAGTCGCGTGCAACAGCTAGTATGTTAGAAAAAAATATTCATCTGAACAAATTCCAAAAATATTGAATCCAAATGCAGACAGATTACCACTGATTACATATGTTCTAAACGTCAAAAAGCCACAGCTCGAAACGTATACTGATTTTCACATGTGTTAAAAATAAATATGTTGAAGTTTACACCTCGAATTTGACAAAAAACATCAGTAATTTGTGTCACAAATTTGTCGAACCACTCGTAAACTGTCGACACACCTGGTTCCAGTTTCATCATGAATACATGTTGTTTTATAATTTCATTTATTTTACTTCGTTCCGTACGTTCATTTGTACGTGATATGTGCTTGTGTAAGTTTTAGCAGATTTATTGTATGTATCTTGTATATTAAATAAAAACTTTATATGTTTGTATATTTGTCATCTATGGACTCCAAAACCGCTGAATTGATTTTAATTTTGTTTTAACCCGTGGAAAGAGGGATGAAGTAGAAAGGTTTGTGTATATAAAAAATTGTATCCCAGGCGAAGCGGGTCACTATCTATATATATAAAAATCTCGTGTCACGATGTATGTTCGCGATAAACTCTGAAACTACTGAACCTACTTTGATCAAACTTCATAAGTATCTGTTATTTGGTCCAACTTAAAAGATAGGATAGTTTATATGTCATTTTGTTTATTATTATTTTTTAATTATATAATATTATTAACATAGCGCCATCTGTTGATACCTATACAATCCAGCAATTATTTATCTGTGAGTTCATAAGAATCTAACAGATGGCGGTGTAAGGTAATTTATCGGTTGGATTGATTTAAAAATTGCACCCGTGCGAAGCCGGGAGCTGGCCACTAGTAGTAATATAATTTGTTAGCGTCTGCTATTTATGTCGACTAAAGTTGATTGAAAAGTGCTGTGTGACGTTTCAAAAGAGGTGTTCATTCATGCAGTTCGTTCATTCACTCATTTCTGCATTCATTCAACCTCATTCGATGGTAGGATATAAAAAGGGTATCACTCACATAGTCAGTTCAGTGTAACGAACGCGATCGCCAAGACTGAAGAGAGTTCGATGTCGTATGATAATTAATGTACCCGAATTATAGGGTGCTAACATAATGTATAAGGAAATTTAATACCAAGACGAAGCGGTTCTTTACCTATTATTTTCAAAATTAATTGTGTATAATTTACTCAACATCAAAACATTTGAAACATTTTACAAAATATAGAACTTCGAAGCTTTCATTAATCAGTAAAAGCCATATGTGTTAACAACTAAGACACGTTTTGCATTGAAATCTATTTCGACAATGGGTAATAGTACTTCCATAAATAACCAAGACAGAGTTCAAAATCGGGCTATAATACATTAAAACCTTGTCAAACGCTAATGAAAAAGGTTTCAAAGAAAGACTTATTGAATAAAAAAAAAACAAGTTTATGATAATAACAGTTTAGTTTAGTAATAGACTTATGTAATTAAGTTTATTAAAGTTAATATTTGGTTTTATTTTTTTCCATTATTCATTTTCTTTTAGTTCTTTTACTAGCATTATTAGTTTCTAAAGGACAGATTTATAAACGAAAAGTACAAATTTAGAATTTGGCTGTCCGAAAAAAATAACATGTATACTTAGAGGGAAGACAGAAAGCCTTATCTTAGCCTATTGAGAATCTTATAAATTAAACAACAGAAGAAACCGCGTCATACTAAAAATGAATCGGCGGTGTAACAATGCGAAAGAACTGACCAATAAAATAGAGGTAAATTTCTATTAGAAAGAAGCAGTTCGACATTCATAAACCGAATGGCCATTACGAGTGAAATTACACAATGCGGCTGCAGACAAGTGCCTACTTAGAGTAACAACTGTCATTCAGAATGCACAACTCTTTGTTCCGAGCAGACGGTAGTTAGACGTGTTGACATGCCTGTTTACAAACACTAGACACGATTTTGTCTACGAGATATTTTGTGAGACTTCTCGCTGTTGGAACTGGACAGTGGACTTCCTTTTGTGTGATGCATGTTGATTCAGTCTGATATAATAAGTGCACTTTCCTTTATTCAAACGTTACTTGTGCTTCTATATTATATTTTGTGGAACACATACGGGTGTGTATAAAGTAAAAAGCTTTGTTGATATTAAAAAAATGCGTTACGTAATACTTGAACGCCCCCTATCTAAACAACTACAGTTTTTATACCTACCTCAAGAACTTTTAATAACCGGGGTTCGATCAATATTATGGTGATCATTTTTGGGCACAATTTATAAAGTCAGCCAGTCTTCCCAATTCCAGTAGATACAGTGACACCTTCCAGCAAAATAAAAGAAATATTTTAGACGTTAAACGAAACAAACAGGTGAAATAAATCAAGATATTTTTACGAAGAAAAGACTCGCGAAAGAAAACTAACTTAACATGAATCTTATTGCTCGGAATAACTAAACGACACCAGGTCACGTAAAGTTGGTAACATATAAAATATGGCATTTTAATGTCGTTATCGCTTATAACATAGTGTTAAACTCTTTACTTGTGATTCGTATGATATACATACATCTTTAACTTCTTTTAGATATTGGAATTTAAAATAGAGAGATCTGATTATTAACAAATTATATATAATAAAGCGACCAATGAAAATAATTTTACAAACAAAATACAAGTATTCGGATAGTACTATAATAAATATAATATACCGAATGTAAATATAATAATAAAAATAAATTTTGAATAATAAAAATTCTATCACGTTCAAAAAGTTCGCTGCGTTCAAGGCATGTTTTGAAGGCATTCTTTTATTTGAGTCCATGTTTGAAATTTCATTTTTGCAGTTTTGGCTGAAAGCTTAATGAGACTGCTGCAGATCCTAGTCTTATTCTAGTCTAAAATTTCTAAATATGATAAAATTTGACAGCAGTAATTTTGTGTTAGGCAATGAATGATTTTGTTGTGTTAGGATAAACGTATTAACTTTGCTATTAGTTGTACGAAGGCTAAACAGAGACCGGACTCTGCGGAATATAATGTCGTCAAATAAAGGCCATCCGACGTGACGGTTGGCCGGTCAATTTGTATTCGTGGCGCGGGCACAGGCCGGCTTCTGTCCGCGCACCCTCGTCAGTCGCCGTCTGCTGTCACACACTCGCAGCATCACGACTTCGGTATTACTGTATACTTTTATTTTATCCTTTTCAGGTCAATGAGTCGACGATGTGGGCGTTCAAAAATGGGCCGTGCAAATTAGTCTGTCGAGTTGAAATTGGAGATATGTACATAAGTCTGATTATATGGAGTTACATTTAGAAATGGTTTTCCTGTTCCAGACTGAATGGATGCCTAATAAAGGGTACGTCAAGGTGAATTCTAAATAAAATCTGGGTCAATTATTTTTGAGATTTTTTTTACAGTAATTGCGAATGTGTTACGGACAAGGCGGCTTATTTAATGTCATGAAATACTAGCAGTTTATACCAAGACAGCGCTTGGTTGTTTCACGTGGTATTACCCATAGTTACTGACTTGTCTTTTACTAGTTTAAAAATACATAAGTATAGAAGTGTAGGTAGATGTTAATGATTAGAAATTTAATTGAACAAAGAAAAAAACATCGTAAAATAGCATGTTTGAAAAAAATAAAAATTAACAATCTATGTGAAGATAGATTTTCAAGCTGAAATGCAACGTCAAACTACTGGAATACAGATTAATATTTATATAAATTAATGTACTGTTATTACACCAGGTAATTACAGGTGGATAACTAGTTCTCTAGCAAAGAAAATTATTCTTAACATTCATTTGTATCAACTAGAAAATAAAATAAAAAATCCAACAGTAACAAACATAAAACGGAATAATAATGAGCGTAGATTCAGGTGAAAAAGTCCATTCGTATTCAGAGTAAGAGACGGGAAATTTCCTACCTCACATGTACACAGAGTTAAGATAGCGACTACATTATCGAAGCGAGAGCTAGGCTAATATTTTAATGTTAAGAGCGTCGTTAAAGTTTAGTAGCTTTGTTTACTTACAATCTGACTTAATCAAATATAATATATGGGGGCAATCTGACTAAGAATTTTTGGTAAACGTAAAAAAGGGGATCATTTCCTTTCAATTCCTCGAATATCCCAACTTCGATGTGATCCCAACTTTAGATTTTAACGAGTAATTTCCAGTTTTGTTACCTAATGAATAAATAAAACGTTTTTATTCAAATTTACCTATTTTGCCATACTAATAACTCATTTTGGTCGAAATGCACAGATTGCCACTTTTGAAACTAATCGACTCATATACGAGTAATGATGTGATTCAACACATACAATTTTTATAAATATGAACTTCAAAATTAGATCATTTGCTCTTAAAACACGTGGCAATTCAAATAGTTTATGCAGGTAGAATTAACATAATATAGGATACTTTTTATCCTGGAAAAATGTTAGGTCTCCGATTAGGTTGTTAGGTTTGTTAGAATTTAGGTTGTTAGGGGCTTTCATAAAACTAATTACATCGCTTACGAAGTCGTGGGCATAGATAATATGTAAATCATCAATTGATGAATCTTCCATATTAAAGCATAGTTGTTTATACGATACAATTTATAGTGAGATGAAAACATGTAGCTTTTAGTGTGTACATGGCTTTATTTCTATTCATATTCATTGGGTCGCTTTTTTAATGAGTTATAATATTACATTTTTCGGAGTGTTATTACAGAAGAAGCTAGAAAACTGGGTGTGCATCCTGCATCCTATTTTGCATATTATTATTATGGTAACTATTTTGGATATGTTTTTTCACATTACTTTAGAAAATATTTTTAGCACATCAGGTAGGTACTGCACAGTCAGGTAATACCTACTGAGACAAACGTGTTTTAGTATTAAAAACTATAATACATTGTATGATTATAGATTTCCGCAAATTTCTATAATATTAGAAATACTATGAAGCTAAGACTAAAACAAGAACTAACATTGGTGCCCACTGAAAAAATAAAATATTAACTACAATTATTTAACAGCAAAGATATATTTACATAGTATATTGACAATATCAACTCATAAATACAGCATAAAACTCCTTAACTTCTGTTAAAGCCAAATCTCATAATGAATTACAATATTATATCTCATACAACATGCGAATTAAATTTTGAGATTATAGAGAAAGAATGAAGAACACATAAATAATAATTAAGCTGTTATTATATTACAAGTTGACGGTAAATTTCAAGTACCTAGACACAAATTTTAAACCACTTTTCCACCCTCAGGTGAAACAAAACGATTCAGTACTTTTTTCACATTAATTGTAACTACCCTTCTTTTTTTTTGGTTTATTTAACGAGCTTAAAAGTGTTTAACTAAAAAACAACAAAATATTGTTTTCTCAAGTTCTAAAATGTTTTTGTAAAGAACTTTAAAATATAAAATAATAGGTCGAATATATTTATGATGTTAGTAAGAATTTTTATTAGTGTGGTATGTGGTCGCCAACAGTGTGGTTGCGAATGCAGATACGGATCGGGCCCTAGCCTCAACTTATTCTTTATCTTTTTTCCTATTAGGTTCGAGAGATTATCCTCGGATATATCCTCGGATATATCCCTTGTTTCTGCTTTTGTTAATAGACAGTGCAGTCAGCATATCATCATATAAGATATCTGCAGATTTCTAAGACCAGATTAAACTTAATTAATTACCACAAATTATTGGTACCTCACTATAAAATTATTACAAACAGAATGGAGTTGTTTTGTAATACTTTGGCAAAAATAATTTTACTTAAGGTTAGAAGTGATTAAATGCATATAATGACGGTCATTACTGATAGTAAAATTTAAGACCCCCATAAACGAGATCCGATTAGATGCAAACACTGGCGGCAACCGGTTACGACTCGATTGTGTGTCAATGAGTTAACAACAGATATTAGTTGGAACCAGTTCTTTATGAAAACGCTTGGTATTTCAATATGTGAGATAAAACGACCTAGTTATTGACAAAACTAAACATTTTAGATTAGCTTAGTCTCAGGTGATTATGATCGATCCATCGATGATTATGGTCGGTCATGGAGTAAGTTACTTTGTTTTCAGAGATATCGTGTTTATAGGCTCTATACATGATACTGAAACTAAATTGACGATTTTTAGAATTTTTTTCTGTATGTATGTATGTTCCTCCATAACTCTGAAACGAATTAATTGATTTTCATGAAACTTGGTAGATAAACATTTGGACGTACGGGAGACAGGATAGGCTACTTAATATTTTTCAACTCGGACGAAGTCGTGGGCACCAGCTAGTACTATAATATAATAGTTTGTAAACATAAAAAAAATAAAGATCACTAGAATACTATTAAGCAAAATATTGCGAAGAAACCTATAGGTCTTATTAAAAATATAAATAAACATTCTTTACTAATAAATAAATAAATTAAATAACTATTTACATACATACAATAACATAATATACATAACTGGTACCTACAGCAGTCACTAGAGTAACTGCAATGTATTTAAATGTATTAGGTAATAATGAATATTTGTTAATAATTAATATTAATTAATTATTAATTTAATATTAAATGTAATTAGATTAAACATTTATTCATTTAGGATATATTATATATGTATACACTGTACCTAAGCTAGATTTGTTTTTTGCTTAAATACATATTGATGAGTTCTTCGAACCATTTTTTGTACCTACATGCCATTTTAATAATATGTTGGATTTAGAGAGTTTATTATATTATTTAAAAAACGAGCCAGTATTAATTAAAGATTTTAACATTTTTACCTACTTTCAGAAATGCTACGACCAAACCGCCATTCAGAATTTGTCTTATCTAAAATGTGCATACCACGAAAATACTTCTCAGAGAACCCTTTTGAAGAATTATGGAATCCTAGAGAAATGTAAGGGGCGAAAAATTGGAGGAAGAATAGAAAATAAATCATGCTGGTCCAATTATCCTCATAGTTGAACAGAAATCTAATATCTATTGGTTATAAATCATAAAAACAGAGAATAACATTTTCCGTATATTATATTCTGCAAAAAATCTGCTCCTTAAAAAATTTCTAGTACCTAAAGGCATTTTAATAAAGGTATAATATTCTATTGTAAAAATAAGGTATTGTAGAAATCGCAACCTGTCATGAAATCAGCTTGCAAATATCAGTTACAAAGAAAGCCATGAAAACAACATAAACCTTCACGGGCGACAATAAAATAAACTACCGTTTCTGTTAAGTTTATTAACTAAAAATATGGTAGAGTAGTACGACACTTCAATCTATAGTCATAACTGGAGAGCTTTTCAGGCGGTGGTAACCAGAATTTTCATAGGAGACCAACGTAAAATAACGAGTTCGTTGATTTTCCTGGACGTAAGGTATGCCAGAATTAATTTATCTCGAAATGGTTACAAGCAGAAGAAAGCAGAATGGACTTTACCAGAACTTGGTTAAAAGCAGAAATGGACTTTACCAGAACATTGTGTAACAAGAAGTAGTCAAATCCAGAAATGGTCATATCTAGAATAAGATATTTTAAGAAGTGGTGTCTCAGGCCACTTAGATGTGCCCGTTATCATCTGACCAATTTTTCCTACAATTTTTTTGTGCACAAATTGGCAAAACTGCTTTTAAATAGGTCACATGAAGAACCCCCTTAAGAATATTTTAAGGGATTAATTCTATTAATTGATTTAATTAATTTCTATCATAAATCACTTAAGAAAATTTGCATCAAATTATTAGCTGCTGGACATATTTTATCATAAATATCTGTTTGTAACAACAAAATTAATATTGAAGTAAAGAAAAAGTCTTAATAATGATAAACATAATAGGCCATTAATCAATAATGCCGTTGAAACAATTCCTTTGGTAAAGTAACAGAAAATTGAAATACTTAATTGCCTATCCGCTACAGAGAAATACTTTGATGAACTCCCTGGCTCGGTCAACGACGGTGGCTTTGCGAAAATTTCATTAATATTTTTTCCGTACCGAGACTTTGGTGGAAAAGTTTTTTAATCTCAATCGTAAAGGCACTGGTTGTCAGCCCCAAGAATTAGATTTACCTAAAGGTCGCTAAAATAATAAATTCCCTTTGTCGACATCCGAATGAATCGTCGATCGGAATCTCCAATAACGACAACAAAGAATGTACTCGACAATTCTTCCTCGTATAATTTTTCATCGGTTTCCGTCCAGATTCTGTTTGGCGCCAGACGTTTTGATATCCCTCTGATATTTCCACAATGACGAATAGAGACAAAAGTTGAACATTTTATTTTCGACCGACGTCCACTAGTACAAAGACGTCGCTTCATCTCAATTGGAATCGTATGGCAGTCGCTGTAGTACTGTACCTAACGTTCTGTTTAACTTGTGAGGATTTCTTTTCTTACGCAAAGATCGAAATGCTTGAAAGAAATTTCTTCAAATTGCTGAAAGCTATGGAATAGCTTTGGAAGCATTTTAAGAGAATTCTTCCTTTAACAGTCGGTAATGAGAAATTTGAAAGCGTGTTTTACAAGCTTTCATGTATTCGATGGGATATATAACCTTTTATAAGAAAACTTTGTTTTTATCTTTGTTTGATTTTTTAAAAATTACTATTACGAAATATTCGTGTTTTATTATTAAGCTGAACTTATTATTTCGCAAAGGTTCTAGCTAACCTAACCTAACCTAACCTAAACCTAATATATTAAGAATATACTAATCAATAACCGAAGTAAATTAATCTTGTACGTTATTGTAAACTGACAAATTTGCAAAAAAGTAGTAGCTAAATATTTACGTTTGAATGTATGAAGGCTGTAGAATGACATACTGAAAAAAGTAAAGTTCATGATATAATGTACATTGGAGATATAAAGATAGCACAATATACCTTGGAGAAACTTTGCCGGAGATACGTCTATTCGGTTGAAAAACACTAAAAATCAGTTTAGTGCTGAATATGTGGCCAAGTAGCAGAGTTATAAGACAGACAGACAGATAGGTGAGATTCTTTACAAGGATTGTGAAATCGTTAAAATAGTGTATGGAAAATAAATGCAAATGTTGCTGTTTTAATAAAATAAAAAAAAGAAAAGAGACAATATGTTGAAAAGATCTCGTTGTAAATGAGCCGTGTAGTCAAAATAAAGGGATTTCTCGATAAATCCGTTTACTACCACAGATACGTGGAGAGGAAGGGCATTCATTGAAATTCGAGTGGGACGTAAAACCTTCGCGTAAATTCGGGCCACTAATGCCCGACATCGTCACAAGTGTCTTCAACGGTGGATTAATGTTTTTTATGGGTCTACAATCATTTTGTTCTTAGAGGTTTTATCAAGATGCTCAACTCTTTGTAGATACTAGGTAAGATATCGTGCGTGTAAAATACTTCTGGATGCAGGATAATTCAGTGACAAATAGGAAATCTTTAAAATTTCTGTACTAATATAAAAAGTTGAAGACTTTGTTGTTTATTTTTTTGTTTCTTTGAACGCGGTAACGTTGCTAGTTGATTTATCTTTTGAATTTGATAGCTCGATCCTCGAATAAGGTTATAGACTATTTAACATCACGGTACGACTCTTAGGAGCTTATCAAAAAGTATATAAAAAACCAAAAAGAACGCTAAGCGAAAACAAGGCAACAATGCTATGAGTTAGTTGATGACCGATTTTTTTTAAGTTTCTTATATTAAAGTCGACAGACAGGCGGTGAGGGTACAAGTTACTCATCAGACTAAGAACTAAATAGTTGGAGACGTCTTAAATAAATGCGAAAATCAAAAGCTTATTTTGTCATTGTGTGCCGTTTAAGCTTTCACTGTAGCTAAACAAGATATGGTGCTTAGCATTAGAAGCCTGGAGCTGGATTTAGATGATAAATATTCTACAGCAGCTGAAATGAGCTTAGCTAACTCTAATCTAAAATCGAAAACAACATCCATTAGGGCTCTCAGGAGATTATTCGACCTCAGCATTTTATAAATAGACAAATAAATCCTGTGTAACAGTGTAAAATAATTTTGTCTCCATACAGATGTCCAAAAAAAGACGAGCTAAAAATTGAACACGTAAATTCTTAGATTTACACTGCTTTATATCCGGGCAGAATAATAATAGACTCTCTTGAAATAATTAGCAATATTTTTTTTGTGTTTTATAATGCTTTGAAATTCATTGATATAAAGTGGGTGTTTTATGGTGATGAAAACTTAGTGTTACCCGAGAAAATTTGTAGTACCTAGGGTGTATAATGATTACGGAGACTGGACAATAAAGAAGCTTGCCGTACTTTGTTAATAGCTTACCTTTGTCAATGAGGGAAGGGAAATCTGCGTTCAAAACAAAATTGATGAAATATTGCTTAGATTGCTTATATTAATTAAATATTACTTGGATGGGTGATATTTAGATAGACTTTAGATTACTTAGATACTTGGATTACTCGCATTACTTAAATTCCCGAGTAACATGAATGCGAGATCATTAATCTGATCTCACAGAGAAACTGTTGTACAATTTTTGTGGGACTATGATAGATTTTAAGTTCTTATTGTTTGTTTAATATATAAATAATATAATAATCAATAGGAAGTATATTATTTAACTTATTACACTAAAAAGTTTCATTAGTTATTAAAATAAATAGCCAGTCGATAGATTTTAAGCGCCAAAACTGAGGTGAATATTACGGAAGCTCCGAATGTTTCTACAGTTTTATCTCCTTCCTAGTCCTTTAAAGTGAAACCCTATTTTATGTGGTACACTGCAAAAAAGGTTATTAAATGAGAGTGGATGAACGGAAAAAGGTTAGGCAACAATAAAAAAGGTAAGGAGGTAAAGATCCGAGGGTACCCTCTTTATGGTCATAGTAAGGTTTTTGTTTTGACCGTCCTTTGTTTGACTCGGTTTCGCTTCGAATACTTTCAATGAAAACGATTTTTCAGATCAAAACAGGTGGATTTTATGCTTATATTAATAAGTTACAGTTCAACCGCTTAACTCGGTTTCATTAATTTATTCTTATTTTAAATTTTACAATTACAATTTTATAGAACCTTATTGTTCTGAGCATAGAACTTCCTTTTTATGACACATTTAAATAAATCAAAAGACGTTCTATTGATTTTTTTTTTTTCAATTTAAGAATGATCGTTACTGGCAAATAGTCAGGCTGTCATCTTGTAGAGAAGTTTATTAGTGTACCTACAGACTATAGGTCCATTGAGCCGCTAACGTGAAAGAACAGAAGCCATAAGTATATACAACGTTAAATAGAAAAAAAAATGTAATCAAATAAAATATCGTATATGTGTATAAAATATCGTAATGAAAAAAAAAGTACAGAAAAATCGTGTGTCTTTGGGCGAGTTGTCCATTAAATCGATTTTAGGTTATATATGTGTTTTTTTTTAAATAATAAGTTAAAAAAGCTTCTGTAAAGTGCACTCAAATTTTTTTATTTAATCAATATTTGACGACACATTTGGTCTAGTGGCTAGTAACCGTAGCTGTTAACCAAACGGTCGCGGGTTCGAATCCCGCTAGGGGTAAATGTTTGTTTATGTGTTAACATTTACCTTTGCACCTGAGTCATGGACGTTTTATATTTATAATATGTATTTATTTACAAAAAAAGTAATCTATGTAGTATATCAACTGTCTGGTATCCATAATACAAGCCGATAGTTGCTTAATTTGGAACTAGATGGTGCTGTGTGGAATGTGTTAAAATATATATAGACAGAAAAATCTCAACAAAGGTGTGTATCTATTAAAAATTATAATGTACTAGAAATATGTAACAAGGGAGCTTAAAAATCCATCAATAACGCAAACAAATCAAGTGGCTTATCTGACAAATCGATGTTTATTTCCGACACATTTGAACTCATTTATTTAACACAAAAAATAATTGTCAACCTACAAAACGACAGCTGGAAATTTGTACTTGTCCAAGCGAAGCACGAAATTAAGCTATTATACCCGAGTGTTGTCCAGATTTCGGTTATGAGTACTCGAAAGCCAACAGTGCCTAAGCTCTAGTGTTTCACAAGATACAGAATTCACAGTTAATCAAATCAAATCATGTAGTTTATTTTTCAAAAATAGGACAACAAGATATTGAACTTTTTTAAGTAAAAAAAAAAAACTACTACCTTTTAAGAAGGTCTTCTCTAAGAGAAGAAACCGCGAAAAAAACTCTCCAGCAAACGCTCTGCCTTATTTGTACATATTTATAAAAATAAATTTAAAAATACTATAATACATAGTTTTCAAGTAATTTATACTCGCCGACAGTATTAAAAGAATCCAAAAATATGACGACAGTATATCGTAGCGTTCGGTACAAACCGTGACGTCACTAGTTCTGACTGGAAACATTATCGTAAATTTCTAACAAGGCAGGTAAGAACGAAAACCAATGACATCATGGACAATTGATCGAAATACGCGACTGCGATTATAGTAATGAAACAACTATTCCAATGCTTGAAATTTAAAAAAAAAATAGATAATAATATAATTGTGTATAAAAAAATATTTCCAATAAATAATAAAAATGAGTATTCACAATATTGATTAACGTTTACATATGGAATCACGTGTTCAGCGGCTTATCTCCGAAATCGCCCAACTCATTTCAATAAAATTTTGTAAATATGTGTATCGGTTGGTTGGTTTTAGTTTGGAACGTATGAAATTATTTATTTATTCAGTATGCGAGTTTATCCTCTAAACTTCCCAATTCCTCATCAATACTAATAATAAATCTGTAAGGGTCGGTCATGGAGTAAGTTACTTTGTTTTCAGAGATATCGTGTTTATAGGCTCTATACATGATACTGAAACTAAATTGACGATTTTAAAAAAAAAATTCTGTGTGTGTGTGTGCGTGCGTGCGTGCGCGCGCGCGCGTGTGTGTGTGTGTGTGTGTGTGTGTGTGTGTGTGTGTGTGTGTGTGTGTGTGAGTGAGTGTGTGTGTGTGTGTGTGAGTGAGTGTGTGTGTGTGTGTGTGTGTGTGTGTGTGTGTGTGTGTGTGTGTGTGTGTGTGTGTGTGTGTGTGTGTGTGTGTATATGTTCCTCCACAACTCTTAAACGAATTAACTGATTTTCACGAAACTTGATAGATAAACATTTAGACGTACAGGACACAGGATAGGCTACTTTTTTCTTTTTCAACGCGGACGAAGTCGCGGGCGCCAGCTAGTCAGTAATATATTAACTCTATTTAAATATCAGACCAAAATATGTTAGGGCTAAAATTAACTAAAGATGATTTAACCTAAACGGCGTTTTGCTTTATTTTTAGTGTGCTTATTAAATATTTTACATACATATTTCGAGAATTTAAAGAGGATTAAGAGAAGTACAAAAAAGGTTTTATATAATATTGTGGATTTGTTGCAGATCATATAAATTCATATAAGTAAATAAGATCCTCTCAGAAAATATTAATATTATTGCTGGATATAAATTATAACGGTTTTATAATATTAAAAAAAAAAACATGCGTGTGTACAGAATTTTTAGGTTATCAAAATATAATATAGTAAGCGGTAGATGTCATGCAGAAACGTTACAGGAAGCGTCACTTGATCGTTACAATTGAGCGTCACACAATATTCGACTGAAATATTACTCTTAACTCCGGCAAAAAAGCTTTAGTTCAATAATAAGCGATGTCACACGAAATGTTAGCTTCGATGTATAATGTAAAATTGAATGCTAAAACAGAATCCGTGTATTGTAATTTCGCTGGGAATTCCAGATTAAGCAATTGCAATAAATATTAATAAAAACCTCTCCCCATTGACTTGTAAACAAGAATCTCTTGCGGCTGCTACAGTCAACTTTTACTTGTGGACCGGCAGCAATCCTGACAAAGGATATTCATAAAGTGGAATAGCGGAGAATTTTAAACGACAAAATCGACTCGAGTTGCAGACGCTTTGTATAATTACGGAACGCAATAGACGGGCGGTTTTCCTGTCAGATGTTATCCCATTTAAAACTAGCGAACCGCCCCCGGCTTCGGACGAATGCAATTTTCTAGGAATTTTTCAAATTTTTCTCTTCATAAGAACCTTTCTAGGACTTCAACGAATATTTGAAATAAAAAATTAATCGTATTGATCCAACAGTCTTAAATTTTACGCTTAGGACAAATTTACGGTTTTTTTTTTATTTTTATAAAAAAAAATGTTATGCTGCCTCCGAAATGAAACCCCGGAGTCAACTTTGAAATGTTCATTTCCAAAGTTGACTCTGCCGGGAATCGACCCCGGGACATATAAGACAAAACGCTAAATCAAACATCCTTTACCACTAATCCAACTGGCTCGACACTTGTTTATTTTTTAAGCTTCTGCAAGTAAAAAGTAAAAGCAATAAAAGCAATACGTAACAACGGACCAGAAATCGAAGCAATTTGAACATTTCCTTGAAATACGCTCGTCTGCTCCAATCTTTGTCGGAGAGAGAACATGAAAATTTAATCAAAACAACATCTTGAAAGTTTCTAAGTGGCCCCTTATAAAGCCTGCGTTTATTGCTTTGGTCAATGAAGCGTTACGCAAAATGGCTTCTTTTGGTATAAATTTATACTAGCCTTTGTAGAGCTGGGAATGTTTTTATGCAAGTTTTGTTGGGTAGTATAAATTTGCATTTTATACGGACCTATTTTTCTTGAATTTTCACTAGGGGAATTAGTGTTACAGTAATATTTAAATTCATTTTTATGATATTTATGGGACTGTTGGAAATTTAAAATCGTGTGAGCTTTTTGTGGATGACTTACCGACTTGTAAAATGATAGAAATGTAAAATGACTTGTATACCTAGGTAGGTATACCTATCATTTTATATAGGTACTAGCTGGTGCCCACTACTTCGTCCGCATTGAAAAATATTAAGTAGCCTATCCTGTGTCCCGTACGTCCAAATGTTTATCTACCAAGTTTCATGAAAATCAGTTAATTCGTTTCAGAGGTACGGAGGAACATACATAGATACAGAAAAAAATTCTAAAAATCGTCAATTTAGTTTCAGTATCATGTATAGAGCCTATAAACACGATATCTCTGAAAACAAAGTAACTTACTCCATGACCGGCCCTTACAGATTTATTATTAGTATTGATACAGGTATTGTAAGCAATAATATTAGTTTGCCTTCTTTTTTGTAATATTGTGTGTTGGACAGGTAGACGGCTCGGTGGGGTCACCAACCCTTGCTTGGCTGATCGGATTGTCTCCGGAGAACTAAGAAGATCTACGTGCGTGTGCTCCGAGCGTAAATGGTAAACAATTTTAAGTTCCTGATTTTGCTCGGAAAAAATATATGATATAGTTTAATAAATATTCTTGATGATTTTACAGTTCAAAACTTTATGATGTTTACAACTTTACCCGATTATAAAATATTCCGAATACAGGGAAAAATTTTAATACCTATTATTAATAAATAAATTAAAAAAGAAAAACTATTAATACCTATCTAAATTTTAGATGTTTAAAATAGTAATTTATTTATATTTCGATTTACCTACTTTACCTATTTCATTGTCGTACACGACAGTACTTACATTTTTTTCTTCTATTAAAACCAAAGTGTGCGAGACAACGACTAAAAGTCACTTCTTCCACAATTCGTACGAAACAGAGTTGTGCGAAACCACTACTTAATCTAAAATTGGCGGCTAGTGTCGCTTCGCCCGGGGGCGGCGGACATGGGGTCGTCCGCCGTAATCACAACACCGGACAACGAAGAGACGTGCTGTGTGTTTCCGGTACGTCTCTTCACGGCGCGGAGGTCACACTCCGCGCCTTCGAGGTGGAGCCCGCAAGCATAGTATAAATATGTATACAGTACGGAAACTACCTACAAACGTTCGAAACGGCACACTCACACAAACATGCGCATTGACGAGACTTCTAATTGCCCCTCTACATATTCGGCGAACGTTCGCCCATCGAGATGGCCATGCGATGGTTGATACGCAACTACACAATGGCGACATTCAGTTGTGATCTTAACGTTTTCCGAGATGGACGTGGAAGCATTTGCCGCTGCGACAATATATCTATACCTATCCCGATATATATCTATCCCAATATTTTTATTTTTATTCATTTAATAGTTACAGCATGTAACATTTCAAAAATACATTTAAAAAAAAACGAATAATTAAAAAATTATAACAAAAATTGTATTATAAAATTATATTAAAAAATTATATATATATTGTTATATTTTTTAATTTTTAAGTTTGCATATAATGTATAATATGCTTATATAATTATAGATACATGTATATTATAATACATTATATGCAAATACATACATATAGAAACATATTATGCGTGATTGCGTGCATGTGTGTGTGTGTTAGTGTGTGTGGTACTTCATTATGAGGCCACGTATTAGTCATTTTTAAGAAAATTCATAAATTAATAAACAAAGCGTGACGTCCACACTCAACCGCGTTCGAGCAGGCACTGAGGAATGGGCCACGTGTAGATGCGTACCGCCATCGTTGGCCCACTGCCTTTGATGTGCGGCGGAAAAACCGACATCGACGCCATCCCACGACAATCGCACGCGCCATAAGCCAACCTACGCAAATACGCCCTCCACACGCTCGCCCATCATAGTTGGCCAACGCTATGGCCGAATATGTAGAGGGGCTATAAGCGGTTTTCGCAGTGCTGCGCTGTTAGTAGTGAGTGCTGCGACAAGACGAGTGCTCACGTATTTAGTTTATTTCCGCGTTCTTTTTAAAAATGCCACGAGCATATTACATAGTATACGGCTGTTTGAACACGGCTTCATCAACACCGGATCTATCTTTTTTTAAACTTCCTGCTGACTTTGAAAGGTAAGAATGATTTATTGATACAATATAATATTATTGTACTCGAAATAAAAGTTCATGTGATCGATCATAATAAATTCCTGAACTTAACTCAAAATGTAAATCTAAGATGGCGGCTGCAATAGATTATCAACTTTTCATGGTTTTTGATAGTGCCGTCAAAATAGAGATCCAAGATGGCGACTGTAAGAAATTATCCACTTTTTCGTCATGGGTGTCGTTTTCATGGTTTTCGAGGGTGTTAAATTTAACTTTTATTTGTAAACTAGTTACTTCAATTCGATTGATTGATCACTACATAACACAAATTAATGTTTTAATAAAACAACAATATAAAGAAAAGTGACAACCCTAATGCTTCAATGGAGCGTAGGTAATTATTTTATCCACTAGGCTTAGTTTCCATACTGTATACATATTTATACTGTGCCGCAAGTGTGCGGGGCCTCGTCTGGCGGGGGAGAAGATAGCGTGTCTTAACGTCTAACCTCCGCCCATAGGACTCACCGAAGTCCCACATACCTCACCGATCCCCCCATGGTCGGTCTGGTGAGCAGATTTTCCCACGGAAAAAAGGTAGACGGCTAGCTAAGCTAAACACATGTTTTTAATAACTTAATTATCTATCAATATTGAAGTTGCCTTATACTAAGAAAATATATGTCGGTTATAACGTAATTAACAAAGTTGCCAACATTTATACAATAAAAAATGGTAGGTGGCCACCTACCATAAACCAGGTGTACCATAAAGTATAGTTTATAATTCTCAATAGTGTTACGCTATAATTATTAGATATTCTGAGGTAGTGTTTTGTAAGAGGATGGTTGATGCCGCCATGCAGACCGCCCCAATTCATGACTGCGGAACATAGTGTGCCCTTTTTTTGCGTGGGAAAATCTACGAACCTGATCCCTACCGACCATGTGAGTCCTTAGGGCACATTTAGGGGGAAACCTAGTGTCGGGGCACTGATGTCATGTCATCAACGTCCATGCTAGCAAGTCGTTGGGTTTTAGCCAGTACGAATCCAGCATGACCCCGCAGTGTCCCCTACACTGCTGGGTATCCAAAAGTATTTCACAATGTTAAATAAAGGGGGAAACCTAGTGTGCTCTGATGATGAAAATTTTAACATTCTTTTATAGCCGACACAGTCACTCCATTCCATCAATTAGAAGACTGTTTAATTTTTAATAAATTTAATAGGAAAAAAAAACTTGAACTTGACGTTTGAAACAAAAACCAATTGGAAAGTACAGTCGCTGTTAAAGAAGACACTTCCCATTTAAAAACTAAAACAAAAGAATATTCAAAGAAGTTCAACTTGCGTTTCAATTAACACAATAAAGACTTTCCTTCTAATGTGACTTATGTGAATTTAGTTTTACCTAATTCCCATATCTCTGAAGATTTATTAGTCTTTATCGTACACCGCAACACAATGTTTATTAAATGCATCTTCATATTTGGAAAGGTTTATTTAAAACAAAGACCAAAAATATATATTTTCATAATTAACGAGTACCAGGCCAAAAGGCAAGCTCGTTACAGAACGTTACGTTAATTAATACCAGTATCGATAATTTTAAAGATCGACTTTTTCATGTGAAAATTTGACTTAATTTTTTAATTTGTAAAAAAAAATACATTAAACCTTAAGCTTATATTTAACATTTGTTCAAAGATTTTCTAAAAATGATGAATTTCGGATCATCATCACATGACCAAAGGTTTAACCACTAATATTTTGGATCTAAAGAAGTTCTTAAGTAAAACGTACCTTATTAAGACATAAAATAGTCCAAATGTTCAACGATAAAAAGAAAATGTTTCATTTGAAATTGGTTAAACTTAATAGAATAGTTCGAAATCGTACGAGTAGTCTTCGTTACCCTGAGTAAAATTTTAGTATCGCAAGGAATAAGGGGAAGATGCCAACAGAATAAGGCGGTAATAAAAAATAATGTGTTTCGGTTACCTATAGAAAATTCCTGCACACGTTTTCATTCTAATGGCTTCCCTGCTTACATTGGGTGGCATGATCAATTATAAAAGGAAACGAAAATATGACGACATTCTGTTTCAATATTCACAATCATCTCAATTTTAATTTTAATTGTAAGAGAATTCTGACCTCTTGAATAACTTAATTTCTATTGTGTGTCATCAATATGTGGATACGCTTCTAGAATATGTATTAATTTTATATTTTTTACCTATACTGTAATATAATATAATAAATCTGAATGGGTCGGTCATGGAGTAAGTTACTTTGTTTTCAAAGATATCGTGTTTATAGGCTCTATACATGATACTGAAACTAAATTGACGATTTTTAGAATTTTTTTCTGTATGTATGTATGTTCCTCCACAACTCTGAAACGAATTAACTGATTTACATGAAACTTGGTAGATAAACATTTGGACGTACGGGACACAGGATAGGCTACTTAATATTTTTCAACGCGGACGAAGTCGTGGGCACCAGCTAGTACTGTAATATAAATGCACTGAATTATATAGGACGAGAAAACGCTTCATAAAGTATTCCCGAACACTGTCTAGAATTCAAACCAACGTTAGTGGATGATCTAAAAATATTAAAAAAAATAATTAAGATAAAAGTAATTGCGTGCTCCTTCTACCAATGCTAAGCCAATAACATCGCTTTTATTATTTTTTTATTATTTTTTCAATTTTTATCTTCATCAAGGAAATGGAGCTGAATCAATCTCAGAAAAATGATAGATGACAAAAATTCGAAACTGTAGCGATTCATTGTTTAATGGATTTGGCAAAATCGCGTTATTTACCGAACATTTTATCCCAATTTCTTAGTTTAATCAAACTGGCTAAGCTCGTTAGCTGATCTACGTTTTTTTAGTTAGTTTTCTCTTAATTAAAGGGTGTGGCATGTGCTTTAGAGCTAAATTTGTAACGCTTATTTTACGTAGTATCTACACAGCACCAGCAGTAAATACAGTTTCTTATAATCTTGGGAATTCCTCGCTTCTTGTTCTGCAGAATTTTAGTGCAGATTTCGGTAGTTCATTTCTTTTTTTACGGTTTTACTTACACAGATGGAATGTGTTATTAAATTTTTGTAGTCAGCAAAAATTTTATGAAACCACTTTGTATGTAGTGTATATTTGCTTTATTTTCCACATCCTCCTTAGTATAAGTTATTTCTGTAGTAGTTTCTTGAATAAAACAAAATTCATGTATAAAGGAACAATGTTGGTATACTCAAAGACGTTCCTTTCGACATATTATATTTTCTCATTTTGTTGTTCAAGGTTCCATGTTATTTTATTCAATGTTTTTATTTTATTGCTAGTTTTGGTCGCAACTATGTAATGTACATACGCGTATTTTTAACGTACTTATTACTAACTCATGTGTTTTATACTGTATATTTTCTGATTCTTATATTACTGTAAATTTAAAATCCTTCCAATAGTTATTGCGTGATAGAGAGTACCAAACATCCATCCTCACAAAGTTTCTTATCGTTGTGATTTTTTTTGTGGCTTTTTATTATAACGTATTATTAGCGCAAGCCACATGTATTGCAAGTAGATCATAGTAGGTTAAAGAATAAGCAAAATTTATAAAGAATGCTTATTTAAATTGTATAGCTTTTATATGATAGTTTTAGCTGAAAACATGATTCAAATCATGAAAAAATAAAGTGAGTAAATTATTCTAAACAACGTTATCGGCGCTAAACTGATATAAAAGCAATAATTTGAGCAGCTCATTGCTCGCAAAGCACCTATCTATTGAATATTGAACAGTTGTATAAATTGTACATAACACGAACTAGAAATCGACGTGTTACCCAAATTGTCAATTTACATTTGAAATTATCGGCGGAACCAATTTGCTGGCTGACGATTAAAGGATGTTTAGACGATGCTACTGTTCAATTATTTAAGACTAGCTGTTGCACGCGACTTCGCCCGCATAACTTTTTTAAATATAGCCTATGTTACTCGCTGATAATGTAGTTTTGTATAGGTGAACGAATTTTTAAAATCGGTTCAGTAGTTTTTGAGTTTATTCATTACAAACATTACAAGTCTTCCCTCTTTATAATACATATTAGTATAGACAAGTGTTTTTTATGGAAAAATCAGGTATAAGTTTGACTTGTATGTCTGTGTATCTGTCTGTGGAATCGTAGCTCCCAAAAGGATGTACCGATTTTGATTTGGTTTTTTGAAGTGAAAACTTCTTTAGGCGCGTTGGGCATTTTTGGGATGGGATAAAATCATTGAACTCGCGACATTGTCATGTAATGTAATGTAGCCATTGACGTAGCTGATATTAGTTTAAAATAATTTAAAAAATGAACAATTTTTGGGATGGGATAAAATCATTGAACTCGCGACAGTGCCATGTAATGTAATGTAAGCATTGATGTAGCTGATATTAATTTAAAATAATTTAAAAAAGAACAATAAGCAGACAACTGCATATGAAAGTAAACTTACTAGATATGATAACAAGGATCAATATGGTATACACCCCTGACCAATAATTAGTTTCATATCAACATCAAACCTTTTTAATGGTCTGTCATTATGAAGTTCATGTTAAATAATTATTTTCTATTTAATTGTCATTGTGTGTCAGTGTCATACATTTTCTCTTGTATTTCTTACGATCAATAATAATCGCATTTACCTAATTCGATAATGCCAAGGAATTTAAATATCATACAATTATTTTTGTGAAGCTACGTTTTCACTTCTGACTTGCAGTCCTACGACTGACATGTTTTTTTTTTGTTTTAAAGCTGACTTGATCGGAATCGTTTTTAGCTATTATTTATGAAGGTATGTTCAGGCGTTTGAAAACCATCAGCCCATTTCCTAGTTTATGAAGGGATTTCACTAACTTCCTCGTGTTCGATTGGTGTGAAATTTGGTATACTGTTACTTTGGTACACAGTAGTATTTCCATGACACGGTAACTTTGACCTGATGCTGCAGAATCCAGTAGTTTTCGGGACTCCTTAGCAAATTACCAAGGATATAGATAGCGTGTTTGGGAAAGTAGAAGTTAGTTTATAGTTTTTAATTATAACTTGTAATCAAATGAATTGATCAATCATTAGGTGATAAGACTGATGGCTCAGGAGAATGAATTAGAAATAAGGATTAAATTATGTATCACATGTATAAATTTTACTTTTTTCATAAAAACAAGGTCTACAAATCTAAAATGAATAATGCATATCACAAATTATATAAGTTATCGTTCATGATAATCTCAGAAACGGATTTCGATGAAATTTTGGCATTTTTTAATTCTGGAAAATTGCTAGGTTCCTGTGAGATTTTCAAAAAACGAACTACAGTGCGTACGAAGTTCAGTTTAATAAAATTCAGTAAAAAAACACACTATAGTATAGTGTAGTAAGTATTAGGCATGAGGGTAGTGAAATGAATAAGTCGGCGACTAGCAGAAAAATCAGCCGGTGGGTCGCAAATTACACGTAACACAATAAATTCTCCTAATTAAGTCTCAAGCTCGGGCATTTGTAATTGGGACAGTTTTTGCGGAGGCCGTTGGAAGGGACCGAACCTTCGTCAACCACGTATCCTAACTCTATAGGAGCACGTATTCGTTTCAGCGCAAAGTATTGAACTTGTAGCCACAAATTTATTCAAAATATTACACCGCTGCGTACAAGTCGTAAAGTTTTGTTAAAATTAAATATTTTATATTAGTCAAATTAAGCCCAATATCGGCAAACAGGGGAAATAAATCGTGTAGTTTTGAAAGTTAATAGAATTATACCTTACGGTATCCAGATGAACATACTAAAAATCCTCAAGGGTTGTGCTGAGGGTGTGGGGGGGATAGGGTTGAAGGTACCCTTTTTTCAGGTTTTTGTTCATATCCTCAGCACAACCCCACCCTTGAGGATTTTTAGTATGTTCATGTGGATACAGTAAGATATAATTCTACCAATTTTCAAAACTACACGATTTATTTCCACTGATTTTTCTAATTTGATTGGGCTATATGTTCTTTAAAAGTTATTAATAATATTTGGCAATTAGTTATTCAATGGGAAGTTTAAACGAGTTTAGGCATGACCTGTTGGCACAACAATAGGTCATGTATATATATATATATATATATATATATATATATATATATATATATATATATATATATATATATACATACATACTAGTGGCCCGCTCCCGGCTTCGCCCGGGGTGCTTTTTGCAATCCAGCCAATAAATTACTTTAAACCGCCATCTGTGAGAACCTTATGGAACTCACAGATAAATAATTGCTGTATTGAATAAGTATCAACAGATGGCGCTATGTTAATAATATTATATAATTTAAAAAATAATAATAAACAAAATGAGATATAAACTATACTATCTTTTAAGTTGCACCAAATAACAGATACTTATGAAGTTTGATCAAAGTCTGTTCAGTAGTTTTAGAGTTTATCGCGAACATACATCGTGACACGAGATTTTTATATATATAGATATATATATATGTCGGAGCGTGGATATTGAGAGGATTGTTTATTAATTATTAATTAGATTTTTAAAATTATGTAGAATCATGTAATTCAAAGAGGGATGGTACTAAAAATATCATCGGACGTAAACACAAGTCTTTGGCTTTGTATTGTATAGTCTGTGGTAAACAGTTCAGAGTATAGCAAAGACAACTGTCAAGACGACAGCTATCGCCTATTGGCTCTTGATGACGTGATATATGATGACGTGATTTTCGGCTACGCTCATTGGTTAATAGTGATGCTAGTGTTTCCTTTGGTTTTGAGGAAGCAAGTATAGAGGGAGCTCCATATTATGTGGGGAGCTTGGCTTGGCTAGGTCGGCCATTATGCTTTCAAATTTTCTATTAGACACTATCGTACTGTTCTTGATTATTATTACTACTGTTGTTCTTGGAAAAAGCCTTAGACTTGTGGTACGTCACACCACTTTGTGATTACTATAGCGAATTATTGTAATTATAATAAATAGTAATTGGACATAGTGTCAGTGCAGTTATTTAACCTACAAGGCATGGCAGAAAAGAACCTTACAAGCGAGGCTCGAGACGAACACATACCAATCTCTGAGCCCGCTCCGAGATATATATAGATGTTAAGATTAGATAGTGAACACATTAAAGATTACAGAAGATTCAATATTATTATAACCAAATAAATAACGCTCCGCACGAAAATGTAATATGTAATAAAATAAAATATGTGGACGATTTAAAGGTTTGTTCTGAAAGAGCTGTTGAAGCAAGTCTGGTCGGAATTCGTCCACATTTCATCCAAATTCAATATTTCCTGAGTGCTATTGTCGCAAGGATACTCCAGTAAAATCATATCCAAGTTATCCAAATCTACAACCACTCTTCTTGTAATAATGCTTCCTTCACTCGACATTTCGGCGCTAAAACGTCCTGAGCGTATGATTTATTCGGGGTCGTGAGCGTATTTTCTAAGTAAAAAATCATATACTACCCTCCGAAAATGTTTTGTCGTAGTGCGGAAAACTCTTAACGTTTTATACTTTATTTACTTTAACGGATGCTCACACAATAAACTTTACCAAATTATTTCGCTGTTTCTCTTACTAATTAAGATTTAATTAAGGCAATACAAAATGTAAGGATCCATTTAGTATGGATCCTGGTCTAATATTAGGATAACTGGATAGACGCGGTAAAGTCACAAATTATGCAGAAATGAAAAAAAAAATCGAAAAGAAAAAAGTATTGGAGATAATTAGGAAGAATAAGATGAGAACGTTACCTAGTTGTGCCTGCCGTATGTTCAAAATTACCTATAATGATCAGTTTACTATAAACTATATTACATATCAGGAGTACCATCCGACAAGAAATTCAATCTACATCTGTTCACAATGTAAGTTTTAAAAGTGACAAAGGAAACTGATATAGCTTTCAAACTAAATCTTTTTGCAACGAAGACGCTGACGACTGATGTAAGATTTCAAAGATTCTTTGCGAGTTACAGAAATCCAATCAAGTGTTGGACGGTACTCGTGAAAAATTTAATTTAGCTAGGAATCTATGCGAAAAGGGCGAAGCTATAGGTATGACAAATTTGAGGAATCAAACACTTTCGAGATGTCGAATTCGCGCCCACGAATTCCATCTAGTGGATCCATTGAGTCGACTGAGGGATCGGAACAAACTTATTGCCAGCTCTCGTTGGAAAATATCACCCCGGGTCATTCGTTTTTCGTGCAATATCGAAAATCGCGGAGTCCGCTCAACGTCAGCCTGTTGTCGAATTTATTCTATTTTTTATCCCAATTTTTTCCGCGGCACGATTGCTTACACTGTTTTTCGTACGACCTTATTCCTCTTCGGTGCCGATTTTATTTGTATTTGTAAACAAATTTGAAAATTGTTTCGAAGGGATGTGAACGTTGCAACATATTGTATTGTGTATAAGTATTATACATGTACAGAAGCTAATACTATGTAAAGGTTGTGCTAACAATGTATAAACATACTCAAACATATCTTTTGTGCGTAGTACCACATGCATGCATGACAGTTAAACTTTACAATTTACGAAAATTTCTTAAGTCTTCAGACTGTCTTGAAAAAAATTAATTTGAATATGCGAATATACTTTATTACCAATGACATTTTTATTATTCTTTACATATGGATATATACAATATCACACTCACAATGTCACTATGCTAGTTCAATGTACTTATATATCACTATATTTTTCTTCAAAGTTTTCTAGTTTTAGACACGTGGGTTTTCTATTTAGTAGATATTAATTAACCAACCTAATTAAAATATCAAATAAATTTTTATTGATAGTCCCAATTACGCCATTTCCCATTTCCCTATCTCTTCCCGATCCCTTATTTAGTCGCCAGCGCACTTGCAGTATGTACCTGTAGCGTTGCTTGTGTTGTAGGCGACGGTAGCCTACAACACAATCAAGTGAGCCTGTCTGTCTGCCGACCTTAACATTTAAAAAAAAAACTTGAATCGTGAAAGATTTTATAATTTGACAACACGTTTGGTCTAGTGGCTAGTAACCCTAGCTGTTAACCAAACGGTCGCGGGTTCGAATCCTGCTAGGGGCAAACTTTATGTTAACATTTTACCTTTGTACCTGAGTCATGAACGTTTTGTATTTATAATATGTATGTATTTACAAAAAAAAAGTAATCTTTGTAGTATATCAACTGTCTGGTATCCATAATACAAGCATTAAGTTGCTTAGTGTGGAACTAGATGGTGCTGTGTGGAATTGTGACAATATTTATATATATTTATTTATATTTAATAAAACAACATAAACTGAAATATATGATTTCGATCTGGCTTACATTGTAGTGAAACATGTAGAGTACCCCGGGAGCAGTAGGGTAGTCACTAATAAAATAAACAACGCCCCCAAGGAAACATTTCCCAACAATTTTCCCATTTTCCCAGAGCGCTCAAGACATACAATATTACGTCATCAGTTATTTGGGCAATATCAATCAATGTGGCAGGTCATTATGTTAAAAGCGCCATATTGGCTCGTTTGTTTATTTAATTGCAACTAACAGAGTCGCAGGTATAGGTCGCGTTCATTTACCTAACGAGTTTCGATTGATTTTTCCATTTATTTGTGAGTATAATTAATTAACTTATTAAATTAAAAGAAATTTCATTTGAACTTGTACGAATGTTTCCGAAGAACTAGGTTCTGAAAACAGCATTTTTTCGATTACAATTACAAATTACAAAGTACATAATGGTAGTATTTAACATATTATACACGTATCTACACTAAAATACAAGATGATTTTTATTTTTGTATTTTTGAAAATTCTTTTACCCAAAGTCGCGTGCAACAGCTAGTTATAAAATAAGCTTGCTGTCTGCTTCCTGTTTGTTTCTTCAGTAACTTGTTCTAAAGTCTAAAGTCTAAACCAAGTCTACAGTTTTATTTATTTATACTAGCTGGTGCCCACGACTTCGTCCGCGTTGAAAAATATTAAGTAGCCTATCCTGTGTCCCGTACGTCCAAATGTTTATCTACCAAGTTTCATGAAAATCAGTTAATTCGTTTCTGAGTTATGGAGGAACATACATACATACATACATACATACATACATACATACATACATACATACATACATACATACATACATACATACATACATACATACATACATACATACATACATACATACATACATACATACATACATACATACATACATACATACATACATACATACATACATACATACATACATACATACATACATACATACATACATACATACATACATACATACATACAGAAAAAATTTCTAAAAATCGTCAATTTAGTTTCAGTATCATGTATAGAGCCTATAAACACGATATCTCTGAAAACAAAGTAACTTACTCCATGACCGACCCTTACAGATTTATTATTAGTATTGATTTATTAAACAAGTAAATAAATAAACTGTAAATGCAAATAAATCACATCTACCATTAAATATATTAAAATAAAATAAAGTCCTTTCAGTGTCCCATTGTATTGAGTGATTTGTTTTCAGTCTGGAGCATATTTCTAAAAACTAAAATACAATTTCCAACAGTGCCGTGAATACTTTTGTTAATTTTATTTTTCCATTGGAGTACTTATAAAAGAAATACTTTGCTGCAATTGTTAAAGTGTTCTATTGAAATGGAGTAGGAAAACTTGTACCGCTATTCTTAATAGAGAAACGGAATGAAGAAACAACATTTCGCTACATGTTACTTCAAAAGACATTTACAAGGTATCGGAGAAATAAAACCTCCGTTTTACGCCAAGAGACGAAACACTTGTTATATAAAACTAAATGATTTAGTTTTCCATAAATACTTCAAAACGCAGTGTGCCCTGCCAATTAAATTATTTAAAAATAAATCATGAAATTGTAAAAGATGAAAATAAATGTGTTGATAATAAAAACACAACCTTCAGATAGCTCTTGGTTATTTGAGGAAAAAGTATTAAATCTAAAAATTTCATGTTACGTTGTTTGTCCGCGATGAACTCCTAAACTACTGAACCGATTTTAATCAAATTTTGCACACTGTGTGCAGTTTGATCCAACTTGAGAGATAGGATACTTTATCTCTATTTATAGTCGAAAACCGTTGAAAATTTAGACTATATTAAAATTACCTATTCTACTTTCAAAGTAGCAATGTTGAGCAGAATATCTTGTAAATATAAAAGCAGATTGGGTAAACCATCTTCTTTGAGATAAACCAATTAAAAATGTAACTTGATATTTTAGGATGAAAAAAACGTGACCAAACCGTCTGCGCAATTTTGCCGCATCTCGAGAATAAGCGTCGGAACATCTCCAGATAACCGAATTAAGTTTAAATTAGTTATGAGAGTTCGCAAGACTGTTTTTTACTTGATTATATCTTTACAAAGGCGGGCCATGTCGCTCGGGGTCCCCGCTATCAAAGTATTCCCCCTAATTTTACTTCGCTACCGTCAGTTTAAACCCGTGAGAAACATTAATGTCCCCTAATATTGTTGTGGCAAAAATTATGACAGTATTAAATTCAATTAAAAGTTTATAAAAATTTGTCTACATTCCTTTATCTTAATGTCTATAAATTATATTTATAACAAATTCATTTATATCTATAAAATAAATGAACATAATGTTATTTATACAGTGAATCATTTTAAAGTTCACTCGAACATAACGTCAGGGAATTTAGCATCAATATTAATTCTGCTCGTAAAGTATTAATAATTTTAAAATGTGAAATAATACACTAATAAAATAAAGATGTTTGTGAGAGGGATCTTGCAACACAAGTTTTTTTTTTAAACCTACATCAGGCATCAGACATTTACCGATAAGCCGGAAAAATAATCGTTACGGAAATTAGCCGATACCTGATTATACAAGAGTAGAGAGTTCCGTCTATCTGCAAAAACAACTTTAGTGGTTACTATACTTTAACGAAAACTAAGGCAAACCTTTTGTGAAGAGGAAACAAAATTCTATTTATTAATTTGTGAACAGTCTAATGGGTTACTTAGGGCGAGTAGAATTCTTTTTAACCTTTAAAAGTTTTAGAAATTCAACCTTCATCAAAGGTTAGAAAATGCGGTCGGATAATCTGATACTTCGAAATAATTAAAACGTGGAAATTAAATGCGGGTTAGCCAAACAGAAAACCTGGCAAGTAATTATTTTTACATAATTATTGCTTAAAATAAATAATACTACGTTGAAGTTTAATATCACTAATTTCCCCGAAATTACTTTGGTTCACAATTGGCACTATTGATCCTATATATAAATAGATCTCCTTTTGTATGGAGCTATGTCCAAATCAGTTTTGTATGGAGATCTATTTATTTGTGTTATAACGGTTGGAACTTGTACAACTATAAGTAAGAAGAATGTATAGATTTTATTGGGAAAATATTATGTCATTTAGTAATGAGGTTTCATAGATATATTGTATTAAAATACTGTGCACTTCGCAAATTTCAGTATTCATTTTGATATTTATTTATGAAATGTGTAAAAGTTATAAATCTTAATTTTATAAGTCTGAAATGTTTACAGGAAATTATATTCTGTGTGAGCTCGTTCCATCATAAGCCTCATCTTCTCTCCACGACTAGATTCTGGCCAAGAGCAAACCCATCTCTAATAAATAAAAAGTTTTATTCTCCAGAAGTAAGTTAAAAAGAAGCGATGGCCTGGCTTTGAATGATGTCCTTTATTAGTTTTACTAACTCCAATCCTAATAATTGTTGTACGAGTAATTATGGAAAACATACTAGGCGTTAGGGTGATGCCCGCGTTCCTGTCAACGGACGCTTAACACAGCACTTATGTTCCAGATGATATATGCATTTGAGCACAAAGGATGAGATACCTTCTCTGGCGATAATTAATATTAATGGTTGATTTATTAATATTATTGTGAATTAGTTGTCATGCTTGATTCGCAATATACAAATCCCTCTTGAAAACATTATTGTTTCAATAGTTGTTCAAAACAGTTTGAACCAATCTGCTTTGGTATTGTAAAATAAGAAAATTTTTTTTTATTATTTCTTGGTAAAAATTGATTGTTTTAAAAATTTATAAATAAGGTATAATTAAAAATAATAAACCGACCACCGACATTAGGTATATTGAGACCATTCTAATGAGCCCAAGTTATTTCTGCTGAGGAGCTGGGTATCTCGCAGATATTCGAATTGGTAATGCTGTCTATGTGTAATTTTAAATAAGTGTCATTCTACGTAAATGTATGCAATTCTGCTGATCTTTACATATATTATAAAACAAAGTCCTCAGCCCCCTTTTGTCTGTATTTATGTTCGCGTTGATCACAAAAGCTGCTAAACGGATTTTCATGCGGTGTTCATTAATGGAAAGAGCGTTATATAATATATAAATAGCGATCCGCTACCGGCTTCGCGGGGTTATACAAGCCTACAAGCCTATAATTTCCATACCCGGTCTACCCATTCTGGAGTTTTTGAACCGTACACAAACCAACAACATTTTTATATAAAAAAATTATAATTGCAGAATATTTGCAGAAAAAAATTCCACCCAGTGACCCGGTTACATCTATATCGATTCGATGAAATTCTGAATCTGTAACTTTCATATGATCGTGTGTGGTCTCGATTATGTATCCTCTTCCCGTCAGATTAGTCCGATTAGAATCGGGCCCGGGGCGATCATCAATTAAACAAATTACGATACGATAAATTTTATTACACTTTAATGAACTATAGTTACACGTAGTTATTTTTAACATATTTGTTGGGGAAACGTTATATATACACACACCACTACGCATATATTAATAACTAGCTGTTGCACGCGACTTCGCCCGCGTAACTTTATAAATTATAGCCTATGTTAGCTGATAATGCAAGCTTTCTATAAGTGAAAGGATTTTTAAAATCGGTCCAGTAGTTTTTGAGTTGATTCATTACAAACAAAAATGCAATTCATTAGTATAGAAGTACCTATATAGTATTAGTATAGAAGTACCTATAGATAATGATATATGTATTATACATATACACAACCCTATTCCTACGTTTATTAACTTTTAAAACTTAAACTGAAAGCACAAGTTCGTAGTTGAAGGCTATTTACTTCCTCTTGTATCTAAAATTCCGATACAAGTAACGTTGTACAGTTTAACTCCAGTCGACCGGTTCGAGGGATTCCTCCACATCGCCGCATTTCTCCAGACCGATTTCAAATATCTTTATCCAATTTATATGTTGCTGAAACCGGCAGTAAATTCTTATTTATTGGCATATTCCGCTTCATATATTGGTTAGATCCTCGGAGTGGTCTCTTACGCGGTTTCGTTTCGGAATATCCTTTTATATTAACGACCACATTGTCCTGTTCATTGATTTCTACTCTAATTGACTCCAATCTAATAAGTGCAATGCAATGGAGCACAATAAATCTATTCGTGCAATGATCTAATCAGCATAGGATTAAATTAACTATTAATGAACCACAAATACGTGTTTCAGAAAGTACAATAGCAGTTATCAACATGTTAAAAAGAAATAAGTATATTTTAACCAGAAATGGAAGTCCTCCTGTTTGTATATGGGTAACATTTCTGTTACGTTTTAACTGCAAAATTACTGAAATAATTTTGATGCAATATATACTTAGATCCAGGCTAGATCTAGGCTGCTTCCTATTGTATATTATCTATTAATCCAGCTTGGATGGGTAGCGTTCGGGAACCTCCTAGGCATCCTCTCGTCCAAAATTTCTCAGTACCTTAAAACAAAAGTTTTTGCTGAAACCTCTAACTATGGGTTTCGGTAGAAAGCTCAAAGTCGCACAACGAGCTATGGAAATGGCAGTTGTTGAAGTGACAGCAGGCAGGACACATAGTACGGAGAGTCTTGGGCGGCTTGGACCGGAAGGTTCTCGAGTGGAGGCCATACTACAGCAAGCACAACGTAGGACGTCCATTCACAAGGTAGACAGACGTCCTGGTAAGGGCCGCGTGTCGACAGTGAATCCAGGCGGCTTCTGACCGGTCCTATTAGAAAATTAATGGAAATTATGATATATTCAGATCGCTCAACTCTATGACCACAGGGAAACTTTCAACTTCTTTGTTAAAGAATCCACGGACAAAACCTAGTAACAGTTTCTAATGTGTTTATTTGTTATATACAATTATATTATTACGAAAAATGTTAATTATTGGCGTATAAAATGCTTTACGTTCATTTTCGCAACAACAGTAAGGAAAAACTAAAACTAAAGTTGATGATCGTGTCGTGTGCTCTAAATTCGGATTGCATAACCAGTAGCTCACATGTAAATAAAGACGGTTTTCCATGTATTTTATTGCTCGAATCCCTTGTGGAACATAAAAATGTATACGAAGTTGGCTACAGACGTGAAATATCGGGATCCCTAGGCTTCACCTGTCGTCGAAAAGTATAAAACTATCGGTTTTATTGTTTTCTTTATATTATCTTATATATTCTGATCGAATATATCTTTTATATTCTATTCTAAATTACAATAAACCATTATTACGCGTCAATTCTGTTTAATATAATTTAATGAAATAATGTATTTAATGACAATATTTATATCAATACATATTATTGAAATATGAATGCACTTTATTGATACTCTAATAGAGTACAATTAAGAGTAATTTTATTAATTTTGTAGATATAAAATCGTTCATGGTAATTAATTGCTAAAATATAATAGATTAAAAATTCGTTTCGGCAAATTTTTGGTTATATAACTAAAAATCAACCCTATAATTTTAGTATAAGTAGCAATCCGAGTAGCAATAATATTTCCTATTAGCGCAACATAAATAGTAACCTGAAATATGGTTAATTTGTGGTTATGTTCTCATTTCAACAACTAAACTATATCGAACAATGATACTGGAGTACCCCATGAAATAACCGCAGCCGTAGGCAACCATATACAAGAAATAGCTGAGTGGTTTTCATATAAATAGAAATGCAATCGAATTAAATAATTATTGATATCTATACCTACTTATAAAATCGTTTGTCCTGACTATAAACGCACAGCCAAAACTACTAAGCCTAGATAGTTAAAATTTGGAACATAAGTTTATTTAATGACGTAAGAATCCGATAACATAAGAAAGAATTTTCCAAAATTTCAACTCCGTGTGAAGTCGAACCAAGTCGATAAGCCGCGCATTGGCTTGAAAACTGATATACAAGCAGCCTTTACCAGGTTCCACTACGGGCTACAAGCTTCTCAAGGTACATCCTTACGATATCTTCTCCCATATTTAGAACAATAATCTCTGTCGGAACTATTATTACTTTTTTTTTGTTTTCGTAGGAGGTGGAAATCGTCATAGATATTAATGCCCCGAGTGTTGCATCCGCATGCCCGACTCCACTGGAGAATGTCTGTCCAGTGATCTACGGACTAAAACCTTCCGTTCCGCTGCCATTCCGCTGGCAACCCTTTCGGTAGGCTTTGAGGCATATTTTCGGAAGGGAGCGAAAGGAACTATTATTACTGCAGAAGATGTTCCGAGCGAAGCTTAAGTATAATAAAAACCCGAGAATAATAAAATAGCAACAACTTAATGTTAGTGTACACATATTATTAACGTTATTTAATCAATTAATAAAAAAAATTTTTTAGATAAGTAATATGCATCACCAACTAAAGTTCACTAAAAGGATAGTTAAATATTGCACAGATACTTCCTTTACGTCTTAAAGATGGGTCGTTTTAACATAATATTTTAACTTGCAATGTGAAGAGGATGTTACATATAAAAATCGTAAGATGAGATGACTTATCAATGATTCATTACAAACGCACCACCATCATCATCATCTGGCCAAATCACTTTTATTTAAAAAAAAAAAATGAAGTGAAAACTTGCATGTCGAAGGTCAGACAAGAATTTGAATCTGTGTCTGCTTTTTGAGCTATCTTTACTTATTCGGAAGCAGTTCTGAGCGAACCTAAGAATAATTATTAGTAATACCAAGAAAAATATCTCTCAAAAACATGTATTTGTAAAATACAAAACACATGTTGTATATTTCCGTATAAGACACATATTCCATCCAACGCTGGGTCAAACTTATGATCGCAATCGTTTGTTGCTGTCAACTAAATTATTATCATAGTCTTAACAGGCAGTGTGCCTTCATATTCATGCCCAAGTTTATCTACTCAAAGTTCTGGTGTAAGGGGGAAGTTTCGAGAGGAATTATTCCAGTTTCCCGCGTGAATTTCCCATGAGCCCACACTTTCGGTGCCGCGAGCAGATAACTGTGCGGTAACTTGCGTAGCGTGACCGTTTTGCTATTAAAATAAATATATGTTAAGCCCCGTCTTGTTAAAACAAAACACGCCCCTCTTCTATCATCGGATGATGTCTAAAGGGATCCCTAATGGCCGTCAAGAAATTTAGATCTTTAAGAGAGATGCTTGTTGTGCTTGACAAGCAAATGATATTACTATTGATAATAATCAAAGAAATATTACTATTATTATCAATATTGTCGTCAAAAAAATTTATACAGATTTCACTGATTGCTTTTATCCAATTCATATTTCTTATTCCATTGCAAGGTTTTATAAGATAAATATGTATATTTTTTAGAATTCTATTTTTTACTTCTTTTTTTTTTAATTTTAGTGTGGCCAAAAGCAAATATCAAATAGACGACAGTAGACACCTTCCAGCAAGTGCACCGTCAGCGTGCCTGTCTAAATTTTTGTATAAAATGAATTAGGCAAAGCACAACAGCGAAAATCAAAATATTACCTAATCGTTATTTTGATGGACGAGATCCTCGCACTGATACAGCGAACAGTACGAAAATACTCAACCAACTTTTAACGAAGCCTTTTTATTGATTTACGCCAACTCCACAGGAAGTCACGTGAGGTCGTTTCTGACGGCCTCTTTGATCTCCTTTGATGTGAGCCGCCTCTGAACTCAAAACTGTTTTTACTATATTAGTATTAGCGCCACACTTCAGAGAATTTTCAGGTAATTCAATATTGCTTTGTAACTGTAAGAGTTGGAAATTTTGTGTAAATTATTTTACCCATACACTAACAATTATTTTTGCAGTGGATGTCCTGCGGATGAGATGATGATCATAATGATGATGACATGATGATGATGATGGTGATGATGATGGTGATGATGATGATGATGATGATGATGATGATGATGATGATGATGATGATGATGATGATGATGATGATGATACACTAACACCTTTTAGTTCTATTTTGTTGCTGGACAGTTCTATAGTAAAGTATTTTTTCTATAGTAAAGTTGAGCAGGTAGGTAACAGTTAATTTCGTATATTTTTTAATAATTCTTAGGGAATATTAGATCAGTAAATAAATGGTAAATATGAGAACCGAGCAAAAATGAGAGCCAAAATCAATAGGGAATATAAGAACATATAATACAACGTAGCTATATACACGTTGATCCTTGTCACATCACTGGCATCCGAAGCAAAACAAATAGAGTAAGTTCTGTTGAAGTCTGAAAAATATTATGTTTTTTTAATCATTAAACCCAGGGATAAAGAGAGGGTCCAGATAGTTAATTCAAAATTATATTATCAACCTACGAACCCACAGCTGCAGGTTGTCTGTGAGTCTAAACTCTACCTAACACATTATTATTAGTAGTATCATAAGAGTATCAATAATTATACTAGTACTTTGTTTAATGCCTTCTTGTAATCTCAAAATACTATCTTCTGAGAGAGTAAAAGTAAACTCAGGTTTGTTCATCCAACGATACATCAATTAAGAAGTTCGCGTCCCGATCCCCATATGCACGGGATAATGGATTGTTAATTCCTTGTCGATAAATAAGATAGGGAATAAAGTTTGCTTCTTGAGTTACATTAAGTTTCAGAATTAGTTTACTTTGTTTTATTAAACCAGCGATAAAATGCGAACCTTAAAAGATTTTATTACAGTGTTATTTTTGTGTTAAAGTCGGCAGACAGGCTGATAGTACACTTGGCTGCCGTCGCCTATAACACAAGCAACGGCACAGATGCTGCAAGTGCATCATAGCAGGATTAGGGATAAGGGATTGTGATGGGATAAGAACATGGTCTCTGCCATCGTCACTGACCGAAACACAACACCACAAATTCTGTTATTCACAGTGGTTTGTAATGGGGTGATTACTGCCGCCAGACGGGTTGCTTGAATGACTACGAAATTCAGTGTGCCGTGCATATCCAGACCAGAGCCAACTTTGAAAAGAACATAATATTTTTTGACTCGATTTTGGATGCCAGTGATGTGGCAAGAATTAACGTTCATACGTTGTACTAAATCAAACATCATAATTAAAATTTGGTTCTTATTTTTGCTTAGTAAAATTAAAGTTACAGGGAATTTGTCTGAAGATTCACCGCGAGTGTCCATATTATGGTTAGTTATAAAGTTATGCTCATTTTACTCGTTGGTAGGTGGCTTGGCTACCGTAGCCGCAATAAATATTCGACAGATCCTAGAAATTCCAATTGCATATCACGATCAAACTTCATCATAGTGCAGTGGTCCTGCCCGCGGGCTAACAACACCCAATCGGTACTAACAAAATCACTACTCCCGTTTTACTGGTCGGTACTCGTAAAAGCAATCTACGTAGACAGAAAACAAATACACCACAAAAAGCTCTATCGAAGCTGAAATTTAATCGAATTCGTGCAACTGTTATCACAAAATCGTCCATGATTATCGTCCTGCGCAAATTGTCATCGTGCAAATAGACAAACACTACTACAACGTATGCGGAAGGAAAGTACGTTTCGCCGTATGGTAGAAGAGCCCACGATGCTAAATGTGGAGTTACTCGAGCGTCGTGGAGACCTATTGGATTTTGAAGATTAGATGGTAGAAAGAAAAAAAGGTTATATGATGTTTTCCTATTTAACGGTGGGGTGAGTTTCTACAGGCGCTGAAAAGTTTGTAGACGCTGTATTAAGAAAACTCCTCAAAATAATCGTCAGATTAAGAATCAGCACGATCAGGAATTCAGGCCGAACCGTCTGAATGAAAATCTGACGCGCTCGAGTATTTCAAAATGGCAATCGCCAAATATCTTATTTGCATTTTCAAAAAGCTGCCACGAGCGTGCGTTACATCCGAATCGTCTGTATTTTAAATGGGAGCTTAGTATGGGTTCACTTAACATCCCCTCTGAATATCTGACGCGCTCGAGTAGTATTTAAATTTTTACCCCAACCCCCACTAACTCCACCATCCAAACCGACAGATCAATACATATCCGTTATCGGAGACATGTGGGGGCGTATATATTGGCAATATCTGACGCGCTCGAGTAAATCCCAAATCCCCTCTTGGGCTCCCCTACTATATACATGCCATGCCATGCGGCCAATAACGCCTGTGGGCGAACCGCTCGTGTCATTAAATGACCAAGTTAATTGATGTTCTGGTAAACAAAGATGGCGGGAATTGGCTTTTTTGTTTGACCGCTTTTATTAAGAAGGACTACATTGGAAACTAATGCATAATTAAGTGAATTATTTGCTACGTACGAGCAGAGAATTCTTTGTTAAAAATAAATTAAAAATTTTCTTTATATAATTACATAAATATTATTGATATGGAATTAATTCATCAACCTCTGTAGAACCCGCTTTGAAATTGTATGCTTAGTTTTTTCGTTACGAATTTTACTGTCATTTTTTTAGAGAAAAACTTCAAAAATGTTAAAATACGAGATTTTTTTATAAATTACAAAATAATGACTTTTAGAGCTTATATGGCTTGCTTTGGTTAAACTTGCCTTTAACCAAAGCTAAAGTTAACTTTCAATCTGAGAGTATTTTAATTAATTTTCTCGTTTACGCAAGGAAATTAACTAATTTTCAATTATCTTGAGATAAAACAAAAACGAGTCCAATAACTCTAGATCACATAATGCTGGCCGGGATGTTGGCCGACATATTTCGCTGTAAAATTAATATTTAAATAATGAACAAGAATTTTCAAGGGCCGTCGTGCCAGGTCGCAAAGAATTCCCTCGATAGTTTCAGCAAGCATTTTATTTAATGAAGCCACCAAAATATTCAATTAAATTTCACCTGAGTCTCGCGTCCGAGGAATGCAATAAAACGTGTGTGTGTGCACGTCAAATAGTGCTGTGCACGTCAGATGTGTTTCAAACAAAATTAACTCCCGAAATTCGCGCTATAAACAAAACTAAAAAACTGCTTTACTTTCAAAGCAATGTTTTTATCTTCTAAAAATGAGCTGCGTTTTTATTACATGTAATATTGCATTTATTTTTTCTCACCGCCATCTCAATTGTAGGCCGCCCAGATAAATTCCAGTAAGCCTGGATACAGGGCTCTTATTGGGTCTTCTACCTTATAAGGACATCCATCTTCTACCATTTTATTCCTGTCACAAAGAATTCACAAATAATCTGCGTCTGTCTCTTTATCTGCTAACTCCTCCTAAACCACGTAAAGAATTTTGATGCGGTTTTCACTAATGAAAAAAGCGAATACTGGATTGCGTTTACAGAAAAAAAAATTTTTTTTTAAAGTTTTTTTTCTTTTTTTTTTTACAGATATATAGGTACTTACTAACATTTTTCCAATCCAGGTGATAAAGTATCTGTGTGTCAAATTCATCCAATTATGTCGAAGCATTTTTGAGTGATAGAGTAACAAACATCCACACATCTATCCTCACAAACATTCGCATTTATATATTCGTACGATTAGGTACGATTAGTCATACTAATTGCCATATGATGTGAAATATATATATATAATGTAGACATCATTAAATTTCATATGAAAATCGAAATCTCAAAACAATTTTCTTGTGTACTTACTCGTCCTTATTTTATTATTTCTAATAGAAACTGCCTTTCTGTATTAAATACATATATTTTCTGTTATTTTAACTCTTTCTTAATATTCATTATAATATTTCCTTCACATTCCTTCTTTATATATTTTTTTTCTAAACTCGTCACTATTTACTTAACATTTTATTATATTGACAGTCATAAAGCTCCAAGGTTAGACTAAAATCATAAAAAGTTGAAAAAGTTAAGAAGTTGCGTAGATCTGTTAAAAGTTTTGAAGCTAATACTTTTCCACCAATCATAATCGTTTCTGTATCTATTTTGTAAGTTCGATATTAAATATCTTGTTTTTTACGTTCACAAATATTTAACTTACTTGGCTCTTATCAAGCGAGATTGTTTGTAGCCTTAGACTAAGAGCTGCAAACAATTTTCTGCAGCGTCCGACTGAATTATGAATAGCGTTTTAACACAGTTTTAAATTAAGATTAAATTATAAATTAAAATTTAAAATTATAAATTATAAACCTCCGACTTTCTATAGAACCCAAACGAGCTATATCTACTGAAGTTGCTGAGCAGTTGACTGTTCCTTCTGTGTATGGATATATGAGTGTGTTGTGTGTGTCTCTGTATATACACATATACCAAGTCACACACATCTAACTTATAACACCCAGTTTTTGCGTCAGGCGTTAAAATCGGGCGTCGGCTGCAGAGCAGAGGAGGTCGACAATCCACTCGATAGTAAGTAAATTGTTTCTATAGGAAACAGTCTGTTAAAAAAAAGATGACTACCACCAGGCGTGCTGTCAAGTTTACGACTGTGGCACGCAGTGTGACATGTCACATGTGCCACTACTTACACATATTTTAATATAATTTTTATTATAACACTAGCTGGTGCCCACGACTTCGTCCGCGTTGAAAAATATTGAGTAGCCTATCCTGTGTCCCGTACGTCCCAATATTTATTTACCAAGTTTCATGAAAATCAGTTAATTCGTTTCAGAGTTATGGAGGAACATATATACATACATACAGAAAAAAATTCTAAAAATCGTCAATTTAGTTTCAGTATCATGTATAGAGCCTATAAACACGATATCTCTGAAAACAAAGTAACTTACTCCATAACCGACCCTTACAGATTTATTATTAGTATTTATTAAAGCCTCAATTTAATAAGGCAAACCACAAAAATCAAGCATGAGGTTCCACGTATTGTGAAAATAAATTTTACAGAAACGGTTCTCGTTTCAAGTTGTGAAAACTTTTCATATTTGTATAAGACTGTAAAATATTGCTACTCCGCCAATATCCGGCCCGAGCGCCCGGATGACCCGGGTAACCACAATGAGTACACTCGACGATCAGTAGGTCACAATTATTCGTAGGTCACAAGTCACAAAACTGACAACTATCTAAAAATAACCCGTTTCGATCTATCCTATTAGAAACTTTACCACCTCTTGGTACCTAAGTTAGTTGATACATAAGTATACCTTATTTTTATACAGATTATACTTAATTAAAATTTCGTAACTTAAAGATAACTTAAAATAGTTAATAACCATTATGTGATATCTACGAGCAACTAGATTAGATTTAAATGAAGGTGTGAAATTTCTAAAAATTATTTTTTTAAATTTATTATTTATGAAATTTTTACTGAATATAAAATATATATATATTAAAACAGAAAAATTAAGGCATAAAATTAAAATTAAAAAAATATTCAAACCAAAATAAGAACACAGTTTAAAATTGTCTTTGATATAATATTTTTATTTTTAGATGATCCCTCGGGAACAGTACTTTTTTCTGGATGAAAGGCACACTATATCCTTTTCTGTATCTCAGCTGATGTGTGTGCAAAATTTAATGACGATTGCTTCAGTAGTTAAGAAGTGAAAGCGTAACAAACAAACAAATTCACTTTCATACATACTATGTCAGTCACAATAATATTCAGTCAGATATTCCAAATATATATACGTTATTGAAACAGTCGGTAACCAAAATGCTTACTTGTGTCTTTACACTTTGATGTATTGTATCCCGTGAAAGCCTTTAGAAACAGCTGATGCACATAATATTATAACACGTCGACAGACGCTAAGTAAAACTTTATGCCTTGCTAATCAAGACGAATTCCCGGAGCCGGAATTCCCGGATCTTTAGCAAACGGTCGTGTTTGAACAATGGATAATGAAGACGGAGTTACGGAGATGCAAACCTTGGGGAATATGTGTGACGCAACGTGGTCTTGGGAAGCTGAAATTGCCAAAATATTTTAACAGTTTCAACTTTTCAACTATTCGATCGCTAAGTTCTATAGAGATATTACTTACATCATATGTCAAATAGTTCATCATAGGCGAAAGTTAAGAGAATAATTTAAGAAATTGTTGAATAACTGAAAATATTTTAAAAAAAATTAATTTTCATAGACGACATAGATTTTTTAAATAAATATAATAAATAAATATTTTATTTAATAAAAAATAAAAATAAAATAATGAGGAATATTAGAAACACACACACTACTTTCACGTTCAGACATATTTTGGCACATATAGTTCTCGCAGAGAAATGAAGAAAACCTTTTTAACAATCAAGATATTTTCTCCAACTGATGTTTTAGCCTACAGCGACCGTCGCACAAAAATGTTATCCATACTAATATTATAAATGTGAAAGTAACTGTCTGTCTGTTACATTTTCACGCCTTAACTACTCAACCGATCATTATGAAATTTTGCATACACGTTGTCAAGGATATAAGAAAGGACATAGGGTATGTTTCATCCAATAAAAAGGACTGTTCGCTAGAGATCGCTAGAATAATTTTCTAAATGTCTAAATTCTAAATGTCTACTAACAATTGATGTGCGAAAAATTTGTGAGAATAGGATGCATATATGTTTATTACTATTACGTTAAAACTACTTAACAGATTTTGATGAAACTTTACGGTAATATAAATCATACATAAGAGTTACATAAGCTACAACTTATTAATATATTTAGTTACTCGGATGAAGTCGTGGGCAAAAGTATGTACTAAATAAACTTGAATTGAATTGAGTCATTATAAAGTTTAAATTAGGATGACAAAATTCATGTTTTTTTTATTAATATTTCTTAATAAAAAAAACATGAAGCAATGGGGGTGACGTCATCATTTTTTTTTAAATTTCTTTTCTAACTAATGTAGTCACAAGCAGTAGGTACAATAATGTATTACTACAATGGTTTTTTTTAAGTAAAGGGTAGACAAGATGTTCATCCTACACTTGTGATCTGTGATCTTGTTACTGATGTGAGCCATGTGAGCTACAAGAGGGTAAAATTAGTCACAAGAACAGCACATTGTACTTATCAAATCCACTTTTTCCACTTTTTAATAAATATACAATAGAATATAATTAACAACATAAAGAAATAATAATTTTTAAAATACGATACCTGGGCTGATGGTCCACTTGATGATTTAAATAAAATAATATAGTTTTAAATAAAATAAAATACAACCAGCAGGCTAGGATCCCTAGTAAGAACCCAAAAGCCAAAAGAACTCAAGTAAAATAAAACTGTAATTACATTGCAACCACCATATTGTAAAAATAAAAACATCAATGCTTACATATTACATGACACACTGCCGCAAGTTCTTTTTTTAAATTATTTTAAAACTTATATAAAGAGCTGTCAATTTCGGTTACATTACATTACATGACAATGTCGCGAGTTCTATGGTTTTTTCCCATCTCAAAAATGCCCAACGCGCCTAAAGAAGTTTTCACTTCAATAAAAGCATTAAGAACGTGTGTACTCACGCCATATATTAAATAAAATTATGTACAATCTTCTTTAGGATAATATTGTATTTTTTGTGGCTTTAACATGTCATTAATCAATACTAATAATAAATCTGTAAGGGTCGGTCATGGAGTAAGTTACTTTGTTTTCAGAGATATCGTGTTTATAGCCTCTATACATGATACTGAAACTAAATTCACGATTTTTAGAATTTTTTTCTGTATGTATGTATGTTCCTCCATAACTCTGAAACGAATTAATTGATTTTCATGAAACTTGGTAGATAAACATTTGGACGTACGGGACACAGGATAGGCTACTTAATATTGTTCAACGCGGACGAAGTCGTGGGCAAAAATTTCTTGTGAAGAGGAAAAATTTGATTGTTGGTTTGTTTGCATTGAATAGGCTCCGTAACTACTGGACCGACTTGAAAAAATCTTTCACTGTTGCGAAGCTATATTATCAACGAGTAACATAATGAGGCTATATTTTATAAAGTTACGTGGACAACGTCGCGTGCAACAGCTAGTATATGAATAATGTTTCTTTGCACTACCTTGAACGATGTGAACGATTGTATATTTCTTGAGAATAAACAAAGAAATTATATAAAAAAAAATATTTATATAGAACGAAACAAAGAATAATATTGAAGGCATATTTCAAATACACATACAAAGTGTGTGAGACGCAAATGCTCAAACAGGCGGTTAACCATTCAGAGCTAGACTGATGGAACTAGATACCTAGTTAATTAAGAGATATATCTGCAAACATGCACCGTGATAGTTAACTTGATTAAGCACTGATTTACGTTAATACCTAAGCAAACCGAAACGTTAGGACAATATGTCAACGTGACCTTATCAGTGATCTTCACTATTTTTTAAAGATTGACCTCATCATTATTAAAAATTAAGTATTTAATCTAAACAGTTAAAAAATCAATACAGTTAATAGACTACCGTCACAGTTTTCGAGATATGTACAGTTATAGGCGACGGTAGCCACCTACTATCAAGTGGACCGTCAGCCTGTCTAACGATTTTAATATTTAAAAAAATAATTGGGTGTGGCTTTGTCGTGGACACGATTATTATATGTTTTACGTGAATACGTGAAATATTTAACAAATGCGAGGTACTTACCAAAAAAATCTTTGATCCTCTTGCTATCGAGTGGTGTAATAAAATTTTGGAATAGATCAAACTGTATGTATCCCCTGTATTTTGTTATCATCGAGTTTCTTAATTACCTCTCACACTATAGCAGCAAATTTAAAGACGTTTGTTTTCACATCAAAAAGTGAAAAGGCAGAAATTTAAAAGGCAGAAATGAACAAGTGACCTCAAAGAACCACTACCAACCAACATAAACTGAACAGCGATGATTGTTAGGGATCGCCAGATGCGTTGTCACTAATTAACGCCGATTGAACGCAGGCGGCTGATTGACTGACGTTCATTAGTGTAGCGTCCTTTATGCCTTTATGCCTTTGTGTAGGTGCGAATTTTGTGTGTGCAAAGTATTATTTATTTATTTATTAAACAAGGTCCCCAACGAGACAGGCATCAAATTATAACACAGTGTTCAAAATAATTGGCACTAGGCGGATGCCGCCGCAATTATAGGAGGCTCAACATGCACCAGTAAGAGCTCCAAGCAACATCCCATGTACTAAACCTAAATCTAATCTAATCTAAACTATAATACTAAATGAGAATAAAAAATTTAATTTAACATGAAATAAATAATAGTAAGATGTCACATTACATGTCACGTCCAACAAATAAATATTCAAATATATATCAAAATCAAATCAAAATCAAGTATATACAATTTCATTTTACGAATGTAGGTATCCGCTCGAAGTTAGATATAAAAATTCGTTTCAACGACGCGGCGCGGCGCGGCGGCGGCGGGCGGTTGCGCATACGCAGTCGTGGCGCAGTAGCGTAGCGGTGCGGTGATGGCTCGGCCGGCGGAGGGGGCGTTGTGGAAGAGCTTTTATGTTACCCTACATAAATTAATAAATATTACTAACAATAATAAAAATTATCTTATCTTATCTCTCTTCGTATAATCGCTTAAAGTTCTTCCTGACTCCTTAAGAGTCGTAAATTACACTAATTTTAAATAGGTAATCTTCAATCTTCGACTTCGAGAATTGCGTTATCAAATGGAAAAAGAATTTTTCAAATCCGACTGCTAGTTCCAGAAATTAACGCATTCGCAAAATAATATTCAATGAAGTATATGTTATAATTGTATTTTTACAATTACAACAACTTAAGCGTGTTTGGGCTCAACAGAATGTTGGGGGTTAGTTTATAAATTTTAATTATAACTTGTCTATAAATAAGTAAGTGAATCTTTTTAGAGTTTTTAATTTTTTATTAAGTACCAATTTTTGTAATATTTTTTTACTACATTTCGCTTTTATTGACATCAAGGTTGTTGTGCTTTATTTGTTTTACAATTAAGATGTGATTAATAAAAACAACAAATATGCTGTATTGACTACAATTGACACAATCATTTGCAAATTAATTAAATTAGAATTAATTTAATTAATTTTGAAAATTAAATTTAGTATCTAAAATGTATATATTATACATGACATAACTCTTTGTTCTATTTCAGTTATATTTCATAATATTTAAAAAAATCCATACAAGTAAATCCATGCATGGTAGAACTCTTTTATTGGAAAATAATTTTGAGTCACTTTTAGAACTATGTTTAGAACAAAATATATATATGTAGTTATATATTCGAAGTTACGTATAATTTAATATTTTTGACATTTACAAATGAAAAAGAATAACGCGTAGAAAGTTACGACACAAATAATCTGAAATTTCCGCGTACAAACTCAAACGAAAAAATAAAAAAATATCTACAAAAAAAAATACATTGTCACTAACTAAATGCGACCACAGTTCCAGTACATATTATATTGATAGCATATTATATCAGTACGACTAGGTCCTAATGAGAGGTTCATTTTTTAATCGTTTTTTTATATCATTTTTTTTCATTTTTTTGGAAATCTTGGATACCCGGCAGTGTAGGAGACATTGCGGGTTACGCCGGAATCGTACCGGCTAAGACCCAACGACTTTCTAGCTAGAAATGAAAGAACGATGTTGGGATTCGAACCATCGACCCTCGATTCCGCGAACCAGCCACCCAAACACCACGCCAACCAAGCTGTTAAGTCCTAATGAACCCCTAGTGTTAAGGGAGTGAACACTGGCTTTATGTGAGTAGTAAAGGCTTTAGTTATTGATGAGTGTACACCTTTTGATTCAAAATCACTACCAAGAAATCACGAAGGCCGTCGACGCTGACCTATTGATATGACGTCATGGTTGTTACCCACAACATCAATAATTCGATGTTCAATTTGAAATCGTTATTCTTTATTCAAATAAGGCGTCAGAAATATTATACGTGGTTATATAATTTATGATTTAGATGGACGTCTAGCAATGGTGTTATAATGCTAAGTATGTGAGGGCTCATTACGTAAACCTTGTTGGAAAAAAATTGTCAATTTACTATCGGACTTTAATCTGTAGTTCTTTTTTTGAAAATCCCACAGTATCTTAACATATTTTCCAGGATAAGAAGTAGGTATTCTATTCATCAATACATCAGTGAAAACCGCATTCAAACCGATTAACACGTTTTTAAAATTAGCGTGCACAAATGCATAGATAAAGAGAAAAAATTCTAAAAAATGCTACAAAAAATATTTCAGGTTATATGCTCCAATAGTTGAAGCTACAAATTTATCATATTTCATAACGATTCCATATATCATAAATAAAACGAAACAATGTTAATATTATACCTATGAATAAGATTTTTTTAAACGCCCCCACAATTATTTTGATGAGCCTCGTTTGGCTTTTGAAGCTATTATGCATATTGGAAAATATTTTTATCGTGACATTATTCATAAAATATGCGAAAATTAAATACATGCGAAATACATTTAATCTGTTAATTGGATTATCAAAAAGAAATAAATAAACGTTTAAAATATGAAAAAATATTTTAAGTAACAGTCATTGATCTGAGTATTAAAGTACTCAAAACAAGAAAGTTGGCGAGTACGTCAACTCTTAAATACTTATGTGTATTTCGTGTTATTATTAAGTCCCGTCAGTCCCCGAGTTTAGAATGTACAATTCCAAAAAAGCAAATTAATTATGAAATGTATCTTTCCCATACATAATATTAGCATTCCAATAGCGTTAAACCTTTTAGAAAGTCAACTTAATAGTAATTATTGCAATAATAAATCAACAAAATGTTTAAAGTCGGACAATAAAATGTTTTAAGAATAAAAATAATATAATTTTATTATACTATATTAGATTAATAACGCGATTACATCTTAATTAGCTGTTTTAGGTCAAAGTTACACGTTGAAATGACCTCACGTAGGTCATAATGTAAATAATCATATTATGCGCGGTAATAAATTATTTATGTTCTGAAATTCCTTAAACTCATATAATATTGTTAACTATGTTTATTAATTTTATGAGAAAAAAATGGCAGCTGTTTTAATTCTTCATAAATTAAAAATAATTAACCAGATGGCAAAAATATTTCATGTCTAAAACTACTTACTTAAATATACTTGCTTACCTTATGCTTACCTATTATTATTATCGTTTTTTTTTTTATTTATGCCCACTACTACTTATATCTTTTTTAACGTTGGGAAATCCTCGTGGATACTCCTAGAGGACTTTGCGGGGTTATGCCAGCAGTGCCGTCTTAAGTCTATTCGGCGCCGGGGTGCGGGGCTCAGCCTGCGCCCTCGTTTTCTTTTACACTGCAGCGTGGCACGCGACCGACGACACACTGCAGTATGAAAGGGGTCCTAGTCAACCAAGAAAACACAATACACGTAATTTTGATAATTTGTTTATTTTTCTAAAATACAAAACTAAAATTAAACTTAAATTATACAAATTAAACCCAATTATACAAATAAAAAACAAAACTATTCTCCATTCGAGACATTATGTCCAGTTTCTGGAATTAACACTCTAGAAAAGGTACCTACTTTTTCAAAAAAGTGAAGAATTATACTTTTATTTTAACATGAAAAAGAACATGATGCAAAAACAAAGAAAAGAAGGAACCTGTTAGTTGAGAAATCAATAGAATTATGAGTTAATTACAATTAACATTGGTTTCTTTTTACCATCCCCTAATTCGGCCATCTACAATAAAATTAAATTTTAATTTAATATTTCTTTCTTTATAATAAATAAAGTAGGTTTGTATCAATCACTAACATTAAGAGGGTACTGCACGAAATTTTGGAAATTGACGTATTTTTAAATAACTAGTAATGTACGCTCAATTACTTAAATACATTAAAAGAACTTTTGTAGGTTAGTCTGATCCTTGCACAAGGTCACCGCCTTGTTGAAATTTGAAATAAATGCATTTTGTATTAATAAACAATACATGACGGTAATGACTTTTAAAAATATTTATCTTCGAATACTTCGTAAATTTTACGCATGAAGCACTAACTGTCACACGGAAATGTTTGTATTGATATTCCGCAGAGCACCCTCTTCTTAATATTGATTATAAAAATATAAATAGGAAATTATTAAGAATTTTCAATTTTTAATCCAAACGCCTGATGGTTTTGCAAACAAAAAAATTGCTCTAATAAAATCACTAGGCGCACTTATTTGTCGTATGGCATGACGTCATGAGGTATCAAGTCAGCTGTGTTATAAATTTTGTATTTACACACGTTTAAAGTGTTTTTGGAAGTGAAGATTTTCGTTCGCGCTGCACGCCCTTAAGAATTTGTATTTTTGCGATTATAAACAAATAAACAATCATGACTCTCTCTCATAAACAAATACTACAAAAAAATTGTTCCCTAACCCAGGATTCGAACCAAGCAGGACCATTCGTTCCAACACGATGGCGTCAACAATGATGTATTTTTCTAGCTAGGTATGAGTACTTTTGGGTATCGGTATTGTACCTATGTATTGTATTTTAATTTTAACCGACGAGTTCTCGAGTGGAAACCACTGTCCACGAACGAACGAACGTACGTAGCTTCGGACGCCCCTCCAGCCCACCGCTGGACCGACGAACATAGTCGGTAGGCGCCTAGGTATTAGTTGGATGAGGATGGTCGAGAACTGCGTGCTGTCGTTTGGAGAAACCTATGTCCAGGAGTGGGTGATAGGTGGCTACGATGATAATGATTGACCTAACACTTAAAAAATAAAATTGACTTACCTTGATATTTTTTCTCTTATTTATGACGAAGAAATTTCATTTATTCCATGCATTTACAACTTACACAAAATCTCAATAATTTCTGCACTAAGATCTTCTGTGCTAATTCGGCGGTTGTCGCAAATGAAATGAGCTAACGAATTTAATTACTTAAAAAGAAGATATCAGATCAATCACTGACCGACACTACATAGGCGCCGCGCGCCGCGCTGTAAATTCAAATGAACTTACACCTAATTGTAGTGATTTAGAGATCATTTCTCTTTAAGTGCGAGCGCTCGGACGGCTATATCAAAGGGAGCAATTACTCGCCTACGAAAGACGCACAGGTGCCGCTCCGCCGCCGTGCGCCCATTTCAAATGAACTTACACTTTATTGACTTAGAGATCATTTTGCTTCAAGTGCGAGCGCCCGGGCGGCTATATCAAAGGGAGCAATTACTCGCCTATGACAGACGCATAGGTGCCGCTCCGCCGCCGTGCGCCCATTTCAAATGAACTCACACTTTATTGACTTAGAGATCATTTTGCTTCAAGTGCGGGCGACCGGGCGGCAATGTGCCAAGTTTTATACACTCTCTTTGGATTAGAGATTTTGCCGCGCGCGTGTTGTATTAAATAAAATTTTTATTTGTGTAGTAATAAGAGTCATTTTAGCTTGCACATCATGAGCGGTATGACAAGCGCCGAAAGCGTAATAAAAGTAAAACAATGATTATTTTTGATGACTATTTTTTTTATATTTACTTTTGGGCATACGTATTTGTCGTAACAAGTATATTAAACTGTGCAATGGCGTTAAATTCAATGAAATATCTAAATATTCAGGGTTCGGCAAGGCGCCCCCGGGCGCTCTGCGCCCGGGTGCACCGCACCCCTTGCACCCCCGGGTAAAGACGGCCCTGTATGCCAGACTACTGCCGGCTAAAACGCACGTCTTGCTAGCGAGGTCGTAGATAGGCGAGAACGTTATGACACGAGATCCGCTACCCGCCACGGTTGTCCAGCGCGGGTAGGGTATGACACGACATCCCCTACCCGCCACGGCTGTCCAGCGCGGGTAGGGCATGACACATCCGCTACCCGCCACGGCTGTCCAGCGCGGGGAGGGCTACGCTCCCTGTCGGAACTGTAAGACGGCCACCTCGGGCCATCTCGGGGACCCACGACGAGCGATAGTCTCCCCTGAGACTATCGCCCAGGTCCAAGTTATCCCCTGGAAGGTGGGATTTTAAAGTAATTACTAAAACAGTTATATGTAATAAATTGAGTGTGGTTTAAATTAAGTTTTATCGGTTACCATCTTTAATATTACTTTAACGTTCTTATTTCCCCAGAGAGATTATGAGATAACACCCATTAGGCGCAATTTCCTATCTTCACTCAAAATCCAGAAACCTCAATGGGGGCGCGTTAAATTTAAACCCAAAACATCATTAAGATTCTTTTAAAACCCCTTTCCATTAATCCCCAATCCCTCTAGGTTGAAACAAAGGCGCTGGCTTAACGGTACGGTTTTACCATAACAAAAAAGCGGTTATCAAAAGAATTTTCTAGATAACACGATAAAAACGCGCCGATCCAATCACAGAAGGCGTTAAGATTCACCCGGCGAAGATTACGCCGGCACCAGGCTCCTTGCCATAGAATTATGGGACAAAATTCACCGACGAGAATTATTTTAGGGCCACTAAAATGCCGATTTATTATATGTTGCCAGCTTGGAAAATCGTTTAGAATTATTTTAAAAGAATATTGTAACATTATCAGCAAAAAAATTGTTAGAAGAAGAAATATCATATTATCTTAAACTGGAACACAAATCATGGAGTTAATAATCTATATATATATAAATCTCGTGTCACGATGTATGTTCGCGATAAACTCTGAAACTACTGAACCGACTTTCATCAAACTTCATAAGTAGCTGTTATTTGGTCCAACTTAAAAGATAGGATAGTTTATATCTCATTTTGTTTATTATTTTTTTGCAAATTATATAATATTATTAACATAGCGCCATCTGTTGATACTTATTCAATACAGCAATTATTTATCTGTGAGTTCCATAAGGCGGCACAGATGGCGGTTTAAAGTAATTTATCGGCTGGATTGCAAAAAAGCACCCCGGGCGAAGCCGGGAGCGGGCCACTAGTAGTATAATATATCCTATAATCATTTTCCAGCAATAACAGCATTTTTTATTTGCCTACTTGTAAGCATTTTTGATCATAGATTTCCAGTGATAAGGGCAGTTTTAAAAGTCTTAAAAGTAAACTAACAAAAAAACTTTAACTTTATTTTATTTCTTAAAATTCCCTCCAATTTCATGGCCCCATTGTAAGCGTGAGATGGAAGTACCAAAACGCTTCGTTTAACCTTCGATCTTTGAATGGGAAATTGGCGGGAATCCCGTCACGGGGCGTTCACACATCCCTACAAGCATACATACATTCAGAACAGCTATTAAATACATAGGTAGTCGTATATCCAGAGCGTTGTGAGATATTCCGAAATGAATATGGAGATTTAAAGGGTCCTTCTGCTGCTTTGTGAAAGCATCGGGAAAAAATATACTCTCATTTTATATTTTATATACAAGAATGCACGTTCAACAGAGTAAAGTGAATATTTTTTTTTGTTAAAACACTATAAATATTGAGCAGAAGACATTAAAAACAGATATGTAAGAAATATCTAGAAACATTTTACTTTAGTAGCGATTCTTTTACCGATATTAAAAAACTCTTAACTATCTATCTATACTAATATTATAAAGAGAAAATATTTTTATTGTTGTATTTTTGTTTGTAAGGAATAAATTCAAAAACTACTGGACCGATTTTAAAAATTCTTTCACCTAAATTATCAGCTAGAAAGCTACATTATCAGCGAGTAATATAGGCTATATTTCATTTCGCGGACGAAGTCGTGTGCACCATATAGTTGGTAGCATAAATATGTTAAATAGTTCTTTTAAAAATTACAGTACATGAAAATAGATTTTTCTAATAAAAATTGGCAGGTAGGCTAACGGATGTTACTATATTTATTTATTTATTTATTTATTTATTTATGAACATAAACCCTACAGCAAAACAAAATAACATACAATAGACACAGTATTATTACTTACATTGCCAATTACAGGGTTTCATTATATAAAGAAGATCTGAAGAATTCCATTTTATAATGGAACTAAGAAGGGAAATTATTGTTCCTAAGAATGCAAATTGTTCAGTAGTTATCAAAGTAAAGAGGACACAATAAAATGATGTGCAGAAAAGTGCTGTACAATAAGTCACAATAGAGCTAATCAGACGAGGCCCTAGCTAAATTTTTAGGTGGTGCGAGATATCAAGATGGCGCCCCTCCCGTCCCCTAACAAAAAAAAACTGCCAAGTGCGAGTCGATAGTCGGGCAATGTGTGTTCTCTACTATCTAACAGAATGCAGAACTGATAAATTTCCTTTAATCTACCTTTGTGTCATACTTTTGGAGATAAAATTGCAAGATCTGATAGTCTTTCTTGACACATAGTCGAACGCCTCTACCTGCGTTGTCGTCGCCACACGATTCACGCACACGATCGATAGTTGATCGGTGGTGGTCGGGCGTTTTCGGCGCCCCCCCCCCCCCCCCCATGACGGCGCCCGGTGCTGTCGCACCGCTCGCACCGCCCTAGGGCCGCCGCTGGAGCTAATAGAGCACACAAAGAAATGCCTCATCTCTTCTGATACCAAGTGATTTCAGCCTCTGTTTTCAGAGTATAGATCATTAAAAATTAATTAATACTAGGTTTTTTATGTTTCGAGCCTCGATATATTAAAACATCGAAACAAACAGCACAAATTCAAATTCAAAATAATTTATTTGCTGAATACAGTTATACATAAGTTCTAAATTTAAATTGATAATGTCCACATATTCAACCGACAAGCGGTGTGCAAATTTAAAAGAATCTCAAAATTAATAATAAGTAATTCTCATTATTGTATTTTTATATATTGTTTATGCTATATTTATTTAAGATTATTAAGGGTATAATATGCCTTTTCCACCAAAAAATTTCGTAAGTGACTTTTGAATGTTGCCAGATTCCTGATATTTCTTATATTTTTTGGAATTTTATTATATGTGTGGTGCCATACAAAATACACTTATTTTTTTCATTCTAGATTTGGCAGGGACCATACAAATTTTATCATTATGACATGGACGCTCCATGAACTTAAATAATTGGGGAATTTTCTTTTATGAACACTACACATTCAAATATAAACACTGAAGGCACGGTCAATATTTTCAACTTTTGGAAATGCATCTTACATGAATCTCTTTGTTTTAAATTGCAAATGGCCCTTATACACTTTTTCTGAGCTTTAAATACTCTTTGCTTATCCGTTGAGTACTATTATTTTGTCTTCTACAATTATTTTGACTGCAGGACGCAGCCAACCTTATTATGATTATTTAGATGATGTCTAAACACGGCTATAGAAAACCTTCTAAATCAAACCCGTAATGGATGCATTTTAATAAAATCAAAAAGCCTTCCATACTATTCATTAGATAAACACGTCATTACATGCTAACGAAGTAATGAAAAACATAAAATATGGACTTCAGATACACTAATTCATTGGATATCAAAATGTATACTGAATACTTGTGTCTATAAATTATTATGCTATAGCGGTGATAATGCATGAAGATCGCTTTTAAAAAGGGTGTGGTGCCATTGTACGCGGGATTTATTAATTAATTAATAAGACATTCTCACCAGACACCGGACCGAGACATGTAAAATGTTCACTAGATTTATAAGTAACAGAATGAGAACCATCAAAAAATTTGTTTATTTCTTAACCTTGAATCAACGATGCGAATTTACATTAAAAAAAATATAAATGAAGATTTAAAAAATTAAACCCATATTTCGTATGTTAAAAATTTTTGGTACAGATTTTGTTTTCCAAAACAAAAGAGTTTTCTTGTTTGACGTTTTACCACAAAAATTAATTATTGTATTAAATAATCATGTATTAAAATTTCCCCAAAAGTACTTAAAAAATTGAAAAAAATACTTTTCGTAAAAAATATAAACCTTCTCATTATTTTTTCTTAACACCAAGAATTCAGTAATTTTTTTGCTTGATATATTAATTATTAAAAAAAATTATTGAAATTTTTTTTGTGGCCACAAGAAGACAGCTAGCTATCCCGCTCTCAAAGTGACCACTGACTGATACTGGACTTTTTGTCCCAAATGAAATTCTAATCGAAATAGTCACCAATAAAATTTAATTAGGTCTTCTAAATGGACATTAAATGAAGAACAAATTGTTGCTAATGACAAAACGGTTCAAATGTATATTCACATAAGTATTTAATGAGTTATTTAAAATATAATTAGTAATTTATGTACTTAATTTAATGTTTTATGTTCAATAATAGTTTTTTTTAACAACTATTAATGAAAATTTTAATTTTAACTCTATTAATGAAAAAAATATATACTTAAGCCATTTTAAGTATATTTTTCTATTAAAATCCAATGTCGGTTCAATCGAGTTATTTGTAAATTATATAATAAATAAATCATAAGATGTGGTAGTACATGCTCAGATGCTATTATATTTGCAAGATCTGGGTATACATTACACCCATGTAAGGTAAATGTATTTTTTTAAATTTTAATGTTAAAAAAAAAAAATATTTTTTAATGTTAAAATCTTTTTGGTTGCAGATATATTTCGATTTTTTTTTTGTAATTGTCATTTAACTTCTTTCGAAATGTCCCAAATATATTATTTGATAAGACGTATTTATTTCATTGTCTACGACCACTTAAACTATCTCATAAGTAACTAAAACAATTTGAAACGCTTAAAAGTGTTGAAATAGCGGCAACAAAGCCAGCTGCTATTAAAGCGAACAAAGATACCGATTCTGTTATTAATGTTTATCATTCATTTACCGTAAATATACTAATATCAGTGAAGGTGTCATTTTGTATGGCACCTTTTTCTGTGAGCTACTTTTATCCACTATAAACACCTCCCGCTTCAATATGTCAAACGGAAGTGTTGACTTCTTAGCATTTATTACATAACTAACTTTTGACCACAACTTCGTCTGAAGTGAATCGAGAAAGAGTAATTTTCTCTAAATGAAAGGTTTTTCTGGGTGACAATTTTATTTATTTATTATGTAGATGATCCTTCGGGAACAGTACATTTTTCTAGATAAAAGCGGAAGTGTTGACTTCTTAGCATTTATTACATAACTAGCTTTTAACCACAACTTCGTCTGAAGTGAATCGAGAAAGAGTAATTTTCTCTAAATGAAAGGTTTTTCTGGGTGACAATTTTTTGTTATTGTGTAGATGATCCTTCGGGAACAGTACATTTTTCTAGATGAAAGGTACTTTATTCAGAGGGAATGTTTCGGCTAGTTTATATATATTTTTAATTATTTTTATGTATATTATTATCAGTATTTTAAATTATGTTCTATACAAGTATATATAAAAAGGAAGAGTATACAAAAGTCGCACTAAAATCAGTGAGCCAAGGTCGTTTCCATAATGTCGCAACGTTCAGGCCTTGGCTTGAACCAGTTTCGAGAACACACAGGTTCTTTTAAATAATAATTATAACCATAATAATTAGATGACGGTCCATAAAATTTAATTTTGTTTGTCGGTCAGTTGTAAATATCGTAACTCATCAAGGGCTACAACAGTTTCAGTAATACTTCAATTATTAATTAGACAAAGGTCAATTTTATTATCCAACTAGCTGTTGCTCGCGACTTCGTGGGCGTGAATGTCGGTAATCGCGGTTGGATAAAAATTATTATTATGTCCGTCCTTGAGGTTCAAACTTACTCATTAAAATTTCGTTAAAATTGATTCAGTAGTTAGCCGTGCATAACCGTTCCGTAGGGAGCTAACCACGCGTCTGAGCCGCGCGGCATGGTACCTCGCAGAGCTACCGCCGGCCGGCCAGTGATACGCGTGCGTAAATTGACCCGACCCGAACGTTATCATACCTACTTCGTGGCGGAGTTATTTTAAAATTATGATATCTCCTAAGATGTTGATTGAAATCAAGTGATTTCAAGGGAAATTTTGTTCACAATTAAATACTTGTGATGAATAACGTATTTATTTGGATAAAGATTAATATCATGTTGATAAAACATCTTCGCAAATAATGCATTAATTTCGATCAAATTTGATTACCAGAAAAAAGGTTATAGTGAGTCAATCTTAAAAGATAGACATATGCTATCGTAAACTTTTTTTTAGAACTTTTAAAGAGGAACAATTCCATCATACATGATTTTTGCGTAACTTAAACCGTTTACGCAGCGCACGCAACGGAAACTCTCAAAAAGGAATCATTTTTCCCGTTTTTGCAACATTTTCCATTGACGCTCCGCTCCTATTGGTCACGCTGCGACCAATATAATATATAGCCTAAAGCCTTCCTCGATAAATGGACTATCCAACACAACAAGAATTTTTCAATTCGAACTAGTAGTTCCTCAGATTAACGCGTTCAACAAAACAAACAAACACTCTTCAGATTTATAATATTATATACTTGTTGACACTTTCTTGGACACACTTTATTCTTAGAGTCTACGGATAACTAAAAGTATTAAAAAGATATTATATTAATTATGTTAAATTCGTATACATTTCCGTATATATTCTAAAAAAAAAAACATACTAACATTATGTATTTGGCTCCAAGACGTCTTGTTCCAAATGTTACGTCAAGTCTCATAACTCGGTTGTAATTTATTTCTTGATCATGGCCGCATGTAAATTTCCGATGTTCTCTAATTCAATTTATAAATAACCCCAATGAAGTAAAATACAAATATGATATTTTTATTAATCAACTAACTTTTGGCCGCGACTTCGTTCGCTTGGAATGTAAGATACTGACAACCTGATTCCACAGGGAACTTACCTAACGATTTTTATACCCGATAAGATATATTATACCCATATTACCCATATGATATCTAATTCAGGGTAGGGTAGGTAGCGCACTAACAACTTTTGGCGACGGTAATTACTTACTTACCTGTATACCGGAGCAGCCTGTCTGGCACCCTTTATAATATAAAAAAAAATGAGTCCCTAACAGCATTTTATAAATATGTATGAATGAAAGACTAAAATGGTATTAATAAAATTACCATATCAAATACTCAGGCCTATTTAATTAAAAATCGCAGTCTCTACCATTTAACGATATAGCGTAATAATTTTATTTTATGAGAACTTTAACGGAATTTGTAATATGCAAATAAGCCTATAGACGTTAGAATTTACTATTAAAACACATTTATAACGAATAAATTTCCTTATAGGTTGTGCACTGCAAATGAATGACGACGTATGCTTGAGAAAACGCTGATGTTAAATTTAGTTTTTTTTAAGGAGGGCAAAAAGTCTGACGGTTCATTTAAGTAAGGTGGCTTTTTTAGCCTATTAACAGAAGCTACAAGTAGCGTTGTAAATAGTAGGATAAACGCTAATGGCTTAGGAGGGGATAGGGCAAGAGGCCCTAAATTAAAAGGTGTGTCCGTCCAAACTATAATAGATTTGACGACACGTTTGGTCTAGTGGTTACTAACCCTAGCTGTTAACCAAACGGCCGCGGGTTCGAATCCCGCTAGGGGCAAATGTGTATGTGTTAACATTTTACCTTTGTACCTGAGTCATGGATGTTTTATATTTATAATATGTATGTATTTACAAAAAAAAAGTAATCTATGTAGTATATCAACTGTCTGGTATCCATAATACAAGCATTAGTTGCTTACTGTGGGAACTAGATGGAGCTGTGTGAAATGTGTGAAGATATTTATTTATTATAATAACAAAATATATAGCATATTTTATATGTTCGAACGATGCATGTTAATATAACAAAGTTATATACAACATTTACGCGTGAGTACGCATGTGTACTCATTACGCGGCCAAAACGATAATTGTAGACATATTATATTATATTGTTAAGGCCGGCAGACAGGCTGACGGTTAACTTGATGTTAAGTGGCTACCGCCGCCTATAACACAAGCAACACCACAGGCGCTGCACGTGCGCTGACGACTACAGTGGGTTTAACGATAAGGGACTAGAGCAGGATTAAGGGAAGGGAGAGGAGATGGGCTCAAAACAATGTTATAACTTATAAAACAAAGTTATTTAATATGGCAGCACCTTTACTCACTCACAGAAATACAACAGCACATGCCACACAGTTATTTCACTGTAATCTTCTGTAAAGTTGATTTTATTTAAGCAGTTTCATGGATATTTGTAAAACTAATGAATAGAACTTTTTAATGTTTAATCTTATAACTTTAGACATCATCTTAATATCATAAATTATTAGACTGGTTAAAATATTGAGTAACATTATTTATTACCTATTTAGCTTTTAATGTTTACATCGAAAGAGTCAAATCAATAAAAAATAATAGAGAGTTAGTTACCTATATTTTCTATTCAAAAAAAAGGTTACCTATTTTTTATTTCAGCCGATGAAAGAATAAAGCTTGATAACTTAGCTTTACTTAGCTTGATATGGATCGCGGGCTATGACTATTTTTATTCCCTTCACGGAATGAAACTCTAAAAACAGCGACGTTATATTATTTTTTTATTATTTTGTGACATTTGAAAAATATACATTATTGTATAATTCTCACATAGTATGCGATTTGAAATCGCTTTCTGTGTGTCTGTGTCTAACCGCCTACTCCTCCTAAACCAAGCACAGGATTTTGATGCGGTTTTCACCATCAGTTAAATATTTTTCATGAAAGGTTTATCTATAATAAAACTTCGCAATGGTTTTTTATAAAGGGCTAGTTTTACATTTTAAATCGGAATGCAGTGTGCTCTAACACGACAGGAAGCAATACCTAGTGAGTTTTCTCCGTCTAAATGAAAAATAAGGGTAGCGGGCATAAACGAAGAGTAGTTAAGCCTATTTGTTGGCTAAATGCGAGAGAGCAACGTTATTTGCGAGTTCCGCAAAACTGAAACATTAGAAATGAATACTCGTAACACGAAAACAAAATGTAAGAGCTACCCGCTGAATATTTGAATGGCTCAACCACACTCAGCTCGGGCGGGGAGCGTTCTAATGATAAATTCAAATCTCGATTCTCAAGAGAACAAAGCAATCAGACGTCGAACAAAGGTTATGCCGAGCCGCCCGCGGCCAAAGTTCAACGTACAAACTCTGTAAAAGAGCGAGCGACGTAACTTTACAATGGAGTGCCTAAGAATTTGCTGTTTATCGACTAATTACACTTCGTAATGGGAAAATTACAAATGACAGATGAATTATTCAGAAATTTTCTTCAGATTCAAAGTTGATATGTGTGTGAATTTTATTGAATTTTTGGATTGGATGAACAGCAGCTGTTCAGGCTAGATACAGATTAATCCAATAATAATTTATTGTGATCACTGACAATTTAACATCATTTTATGACTACCTAAAATAAAGTTGTTAAAAAAAACTATAATATAAAGTAGGCAATAAGTAAATATCAACAAAATTTTAAAACCATTTCAATTTTATCATAATAATACTCTGTAATTATTAAATAGCATATTATTATGACAGATTTTATGCTCTACGCATATGTAATTTTTAAATGTTCCATAAATTTCGTAGTGTTTTATATGGCATGCGAAATCCATCCCGAAAATTTTAATAATTTTAATGGTAAAATTTATCAATATTTTTTTATGTTAAGGACACAGACAGGCCGACGGTCCAACTTAATGGTAGGTGGCTACCGTCGCCAATAACACAAGCAACGCCATAGGTGCTACAAGTGCAATACTCTTATCAAAAGGAGATTTCTGTGGAAGGACATCAATACAACATACAATAGGCTAGTCGCCGGTAGAAAGCCTTTCACGTTATTTCACATTATTTTAACTATGCAGGAATTAATAACTTTATGTATTCCGTGCAAATCATGTGATAATATTACCTTCTAATTACAATTAGTGTCAAAGACAAATAAATTTAGTTTTTATGGTAAAAGGTCGCCTTCGCGAACCCTCTTGCAATTTTGCAAGAGAAATTCAGTGGCTGCTAATTGAATTCCCTTTTTATAAATCATCGTCAGAGCCCTTAAAAATTAAACGCCATTAGGTAACGTTGACAAAATTAAGTAATGAAAGTGAAATTATGGAGTAATTATAAAAGTGAGCTCAAGTGCATTAGCTGCAGCGATAAGCGGTTTAGAGAGGGAGAAAGGGGGTTTCATATTGAAGTATAATATGTTATATATTAAGCAATTTTTCTCTTACCTCATCAGTATCTCACAACCAGATGATTCCTATCCAGGACATCACCCACAAGATAGCCATTGACCTAATAAGGGGCGTAAGTCGTTGTTCAGGCTGCTTCTGACCGGTCATATTGAAAAGTTATAGAGGAAGACTTATAATTCACCAGTAGACATTCTGAGATTTTGATGATGAATTTAGGCCCTAAACTTATTCGCTTTACAATTCAAACGTTAAAATGTACAACAATTTTTTTGAAATTATTTCAACTGTAGCAACTGTGGCAAGAAATCGCCATCCGCTTCAGCTTATCACTTAAATAGCAAATGAAGCCTGGGCGACTGGAGCCTTTTGGAATTAGTGTCCTCTGTTACCGCGAAATTATGACAGTGGTGTGTTCGTTGCAATTGCAATTTAGTTCCTACTTAAGCTAAATTATGTTTGCCCAAATATTAGATGAACGTTTGCCGTTATTATATTCTCTTTGTGTTCAAGAATGAGGTTCATTCGAAGATTAAGATTCTTTTTTTATACTAACACATATGGCATTTGTTTACAATATTCTACACAAGTGACATGTTTTCCCTATTATCTAACTTTGCTATATTAATTTACCTATTCGGAGTAGGTATAAGTAAAATTTTATCGCCTGGTTTGGCTATAATAGTGGTCAGCCCATTTATTTGTTATACGTTGGCTTAATGTCCTCGAACTGTTTATTCGACGGATAAAATAAAAAAGTTCTGCAATAACGAGCACTTTAATTGCTTGTGATAAAACCGGTCGGTATCAATCCGTTATTTATTGAGTAGCAGATAGTGCCGGTTACTATGACGTGACGTTTGAGCGGTTCGGTAAAATAGTCATTTATGATTGTTATCAATCAAAAAACATTTTTTTGCACTTTTTTAACTTCCATGACGTCATTAGTTAGTAAACGTTCACATTCATGTGTTTATATATATTGCATAATGGTTTAAAATAAAAATTTTTGGGTGTTACCTTTTTATCCGAGAGTAAAAAGCTGTAGACTTTTTCTTTTTCAAAATTAAATCACTGAATCAAATTTAGATAAAATTTAATATGTTGTGGAGATAAGGTTAAGAATAAGGAAGGTTAAGGATAGGGAAATGGTCTCTAGCATCCCTTTATGCTCACTCACCGAAACACAACAGCACACGTGCTGTTATTTCACGGTGGTCTTTTGTAAGGGGGTGATTACTGCCGCCAGACGGGTTGCCTAAATAACTGCGAAACGCACTGTGTTCTGCCACTACTTTCCAGAGCAAATTTCAAAAAGTGTATTTCCAAAGTAGACGATGCAGGGTATCGAACCCGGGAACCCTGGAACTGAGAGTTAAGGCATGCAACTTAACCACACATCTAACGGCGAGTCAATTTATTTAACAATTTATTTTGTATAATCACAAAAAAATCCATGTGTGTTTTGTATAATCGATACAGTGTGAGCGAATGTTGGGAGGAAGAGGAAATTGCTTAAATGTACCTATATCCGGCGTCACAGAGAGGCAGGAAGTCAAAACAGTTACGTAATTTAGAAACTTTTTTTATGTGTATAGATTTCAGCAAATTCATCTAATTTTTTTCTTGATATTACAAGTCAACAATATTTTAATTTAAATTCTCATTCAAATTATTTGCTCTCTAGGTATTTTATTTCATAGGCATCAGTTGGTAGCAAAGCTTAAGTCTTTCAGATTTTAATCTGTATCCTAGGTATTTAATCCTAAGATTTTAAGTCAAGGTTCAGTGAATAAATTAACGCGAAAAATATTCAGCTGATTGGACAACATGTGAAAGTCTACATTTCAAGTATTTTCTTCGTTGTAGAGGACAATGTATGTATTGAAAGTATACAGGAGCAGAATACACACAATGTCTGCTTATTAGTTCTTAACCCTGGAGCGAAACTGGAGTTTTCTTTATCCGTATGTTCTTTTGTTATTTCACCGTAAAAGATTCTTTCTCGGTTCTATTATAAAACTTGAATTGAATTATGTGATAGTAGGAAAAAATATTTCTCGTTAACTCGTTAATTCGTTCAGCTCGAATGGTAGAATTTATTCTTGTGTGTATAATGTGATTGTTAGTCGGATTTTGTTTCTCCTTTCTTGACTAGGCTCTGTGGAGTCTGTCTTTGTTTTTTTTTTAAAGTCTCTTCCCTAAAAATCAAAACATTATCAGCCACATTGTTATAGCATACTTATGCTAAATGAAAAAATGTTTCAGAGTATCATGGGGATGTGAAACACAGATTCACACGGATGCAACTATTTCTGCCAATTATAAACATAAGTCTTCTTCTTTTATCGCTCTTTCCCTGAGTAAAAACTACATCAAAGAAGTTAGACAGTGGTTTAGAAGAAGTTAGCGAAGGAACAGACAGAAGCGAATATCGATTTTATTTTATAATATATAGAGATAATACATATTTACGGCAATATTTACCTAAGCAATAATCTGTGGTACCCACTAACAGTACCAAGAAAAACAGCAGTAGTTCGCAGTTATATTGTCATTTTCTTAATGGTAGTTTCTGGTCTTAAACAATACATTTATCGAAGCAATTACAAAGAAACATAGAATGCAGGAAACAAAAAAACTTCATTACTAAATCTTAACGGAAATTGAACCGTTCGGGAACTTACCTACCGCAAGAATCACACAAAAACCGTAACCAATAATTAAGACGCAGAACAAAACGCTGTGTCCAATCAATTGCTTGGCCACCACAAACGTCACGAGGCCAATATTCATTTGCTGCTGAAATCTTACACCCCACAAGATCTCGTAACGTTTACGACCAAGAGGTTCAAGGAATAAGCGACGCAAGGAAGCCTCGTCAGCAGCAAATAAGGTTTGTCGGGAAACAATCGAATAGCGATTACGTGTCGATTCTACTCGATGTTCGATCGAGCGAATTCGATTGATACGATTGAATGAATGCCCGACAGACCGGGCGTCCACCTGAACTAATCCGAATTACACAGGTTTGTGGGAAACTTTACATTGGAAAGTCAACGGATCAAAAGACATGCGTCAGGGGAATTTACACTCGATTCTTGTTTACCCACGGAACCTTTGCTCACGAGAAATTTGGACATCCATCTCACTTTTTATCATCTATTTCAAAATGTTAAAACAGTTTACATATTACTGCAGAGTTGAATTGAAATGATGAATACCACACAATAGAATATACCTAATATCGGTCATTCCGGAATAAAAAAAAATCAAGTTTTGTGTCTGCTTTGCCAATTGAAGATACATAACATTTGTCATTTAATATATTGTTCTAAAACTAATGCGAACGTTAAACTAAAACATGCTTTTAAATGACAAATTACTCACTTGTTCTGTGGTCTCCCAATTATCTGTAATCAAAATTAAGCATTTGTTTTATTTATTATTGAATATAAATAATTACAAAACTTAAATTACAAGCTATTTAATTAAAAAGCTACTTTATTCAATTAAAAAGGATTTTCAAAATGAACAGCTTTGACGGCTACCGTCGTAAATGAGAACAATAGCTTGTCTCTTTGGAATATATCCAACGATATTCTACACGCTTAGTACTTGACAGCTCACGCAGTACTGAATACAAATTCCGCCATGATTCCTTTTTTAGGCGGAATGTTGCTCCTTTTGCATTTGTGACACGACAATCTTGTAGAAAGGTAAAAATGCGGCAACAGTTAACGTTACAAGCTTAAGAAAAATGAGAATGAATAATTGTATGAGCATTTATTGCACTAATTTTCTGACTGAATTTGTATCGACTTAAGCAAGGGCTGAGAATAACTACCTGCGCCAGTCAGATACAAGTGGGCACGAAACTAAGTTTGTAGTCTCGAGCAATCCTCCGCTGAGATTAAACTTAATTTGAGTAGCAGAGGAACTTGTAATATTTACGTGCATAAACTCGTTAGCAAGCCGACCTACATACGGGAAAGTATGCGTCTCTGCGAATGTGTTCCATTCAAAGCCGTATAGGGGTCGACAGACATTATGACTTACGCTGCATACCATTTTTGTGGTTTTCAACTTAAATAATTTTCTCTCATTATGACGTACCGGCGGAGGCTTTATTTCTTAATAGAAAACGTTACAAGGTCTCGGATGGAATATGGAAGCGAATGTGACGCAGATAATATGCCTCGAACAAAGACGTACACTGTTCTGTCGTGGTTACCTTTGCTTTTTATTTAAAGGCTGACGATCTACTTGGTCTTGAATCTACTTGAAGCGTCGCCATATACGATGTTCTGCCGATCTTAGTAAGATTAAGGATAAAAGATTAGAATACGGGATAGTGAAATGGGCTTTGGCATCCCTTATACAAAACACAAGCTATTATTTCACTGTTGGCCATTTTTTTTCAACGTTGGGAAATTCTCTTGGATACCCGGCGTTGTGGGGGAACACTGCGGGGTTATGCCGGTTTCGTACCGGCTCAAACCCAACGACTTTCTAGCGCAGCCGTTGATGGGCGTGGTCGCGGGGACGTTATGACACGACTTCGGTGCCTCGCCACGCATACCCAGCGCGAGGAGGGCTACGCTCCCTGTCACAACCTCGGCGTACCCGAAAGTGGAGGTACGCCGGCCATCTCGAGGGATCTTACGACTGGCGGCAGTCTCCTCCAAGATCACCGCCCAGGACCAACGTTGGCCCTGCCCAAGATTTAGAGCACTAAAGCCCGCACTCGAACAATAAAGTCGTCATTAGTGATGGAAACTTGGTAGAATTTGATTTATTATTTAGATATTCCTCGTGAACTTCTCTTAATGAAATCTTGATGAACATGTATACAAAATTTATCAATGATATATTTGATTAGTTAAGGCTTGAAAGCGTAACAAAAAAACTTAATTTCGCATTTATAATATTGATTAAGAAATCGATTATTTTACATAATATTTAGTACAGATTTCAACATATTTAATATATATATATTTTTATATCTAAAGAGCAATTTAATAAACTTGAAATTTTAAGATTTGATGAAATAGGTATAATTGGTTAGATTTTAGAACAATTAGAAGTCAAAAAGTACATCCAAAGTCACTTTCACGCTCGAGTAGTATACGAGTTAGAAATAAAAGGGAATATTTGATAAAATCGCCGAAACTTCTCACTTTAATGAACTCTGATGAAGCGAAAGCCGAAATTGGAATAAATAAATATGGGGCGAAGTTTTCGTGAAGCGAAATGCTCGCCTGTAATTAACTGGAGCTGTTGCGGTCACGATTCAGGTGGGTTTCCACACAACACTGTTACAGGTTTGTTTGTCGAAACTTCTACAACTCATAATGTACCCACTGTATTTTCAGTGCAGTTTGAATTCGTGCCGGTGAAGTGTTAATAGCGCGAACGTGTAGCCGCACTTTTACTAAATTGTTGTTCCCGCGATTCACTTATAGGGGAAAGAAAATTTAAATTTCACATAGACATTGAAAGACGAGTTCTGTCTATAGGAGGGCGTTTAAAAAACTATCGATTGATTCAGTTTAAATTAAAGTTTAGTCAAGTACGTCACAAGACACTGCATCCTTAAGAAAGCTATCGACAATTGTTATATCCTTCAAAAGATTTGTTACTTAATAAGCCTCTACGGTACATATTTTTCATACGGTGATGTGCAAAATGTATACTTTTGAGATATTGGAAAAAAAAAGATTTTTTTGAAAAATTTTACGTGTTTTAAAAAAGAATTTTATTTGAAATATAGTTGTTATATGTAAATATATTTGTCTTTTAAACTTGAAAATTTAATAATTTATTATTTTCAGTAGGTAAACTGTTCTGGTCAAAATGTTAAATTTCAAAAAAATGCACATAGCAGACTTTAGTTTGACAACGATGATAATTATGTTATTTGCAATAACATCAATTCAGATATGATTATTATTATCAAAAATTTGTCTAAAACTATTCAATTTAGATTTTACAGTTATCGGATTTCTTTTTAAATTAACATCGACAGACAGGTTGACGGTCCACTTGATGGTAGCCAGGTGGCTACCGTCGCTTATAACACAAGCAACGCCATAGGTGCTGCAAGTGGGCTGCCGACCATAGAAGGATTAAAGATAAGAGATGATGAGATGGAAATCACAACACGTGTGCTGTTTCGTTTCAGTGAGTGAGTAGGTAAGGGTTGCCAGAGCCTCATTTCCCTATCACTTCCTAATCCCCTTATCCTACAAATCTATAATAAGATCTAAATCTATAAGATCTTTCGCAAAATTGCCAGTCTATGTATCTTTTATAAGATGTACTTCGGAGGGTGTGCTCAGGAGCTGAATGAACTCATACCGCCTTCCCCTTTCTTCCATCGGACATACAGACATACGGCTGGTTACCATCCTCATCTTGTCGATATGCTCTATTTCGGACCAAGTGCTTTAAAACATCCTTAACAATGCGCACTGCCAAGGTTTGGAACTCCCTGCCGGCGTCTGTATTTCCGAGCTCATATAACACAAAGTTCAAAGTTCGAGTGAATAGGCATATTCTGGGTGAGCTCGCTGCATCATAGGCCTCATCTTCCCTACACACCTGGATGTTGGCCAAGAGCAAATAAAAATCTCTAATAAAAAAAAAGATCTAATAATAAAGATATAATAATGAGAAACGGCGGATTTTGTATGTTGGAAATAGGGTATACTTCCAATTTGCTTACAGGCGAAGCCAGGGAGCGTCAGTCTGGTTAGAAAATAAAGTTGCTGTCCGCCTCTGTGCGTTTGTTTCTCCGCTAATTTCATAAAAACCACCCTACTAATTTTGATATGGTTTTCACTAATCTAAAGAACGATATACAAGGTAGATTCATGTATATAATTTGCAAAATATTTGCATCCGTGCAAAGCCGGGTCCGGGTGGCTAGTGTTTTAATAAAACAAGTTCATAACAAGCCTAAAGATGTTTAATGCTCTATAAAATGAACACTTAAACGTTCAGCCCTTAAATTGGTTTGTTTTTAAATTGGCCATTTTCACCGTACATTAAACGGACATTTTGTGAGAATCTCTTTCAAGTGGTGATTTATACCTTTCATTTTATAGCAACTTGTTTAAACATTCGCTTGTACATCTATATTGAAGTGAAGCTTGCCTATGTATAATTTTGTCTTTGGTTAATTGCTGCTGTAGATATCAATGTTAGCATGCCTATGAAAAATTTTAAAAATAACACATGAAAAGTCCCGGGCCTAACAAAGAAAGAAAACTGGTTTTTTTTTTCAAAATTAGCCTTATTCATCAACGTAATCTCTAACAAGAGCAACTCAATCATTACAGCGCCGCTCTAACATTTCAATACTACTTTTGTAGAAAGATTTATCTTTTGCCTCAAAATAAGTTCGATTGAAATTTAGATCGGTTTTATCAATAAAATTTGTGGATATACAGACGGACGGACGCAACTTCAAATTATACTATATGTAAGGATTCTGAACGGACTCGTGAAAGGTTCAAGACTCATGAAGGACATCAAAATGAAATGAAAAGAAAATCGAAATGCTTCTTTCAATGGAGATAATTAATCTTGATTCTATGTTACAGTTATATTAAAATATTTATCAATTACTGTCAAAGAAGATACTAATATTTGACAACCTAAAGTTTATAAATGTGAAAGTACAAAAGACGACCTGACTGCTTTGGACTTGACGGACCTGTTTTGGAAAACTCAAAGAAAAATTGTGGACTTGACTTAACTGACTAGTCTCGGGATCTGCCACTTTTGATTCTAATTTTTTCTTTTTATTTTAAAAAAGGCTATTTTAAATTGATATTTTTACAAATGACACTGGCAAAATCATCGGAGAAGATCTGATGGGCGCCAAGACATTAAAAGAGAAAAAGAAGAAGAAAGTACAAAAAGAAAATAACAATAATATAATGGCTAAGCAATATTACATATAGCATTTGAAGCGTTTAATAGTGAAATACGATTTTCTACTTTGTGAATCCAACAGATGAAATAGTTTATATTTTCCTTTTGACTCTTGTTTACAGTATTCTGTATTTAACACTCGACAGAGACAAATATTTAATATTATGTCACGTTTGACGTTTTTCCAATAGAAAGTTTGTTCTGCAGCAAAAAATTCAGATCGTGAATTCCCTTTCAATTTGATATCCAATTTGGAGCCGGTATAGAAAATGTTTGTGTAACGCAATATTTTGTTTGGAGATCAAATTTCATTGGACATTGTTATGTACGGTGTATTAATACAAATTATTAATTATTCTTTTCAATAAATATTCAATTGACTCGAAAGTGATTAAAAATATTTTTAAAAAAACGACTGTTTAAAAATGTTCTAATGAAAATTCACTTTAAAATATTTTTCAGCTATTTACTAGATTATACAACTACAAATAATATGACGTTAACATCTTATCTGCAAACTAAAACATCTGAAACTACTGAAATCATAAATTTTGACTCCAGCGTGATTTTAATTGATGAATGCTCTTAAGAGCCAGTTATTTCGACGGTCCCTACGTACATAAAGACATGTCTAAACCAGGGTTTACAGGAGAGCGTAATTTATGTTCAAACCGCTCTAGAAATAATTATATGTATAGGTAATTATAAATTTTGTTTTTTCTAGAATATTTTATTAGATTTAGGAACTTTATAATGGTAATCTAAAGACAATTATGCAATAAAAAAAATAGCCATTTTTGACATGTCTTTAATGTACGTAGGGACCGTCGATTTATAGATCACAATTTTTAATAATTATAATTTTTTTTTAAATTTTTTGGAGTATTCCTGGGTGTACCTAGGAAAGTACATTCTTATTGTATTTGTATGTAGTTCGAGTTAGTTGTAGTTAGCCACAGTCTTCTAAGAACAGCACATGAGCTGTTATTTTACGATAGCCACTTCCACAAGATTTTCTGTATAGTTTTTATCTTCAAAACTCGGGGTAGGTACTCCTAAAAAATACAGAAATACTTAATTGACATTCCTTACTGTTCATTTTTTAACATGTGCTGGATCTTAAACTCAATAGAGGACCTAAGGGATGCCTTCTCCATTTACGGAGTCTCGTTCGCTCCTCTAGAGATAACGGTCTGATTAGTGCAAAGTGTGTGATATTTTGTCTTCACAAGTGTGTTGACTGATATTTAATTCAGTGTAACATTTTTATTATTATTTTTCTTCAATTTTTTTATTAAAAATTGTTGATATTCTTTCATACAATCTTGGGTTTGCATGTGTTGCAAATTAGGTAATTTTAATATTGTGACAGCAGAGCTACGAAGAATGTTGCAATTATAATGACCTTCATAATTGGATTGGATGGTTTTTTTTGTAGAATAGAAACAGTTCTTGTTCCACTTGATTATAGGTGACTAAAGTCGCATATATAACTATGAATTCTGTGTGTGCTGTCGACATTAGTAGGATTAAGTATAAGGGATCAGAACGGGATAGGAAAATGGGTTCGGCATTCCTTACTCACTTAACACAACCCAACAGCACACATGTTGTTATTTTACGGTGGTCTTCTGTAAGGTGGTTACTGACGCCAAACTGGCTGCCCAATTTGTGATTTTAAACGCAATGTGACCTGCCACTATTATTAGTAAGAACACAATAATAGTAAGTGGTAGAAATCATATCTTGGATCAGTGGTGGAAAAAATATCAATAAAACATGGAAATGCACTCAAAACCCGAACAAACCTAATTAATACGAGTTGACGTACGAATATGCAACAAATAAAAATTCACAAGTGGATCTATTCATAATTTCATTATAGATTCACATTTTTCTGTTATAATTTTAAATGCAAAAGTTTGTGAGTTGTGAGGATAGATGTATGGATGGACGCTTATTACATCGATGCACAGATAATATTTGTGTGGATGAAAAATATTAAAAATTCATAGGTTTTAAAGATGAACATGTCGAAAGTGGAGATGTCGGAGCTAATACAGTGACCGGGGACGCACTTTGAAACAAGATACAATACAAAAGGGTCCCCATCAAAATTCGACCGCCGTCAGTACCCTAATTTATCATTTTCCGCAAAATTTTCACTTGTAAAGGCACGTCCGAATGGTGAGGCTGTTGATGGACTATGATAGACATCAAACACTTGTATGTATCTATTTCTCTAAATAACAATAAACACTTACAAGGCTGACCTCAAAATTATTCCTTATTTAAACGCTCTATTATACACACTTGTGTTATTTTAGAAATTGATATAATATTCATAACACTAAGGCGCGATTTCACCATACTCTGTTAGTATTTAACATCGATGTTAAGTCATTTAGCGCTGTCACTTGCATACTGTAAACGTCTGTTAAATGACTTAATAGCGATGTCAAATACTGACAGAGTATGGTGAAATCGCGCCTAAAGTTTGCCAATAGTTTCTAACATAAAAGAAAATCTGTTTGCAAATTAGAAACTATTAATTGACATTAAATTTAATTGACATCCTAAAATAATATCAATTTTACATAATCGCACAGAATAAATAACGGATGGATTTTGGATAAATAAGGATGAAATTTAGCATACATTTAGTTAACCATATACCTAGAATAATATATAGGGTACTTTCTATCCTGAAAAAGTGTTATGTTCCCGAGGGTTAGTTTAAGAATATCATATTACTTACTAGCTGTTGCACGCGACTTCGACCACGTAACTTTATTTCTTACTAGCTGGTGCCCACGACTTCGTCCACGTTGAAAAATATTAAGTAGCCTATCCTGTGTCCCGTACGTCCAAATGTTTATCTACCAAGTTTCATGAAAAGCAGTTAATTCGTTTCAGATTTATGGAGGAACATACATACATACAGAAAAAAATTCTAAAAATCGTCAATTTAGTTTCAGTATCATGTATAGAGCCTATAAACACGATATCTCTGAAAACAAAGTAACTTACTCCATAACCGACCCTTACAGATTTATTATTAGTATTGATAGAATATTTTACTCACTGATCATGTAGCTTTCTATAGGTGAAAGAATTTTCAAAATCGGTCCAGTAGTTTTTAAATTTATCCACCATAAACATACAAAAAGTATAAATCTCTTTATAATATTAGTATAGAAGTATAGATTAGTACAGACATAGTATAGATATATTTTCTTAGGTGATTCAACAATTTTCAATGCGGACGAAGTCGTGGGCACCAGCTAAGCAGTAGTAAATAAACTATTCTTGACTACTGGCATAACCATAAACAAGATGAATGTAAATCCACCATTAATATAAAATGAGAGACATCTTCATACATAAGAAGTCTAAATTAATTTTGGATTTCGTATAAGACGTTAGAGAACCCGGTGTTTTAGTTGTTTAATGTGCCAAAAAAAATTATATATATTGTTTTTGGGTGTGTGAAACGTGTTTCGGTAAATTTATGCGCTTTTAAACAGGGACTTCTCGTAAAATACCGATTTCATATGCAAAATTTATTGAGGTCGTTAAAAGAATCTTGAGAACTGATAAATGAAATGTTGTAGGTGGACGAAAATATATTTAAGGAGGGAAAGATACGAATTCTGAAAGAAATGCAGCTGGTTAGCTAGTACTTAATAATGTTTTTTTCCTAAACAATCATGATAATCGTGAATCATACAGAGAGCTTGTTAATAAACTATTACAAACACATTTATTACGACATTACTATATTGAAACAAAATAAAAGTCTAATGGTCTGATGGTCTACTTGATATATGTGGCCACCGTCGCCTATGAACAATGAAATTACCGAAACAAGACACGCTGTTATTTTTCGGCGGTCCTAATTAAGACGTCTTATTGTCACTAGACCTAATATATTACCACGAAACTCAACGTGGCCACAACATTTTGACGACACGTTTGGTCTAGTGGCTAGTAACCCTAGCTGTTAACCAAACGGTCGCGGGTTCGAATCCCGCTAGGGGCAAATGTTTATGTTTTAACATTTTACCTTTGTACCTGAGTCATGGATGTTTGTATTTATAATATGTATGTATTTACAACAAAAAAAGTAATCTATGTATTATATCAACTGTCTGGTATCCATAATACAAGCATTAAGTTGCTTAGTGTGGAACTAAATGGTGCTGTGTGGAATGTGTGGAAGATATTTTTATTAAATTACCCGTTCATATAAGTAAAATTATTTGAAAAGTTATATTTTAAATTCTTGAGTGGAACATTTTGATGGCAGTAGTCTTGAATCTGTTTTAAAATTTAGTTTTTGTTTATAATTCTAAGCTCTCGTGAAAGTAGGTGTAAATTTTAATAAGAATAAAAAAAATATAAAAAACTAAGTAACTCCAAACTCACCACTATACTTGTACTCTAGCAACCACACCAACGGACTAGGGGCGATGTATAGTCCAAAGTAGCAGTGGTTAACTTTGCAAAGTTTGTTTCCAACTTTAAAAGCAGAGAGTGACATAATATAGTTAAGCATTTACAAATATTTAATGTATTCGTGTAATTTTTTGATCAAAAACATTATGTTTCAAGACTTAAGTTGAAAGAGCGTAGAAATAATATGAGACAAAAAATTAATAATGAAACAAAAGGGACTGTTTTCGATTGGAGAATAAGACAAAACGATTTAAGTTACAAATATACAGAAACAATTCCAGTGAATTTGAAAGAAGAAACCATAATGTTTCTAATTGAAACTAAGAAATAAATAGAGGAAGCGTGTATTAGGAGCAAAGAGTCATTATAAATGACTAAAAAATCAACAAGTTAATTAATCAACGCAAAAAGTAAAAGCAAAGCGAATCCCACGAAAGCACACGCACCTATAAATAAAATAAAAATAAAGAAACAAAAACCAAAAAAGGGATACAGCTAATGGTCGCTCCATTTACCCGGTTTATCCGGACACTCGCGTCCTTCAGTAAATCATCCGGGTAGTGCAGACCGAATGCTTTTTTCCCTGTCGGCTTCAATTAGAACTTTCTCCCTTGTTCTTGTGTTTCTTCATGTCTGTTGGGAGATCTTAGTATACACTCGTACATGTATCGATTCATCCTCTTTGCGTCAATTCTCGAGTTTCGAATAGCGTAATGAACATCAGCGCCTTTATCATGAGTTTACAATGAGCGCACTCGCTAGCGAGAGCGTAAAATATTTATATGGAAAATTGTCAATCTGACATTGACAGTTGACAGTTTTTCATATAAATGTTTTACGCTCTCGCTAACGAGTGCGGTCATTATAACTCATGGTAGAGGTACAGGACTGACGACAGAAGAGTCGATATCGAAATGAATCAATTTAATACTTGTTATATAATTAATTTAAAAAGGCCATGCAGTAAATGGGTTACTAGTTAATGTTGAAAATGTTGTTTTAATACCCAATCGTGTAAGTACTTTCTTTCGAATAGTTTACATGTTGACAATAATATTTCTTGATTTTATTATTGCTGAATATTGAGGAAACACTGTTTTATTGTTGCAGAATGGACACATAGCGACTTGATGGTAGATTGCTGTTAACACCTATCATTTGCTTAATGAATACCTAAACCAAATGAGCTCCTAGTTCAAAATGAAAAAAAAAGCGAAAAGGGAGCACCTCTACAACTACTGCAATTGAGTATAGCCATGTGGTCTCACATGAAAAGGTTAGTTTCATCCACTTTATTGGTAACTTGATCACAAATAATGCTTTAATTTCCAATTACTACATAATATCTTTACTAACAATAACATTTTTAGAACAAAAGCTTTGTCATAATGTAGAATATATGTAGACATGTTTTTAATGTGTTTAGATTGCCCATCTCAAGTAAACTTATTGTGTATCCAAATTTTTTTTTAACCTAATTATTTTTTTCGATGTTATTTTTCATCCTAATTTTATCTAATTTACATATTATGAAAATACAGCATTCATAATCAGCTAACACGAACTAGAGCTGTCTTTCTATAGATTGAATTGACAACCAATATTATGACGTTATTCACTTTTCTTCGCTCAATATCTAATATTCAAAATAAGAAATTAATGCTTCGCTAATGGTTCATGGCACTGATATCGTAATAATAGAAGCAATCATTTTACTTGTCATGCAAGGTAGTAATCAGTGTGTGTAATTGTCAGACAAATTTAAGCCAACCAGTTTTATGTAGATTAGACATTATGTTATATAAAAGCAACTTTCTTTTGTTCACTTGTTAAATATAATTAAGAGGCAGCAATGTTTTTAGGATGCTGTCTCCAATTATTTCACTTATTTTAATAGATATAAAACGTCGGAAAGATTAACAGTATATTGGATTAAAAGCTAGTTCTACTGAAGCGTATAAAAAGTGTCCAAATAAAATTAAAGAAATTCCGATAGCTAATAATAATAATACTTCGAAATAATTGACTGACGGAGTTTCTCCGTTTCTTTTATTACTAGTTTCGAATGAAAAACAAAAAATATCGCCTGTAACTTCAGTAATAAAGTTTTTATAGAGCTTTTCTAGTAACTAAGAAAACTTTAAATTTTTTTCAAGATTTTACCTTACAACAAACAGCAAACATTGAGGCACTCACACATTCTTTAACTGGATTTGATGGAATTTATAAAAGCATATTATACGAGATTATCATTTAATTAATATCTAAGAATGTCGTCCATATTGAAGAATGCTAAAAATGCATATTATGAAATCGATACTGAATGACCAATATCTGGGTGAATCCATTTCCGTTGTCAATTGTAATATTATTCATTATTAATACGTATAAGCGCATATTTTACAAATAACTATAAAACGCACTAGAGTTAATGGTCCTTCGAGCCAGATCATTAACTATAGTGTATGCAGTTTATATGTTGTAAATGCTATGTTGTGGCAAAATGTAGGTGTAGTTTATCTACTGAGAAAGATGTATTATATGTATATATCTAACTTTTTCTTCACTCAATAAGTACAGCATACAATATTTGCAAGTATTAAGATGATATTTTTACATAGGAAAATAAATTTTTCGAATCAGTTCTATAGTTTCAGATAAACAAACAAACAAATGGACTTAATAATATTATATAATATGAGTAAAGAAATACGAATAAAGAATTCATTATCTAAATCCGTTCTTTTGAAGGTTTCCATTTCGGATTTGTTAATCTAAAAAGAAATGTTTCGATGGCTATCCTGGATAAAGACAAAATTGACATTGTACCCTTTCGACTTAGCCCTAGGGATCTGTAAGTAAGTAAATCGTTCAATTCAGACAGAATAAGTTATGACATGTAATAAAATGAGTGTTTCGCTACAAAATAATCCACTTATGTTACGAACCGACGCGACGCAGAGATTTAGTTTTGAAATGTTCATCTCTGGCGATTTCTACTTTATTGAGTGTAATATAATTATCCTTAATATTTTATCCTTAATTATTGTGTTTAGTATAGATTTTTTTAGTTAAAGTAACATTCGTAATATGGTTCAATTGCTTCCTTCAATAGGTCTGTAAAATAAGAATGGGAAGAAAGGATACCTTTTTAATATACTGTATTACTGTTGAAATATATTTTTGACACATAAATGAACAAAAATTTCTAATAAAATAAAAATCTGCAACAAGTTTTTGTCAATTTTGGTACATGTTTAGTTGGTTTTAAACAAAAAAAGTCGTTTACTAATATTAAAATAATAAGGCTGCTTTTAAAAAGTAGATTTTTTAACAAATTTCTTGAAACATTCCATCATCCTGTAATTTTTTGACCGAGGATTTTAATATAAAATAGTATAATTATTCATAGAGTAAAAGTTTTAGATTTTTTTTTTCATATATTTTTTTTTTTATTCAATAAGGTACACAAAACAGGACACTGACATTAAATACATTGAATAAATATAATTACATTGAAGTGAACTAGACAGAGGCCCAAAACATGTGTACACAGCATGTCCAAACAAAACAGTGTTACAGAATAAAACAAAAGATGAAAACAGACGCACTTTCATCCAAAAGCAAGCTTAGCCACATTCTAAAGGAAGTCAATTTGAGATGAAAGCACGCCCACACAAAACCACAACAAAACAAGTATTATAATATATTAATATATAAGTGCAATAAAATATTATCTATTAAGAGTTAATATGTTTTTTTTTAAATTTATTTATTTATATATACATAACTATTAATTTTATTTAATGACGCTCGCAGTTACAAAGGCCGTGATATGCTTTTTGAATTTAGTTAAGCTATTTTCGAATATGTCAACTTATGTTTAAGCAGGAGATCGTTATATTGTCGACACATCCTGACAAGGGGGTTAATCTGTTTAATCTTTACTAATACAATTAATATAAATACTTTACTATTATATTGAATACGATAATATAAGGAACTAGGAGTAAGTTTTAAAAAAATAATATATAAGCTAATATCACCCTACGACTCTTAGGTGCCGAGAAAAAATAAAAATAAAAGAAAGAACGCTAAGCCGCAAATACGAAAAATCGAAATTCGTGCCCATGTCTATTTGAATTAAACGGAGGCTGAAACATATAATAAAAATATATAACAAATAATAACTAATAACATTATGAAACGTCGGTAACGTCTGGTCTGGTATAGGAAAGAATTACATATATTTTGTTATTTGTCATTTATGTCAGTTAAAATAATCATTTTTCACCCTCTTTGCTATGTGATTATATTACTCGCGAATATCTCTCATGTCACATGACTTGTAAGCGAAGATTGGTAATAGTCATTTTCTTCTAATAGGTATTTCGTTAGTATCTACGGACGTCGTTAGGTTTATTTCTAAGATATTTAAGGCTTTACTGGGTTGGAAACAAATGGCTCCAAAAAATCACTTCGTTACCTTTATGATAAAATTCGGCTAACAAATTATTTCCCGTCGAAAACTTAATAGTTTTTAGTCAGTCAGGACAAACGGTTTTATGGTTATAGTTTATAAATTTTCTTTTGGCAAACGTTGTTTTGCCAAAAAATAAAAAAATGAAATTTTTGGGGTGAACCACCCTTAACATTTAGGGGTATGGAAAATAAATGATGGCCGATTGTCAGACCTACCCGATAAGCACACAAAATTTCATCAAAATCGGTCCAGCCGTTTCGGAGGAGTTTGACAACAGACACCGCGACACGAGAATTTTATATATTAGAAGAAGATTTATATCATTTATTAAATTGTAAGCAACATAATATTTTCTCTATTTTTAAATATCGAAGTAAACTAGTCATTTGCATAGTCGTTATAATCGCCAAAAGCCCGGAATCCCCCCGTCGTTAACGCAGGGTGCCAGCAATTAGAGTTCCGGACGAAAGACCGGGATGGGAGGAAAATGGGATTGGAAATGGGTACTAAATGGGGTAACAGGGTAACAGTAACAGGATTGGCGGGTCTCAGTGATTATCTCGGGGGTGTTTTGCATATGCAAGTTGTTGATTGAAAACAGTGGGAGTTCGGGTATTGATTAGAGGGTCGGCTGTTTCGTGTTTCGAACTTCTTTACATTCTGCCCTAACTATACTAAGTAAGAATATGTTTGAAAAATATCTTCCTTATCTGCTATTTTATTATTCATTAAAAATATTTTTAACTTTGGTTTTAGAAATTGGATACCAATTTTAAAAGATTAGCTAGTAGTAGTAATCTCGACACACAAATATAGCATTATTGGTCTTTAGGTGATCTAAGAATAGTTATTTTTATGTAAATGTCTTCGGACAGAATGACGGTTCACTTGATGTTAGGTGGCTACTTTTACCTATTAACATAAGCAGTCTTATTGTTGTGAATATACACATTTTGAATTTTTTTCTTTCACTCGAAATGATTATGGTCGAATTTTGAGCGGTGTACGAACACTTGGTACTTCTAAACAGTTGAACCACATCCGCCTAAAGTTTTCTCAAATCAGAACCGTGATAGGCATATCAATAAACCAATGAATTTAATTAAGTTCGAAAGCGTAAACTTTATTTGCATTTTTATAGGTTCCTGATTAAAAAACTCTCGGTAATTAAAGTGATAACAACCGTCAAGAGACGCTATTACAAATAGCTTCGCCTGAGATCAGAGAAAACAAACATTCAATACCTACCTCTAGAGAAGAAAGACGTTATTGTGTAATGTTACATCTGGTTTTTATAATAACTACTAGTAACCCGTTCCCCGCTTCGCACGAATGCAATATTTTTTGTGTTATCAATGCTAATAATAAATCTGTAAGGGTCGGTCATGGAGTAAGTTACTTTGTTTTCAGAAATATCGTGTTTATAGGCTCTATACATGATACTGAAACTAAATTGACGATTTTTAGAATTTTTTTTTTGTATGTATGTATGTATGTTCCTCCATAACACTGAAACGAATTAACTGATTTTCATGAAACTTGGTAGATAAACATTTGGACGTACGGGGCACAGGGGCCCTAGCCAAGATGCAAACGCAGTGCTTTCTACAGTCGTAAACGCTACGCTACGCTGGGACAAAGCTTTGTGATTGGTCAAAATTTTATGTGGGCGTTACAACAACCAATCACCGGGCTTTATTTTGTTCGCTTCGTAAAGTTCGCTAGGGAGCGTTATCTTTAATGTACATCTTGGCTAGGCCCCCAGGATAGGCTACTTAATATTTTTCAACGCGGACGAAGTCGTGGGCACCAGCTAGTATATAAATAAAACTTCATCGTTTATCGTTATTTGACAACCGACTGCGGTACAATGAACAAAGGAGACTCCACCTTAAACTGTTTCTGAAAAGTAATTCCTATGTCAGTCGGGTCATGAACGCCTGTCACACTCGCCGGAAGACCCGAAGTTTTTGTCAATATAGAGCACTTCGCTAATATATCCATTTTTATTCATTGTTGTTGATTATTCTGACAAAATATTTTAAGCTTTGAAATTATTTCTTAATTTCCAAATATTCTTTGAATTTAAAATAATTTCTTATTACATGTTTAAATAATTAGGTATAAAACTTCCACAGACGATTGAAATATAATATTTATATGTCAAATAGTTTTCCACTTAATTATTTTAATGGTCATTATACAACATATACTATATTTTACATGGTTTCGGAAAAAAATAGCCAAAAGAAATTCAGGATACCATTCTTTCTGTAATTTCAGGTTTGACATTGTCACTATAGATGATTGTCTTAAAGTTGAAAATTCACTTAAGAAATAAAAAACACGTGTGTATTAAACCTTTCAAATGTATCAGAGCTAAGGCGTTTACCCTATATTTAGACCTAACAATTTCCTGCAGTGAACCAGGTCTTTCAATTGACAAGTGATATTTCAAATATATCTTAAAGAGACACTTAAAGGACAGGAGTTAGACTTGTCTTCATCGATATTTATTGAACCGGATTTTGCTCTGCAAAATGCATGTTAAAGTGACACAGTATTGTCACATCTTTTTTAATTCCGTCATTCAGTCAGATTATTTAGTTTTAGAAAATTTAGACTAGGACTATTCTCACAAAGTGGACCAAATGCTTCGAATAAGTCTTATACAAGTTTCATATAAGTTTTATCGCGTTAATAAATTTTATTTTAAGTAATAATTTCAATTAAAAACGAAAATAGCTTTCATCGACAATGAAATTGAAATGTTCATGTTAACTAAGCTAAGTATTTTTATTTTTTAAACTAAGTTTTTTAAACAAGAATGTGATATTTTTCTACTAAATCTTTTAAGTTTTAGTGTTTTCATTTTAGTAATTTATTAAACTTAAAGAACTACTAGCTTTTATATATATTAATATAGTAAAATACATAAGAGTATCTAATCTCTAATTTATAATTAATAAAAACATTTTTATTGGCAAATTTAGATTATTATTGTGTTAAAAATTTGGTAACTAAAGGTTCAAAATTATGTCAATTAATCTCAGATGTATTTATAGATTTAATATGATATATAAGACACATTAGCAACATAGTCACAATCATAAATATAGGTCATAATCATATATTAAATCGGGGACAAAATCTAGTATTAAATAAATTCAAAATATTTGTAAAATTTTGTCCAAAATCCTTAACATTAATAAATAATGAAAAAATAATGTGAGCGGTGTCTCTCTTAACGGTTATTGTCCTGGTGTCCTTTGAAATTTCATAATCTTCTGTGTTCTACTTCAGGGCCGTCTGCTACGTTGAGTCGATATTAAAATCGCTTGCGTGTCGTTTTACAAGGATCCCCTCTTCAGTTGAATGAACGCTTAAAGTAGTTGCGCTTATATTACTCGCACAGAACGGTCCATTGTTGTCACTAACTGGATCAATGGGTAGAGCTTTGGACTCTTTCAATTTGACATTGACTAAATATTCAAGAATTACCTTTGCCTTTCAAGGATTACCTGGACTGGACAGCCTCTAATATGGGGTGGACCACCAAACAAGCCTTCTGAGGATCACGTGTCTTATAAAATACCAGTATAGCTGAAAAAATATATATTTGCTTTTGAACTACGATTACAACCATTCAGCTTTCAGGCTAGAGATCCTGGGCTACTAAAATTTATGCACAAAAAAAATCTCCTCTGATCTGATCTGATCGACATTCCTGACACATCATTTAAGCATCAGTATGTTGAATAATCTCTTGGTTTTCATTGTTGTATTTAATTATTAGCAATTATACCTCTCTTAAAGAGAACAACACACACCTTCATAAAACTTAGTCTAACTGTTACTCATATGTTCAACTCAAATTGAATTCAAAACTTTTATTCTTAAGATTCATAACTAAATTCCTTCATGCTAAGCAATCTGAATCAGCTTAAATAAATCAATACTAGCTTGGTAAAGGAATTCATTAGTTTTCTTTTGACTATAAGTTTCATTGTCTTTATTTATTTATTTATTTTATTTATTTATTTTATTTTAGGGAAATTTACAGGTACAAATACATAACAATAAACAGAGTAAATAGCTTAAACCTAATAAAAAATTTCCACTTATAGATACAAACTATATATTACAAACTAATCTAAAACAACGATAATATTATAGTTGGCCATTGAAAAATTTATCGGCTATAATATTTTTCGTTTTAACTATGGAACTGTGGAACAGGTCAACATCTGTATCCTCTAGTAAAATTTCATTAAAAAGTCTACATGAACGAGACATGAATGTATTTTTTCTATAATTAGTCTTACTAAGAGCTACATGCAGCAAAGAGCGATTTCTCAAATTAGTATGAGGGACATTTAAATATAATTTGGATAATAGTTCAGATGAATCAACTAAGCCCTTTGCAATTTTCATCAAATAGCAAATGTCTTTTAGAATACTCTTACTCTAAGTAAAGCCAACAAAAAGAAGCTTGTTATTAGTTAAGATACAAACCTACACAGTTATTAGTAACCTGCATTGATTAAAAACCGCACTAGAACTGCAATCTGGTTCAAAGCCACCGAATCAGTTGCAGTTGCGAATAGCGTTATTATTACAAGACATTTTCTAGGAAGTCGGTTCAGTAGTTCGTGACTGTGTAGTGTAATTTTACTCGCAGTCAAAGTTATTAAATAAATTTAATAAAGTTGACTAATCGTTACTGAATTGAAAGTGCAAAAACGGCTTATTGTTTATTTTATTTTAGTACAGGAGATATAAAAGAAAAAGTAAACTCTAATAAACACGCCTCAACAACACTACATATCTACAGGTATATATGGCTACATATACATGTCACTATACTATATACATGTCACTCATACAGAAACGGACATAGCATACCTTTCATAAAGAACAAAGTATTTTCACGAGAGTAAAACAAAAAATTCAAAGCCTGATATAAATATATGAATATGGAGTTTTTTAATTATTTTTTAACACCTCAGAAAAAGATGTATTGACCCAAGATCCCAGCCCCCCGGACATTACTTATTTTTGCCGTTTTGTCTTTTAGAAAATAAGATGTCTGGAGTCTCTGTGATCTTACTCTAATGGCTTGAATGAGTTCACACGTCTTTGAAGATTCTTATTATTTTAGGCTTAGCAAGTTTATCTATCTATCTATCTCTAATGATGAAACAACTTCTTGTTTCACCATTAGAGATAGATAATCTCGCCATTAAAGATAGAAAAAAATATTTCTAATCCACACATGAAATGAAAATACACAGATACAAAGCCGCCTGTTTTAGCTCGTATATTTGTTTACATATTTCAACTTGTCAATACAAATAAATCACTGTTGAGAATCTTCATAATATTGAAATCGAAGCACGTTTGAGTTGATCCTTGCAAAGCTTTAATCGTGCCGTTGGGAACGTTAAAAAAAATCAATGCGTTTGTTAAATTAAATATAATTTTAATACAAAAAAAGGCTACGAGTCTACCAATAAAGTCATCTCATGATTTTTTTATTAAGCCGATGACGGTCTAAAGTCGTGAGAAATGTTGTATTTGCATGTCATAGGTAAGTAGGTAACTCGTCCAAATTCCTCGACATTGTTTCGGTAAACATTTTAAAATGTCAGGGTATGACCTCTCAAAAAACACAATAGAGCTTCAGTGACTAAGCGGTTCCTAGCCGAAAATGTTTTCGCGGGGAACAAAGACGTTTTGCGGTTTCAGAAAGAGCGCAATGACCAGAAAATTGGTGTGACTTAGAAAAATGTGAGTCATTTAACTTTGTGTGCTCAACTACTCTCTCAACTCAACTCAAGTGAACTGTATAATTTTCGAAGTGATTCTGATAAGAAAAGTAATTTCCATCACGACTCCACGATTGGTTCAATTTCCAAATTTTATATTGGCATCGCCAAAAATGTCCATACGGTATCGAAATACCCTCATTTTAAAAAAAAACAGCCATTTTCTTGCCAACTTTAGGGTGATTTTATAAAAGTCCCTCCTTTTTTTTAAGTAAAAGTCGTCACACACGTTACGTCCTTAGATGTCGATAAAGAAGAGTTATACACAGCTAAACATCGCCAACATCTCGCGGAGTCGCAGTTAAATTTGTAACTTGAACTTTCAGAAAGACGAGCAATTGAATTTTTTTAGCCTTTTATGTACAAAGAAGAGGTTGCGAAGAGCACAGCGGTGTTTATCCGAAATATCATTATCACTTGGCGAGTTAAATTTCCAAACTGAGTTAAACTCAAATACATTACAGAAGGGAAGTTGGTGCCGGTGGGCCCGAGAGTTGAGCCCTTCGCTACCCCTACACGGATTATGCTAAATTAGGGCCCCAAAATATTTCTCGCTCATTTCAAATAATTTCCGTTGAGTTGAAATTGCTACGGTACAAGTTTAAATCCACTTTTAACATTCGTTATCCAGTTGTACAATAAAATAGATTAGGCGAGAATATTGGATGTTTTTTGGGAATTTCACTTTGGATAGCTGCATTAAGCTGTGATACATTAAATCAAATCACCATAGATAAAATCTATAAGACCGTTACATAAAAAGCAGTATTCTATTTTTTAACTTATTTAGTGTGTAAAGTTAGTTCCACACTTTTTTTTACTAGATTTAGTGTGCAAAGTCGCCAGAGGTAAAGTCTTGAATTAAATAAGCTAAAGTTTTGCGGGTCCGACAATATATTCGCTCAATTTCGCTGTGTTAAACTCTTAGATTTGTGTTCTTACTTTAGGTATTATTTCGGTAGAAAGGTTGAGTTTTGGAAAATTGCCCCACAGGAAAGTGACAATTTTGCCAACATTTAGGCATTTTTCTCCAAAAAGATATTTTCTTACCTCGCTGAATTTCAGTGCCCTAATAGAAGCCAATTAGTTCTTCATTCCAGATTTACAATACATATGAAATATTAAAAAACTAAGGAGCTATGTGTTAAGCCAACCAAAATTCCTTCACTGTAAGAACTAACCAGGTACCATAGTATGACCTTCACTACGATAGACATGCGAATAACTGTGCACATTATAGCGCGTATTATAATGGAAATTATGCACGAAATGTTCACGTCAAATTCCATATTAAATTGGATGAGTATTCGGTACAGTCAATTAAATATTTTTTTATTTAAAAAAAAATATTAATTTTTGATATTGTAGTTTTAATTAGAAATTTTATAGATATAGAAAAGTTAGAATTGGGTTCTATTCTAATGTAAAAAAATAATAATATTTATTTGTCGACACACATTACAGGTGTGGCAACATTAACCCACAATAAACCAAACTGATATTAAATTTTTTTATTAAAATCAACTAAGTATAGTCAAATTCTTTTATTAATGAGATTCATTAACCTAACCTTACAGCTACAATTAATATTGAATGTCAGATATAAAAATTTATTGTTAAAGTTATGATTACTGCTTCTTGAGTTTCATATCAATTCGTTATTTTATTTTTTTATGTGAAGAACACCAGACAGGGTGACGTTCTACTGAATGGTAGGTGTCTACCGTCTCTTATTAACACAATCAATGCCATATAACATTTCTTATCCTGTAATGATTGCAAGTCCTCTGTCGACCATGATAAAATAAAAGATAATGGACTGACGAACGGGACGTATTGTTTAGTTATAAGTAGAGAATAGAAAGAAGGTAATATAATATTAATTCCGAGTTAACTGTCCAAAGTATCAACATGTCGTTGTGTGAATGCATGTTGTGATTACAAACTTCGATGTAATGAGACGTTTCTTGACATTGAACGTACGACGCGTTGATGGCAACTGACAATAGATTTGATGAGAAAAAAAAACCGACATAATTAATATTTGAGGCCACAAAATGCTGCGGTCTCAAATAATTAGACTGTCATTGTTATTTATTAACAAAAAGATGATTACGAATTAAACTGCCTTCTTTTAAGATTACTGTCTTTGTTTGAGATTTTTCATAACACCGTTTTCGGGACTTAAGTAGATAGATGTATAGATAACATAACTAAGTAGATATATTAATTATGTTATATATACATAAATAGGTAAAGAAAAAACAGTTCAGTATTTTTTTCAATTTTTTGTGGTTTTTTTTTTTTTTTTTCGTTTAAATTGTCATTACTGACTAAGTTTTAGTGTTACGAATGAAAAAAAAAATTTTTTTTTTTTTTTTCATTTTCATAATCATAGAATTGCGACTTGTGGAGGAACTCAAATAACTAATTATAATTATTTACTATAATTAAATTAAAATGATCATTTTATTGAATCGTTTCTATCTACTACTTATAAACGTCAAGTTGTCACGTTGTTTGTTACTGAATCATGTGTAAACTGTTAACGAATTTGGATGATATACTATTATCTAATTTTGATGACATATGACTCACGAGAGATCACATAAAGTATAATTAATATTTCATCTGATGTGATCCTCGATGGTTACATAAAATACCTACTCACGTGTGATATTTTAACAAGTTCCATTTATAGAATAGTACTTTTATTTCATTATCTAAACATATATCTTATGGTGTAAATTTCTCAGCAGCAGACTAAAGTACACAAGTTTAATTAGCAGGGTAAGCTGTTTTTTTACATGCATGAATTTCCATGTCGTCACCATTGCAACCGTTACTGCACGTTTCGGTCTTTAGCATTATAAAAGAGTTTAGTTTGCTTCTTCTACACCTGTACTGCATCTGGCAGTGAAGTGTTCTATACTCTGTTCTGTCTATTCCTCTTGTACCTACTTACATAGGCATTCCTCTAGTATTCTTGCTATTATCTTTGATTAACTCGAGTTTATAACTAGATTTCACTGTATTTCATTGCAAAAATCATTACATACCCGCGTAGACACATAAATCCATCGAGTCAGTGGTGAAATTGTAACGAATGTTCCGAAGTGATTAAAAATGCGTGGGAAAGAATTATAAGGAAAATGCTCAAGAATCATTCTAAATATATACTAATATTATAAAGACAAGAGATTTGTATGTTTGTAGTGAATAAACTCAAAAACTAGTAGACCTATTTTAAAAATTCTTTCACCTATAGAAAGCTACATTATCAGCGAGTAACATGGCTATATTTTATAGTTACGCGGGTGAAGTCGCGTGCAACAGCTAGTAATATTATAAATGCAGAAGTGAGTTTGTTACGCTCTACTCAACCGATCACCGCCAAGTTTTGCATCACGTTGTTCACAGGGACTCAAAAAAAAAGCGTAATTTTTATCCAGTTCCCAAGGGTTCATCTAAAAATATTTAAAAATCATAGCCTGGCAGTTTCTATTGCTGCTATATTTTTGTCAGACGTTATTTTTTTATATTTTTCACGCTTAAGGATTAGCTAGTTATAGCATAAATAAAATGAAAGTAACATGATCATACGAGTTAGTATTTTCTTGTGTTTCAAAACGATTCGATGCTCTGTCATTGAAAAAATTCAATATGAACATGGTCATCATTATCGCTGAAGTACATAGCAACCTTTGACCCTAATTAATTAAGCAAAGGGGGGTGTAATTAAAAGGTAATGGTCCCATGAAAGAGGTTAACCGCTGGCGTTAGTTTTACTCAAACATCCTTTTAAGCCGGGTTACGGCGGCTTATACCGTTCGCTCGAATTATTAGTCTGAAATTAAGTACTACTACTATTTTATGTGCGCCTGGTACTTTGTGGAGTGATTACTTTGTGCTAAAATTACTTAAAACCTGTCAGTCGTGTCGCGTAATATAGTTAAGCGCTTTTACTAGTCACGCAAACTATTTTCAAAAACGTTTATTCTTAAGACTTTCAGCGAAACGAAGGCAATAGGCATATCACATTAATTGTCTAAATAACAGTCTTTCTCGTCAGACAAAACAACTTTAATATTATTTTAATATTATAAATTTATATAAATAAAAAAGAAAATGTGTTACTAATGTGTTTCTAAGAGCAAAATTCGAGGACAACTGTACTAATTCGGCTAACTTTTTTTTTTTTTTTTTTTTTTTTTTTTTTTTTTTTTTTTTTTTCGTTGAAGTCCGAAGAAATTTCTCATTGAATAGAATAATTTGATCTTTATTTATGATAAATTTATAGATACTAGTGTGAAGTCGCGAACAAAACCTAGTTTTAATATGTACAAATCACGTGTCACAATGTTCGTTCACGCTAATCTTCCAAACCTCCCAACCGATTTCAATGAAATTACTCAATATAGCACAAATATAGAAGCGATATGACTGAAACTTCATCAGTTCGCAGGACGATTTCTCTAAGACTTTACTTCGTAGGAAAAATAAACTATATTGCTACATTTTGTCACCATTTCGCCATTTCTATTAGACTACAAAATTTAACAAGTCCTTCACACAAAAGACGTGAAAATATAAGTAAAATAATCCGCAGCTACCGTGTACTGCTAATAGTTCTGCTAATTAATGGAGGCAGAGATTTTACCTGCGACCTTTCGACCTACAGCTAATCCCCAACATTGATAAATCGAGGCTTCATACTGCAGCGAGGCGATATACCGCGTGCTCTTTTAAAGAGCCAATCTATTCGCAATTATGGATTTTCTTACTTCATTCCCTAGTGACATTAATGTTATTAAACACTAGCGGCCCGCTCCCGGCTTCGCCCGGGTGTATTTTTTCTAATAAAAGATTTTTTCTAAAATAAACGTAGCCTTAGTTACTCCTTATTACATCAGCTACCTGCCAATAAAAGTCCCGTCAAAATCGGTCCAGCCATTTCAGAGATTAGCCGGAACAAACAGACAGACACACAGACAGACAGACAGACAAACATTGTAAAAAATGTTATTTTGGTAATTCATATGCATGTAGTAAAAAACGGTTATTTCAATATTACAAACAGACACTCCAATTTTATTTATATGTAACTATAGATTATGTTGTCTTATTTATTATATGACGAAGCCTTGATTATTAAGCAGATATAAAATTTGTTCGTTACTTTGGGCGATTATAAAGACAAGCCACTTAATTTTTTTATTTCTTAATAAGTGTTTACTGTGGTAACAATTAGTTTATATCTATCTATAATTTACATATTATATATTATTTGAACTTCTGAATTAGTCTAAGCTTATGGAATTAAAGTATTAACCTAATGAATCGTCGAATTCAGTTTGGATGGGAAGAGTCCGGGAAATTCTGTTCTTTCTTTTACTTCTCGTCCGAAATTCCTTAGTGTCTCAAAAAAGAAAAGTTTTCGACCATGTTACTTATGTTGCGAATGATATTATTTTTTTAAATATTTAAATAAATAAATAAATATCTTCACACATTCCACACAGCACCATCTGGTTCCACACTAAGCAACTAGTGCTTGTATTATTGATACCAGACAGTTGATATACTACATGATTATTATTATTTTTTTGTAAATAGATACATATTATAAATACAAAACATCCATTACAGGTACAAAGGTAAAATTTTAACACATAAACATATGACCCTAGCAGGATTTGAACCCGCGACCGTTTGGTTAACAGCTAGGGTTACTAGCCATTAGACCAAACGTGTCAACAGGCAAGCGCAGTGTAGGATTTTATCCTATCCAAGTCGATAGTGCATTTGCATGTAATAATAGGCGACAGTAGTCACATACCATCAAGTGGATCATCAGCCTTCATAAAAAAATGCTGAGTCTCGAGTCACACTGAGAAGTTGCGATCGATGTGATTGTTAATAGTAGTGTGATATATTGTTAGTTTTTGTGACGTTTACTATTTTATTTATGTCATGATAGAACCATTAGCTGTTTATGAAGATACATGAATTTATTTTTCGTAGAACATAATTGTTCTCTAAATATTGAAAGAAAAAAAAAACACTTCTTTGAATCGACTATTTTTTCAATTAACAAAAATACCAACATTCAACAATTTAACTAAGAAATCTACTAAGTAAAACTTTTAGACGTGTGTAAAAATGTGGAAATATTTTAACACCCAAGCTTTTTAGAAATACCTATCTTTATAACCGAACGCAATTAAAAAAATAATCCTATTATCTACACGATTATCTTGAAATTGATAATGTGATATTAATCGAACACATCATTCAAGCTTTCCTTCAAGAACACATCCCGAGTGAACTTAATAAACCCGAATCGGGGATCTACATGATTGATCGTTGTAATAATTAAGTTAATACCAACAGATACTAATTAAGTGAAGTAATGAGATCGTTTATGAATGACTTGAATCGATACGGCCGCTATTTATAATGGCCGCCATTTTGACACAGTGGATTTGACAATCGGAAGAGCAAGTTTAAATATAAACTAGACCCAAAAATTAAAGGATTTAAAAAAAAAAACAAATTTTTAGACAAGCTGTAACTTCGAACTTTTTCAACAGGCTGTAACTTCGAAAAAAATGGTCGTACAGAGCTCATACGAACAGAAACCAAAGAAAAAAAAATTTTTTTTTTCAAAATTTTTGCTTGTCTTGTAATTGATATACGAGCCGTAATATTTTTTTAATGACACTATAAAGCTCCTATAGGATTTAATTCCCTACAATTTGACCCCCTTATGAGCTCTGTACGATGATTTGTCACCGAGTTATCGTCGATGAAAGCGAAAAAATCATTTTTGACTTTGACAATCGATTACTAGGGCAATAATGGACGTAATAAAATTAAAGTAGGGTTTTGTAAACTTAAAAACATTCCCTACAAGGTGCTTAAATTGGATTTTGATAAAAAAAATTCAAACTGTAAATGTTGGCCGAAAAAAGGGGAAAAACTACAAATTTAAGGATATTTGAATACTTGCAATAACTTTGACAATAATGCTAATAGAAGGATATTTTCTATAGATTTTCAATCTCAGTGTCCTGAAAAAAACCCTGAAAGTTTCAAAGTGCTGCGATTTATTTTTCTTAGTGTCCGCAATGTTTAAAAACTTATAGTTTTTGCTGAAAATCAAGATAACCGGCAATTTTTCATTTTTTTATCACTTAATTTGAGTTTAAACTTTTTTTTAGCAATAATCTATATTTTTTTCCATTAGAAGCCTTTGATCATTGAAAAAATAAAAAAAATGAAATTTATTTTTCAAAATTTATTTTACACGTTAACTATGCTTTTTCGTTTTGAAAAAATTTGGTTGATTGTCTAGCTAGGCATTATTCAAAAAAATGTAATTTCAAAAGAATAAGGTATTATTTATTTTTCGAATAATGCAATAAAAATTATGTAGGTAAATAGCAGTTCAGTCATACTAAATTATTGCTTATGGTTATTTAATAATCTTGCATAACAGTCACAGGCAGTAGACGCGCAACGGACGCGTTAGTTATGTGATCAGAAATTAATGAATTAATTATGCATTGTAGATCTGTCAGTCATCTCTTAGCTAACCTGGTATAGACGGGGTCAGTAACAAGGCAGTCCAGCGCTGACTTGCTACTGGGCTTGTATAGACACTAGTTTCAAGTCAGTCCAGTGCTGACTTCGCGCCCTCAAGTCAGTCCAGTGCTGACTTCGCGCCCTCAAGTCAGTCCAGTTGACTAGCCTGCCTATCTATCTTCGGGCCCAGTAGCTTCCCCCACCACGCTACACAAGTCAGTCCAGTGTGACTGGCATTGTCTGGACGCGTTCGGGCAGTCGTTGTCGGTTTGTAGTATAGTGTCCACGCTACATTTTTAAGCAATGATATCACGTAAATTAAATGACTTAGTTACTTTCGATCCCGTCCACATTATAAAAGTAAATAGGTCCGAAAATTCGAGTCACTGGGTCCACTTACTGCCATCGTGTAAACCAGGCACAAAGTAACAAGATGCAATCGGCCAGCTACCACCTCCGCATAATGGATGTATTTTTTTTAAATGTTAAATTACCACCTATCATCAAGTAAACCATCAGCCTGTCTGACGATCGTAATATATATTAAAAAAAAACACTATTCCCTAACACTTTATCTAACTGATTTATTGGATGTAAATTTTAAAAACCTGTCACAGCACAAATTCTACTTGTGGTTGAGATGAGTATTCATAATGCTTTAATCTCAGAATTTTTTTTTAATCTACACAACATGATTTATTTTTAAAACCCATTTTAGATGAGAGTTTTGCTTGGCATAAAATAGATTAACATATAAATAACATTTTGGATATTATCTATCTGGTAACTTATTTATCAAAAAAAGGTATAAATTCTACCTTTAATATTGTAGTTGCTAATTTTTACTATGTAGATACCTACTATAATAACTTATAATATATTGTATTCTAATAAAAACAATTGTTTAAATTCTTATCTCGATATAGTCACTATATAGTCGATTTACTGTACATAATCATATTTTTCGATGAATAGAACTGTGCAGAATTTCTATTTAAATAATTTGTTCAATCAATAGAACCATATTATTATATAATTTTTATTCGATTCTTTTCAATCGATAGAACTATGAGGTAAAAATTACGTTTAATTCTACGGTTCAAAAAAACTAGTTGAAATAATATGGAATAGACCCTTTCATTAATTAATGAGAATCCAAAATATACAAATCAGAAAGAAACAGTCATTAAATATTCCATCATAGATTTAAAAAAATTAAAATTATTCATTACACTGTACCTACATATAGCAAAAGATTAATTTAGCATAAGTCAATATTTTATTTAAAACATGTTCACGCTAATCTCCGAAACAACCTAAACGTTTTTAATGTATATTAATATTGTAGATGTATAGTTGGTTCCAGCTGGAAAGATGAAGTATAATTTACTAGCGACCGGTTCCCGGTTTCGCATGGATACATTTTTTCTGCTAATTATATACACAAACCTTCCTCGTTTATCGCTCCTTCCATTAGTGAAAACAGTATCAAAATCCGATGGGTGATTAAAAAGTTAACCAAGAAATAGACAGAAGCAGACAGCGAGTTTATTTTATAACTAGCGAACCGACCACGGCTTCGGACGGACGGATGTCAATACTTTAAAAATTTTTCTCTTCATAAAATTTTCTTCTGATTTTAAAGAAAATTTGAAAAAAAAAATTGTCAAATTCAACCAACCGTTTTTGAGTTCTGTGCTCAGCAACACATTTATGATTTATTTTTATTTTTATAACTAGATTATAACTGGGGGCGGCCCCAGCTTCGCGCGAATGTTTTTTTCCCACTAATTTTTCTCTTGTTAAAAACCTTCCTAGGACTTTAACGAATATTTTAAAAAAAAATGTCGAATTGATCCAGTCTTTTTGGAATTTTATGCTTAGCAAAACATTTGTGATTCATTTTAATTTATATAATTTATAAATATATATATAGAAAAAAATACGGATGTCTCGTGCAAAAGCTAGTGACATGATAACGCACAATACAATTAAAACCCGAAAAAATGACTATCTTGGTGACGACTACAGAAAATAATAATAATAATTAAGTTTATTATTCGTAACACAGTTCAGAAAGAAGCTTAAACTTCACATGAGTCAATGTTCTATTTTTAAAACTTGTTACAAACGTCCCTACCAAATGAAGCGTGTCAAAAAGATACCTTAATTCAAATTTACTGAGACGAAGTGACACATTTAAGCAGACAGAAGTCGCTGGGGTGTTTCATAAAAATAAATAATAACACAACTCGACTGAGGACTAGCGAGGGAGGAATTCTGACATTAAAAAAAAAACATTTTTTTCCCCACGTCCTCAAAACGCCTTGTTAGTTCTACGGCAGGCAATGATACTTGTGAATTATTTGCTTGAAATTTTTAATGCCGGTTGTTTGAATCTTGTAAGTCTAAAATCTAAATTTAGAATTTATAAAAAAATATTTCGTCTTTGTCAAACCAATCTGTTAACTATGTGCTGAAAATATGTCTATAGTTGTGATAATCATAAAAAAGTTGCCATTCTAGCTACAGAAAATTATGTAAAAAAAAAACAATCTTTACATGAAAAAATATTTTAATTTTTTTTTGTCTGTTTGTCTGTGCACGCTAATCTCAGAAACCGCTTAATCGATTTTAATGCGGTTTTCACTTATATGTGTTGTAGCAAGTTTCCTGTAACATTTAGTTTGTTTCATTGTAATCGTTTAACAAACAAAACAGTTATACCAAATACCAAAATACCAAGCGAAAACCGGCGCGTACGAAGATGCGGGCAAAGCTAGTTTAAATAATATGTAGACGTTATTATAATGTATTTATTACACATTATTTTTTATTCATTTATTTTGTCTACGAGAATGTATGACTCCAATTAGACACTCTTCATCAAGCAAGTAATCAAATGGTAAAATTACACTTGACATGTGCCACTAATTGAAAGTGTTTTTGTCATATCTCATTAACAAGTCCTATATTATACGATACATCTGATGTACAATTATAGATTTGTCAAGACTTGTTAATCAATTGAATGTACAATTCAAATTAATAGAGTAACAAGCAAAAAACTTAGTCTAAGAGTAGGGAGAGGTTAGAATTTCGCCCAGGGAATAACTTAATTAGGTTTTATTATACATGTCCAAATTCAGTGAAAAATTATCTAACTAATGGTGAAAAACCGCATCAAAATCAGTTTCGTGGTTTAGGAGGGTTTAGGATTTACAGATAATGTTAAGAAACTGAGAAATTAGTTATTGTCGACTAGCGGGCCGCTCCCGGCTTCGCCCGAGGTGCATTTTTTTTACGTAAGAACCTTCCCTGATTATCCCTCTGTCCATGAGTGAAGACAGAATTAAAATCGGTCCAGCCGTTCTCGAGTTTTGCTCTTAGAAACACATTTAGGGATTCATTTTAATATTATAGATATAGTTAGAATTTGCAATCGCGTGAAACTTGAGCAAGTCACTATAGTTTGTAAAGTTACGGTTTTAATTGCAGTTACACTGCTTTGCGCAGTCATAAACTGTCTTGGGCGACAGTAACCAGGAATGGTGACTGCCGCCATGAAGGCTGTTAACTATAGTTACCACGACATAAAAGCACAGGTGCTTTTATGTTTCGGTTCGTAATTAAAGATGCCCGAGTTGCCTATCTTCCCTATCCTTAATTTTTATAATTTTCTCGGTGTCACCTATGTTACAGTAGCCATACATAGTTGACAGTATCTATCCCATCTATCATCGAGTGAGAGGTCGACCTGCCTACTTCTCAATATGGTAAGAAATATCGCCGTTATCTTTATAAGTTAACTAAAACTGAAGGCAGTTTAAACCAGTTTAAAAGTTAAGCGATTTAATAACTATACCTAGGTAACTTGTATTATTATTTTATGTAATGGTCGTAAGACAGACTGACCGTCCACTTGATATAAGGCAGCTACAAACTCCTATTAACACAAGCAACGCTTCAGCGAGAAGAGAGCACTTGTGGGACGGATCATCCTGGGGTCATCTGTCCCACAAGTGTCCCACAAGTCGAGGTCTTGCTCTGGAGCAAGACCTCGAGACCTCAATCAGCTGCCCAGCAGGCATTGGATAGGTGAGGGTTGCTATATACATATAGTTAAGCCGGCATAGCCGGGCGGTAGAATAGATCGAATATGTGTAGATGAATGTTCGACAAAATGCTATACTTAACTATAGTCGTGTCGGCAAAGCCGGGCGGTAGATGTTGCCGAATGAAATGTGCCGGCCAGACAGATCTTAAATCTGCTTTTACTTGCCACAAAGTCGCATAGTCTAATGGTATAATAATTTTCCTAATGAATAACGAAAACTCAGTGTTACCAAATGAAAAAAGATCTAAAATTAAACCCGGAACTCCCTTTCACCCGACTATGTTTGAAAACCACTAATTTGCGCCATAAATCTCAAAAGATTACCTTTGAGAAGCGGTGCTAATTACATTTTTATTATGCTTGAAGCTAAATGAAGATTGCCACTCAACTAAATTGGGAAGTTTTTGCCGTTGGAAGATTGGAAGTCATTCAGTCAGATTATGTTGGACTTTGGGGTATGTTGCAGGAAATAATATTCTCTATGTATCTGGATTAAGCTAAAACAACCAAATTAATATGATACTTAGCTGGTTCCCGCGACTTCGTCCGCGTTGAAAAAGAAAAAAGTAGCCTATCCTGTGTCCCGTACGTCCAAATGTTTATCTACCAAGTTTTATGAAAATCAGTTAATTCGTTTCAGAGTTATGGAAGAACATACATACATACAGAAAAAAATTCTAAAAATCGTCAATTTAGTTTCAGTATCATGTATAGAGCCTATAAACACGATATCTCTGAAAACAAAGTAACTTACTCCATGACCGACCCTTACAGATTTATTATTAGTAATGATTGTTTGTTAATATTAATGTACCCACACATTTGTGTCTTCAATAATCACTTAGAATTAAAATAAAAACTATCAATTTGTTTTTATTCTGAAAATATTATTTTTAAATTTATAGCTAATTTCTTAAAAATAAATAGTAACAAAAAATTTGGTAAGATAACAAATATTTATTAGTAGCTAGGCAAACTACGTTCTGTAGTCACAAATTATCCATCGACTATAACTACAGTGACCACCCCCTTACAATAGACTATCGTGAAACAAGTGTTGTGTGTTTCGGTGAGTGAGTAAGATGGCAGATTTCATTTCCATATAACTACCTTCATAATTATTTCCTCATACTTAATCCTAATATGATCTAGCAACCACTCTGTCTTTGCTTGTGTTAATTGTGTTGTGTTAATAGTCGTTGGCGGTGACGCCAGACACCTACGTTCAAGTGGACCTTCAGCCTGCACGTCGACCTTTACATAATAATATAACTGGAATAGATAGACATATTCATTTTTTAATGCTATCTATTTCTGCACCCGACCTTTGGGGAAAACTACCTAGAACTTTTTCATCTTTTGAATTTTCTCTAATTCTTTATCTACAATTTAATTTGTGCACACAGAGATTGGTAAAATAGAAAAATGACTAAGTCACCTTTGATTTATCATCTCAGCCGTAGACGTCGTACTGCCTATGCCTATGTCGGCCTATTAAATAATTGGGGAGGCCTATGTAGGCCTTATTTTCCAAACTACCGTTCAGTATCTGCCTAGTTTGACCGTCCAGGTTTTCTTACATATTTTTATTAATTAGGAGGATTTTTAAACATAATATAATTAGCCTATCTCCATCTGGAACAATGTACCTACCTTTTTTTTTCAAATGGATTTAATGGTTCCGAAGGTTACCCTTCACATATATAAACAAACATACAAAACCGCTTTCTCTTTATTGTAATAATATTAGTATAGATAAAAAAATATATTAAAAACATTTAATGTCTAAATTTAATGCTGGATATATATGAATAAAATATAAATACTCACAAACATTTTAATCCGGATTTGAATTCCTTCAGCACATGATTACACAAACCATTCATTCATTCACTATTCTTGTTTTAAACTTTAATTTTAATTAATTTTCACTACATGTACAACCACTATGTATTTTATATAAATTACGTAATAGAATTCACAACACACAGTAACGTTTTATTTACATAATCAACAATCAGTGATAAGTCAATGTTATTGTACACTGTCAATCACATAATATTTTAAAAAAAGCTGATCGTTAAAAGGGTTCGCATTTGATGCAATCGATCGCCACGATAAGATAAACGCTGAGAAAAATTCAGAAAAGATATCGAAGAATTTAGAATATTAAATTTTAAAAAAATCAACGTCCCTCACGTAATTGCGGATCGCGTGTTAAAAGCGAGAAAGAGAGAGCGAATTATGCTGCAACCAAGACGTCCTTAGACCTCGGCAGCCCGAAGCGAACTGAGAAAGCCTCCAATCCTATACCTGCAGAGGCACGCACACAGGCGCATTTCACGCACACAAGAGCACGAGAGCTTTGTTAGAACGTGAGCTTCAAGTTAAGGCTTTGTTTCCACGTGCGGTGGTTTTTGTAGCGCTTTTTTTTCTCAATTTTTTTGGACATTCGACACAATTATGCTATCAGCTGTTGTAATTTATACGCGGTGACGTAAAAATTTAAATCCAGCCTCCGGATGAGGCATGGGGACATTTTTTCGGTTAACACGAATTCGATTCATGACTAATGAACAGAACACAATATTGTCCGCACAAGTGATATCTATGGTATTTTTTGTTTCAGTATTCTTTTTTTTTAATATTATTTATTTATATATTTCTTTGAGTTGTTTAAATTTTTATAAAACCTATTAAAGGTACTTACTACTTACAATTATCTGATACTTATTTATCATTTGGGTACTCTGTACTTCATGTGCCTCACCATTATTGAAGGTCACTTTCATTCTTATATTTTCTTTTTTTCTTTATATTCTGTGGTTTTTCCAGTCGCCGTCACCTTACCGTACTATATATCCTGCCCACTGCCAACTACTTAGTGCGAATTTTACTCGATCAAACGCGTCGAACGCGTAAACGTCAAATTGTATGGGAATAAAGCAGACCTACATGTTAGCCACCAGGCCTGCTTCATTACGCGTTCGATGCGTTGGATCGAGTAAAACTCGCACTAGACCCTTTGATCCACCGAATTATCTCGGTAACTTCCGTACGTTTACGCATATCTACTCATTTCTGATTCGATCTTGCAGTGTAACCCCGAACATAGCTATCTCCTAGCTCGTTGAGCAATGTTGAGCTTTCTTACAAGGCACATACTTAGCGACCATGCTTCAGCCTCATATGTAATCAATGGCAACACACGTTTTAAGAAAACTGTTGTTTTTTTAAGACACTGAGGAATTTTGGACGAGAAAATGTATTGGAGCTTTAAAAGTATAAAGTATATTTAACTATAATGAAAATATAAATCAAACTGTTCTTAAGTTAACGGTTACCATTTATAAACCAACTAGCGGCCCGCTCCCGGCTTCGCCCGGGGTGTATTTTTTCTAATAAAAGAATTTTTCTAAAATAAATGTAGCCTAAGTTACTCCTTATTACATCAGCTACCTGCCAATAAAAGTCCCGTCAAAATCGGTCCAGCCATTTCAGAGATTAGCCGGAACAAACAGACAGACAAAAATTGTAAAAAATGTTATTTTGCTGTATGTACCGTATATATATTCATATGCATGTAGTAAAAAACGGTCATTTCAATATTACAAACAGACACTCCAATTTTATTTATATGTATAGATTTAGCCTACACATTACATTATGTATAATTTTTATAAAAAAGAAAATTATAAATATTAATAAAATTGATAACGCAAGGGATTTTATGAATCGGGTGTCTTTTTTATTCTTTAAAACATTTTCTTAGAAAATAGAGAAATTCTCAGAGTTAATCAAAATTGCAAATGTATATGCTACAATGAACATTTTGATATATTTTTTTTACAAAAACATCTTATTCTGTCAACTGTATTCACATTGTACTAAAATTCTATAATTATATAAATTTCTAGCATCAGATTTGAAAAATATTTGTTGGAAGGTAAATTCCGCCCTTGCAACAGTCATCATCACAGTAACACAAACATATGGGACAAACAATATTCATACACGACATGAACCTGTTCCCCCAATAAATAATATTTACACGAACCTCAAGTGGTGAGGACCGTCAATTTACCCGAGGTCCGAATAAAAAAAAACGCAGCTACCGGTATAACTTGACCTCAAAACGATACCGGTCATTAAGAAAATATTTGTATACGTTTTTTCTTCTTTGACATAATCAAATATGTCAAAGAAAGTTTATGGGGTCTGTTATGTTGTGCCCGTATCTCTAGTGCCACTGCTCATTGTAAAATAATATCCATAGTCAATTCTCAGACCAAATAAGAACTAAAGACAGAATTTTGAAGTCAACCTAGTGACGACGGTTTTATAAACATGTGTGCGTAGCCCATTTACTGTATCGAGATTTGGTATTCCAACCTATAACCTCAATTTTTGTTTAATTTTATTTAAAATATATGTTTCCAAGTTTACTTACGTGTGAAATGTAATTCCATCCTGCTTTTTATTTTTTTAATACTGCTTTTATTCGGAATTTTCACTATTAAATATGTTAAAAAGGCGAGGAGTAGTTGCATTTGTGTGCGTGTAACCGTGTATGTTGTGTCGTGGCCAGATCATAGAATTGATCACTTCATGAAATGGCCAGCTAAAACTGGCCATATCATTGAATAACCAGCATTTAACTTTTTTTTCCGTATGTTCCTTCTTCATTTGCAGTTTTTATTAAACCTTTGATATCCTACATTATTAATATGGCCAGTTTTAGCTAGCCAATTCATGAAGTGATCAATTAAATAATCTGGCCACGACATGTACACGGCGAATGCGTAGTTTACCGGCTCCACTCTGCCATCCACAGGGCTCTATCTTTAGTTCTTATTTTGTCTGAGTATCGAGTAGGCTTTTGTGGAATTATCATATACTTTATTAATATTACAACCTCAGTCCAGTCAGTGATGGGTAGGGTTTCATGCCATACACCAAGTACATAAATGCTGGACTATGTTATTATTTGAATATCATGTCGTGTATTTCTATTTATAAATTTGCACGGAATCAATTTTTACACACAAACCTTCCTCGTTAATCGCTCTTTTCATTAGTGAAAATCATATCAAAATTCGTTAGGTGGTTTAGAAGAAGTTAGCGGGGAAACAGACAGAAGCGGATAGCGACTCCAAGCATCGACTTTGGAAATAAACTATTAATAGAGGGTCGTCTGGGTGTGCGTTTGGGGTTCGCCCCCCAGTCTGTAGTACTTATGGTTATATATAACACAAGCCTATAAAAGTGTATACTATGAGAGTTATACAATTGGTTTATTTTTTGGTGATTTTTTTTTAATATGATTTTTTGTACACATTGTTTTATATAATATAAAAAACTGAATATATCACCTTTACTTTGAAAGACAAGCTAAAATAACAAGTAGATTAGTTACATTAATTTTTATTTAGCTATTATTTGATATGTCTTTTTTCGAAATTACCTTTTAAAGGAGAAAAACGGGATTTACCAGCTTTTATACAAAAATGTTAAATTTAGGTTTTAAACATAAGATTAAAGAGAAAAGCTTTACCTTCAATCTTATAACATAATCGGGCGAAGTCGCGTAGAAAGAGCTAGTTTGTGGTCAATCAAAATAACTCATATTTTAAAAACACAAACTGACAAGTTATCAGATTACTCAGAGATTAAAACTATTTTGATTTGTTCTTACGTTTGATTAGTTTTTTTACAATCGATCCAAGATTAACCACGGTATTAGTTACATTGGAAACATTTCAAATTTATCTCGTTCCGTATCTGACCGTATGGGAATATTTTTTTGTTTTATTTCAGCTAATAGGTAACGAAGTTTTCCAATTTTTGCTGTGCACGCTGTTTTGAAGCAATATCGTGTTTGTGCTTACGTATGCGTAAATCGAACACCACACATTGTATGGAGCCAGTCAGTGATTTTCATTCTGTACGAATATTTATTGAATTATATTGATAAAAATAGAGTTCTGGTATAACAAAAAAAATTCTTTTAATATTCCCTTTCGTTGGTGTAATTGTAATTACAGTTGCAATTGTAAAGTAAGTTGTCAGTTGTACCTTATAAATTGGTACTTGTTGACCTTTACCTTATGAAATTATACCTTATGACCTTATAACATGGTCCTTGTATCTTATAAATTGTAGTCTCCTAGCTACCCGTCCCATGCAAATCTGCAGATCATATACGCAGACTTTCCTCGTTTGTCGCTATTTTCATTAATGAAAACCGCACGATAATCTGTTCAGTAGATTTTTAGATCTATGTGAACATATAGACAGACAGACATTGGGTAGGTGAGTGGTTTAGGAGAAATTAGAGGAGAAGCAAACAGAGGCGGGCAACGACTTTATTTTATACTAGCTGGTGCTCACGACTTCGTCCGCGTTGAAAAATATTAAGTAGCCTATGCTGTGTCCCGTACGTCCAAATGTTTATCTACCAAGTTTCATGAAAATCAGTTAATTCGTTTCATAGTTATGGAAGAACATACATACATACAGAAAAAAATTCTAAAAATCGTCAATTTAGTTTCAGTATCATGTACAGAGCCTATAAACACGATATCTCTGAAAACAAAGTAACTTACTCCAAGACCGACCCTTACATTATTATTAGTATATGTATTTTTATTTTATAAATTATATTACTTTAAACTTTCAACAAAATCCATTCAGTATAGTTTTTTCTGCAAACTACTGAACTAAATAGGTGACGGTAGCCACCTACCATCAAGTGAACCGTCACCTTGTTGTAGAAAAAATATTTTACAAAAAAAAACGGTTTAATATTAGTGAAGCGTTTAACTAATTGGCTAATTTACTAATAAGAACAAAATTAAAAAATTAAAAAATTTATTTCGCGAAGTAAATTCCGACTTATCGCGTACAATAAAAAGTTTTAATGTTAATTTCAATTAGTGAAACAAAAATTACTTGAACCGTAAATACATTTTCTCAACATAAAAGAGGAAATTTTGTTTTTCAACGCTTTAAGGAGCGTTGATAAGGCCTAATTGTACAATCTGGAACGACCAGTAAAATGTTATCTTACGCCACAGTACCATCACCATTTGAATATTATCGTTTAATGTAGGTATTCAATTGTCAAGGCGAAGGATATTAGAGATGAAGGACTGGTTTTTTATAGGGTAAAACCGGGATAGATGCCCCACTTTTTGAAATAGCCACCTAATTTTAAAAATATTAATTTTATACGAATAATTTCTATTAATATAGCTAGCTCAATCCTTTATGTTGAATTATTATTATTATTTTTTAACCTGTCAAATACAGATTTTGCAGAAATTAGCTTTTCGTGAAACACTTTTTTTGAGGATAGATGCCCACCTATATGGATAGTTGCCCCACCATGAAAATACTGAGAAAGATAGATGCCCTTCATAGCGTGTAAACGAAAAACCCAAACCAAATTTTAGGTGTAGTTCTAGTCTTATTGTCTCCAAGAAACATTTTGGTTTTTTTTTAAATCTTTTAATTGTTATCATTAAAAGATAATTCCAATATCATAATTCAATTAAATTTTTAACAATCATAATTAAATTTTTAAAGTGTTTATTCAACAAAAATATAAATTCTAAATTGTTATTATAAAATATTCATATTAAGTATCAACATGCACATTGCACAATCATACTTTTTTATATTGAAATAACATAATATAGATATCTTCATTATTTTATCCAATTTAATAAAAGTTTAGCCGGATAGTGCTTTTAATTTTCCACATCTTGAGCAATAATTTTTGAAAAGTGTAATCCCAAATTGTGGTGATATTTCGTTTATTGGTTTTTTGTCCATTTCATCGAAAGCTGACTGTAGGTTTTCTGTAGTCAAAGAACATACTCGAGCTCGCACTCCTTCCTTTTCTTTTATATTTTCGTGGCATAGTTCTGCTAAAATCAGTAAAAAGTCAAAATATATATATACGTAAATACATAAAAAATATAACAGACACTAAAATATTTTAAAAATATACACTTACTTCATATATATGGTTTATGGAGGGATAGCTGCCCCTAAGGGCACCTATACCTCGAAAAATCAGGGCAACTATCCTTTGTGATAGGGATGTGTATTTTTGTGTGTATTTTTTAAATAAATTATAAACAAAATAGCATCTACTTACACCTAGATGCAGACTCAATGAACCAGTATATAATTATAAAGTTATACGCATGTTATACGACGCAAAATACTAACCTTTGAATTTCACCGCGGATAAAATTACACTAACGAGCGAAACGCGTCTTCACCGTACGATTGTCCGTGGGTACGTTAGGTGGAGGGTGACTGCGGCTCCTACTTACACAATTAATTCTTAGTCGCGAGTTCGGGAAGTTAGGTTTTTAGAATGTGAGGCACCTATCCCGCTGGGGCATCTATCTCGGTTTTACCCTATATATATTTCATACTAGCTGTTGCACGCGACTTCGTCCACGTATCTTTATAAAATACTAGCTGAACCGGCAAACGTTGTTTTGCCAAAAAAAATTTTGGGCTGGAAAACCCTTAACATTTAGGGGTATCAAAAATAGATGTTGGCCGATTAGAGACCTACCCGATAAGCACACAAAATTTTATCAAAATCGGTACAGCCGTTTCGGAGGAGTTTGGCAACAAACACCGCGACATGATAATTTTATATATTAGAGAAGATAGCTGATTACTCGCTGATAACGTAGCTTTATATAGGTAAATAATTTTTAAAATTTAAAATTACTAGTTTTTGAGTTTATTCTTACAAAAAAAAATACAAAACTTCTTATAATATCTATACATATAAATAAAATTGGAGTGTCTGTTTGTAATAACCGTTTTTTACTACATGCATATGAATATATATATATACGGTACATACAGCAAAATATCATTTTTTACAATTTTTGTCTGTCTGTTTGTTCCGGCTAATCTCTGAAATGGCTGCACCGATTTTGACGGGACTTTTATTGGTAGATAGCTGATGTAATAAGGAGTAACTTAGGCTACGTTTACTTTAGAAAAATTCTTTTATTAGAAAAAATACACCCCGGGCGAAGCCGGGAGCGGGCCGCTAGTTAGTACCTATAAATGAAGTTAAGTTCTATCTATGCATATATGCATATTCTATATATGCATGCAACTCAATAATACTAATTAGTCCTAATATTATAAATGCGAAAATGAGATTGTTTGTTTATTTCGCTTTCACACTTAACCGATTATGTTGAAATTTTAAGTGTATGCACGTTGTCGGAGATTCAGAAAACGACATAGTGTGCTGTTTATCCAAATAAATTGAATGTTCTTGAGGGATCATTTAAAAATATTTAAAAAAAATCAACACATGACAAAAATTTTATAAATGCTTTTACACTAGGAGAAAGAGGCGCGGATGACGCCACGGGAAAAAGGTAGTTCATTTGTATTTCATATCAGAAGATTACTGAATTATTATCTTAAAGTAAAATATTATTCTTCGGTAATTCACAAGATTTTGAAACTTTTTCACTTAAGGTCATACAGATTTTTTTATTTTCTTTTAATTGTCGTTGTATTCTTGGCAGTTCAAGTCAGGGTGTTCAACATGGAACCAAACTCCAAACCTTTCACAGTTCAACGGTTATTATACTCTGGTCCATGTTAGAAAATAAAATTTTAGTTCTTAACTTATTATGAACTTTTAAATTTGGTTACTATTTAATTGGTTGTTTTATATGTAACGTTAGGTTAAGGTACGACTTAAACATTTTTTGTTAACGGTTGTCAACATTAAACCATTAGAAGGTTCTTCTTTTCTTGATCATCGGGTACATCTTTAAAGGTCTGCCTCATAAATTTGAATATTAATATGAATATGAAAAATTCATTAATACGGCTTTGTATAAGTGTATTTTTATATACAAAAACCTTCCTAGTTTATCGCTCTCTTCATTAGTGAAAACCGTATCAAGACACGTTAGGTGATTTAGAAGAAGTTACCGGAAAAACAGACAGAGGCTATATCTAATATTTTATATTATATCTAATATTAATTTAGCCTACTGACACCTATGAGTATTTCTTATACTTTTATTAAAAAAAAACTAAAATAATTTTAAAATTATAGCTTCTTACAGCTCAATCTAAAAATTTTAATAACGTCTTACAAAGAAAGAATACCTACAAAAATAAGTAATACACAATGCACATAGATTATGATACAAAAAATATAAATCCACTTTCATACAGATTCCTTTAGCTTTTACCAACCACCCATATGTTGGGCCGTGTCGGATAACATGTTCCGTGCATATCATAACACATGTAGTACGTTTAAGGCCGCTCGAGTAAGTTAACAAGTTACGATAACTTGGAACCGTCATCCAAATATGCCTACTTGGCCAAATCGCACTTTAATTGTTCTCTTGTTACGCCTTCACTCCGATACACAGCCTAATTACTTAACATGTCTTTTGATGTTAAGTTTCTTTGTTCGTTCCTTGTTCCTCCCATGTAATAAAATATTAAAAGAAATATCATCTTAAGGCCAGGCCCTATGAAACTAAGGGAACTTTAAATAAATGTGCTGAGTCAACCACATATCTGATCAATGTGGAATTTACATATATATATTTTGAGACCTTTATCTGTAGATTATCAAGTCAGAAACATAATTAGGTGATTTTCATTCGATACATTTTTTGATCGAAATCGGCGCCTTTTCCGGAGAATATTACATTTTTCTACTAAACGGCTTGAGTTATATCGCCAAAAAACTGCTCGTAGCAAGGAAACATTTTTTACCAGTGATTGTCAAAATAAAATAAACTTAGGTTTATTTTTACTCCTATAATTAACGAAAACAATTTTGAGACTTACGTTGTTTAGTTCCGAGCTAGTGCATACCAAATCATGCTTCAAATAATGTACGCAATATTCAACCTTACGTAAGCTGTATCTTGCGATATATTAAAAAAAATCCTAGAGAGCTGCCGAGCAACTTGTAACTCTCGGGTGGCGGGACGTGGGCGGAGCGAGCGTAGGAATTTTTTTCGTGGGGCCTGCTCTTAACACACATAAGCAATCGGACAATGAAATATTTCTGACTAATTTTAAAGTTTTAGTATTTTTCGTTATGTTATGTTGCTTTTAATTTAATAGAGGTTTAATGAGCTATTATTATTTTTTGAATTTTCTAATTTAATTTTTTTATACTTTTTATCTATTTATTATTACCTTGTACGTACAGGCTCAGTGAGGTATTGTACAGCAGCGGATACCAAGAAATCAGAGCAGTGGGTCTCTCTCATTATGATTATGCTGAGTCAGTGCCCTTTTTCTAATCCACCACAACAACCTTTTGTAATATTATTTATTAAATGTTCTTTTCTTTCACTTGCGATGTTTTGTTTCAGTGTGTCAGTACAGATGCCAAAGCAGATCTTATCCTAACCACTCATCCAACGGGCTCGTCGACCTTGTATTAAACTTTTTATCCTGTGTGCGTTTATATGCACCTTATCCGCTTTTGAGCATAATATTATATTAGCAAAACATTACATATGCAAAATAATAGAAGTATTACAATTCAGCACATCATACAAATAGCTAAAGTGGGCTGTCAGCCTGCCTGCCGAATAAAAAAAAATTGCAAGTCAATTGCATTCAAGTTTCCCTTCCCAAATGTCCACTATGTCATCAAAGATCCACTGAACATGTTTGAACAGATAAAACGAGTCTGTGACGTATCACGTCTAGGGATCGGCCGGCTAACAAATTTCTTCTCGTCCTAAACAAATATTGAAAACTATGTTTGGCGATTCGTTCTCCGCCTCGAGTGTTTCTGTGTCAGATCGCGAAGCTCTTTCAACTCATGACTTATTCTGTCATGTCAACCTTCTTGTAATTCAGTTTCAACGTTGGTAATCTACTCTTTTGGTACAAGCTAAGCGAATATTGAATTGAATTTAATCAATACTAATAATAAATATGTAAGGATCGGTCATGGAGTAAGTTACTTTGTTTTCAGAGATATCGTGTTTATAGGCTCTATACATGATACTGAAACTAAATTGACGATTTTTAGAATTTTTTCTGTATGTATGTATGTATGTATGTTCCTCCATAACTCTGAAACGAATTAACTGATTTTCATGAAACTTGGTAGATTTGGACCGTAGATTCCGTACATTTGGACGTACGGGATGTGTCCCGTACGTCCAAATGTCCTGTGGGATAGGCTACTTAATATTTTTCAACGCGGAAGAAGTCGTGGGCACCAGCTTTTTATCAATAAAAAAATTCATGGTTGTAAAAAATTACACAAGTCAATTATTTATTAAATACGTCAAAATTAGTCACTTATATATATATATATATATTTTCTGAATATATATATTTTTAATATTATATATTATTTTTTTAGTTAAATATATTTACACATTAAATAATATATATTGATATTATGTAAGTATTTTAATTATTAACGCTATCTTTTAATTAATCCACATTTTATTTTGGATTCAATACATTAAAAATAAAACTTTTTTATAACCATAATTATATGCTTTATAGAGTTGGAGAGCTTTTATTGGTTCTATTTTTCAATTTTATTTTCAATGTGGACAGTCGACCTGATAAGAGTCACGGTTCGACTGTGGATCCAGACTGCTTCTGACCTGTCCTATTGGAAAATTATGGAGTATGTCCTATTGGCCAATGTCCAGCAGTTGACGTCCTACAGCTGACACATGATGACAAGTAAGTTCACGAATATTCCTACACACAATGCCACTCTCAAGACCTAGGAATAAACTTAAGTTGTACACTACGTTTAAAAAATACTATCTTTGCTTTTGAATATTTGTATCACATGAAGTCATTTTTAAATTATTCATTACATATAATTTCAAGTTAACCACAAGCCTAGATATATAGTTTTTATTAATGCTAAAAAAATAGATTTGGTTCTATAATGTCAGATTTTCAAAACTGCCTATTTATTATTTGGACAATTCTTAAGAAGTAATTTGGACAGTTTCAAATACATATAATATCCTAAGAGGTAATTTAGAAAATAACAAATATAATCTCTTGAGAGGTATTTGTAAACAATTTTTATTTGTTTCCAAACATTGAATAATAAAATAGAATATGATTCAGTGAAATGTAGAAAATACGTGTACGTTACGAACAACATATTCTTTCAACGAATTCGAATAAACCATTTATATAAAAAAAATTGATCCTGTAGCTATCGAGTGGTTTAATTAAATTCTAGACGAAAGAAGATTATTAAATTTTAGACGTATTTTCATGTTGTAAGGTATACAACATGAAATTGTATACCGAGATTTTTTTATCATCACTTTTCCGCACTGCCAATTCAAATTTAAGAATTAATAATTAATTCACACAAACTATTCTTAAACCAGTATTATAATTTGAAACTACTAGAGCCAAATATTTTTAAGATTTCTGATGAAATAGCAAAATCTGTCCAATCAAAAGTTTCAGTAAAATCTATCCAATCAAAAGTTCTCGCGAAGGCGTCGACTTTAGTCTAATAAAATTAAGTAACCGCGTTGCAGAACAATGCTGCATCCTAATAATTTCAGACAGTGTGGTATCTCTTCAATTATTGCTATTTTTAACGGCATCCAAGACTATTTTTATTCTATTACTATAGCTGAACCAACAGACGTCGTTCTGTCAACAGCTATTGGACTGTGACAGCTGATGTGTATACGGTTCTATAATAAACTACCTGAGATAATCAGAGCCTTATCAATACTAATAATAAATCTGTAAGGGTCGATCATGGAGTAAGTTACTTTGTTTTCAGAGATATCGTGTTTATAGGCTCTATACATGATACTGAAACTAAATTGACGATTTTTAGAATTTTTTTCTGTATGTATGTATGTATGTTCCTCCATAACTCTGAAATGAATTAACTGATTTTCATGAAACTTGGTAGATAAATATTTGGACGTACGGGACACAGGATAGGCTACTTAATATTTTTCAACGCGGCGAAGTCGTGGGCACCAGCTAGTCTATAAATAAATTTAAAAGTGTCATTAAAACCAAACTCTCTCGAAAGGCTATTATAAAATTACTGATTATTAAAGCGACAATGAAGCCTGGATTTAAGCGATTCGGAGCTCATAATGTTTAGTATTGTATACGAGTATATACTTTGATTTTATTTAAAATTAAGTGTAATTGTTGTAATCTTATATTTGAAAAGATGACAAAAAGAATAGTATCCTGAGTTTCTTTCGGGGTTTCTTCTCAGGATCGTCATCTTTGCTTTTTTTCCGAAACCCTGGTAAATTTATATTTATAATGACGATCATAAGAGTTTCTTGGAGAAACTTAATTGATAAATAAATGTTTTAATTTTATTTGATTTATAAAGAAAATTAAGCCTAATACTGCCAAGGTGCTAGTACCCTGATTGCGCTTGAGCGACTAGTTAGACCTCTTAGGAGGAAGCTTTGTCTTTTGATTTCAAGCGTTTGTGTTTGTGTGAAACTCGTGAATAATGACGAAATTTAGTAGAATTCTTATAGGCTGCTCAGTTGCTAAGGCTACTATATCTTACCTATTAGTCTTTAAACTACAAATAAAGAATTTGTATTTCTATTTAGAGAAGCTTAATTTGGAGATTATTAAGAGAGCTAAACTGTTTGTATTTTTAAAGTTCTCGCCAAAACGACAAAAACAAAAGCATTTTCATAACATTTCGTATGTTGGCCATACCCCAAAAATGAAATTAAAGCACACGTTGCTTCTAGACTGTTCTAGGAATAGTCAGAAATTTCCGCCATACATGAGCGGTTTAAACTGGCGCAGGTCGCGAGCTTAGCACCAATTGAAGCTATTCGATCTACGTGCGAAGTTTTTGTCTTTATGAAATTCTAGACTGGAATTTCATCACCTGTGAGGGCCTGTATTTTTTTTAATTAAATAGTTAATGCATAAACGTTACATACGACAAGCACAGACAACACAATTTCATTAATTTAACATCGAAAAGCCTAGTTTTGTGTAACCCCACCTAAATGTGAGTAAGCATTTACATTTAGTGATGTTAAACTAACATATATAAATGATAATATAAATGAATAGGATTTCTTAAATGTTCTACTTAAGTGTAGAATTTTTTAGTGTTGTATAAAAATGAAATCCAAAAAAGGGATTTTGATAGACCATTCAATACACATAAGAAATTATTCAAATCTTAAACCACTAGGAAACGTTTGAAAATACAAATTAATAAATTAATGCTTAATACTAAAATTATCAGTTTAAGAGTCACATTATCATGAAGTGGTAAGATATAAATACATAATTTGGACTTAAGAATTTAAATTTTGTTGAAAATAATATAAAAAAAAAAAGGATATAGCGATTCGAAGTCATAACCATGCCCATAAACAAGAAAAACAACGACGAGTTCGTAGCATTTTGATCCCCATGAATGGTGTTGGTGTCTATAGGTGATAGCAGTCACTTATTTCATTAAGTGTATCATTTTCTTCTATACTTAATCAAAAAAAAAAGTTATCATAAAAAATCCTTCAATGTTCACATTAGTTTCATAAAATATTGAAGATTTACAAAACACAAGAAAATTTGTAAAACAGACGATTTCGTATAATCTCGAAAAAGATTTTACCTCTAAATCTCTGAACGCACTTAGCTTGAAAACTTTGAGAAGATTTTTCCCAACTTAGAAATTAAAGCCATTAGACGCAGGAGGCAGATAATTCAGGGGACCTTCGAACCTGCACTTAGAAGCTTTTAAATTATAGCTTACTTCAGAACAATCTTTCTTTGTGTACTCTATTCAGTTGTTTCTTACTCTTTACAAACAGTTATAATATTAAGATTAAATAGTTTATTTATATTATTTATTTGTTTATTCCATTTAAAAAGAAATAAATATACAATACAGACACTATTACTACTGGTTATTTTGATACTCTTGACTTGATGGTAGCCATCTAACATCAAGGAGACAATCAGCCTGTCTGCCGAACTTATTAACATTTAAAAAATTAAGAAAGGCTAATACATCAATTAAGAGCAGGCCCCACGAAAAAAATTCCTACGCTCGCTCCGCCCACGTCCCGCCACCCGAGAGTTACAAGTTGCTCGGCGGCTCTCTAGGATTTTTTTTAATATATCGCAAGATACAGCTTACGTAAGGTTGAATATTGCGTACATTATTTGAAGCATGATTTGGTGTGCACTAGCTCGGAACTAAACAACGTAAGTCTCAAAATTGTTTTCGTTAATTATAGGAGTAAAAATAAACCTAAGTTTATTTTATTTTGACAATCACTGGTAAACAATGTTTCCTTGCTACGAGCAGTTTTTTGGCGATATAACTCAAGCCGTTTAGTAGAAAAATGTAATATTCTCCGGAAAAGGCGCCGATTTCGATCAAAAAATGTATCGAATGAAAATCACCTAATTATGTTTCTGACTTGATAATCTACAGATAAAGGTCTCAAAATATATATATGTAAATTCCACATTGATCAGATATGTGGTTGACTCAGCACATTTATTTAAAGTTCCCTTAGTTTCATAGGGCCTGGCCTTAACAGACTTAATTAATGGTTCTTCATAATAAATTAACAGACGATGGACTTGATCCATGATATTCATTACAATAAAGAGGGCATGAAAAATATTTTTACTGGCTAATAATCCTTAATAAAATGTACGGAATTACTTTACCCTACAAAATTTAAAATAAAGACATTGTTTCATTATAGGTATAGACAAGACGTTATAAAGATGGTTTTTCATTTAAATTCTACATAGTATTTCATAATGTTAGTGATATTAAGAATATTAATTCTAAATTTAAATAATTTAAAAAATAAATAAATTAAACTACAATAATTAGATAAAATAAATAAATAAAATAAATAAATAAATAAATAAATATCTTCACACATTCCACACAGCACCATCTAGTTCCAAAGTAAGCAACTAATGCTTGTATTATGAATACCAGACAGTTGATATACTACACAGATTACTTTTTTTTGTAAATACATACATATTATAAATACAAAACATCCATGACTCAGGTACAAAAATAAAATGTTAACACATAAACATTTGCCCCTAGCGGGATTCGAACCCGCGACCGTTTGGTTAGCTAGGTTTACTAGCCACTAGACCAAACGTGTGTCAATTAGGTAGGAAAAAAGTAAATAACACAATAATTTACACATATACTCTTATAGTGTAGTGTAGGGCCTGTACACAGAGTAGGTACATTATGTAATGTCTTTTCATGTCGTTTATTTATGTGACAATATATTATGACAATATTTTAAACGTAATAAAAAAAGTAGTAACCTAATGACAATTTGAATATTTAAAAAAATATTGAGAATATAAAAGAAGGATACTCAAAGATTCATTGCAAATTACAAAATGTTATGCGATCAGCAAAAACAGGTGCTGAATAAATTTAATCTTTATTTCAATGGAGCAGAACATGAAATGCTTGGAATATATTTTGCTATTTTCTCAACTAGCTCGTAAACGACGGTCTCCGGATATGAAATTCTTGGAAACACAATGAGTAATGCCCAAAAACAAGTGGTTAAACGAAGCCAGATGAAATTCTTATGCTAATATAAGGGTTATTGCCCTTTATTTGGCAAGCATCTTAGCTAAGACAGGACCCGAGGATAATAAAATAATGCTGAGTCCTTATTTTCTTTACTCAAGTAAAAAATTAGGTACTTATCCATCAATTTTTGGGCACTTGCAACATGGGATCTTTCAGAAAATATTAAATTTAAAAATATAGTTGTTAAGTTTGGGTATGACAATTATAGTTGTTCGCAATTTGTGAAAGTATAAAATGAAACATCAACTTCAAAAAAATTCGGAATATACTATTGTCAGTTTATCTCAGTTTATCTATGCTAATGTTATAAAAAGACAGATTTTTATTTTTGTGTGTAATGAATAAACTCAAAAACTACTGGACCGATTTTAAAAATTCTTTCACCTATATAAAGCTATATTATCAGCTAGTTACATAGGATATATTTCATAAAGTTACGCGGACGAAGTCGCGTGCAACAGCTAGTATTAAGTGCGGTCCATGCAAGACACTTTTTTGTCACTGGTTTTAGCGGGGACTATACCAAATTTATCATTATGACGTGGAAGTTCTATGAACTTGAATATTTGACATTATGTTACCTATACAAAAAAAAGAAAAGAACTATACTAAAAAAAAACTAAAAAAAGACGCCTTCAATATAAAACGTATTCATTAACTTTTGGCATCTGTGTTAAAGCAACAAACAGCTCTTATTAATTTTGACTTGACTATGAATTTCATTAGTTTTAAACTTGCAAAGTTGTAGCTAAACAAGTTTAAATTCTTAATAAGGTTTCATGTCTTGGGAGCATCTTTTTTATTTCATTTTTAATTTAAAACTTTGTGTTCTAGCATTGTTTAAAGTCATAGATGTATTTTAATATAGCACGACTTATTACTGCAATATTATTGAACTCCGATTCTGCGACTTAACTTCTTAGTACATTTTGTATGTAAAATCGCTTGCAATGCTAATACTTTGCGATCATATTGAACCTATTAATAATAGGTTATTATTATTTGTTTGCATATAAGATCTGTGTGAATATGTCATAATCATCACGATCATGTTTTTTCCAAATTATACAAAAATGTTAAAAATGGTAAGAGGAAAAAAGTTTCAGATAAATATTGTATATTAGAAAAATTATTTTTACATAAAAATGCTCATATAACTTTTCTGTTAAAATTAAAATTAACAGAGTTGTAGAGGTTAGAAGATGAGAGTTGGTGAAATTTTAAAAAAATCTGTGTTCTGAAAAGTATCAAAAATTATCTTGTAACCTCCCTAATTCTGTTAATTTTAATTTTATGAAAAAAAGATGTTAAGTATATAAACATTTTTATTTAAAATTAATTTTCCTACAGTATTATTCATCTGAAACCTTATTGTCTAACTGTTACCATTTTGTATAATTTAAAAAAAACTGTTCTTGTTTCCACCTATTCTAAAGGGTTGAATCAAAAATTTCTTTCACCAATCGATATTACATATCTACTATAAACTTACTTCAGAAATGCCCTCGAGGGACTCAAATGTTTAATGGTTAATAAATGTTCCAAATTTCAGCTTTTTATACTTATTTGTTTTGGCTGTGTGTTGATATTAAATTAGGACAAACGATTTTATAATATAGCTTATCTTTTATTTCATGCCAATAAGAAAACTGACAAAAAAAAGTACTATTTGGTAAACGATATCAACTCATTGCTTTAGTAAATTGATTTTCTCTATACATTCTACGAAACTATAACTGGGGTTGAAGATGTTTTCCTTGCTAATAGAACGACAAACATTCACCGATGTGGAGGGATTGCCTGTCATCCGTCAAGATACCCTCTCACCCGGCGTTTCCCAGTGTTCCAAGGCCGCACGGCGAAATCGTATAAGTTGTTTTTTTATATTTTATTTTTTATAATTAACGTTATTTTTAATTTCATCCTTATTTCTATTTTATTTTAATATATTGCAATTTTTGAAAATAAATATTTCATTAGCAGAAAAAACTAGGCCTCTCCAAAGATGCACGGTCTTCTGTCCTTCGCATGCAGCCGCTTCCTGCGAAGGCTTCAATAATACGATAATAGGTCATCGATGTCATTATTCGATATAAATAACAATACATATTTGTTAAAAGAGTTCATCTTTCACGTTGCGTCTATGTGGGCTGATAATTATTCCACCAAACGAAAATAGTCATTAAACATGTGCAAATATTATATTATTAAGGAATTATTATATGTTTTTTTTTGTGTATTATAAATTGAAGTCGCTGACCGCGTTTACCTGTCTGTGCCTTTAAATATCCAAACAGATTTTGAATCGGTTTTCACAAATGAAAAGAGAGATCAACGAGAACAATTGTATATATAATATAATTTTCAGAAAAAAAAAATTTTTTTTCTGCACTCACTTGCTTTCAGAGATATCTTGTTTATATGCTCTATACATAATACTGAAACTAAATTGACGATTTTTAGAATTTTTTTTCTGTATGTATGTTCCTCCATAACTTTGAAACGAATTAACTGATTTTCATGAAACTTGGTAGATAAACATTTGGACTTACGTGACACAGGATAGGCTACTTGATATTTTTCAACGCGGACGAAGTCGTGGGCACCAGCTAGTAACGAAATAAGTTTATTTATTATTATTTTTTTAGAGATGAGTTTGCTCTTGACCAGCATCCAGCCGTGTAGCGAAGATGAGGCTTATGATGGAGCGAGCTTCACCAGAAGATGCCTATTCACTCGAACTTTGAAAAGATATGGGTTATATGAGCTCGGAAACACAGATGCCGGCAGGGAGTTCCAAACCTTTGGCAGTGCGCATTATAAAGAATGTTAATTATTATTAAATTTATTAATTATTATTTATTTTAATTACCATTAAAATATTTTTCTGTTGATCCACTTTGTTATAAAATAATATAATTGACTTAACTACTTTCGAAGCAGGCCTTATAAGCATTATATTTTGATTTTGAGATACATTTCTTTGCCTATTGGCTAGCTATCGGAGAAGCATTGATGTTTTCCAAACAATTTCTTATGTTGGGTAATGTCGTAATGAATTATACGATACTGGGGGAGTGTTGGGTATACTGATGCTTAACAGTGGGGAATTTGTTTTGTTTGGTTCAAACTCTTGTGAGAAGTTGGGGTTCCACAAATTTCTATTATAAGCCACATCATTTTACACTTGTATAAACAGGATACCAAGAATCCCAAGGATTTTTTTTTTCTAAAAGAAACAAGAGGAAATAAATAAATAGGAATTATCTTTTCTTAATACCTGAACGCTCGTATTTTTATTTTTTTATTTTTTATAATATTTCATTTTTTATTTTTCAGCTAACCGTCCACTTGATTGGTGGCTACTGTCGCCTATAACACAAGCAACGCCACGGCTTACGTACGCTGCCGACTTTCCCTGCCACTATTTTTCAGATCCATACTAGAGCCAACATCATTTATTATCATATTTAAGTACGAGTATATCATCATGAACCGACAACATATCATATCATAACCTTTTAAGCACAAAAAAGTTAGTACTATTCCCGAGGGATAATATGAAATTGAAAATAAAAATCCAACGCCTGACAAAAATATATGAGCAATATAGATTGAATTTATTGCTTTAACACCTAAAAATAAAGTAGCGGACGAAGTTGTGGACAAAATCAAGTTCATTATACTAAGAACTAGCGAACCACTCCCGGCTTTGCATGAAAAAAAAATTCAAAATTTTCTTTTTATAAAAACCATCCTCAGACTTCAACGAATATTTGAAAAAAAATCCGAATTTTCGAGTTTCATGAAAATCTGTTAATTCGTTTCAGAGTTATGGAGGAACATACATACATACAGAAAAAAATTCTAAAAATCGTCAATTTAGTTTCAGTATCATGTATATAGAGCCTATAAACACGATATCTCTGAAAACAAAGTAACTTACTCCATGACCGACCCTTACAGATTTATTATTAGTATTGATGATTACATTTGTATAGACAGATTATCCAGCAAATAATTTATATTAATTTTTTTTATAGTTTTTTATCGAACTACAAAACAGCAACATAATTTCTAAGCAATATAAATAAGTCCAAAGATAGTTTCACAACTGCAACATTGTAGTCAACGAAGTCACTCTTGTTGACAATATCACGTTGTCTTTTACATGATTAGTGCTAATAATAAGTTAAACACTCATATAAAAATAGGTATCCCGTTATCTCTAGAGATATTATCATAAGGCAACTAAATTCTGGGTGATACGTCAAATGAAATCTTTTAATTTTATACAATTTAACTTAGAATTAAACCTGTTTTGCTTTAAAATCCTTTCACATAAAATTACTTGACGTAATTAATAAACGTCCCATCTGATAAAAAGGGAAGAATTTCGCAATTATCACCCTTGACAGGCAACTTGATAACTTAATTGTATCATTAAGTTGTTTCTTGTCTAAAAGTTGATAGGTAAGCTGAATTGTATGAAACTATCTTTGTTTAACAAGTATTTGTTAATATCCTAGTTGAATTTCCAGAGCTCGATTTATATATTTCAAAGATTTACAAAATAAGGTTTGATGGTTTTTCTTTTTTTGCTTTATTTGTTTACTACTTCTTAATTATTTTGTTCTTATTAAGCTCACAAAAAAGCTGTACTCTTTTTTTTAGTCGTACTTTGTTTTTAATTAATGTAATTGGTTAGAAACGGTTTTATTTTATTTTATATACATGAAACTTGTACATGGTGTCAAATTAATCTGTCAATTAGTTATTAAATAAATTTTTGTATAAATATATCACTGTAAGTTTTCCTTGAAAATATATAAATAAATAATGTGATTTGAAATTTACAAAGAGAAGTAGCTTACTTCACAATATGTTTGTCATGTTAAAAAATTCATTAAATTTTTATTGTGCATATATTTTTGTCTTACGTAGAATTTTATCAACGCCGGACTCGCGAACATTACTTTTTTTCTGAATGAAGGGTACTCTATATCTTTTTCTGTATTCCTGAACAACTTTATATCAAATGTCATGATTATAGGTCGAGTAGTAATTAGAGCGCAAAGAGTAACTAACAAAAAAAAACTCAATTTCGTTTTTTTAATTTTAGATAGGATTACTTGTACAAGCGTTTTTTAAATATGAAAGAAAACTTTAACTTTTAAACTTTTAATTTTTTCTTCAACTTTAAGATTTTCTAAAGGTTTACTGTTAGAGTAAACTGTCATTATACTCTGCAGATGCATGCCATGTCGTCAGCTTGCCTGCCACTAGGCTAACACTGTTTTTTTGGGTTGGAACTAAACGAGAAAAATAAAAAAAAGTAGACAAATTAAAAACATGTTTGAAGACATGAAATTAAACATATACCTTTCAGATTGACATCCTTTGACACTGATGGTCATAGCTTCCCTATAGCTCGCCTATAGCCTATACTTAGATTGTTTTCAGATGTAGATATCTTCTGGCTGATAAGGAAGATGCATAATTATTGAAAAATAAACCTTAGATTTTGCTTAGTCCATTTATTCAAAATTCAAAATAATTTTATTTTCTCCAAACATAATATAGAAAAAATGAAAGCGTTAGAAATAAGCCTTAACATTTAAAATTTTAAGAGTTCATATATTTTCATTAAATAACACACTGATATTGTGTGTAAACACTTTTCTTAAACACAACGTCAGATAGTAAATGATAGTTAAGCGTCTTATCACCAGTTTTAACACATTATCTACATATTTTATTATATTGTAAGATGCAGCACACACAACATACCAGATTCTCATCGCAATAATTATGAATTTTATAAAACAGTTTTCTCACAATTTCATCTATTCAGCGGTCAAATGACAACATACAGAAGGCTTTTCATCAAGTAGGTAAGTTTCAAATCATGATTTTTTTATTTGTAAATTTACAACAATGTGTAAAGAAATAATTTCTGTTTTAAATATTTCGTTATATTAAAAAAAAAAATCTATCCGTATGTATGTGGCTAAATTTCTAAACTGCTGGACTGATTTTGATGATTTTTTTGTACACAGAACACACATTTTTTGTACATTTTTTTTGATGATTTTTTTGTGTGTTTTTTGTAATACACGTTTCAGTGTTTATATTTACTTATAGTTTGCGCTGCAATCGGGTTATCGGGTTCAGGTGGGTCCGCTAGTCTTTCATATATAAATAAAAATGAATCGCTATAATTATGTGTTACTAAGCGCAAAACTCGAGAATGGCTAGACCAATTCGTAATTTTTTTTTTTTCAAATATTCGTTGAAGTCCACAGAAGGTTCTTATCAATACTAATAATAAATCTGTAAGGGTTGGTAATGGAATAAGTTACTTTGTTTTCAGAGATATCGTGTTTATAGGCTCTATACATGATACTGAAACTAAATTGATGATTTTTAGAATTTTTTTCTGTATGTATGTATGTTCCTACATAACTGAAACGAATTAACTGATTTCCATGAAACTTGGTAGATAAACATTTGGACGTACGGGACACAGGATAGGCTACTTAATATTTTTCAACGCGGACAAAGTCGTGGGCACCAGCTAGTAAACAATAAAATGGGAAAAAATGCCCGGGAAAATTGCATCCGCGCGAAGCGGAGCGTGGAACGCTAGTTTTAAATAAATAATTAAATTTCTGAAACGGCTTCCTTAAAAAATTGATATTATTTTGTGTCAAGACACTATCTTCTAATTTTCATACATTTTATTAAATTAAGTCGCTGTACGCCTCTGTCTGTTTCTAACTAACTTCTTGCTTCCTGCTACCTTCTTCTAAATCGTTCAACAGGTTTTTTTCTAACGCAAATGAGGTAGGTTTATATATATAGTTTGGATCCGATCTAAATTTTAGGCGATAGGGATATGGGAATCTATTATAAATTAGATTTTTTATAGTAATTATAAAATATTTATGCTGAATTAAGATATTATAATTTTATTTATTGACAGATATGAATGAAATACATTTTACAAGCATCGGTGACTTTGCCCAAGACGAGGAAAAGTCATTCGAAGCAAAGTCATGTGAAGCAAAAGCGGTTATTCCTGGAGTATATTATCCCAAAAAAAGTAAGTTTATGAAATTTTTACGATAATCTTAACAATTTTTTTAGTGAAACAACTTGAATAAAATTTACTCTATATTTTATTTGACAACTTTATAATAATTATAAAAAAAATGTCTAAGTAGTTCCTGTACAATATATATTATTATCACACAGGATTTTTTTTTATATTTATAATGTTCATTTTTTTTCTCCAATTTCAGAACCAATTCATCGGTATCATTCATTGTCGCCGCGCCAGAAAATATTGCGAGTTACATCGAAAAATGGTGATTTTCATATTGAAAAACCAAACTTTAGCCATAATTTTTTCTCCAATGTGTTTATAAAATTAGTGGAATGTCGATGGAGATGGACACTTCTATGCTTTTGTCTCGCTTTCACTGCGGACTGGCTTCTGTTTGGACTAATTTACTGGACAATCTCTTACACTCATGGAGATTTAGATGAAGATCATTTGCCAGGCGTTAACGATACTAATTGGAAACCTTGTATCAGAAACATCTATGGATTAACTTCAACATTCCTATTCAGCATCGAAATCCACACAACACTAGCATACGGACGCAGAGCTGTTACCTTAGAGTGTGCGGAAGCAATCCTGGCTATGTGCTTTCAATGCATAGTCAGTTCTATTTTCCAAGCGTTCATGGTTGGAATCCTTTTCGCCAAATTTACACGTCCAAAATCTAGAACTAACACAATGTTATTTAGCAAAAATGCTGTCATTTGCTTGAGAGATCAGAAGTTATGTCTAATTTTCAAAGTGGGTGATATGAGGAAGTCGAGGATACTCAATATAAAAGCTTCAATGTATGTGATAAGACTGAATACAAGTTGTGAAAAAGTGAGTAGTTCTGAACAAATTAAGTTGAACGTATTTTTGGACGGTTGTGAAACGACTTTTTTTCTGTGGCCTTTGTCCGTTATACATGTAATTAATGAAAACAGTCCACTATACCACGTATCAGCTGCCGATTTGCTGTGTGGCAAGATTGAAATTTTAGCAGTTTTTGAAGGTATTATAGAATCGACCGGTCAGCCGGTGCAAGCGAGGTCCAGTTATATAGAAAACGAAATTCTATGGGGTCACAGATTCGTTTCAGTGGTTCATTACTGCGATGAAAAGGAATTATATAATGTCAATTTCTCCAAACTATCGGAAACCGAACAAGTCGATACACCTCTATGTTCGGCGTTTGAATTTGAAAGCGTTGTATCAGAAATATCATCATACTCAAATGTTTCAGATTAGATGGTTTATGTATCATTGTCTGCTTTTAAATAACCAGACTATTTAGACATCTATGCGATAACATCATACGATAGAAAAGGTCTAAAGTTTCGACTAATCCAATTAATCTCTCTTTAACTATATCTAATACACTGACATAGTTCACAGAATTATAAACAGATGCGTCTTCATCATTTACGAGGTGTTCTCGAACTTTGTAAGCTTATACTTCGGCGGATTGAAGAGCTACAACGTGAGATAAAGTGCTTTCAATTAATTATTAAAAGTTTGAAATAAGTTTCCACATTAATTTATTGTTGGATCGAGTTTTGAATCAAAATATAATGATTAAACTGAGAACTCTAGTTTTCATAATATGTCAGCACTTTCCATAAGTTTTAAATTCTCAATTTCAATGTATTATATAAACTTTCTCTAAAAGACATTTATCCTTAAAACATAAAACCTTAAAAAGATTATTTCAATAATAATTATTATTAGTGTGAAAAGTATCTTGAGTATATTTTATTGTCATATTTTTTTATGGAATATATATCTATATCATACAAGGTACATCTTAATAAGTACTTAAATTCGTCGTAGAAGTACAGTGATCATACGTTAAGGTAAAAGTCGAGCATACGAGCGAATCAGAAGCAATATCGTATGTGATTCCGACAAACGTGAACCATTATTATGGGCTAACCTTTATTCTGCTGCTTTGTCCACATTTACTGTCTGTAATCAGACATGAAGAGCAACTTTATCGTCTTAAGAACCCTTTCAGCTTAGGAGAGTATCCCTTTGAAGATACTTTTAAATTGAAATGGCCACAAAGGTGAAATCTGGCAAATGAAGAGGCGATTTGGTGCAGTTTATATAATACTAGCTGTTGCACCCGCTTTCGTCCGCATAAATTTATAAAATATAGCCTATGTTACTCGCTGATAATATAGCTTCCCAACAGAAAAAATGTTTTTCAAATCGGTCCAGTAGTTTCGGAGGCTATTTAATGCAAACAAACAAACAATCAAATCTTTCCTCTTTTAATATTAGTATAGATATATAACTTTAATTTTCGTTATATTGTATTATATTATGCAATAAACTGAATGGATAATAAATTTCTTTAAAAAAAATCTAAATTAACGCTGAAGACACCGACATCATATTTGCAAAAAAAAATTCTGAAGTTTTTTAATTTTATTTTTTTCTATAATTATAAGCTCTTACCTTAATTTTCAATTATATCCTGACTTTTTTTTCTAAGGCCAGTGAAATAATTTTCCATTTCTAAGGCCAATTAAATTAAATTAAATACAAATCCTGCAGCAAAAAAAGCCTGTGTTGCTACGTCAATAAATTTTACCAACGATCTGAGAACACTTTTAACGCTTATTTTCTTTCAAAAGCATCTGAAATGGACCCAGAAGACATTATAAGCGAGCGTTAAACAACATTAGGCTGCGTTTACACTCATGCTCTGCGACATTTAAGTACTAGTACTCTAATAGTCTTTTTCATGTTATAACCAGTGGCTAATTGTGCAGTGATTGTGTTGATCTTGAAGTTATGTGTGTTGTATATGTTCTTTATCTAAATACGTAAACCTCACAATTCATCCATCGTCAATATTTAACTGTGGATGATGTTATCAACAAATTTAAACGTTAAAGCTGTGGTGTCCTGTAAACGCCATCGGCCGCTCACATGATGATATCAAATTTCACCGTACCCAAGCTACGTGTTAAATACTTATTTCGAGTCATTACCAGTCTCAACATGGTCTAGTGTCAGTATAAATGACAAGTATAATGACCATAGGCTGTTTGTCGATTACTGTTGTGATCGAGACGTCGTACGCTGTAGGTATTGACAGCTGACGCTTCGCCTGCCGTTTAGACGTTGAGCGAAACATTTCTTTTTTGCTTCTATGGTCGGCCTACGGTCTCCTATTAAACGATATATCTCTGCTTAAATTCAAAAGTATCACAAATCAAAATTACACTTTTTTAAATGAGAGCTAATCGAAAAAAGTTAAATTATTTTTTGTTTATTTTTTCTTATTTATATCAAATATATGCATATTATACATCGTTAGAACTAGAAGTGTATTTTTAAGTAGCATTAAATGATTTAAGTACTTTTATAATAAACTGAATACTAGAGGAGATATAAGCATATAAGTTACTTTTGAATATATAAAAATATACTAAATATGGAATAAAACAACCATGTCTTATTGCAACATACAATATGAAGGATTGTATTTTTGCAATAAAAACATTTTTGGAATTTTTTGATTTGTGATACTTTTGAATGTAAGCAGCGATATGTGACTTGCGACTTCAGCGTAAATATACCGCTGAAGGTAACTTTTAATATAAAAAACATTTATTTTATTTTATTTAAAACCCGTTGTATCTACAGCCTTAAGAATACGTGTTGCTTTATATCCTCGGTACATACGGACTCGTAATTAGGGCGACGTGTCGTGGCGTCGGTAATATTTTACGTGACTGTACCTGCACCCCGGGGAGATCCCGTAATATTATTCCTAACTCCGGGATTGGAATTCCAAGTAAAAATAAAATAGGGGAAGTTTCGCTTATAAATAGCTATACTCAAAAAAAGTAATCTCTCTAACAAACACGTCGACAAAAAAATTAACAACTCTTTTATTAGCCAGTAATTCGCTTCATAACAAACTTCACACAAAGTTTCAAAGCTTATACGAGTATATTCCACATGGTATTTTGTAAACTGGTAAAAGTTCTGAACGTTTAAAGATAAAATTTTATGCATTTTTATCCAATAATAATTATGTTAGACACTAACATAAGAAACGAATATAAATGCTTTTAAAGTATTATAATATATGTTATTACATAATGTAAGGGCCAGTTTTATAAACGACATACCTTTTTCCCGTTCGTTACAGTGCTGGTAACCGAACGGTTAACGGTCCGTCAATAACGTTTACTGACGGTGGTTCTATAAAAGAAATTAAACATTCGGTAGCTGCCCGTAAAAATACGCCGAAGTTTATGAATATTGTCGATGGTTTCGTTGTAGTCTGTCAAGAACTGTCAAGTGTCGCATCACAAACACATTTATTTAAAAAAATAACAAAATAAATGATACGTAAGATAAACCAACCCTATCATAGTCAGTAACGAGCCAGTAAACGCTAGCTGTCAAATTATACTGTTGACTAACGAACAGTTGTTTATAGTACACTATATTATACTATTAGATCATTTTTTCGTCTATTTGATATAAAATTTAACTAACGGATCGTTATAAAACTGGCCCTAAAAGTATTATATGTAAATGTAATATAAATTTTGTTTAGCCTCAAATAAATAGTTTGAAAACTATACCTACTTACTGAAATATTTTCACATATTTTAAAAATAATTAAAAATGTACACTTTCATGCCTTAACATAGTCTATATTTTATAAAAAGTCACACGGGCGAAGTCCCGTGCAATAGCTAGTTTTTTTTTTTTTTTTTTTTTTTTTTTTTTTTTTTTTTTTTTTTTTTTTTTTTTTTTTTTTTTTATAGAGAAGGGTTTGCTCTTCGCCAATAACCAGCTGTGTAGCAAGGATGAGGCCTATCATGGAGCGAGCTCAACCAGAAGATGTCTATTCACTTGAACTTTGAAAAGATTTGGGTTATATGAGCTCGGATACAGACGCCGACAGGGAGTTCCAAACCTTAGCAGTGCGCATTATAAAGGATGTTTTAAAGCGCTTAATCCCAAAAAGAGGAATTTCGACAAAATGAGGATGGTAACCAACCGTACGTCTGTATGTCCGATGGTAGAAAGGGGAAGACTGTATAAGCTCATGTACCTCCTGAGCACACTCACACAAAAAGAAAAGATTTTTATGTTTGTGAATGAATAAACTCAAAAACTAATGGTCCGATTTTAAAAATAATTTTACCTATAGAAAGCAAGGTTTATCAGCTAGTAACATAGGCTATCAATCAATACTAATAATAAATCTGTAAGGGTCGGTCATGGAGTAAGTTACTTTGTTTTCAGAGATATCGTGTTTATAGGCTCTATACATGATACTGAAACTAAATTGACGATTTTTAGAATTTTTTTCTGTATGTATGTATGTTCCTCCATAACTCTTAAACGAATTAACTGATTTTCTTGAAACTTGGTAGATAAACATTTAGACGTACAGGACACATGATAGGCTACTTTTTTCTTTTTCAACGCAGACGAACTTGCGGGCGCCAGCTAGTATTTTATAAAGTTACGTGGGCGAATTCGCGTGCAAATGCTAGTAAACAAATAAAGAGAGAGGGTTTAAATGATAACAACGTGGTTGATTAAACAAACCATTAACAACCAGTTAAATTTCCCACAAAATCAATTCCACATAACAGAACCTTGTCGGTGTATGTAATAATTTTAAATGTTCAATTGTTGAGAGCTGAACTAATTTAGTTTCGGTCTTTGGTTTATGTTTTTAACGTGGTAAATTGATGCCGGCAGCGCTTTTGTGTAATTATCGGGCATTTGATTGTGTACTGTTTGCCTTCAAACATACCTAAATACTGAGTTCTGCTAACATTGTTTATGTATTTCAAAATTACTATGCCCCCGGTGGTAATTGTAAAATAAAATAAAAAATACAGACAAAAATATCAATGTTTGGATTGTTACTTTTTTATATACTACCTACTTACTTAAAATAAAATCGATAGGAGTGAAAACTTTGTATGAAAGTCTTTGTTCTTTGAAGTTAAAAACTTGAAAATTTGAATTAAAGCTAACGATCATAAATGAACAACGATTAAAAACACAAAACCACGCGTGCAAAGTCGCGGGCAGCAGTTAGTCTTCTATACTTATAAAATTGTTTGTCCTGACTATCAGCCATAAGTAGTCTAGAAAGGCGAAATTTGGAACATAGGTTTATTCTATAACGTAATCATCCTAGAAGAAGAATTTTTGAGAATTTATACTCAGCGCCGAAGTCAAGGGCGGGTTGCTAGTTAGACAAAAGTATATATTTATTATTAGCCGAATATTCGGCCCAATGCATGTCAAATACGAATTTTCGGCTGCACGGTCAATTATTTACTTTATTATCAATTATATTTCGGGCTGGTAAATTGTTTACTTTTGGAATATTTCATATGAATCATAATTAATATATTGTATTGTAAATATTGTAATAAAATCGAGTTCGTATGGCGACATCTAACGGTGACAACAGCGATTAATCGATCATGCGTCACCCATTCGAATGACTGCGTCAACGCAGTTTTAAGTGAAACTAATAGAGGTCGCGTTTGGGACTTGACCTGACTGCTTTGGACTTGACGGACCTGTTTTGGAAATCTCTAGAAAAATTAGACTTGACTTGACTTGACTGACTAGTCTCGGGATTTGCTATTTTTGATTTTAATTTCAATTTAGTCTTTTTTATTTAAAAAAGACTTACAAATTGCTATTTTTACTAATTACACTGGCAAAATCATCGGAGAAAATCTGATGGAGCCAAGACATTAAAAGAAGAAGAAGAAGAAGAAGAGGTCGCGTTTCTCTTAATTGATGTAGTAACAGTCCGAAAAGCTAATAAAGTTCATTAATATACGTACCTATGTATGTACAGCCGTGTTTTGAGTCTCTTTTTTTTATAAGGGGAAATCCGTCATGGATACCCACGGGACTGGGGTGGCCGGTGGGTTACGTCGGACTCTAACCGATTAAAACCGCCTTGTGGCTCCTACGCGCCATCTATGATGGGGGACTGGAGAATTGAATTAACGTCCATCCGGACCCCCACCAGCAGCTGTCCGTAGTCGGACCATTCGCAGAGAGCTTCCGCTCTCCTGATTAGGCGCAGAGTGCGACCTCAGCGCCTTGAAGAGACGCGCCGGAACCCAGCACGTCTCCCCTCGTTGACCGGTGTTGTGATGACGGCGGATGACCCCGCGTCCGCCGCCCCCAGGCGAAGCAGCACAGGCCGTCTATTGTCCATCTCTCGCAGCGGGCACTCAGCGAAGGGCTTCACTACTGAAGCACCTCTTTTTCTGCGGCACGAGTCGGAGGCCACTCCCACCTGAAAATCCGCCCGCTGCGATCCGCGCCGGTCCCTGCGCGCAAAACCGAAACCATGCCTCAGTCCGACGCACAATGACCGGTGGGTGCCGTCTCTCACAGGTCGCTCGACACCCGATGGGCGAAGTATGGAACCTCGGCCCAGCGGCGTAAAGGTTGGAGCCCCCAACCAATACTCCGCCACGAGCTTCGATGATCGAAGCCCGCTCGGAGTACACGCATGTGGGTCTGGTTAGTTCCCCAGCGACAGTCCGATCAGTCTAGCAGGCGCCGGTGGCCCATCCAGCACCTGCGACTGCCGAAGGTTAAGCCTCCCCACAACTTGCACGGTCCTGACCCACCTAGGGGGGGAAAGTCTGACCTGAGGCAACAAAATTTACCAAAAGTCCCGTGACTTTGAGACATGTGAGACGTCCCGGGACTTAAACCCTAATCTCAGCAATACAATGTGATTCTTTAAATTTTTAGTGGCATGGCTTATAGCTTGGCATGACATTAAAATTGAGCAGCCCATCTGGCGACAATACAAAAGGCCGCCATGAAATAACAGCAACTGGTGTGTTTTGTTTTGCAGGATACAGCCTCCATTGCCCTTATCCTAATTCGGCTACTTTTATCACAAAAAAATAATTAAAAATTGCATAATAAATATTCATTAAAATATATATATTTCATCACACACATGTATAAATGTCATTAATATTGTGAAGTCAATTCCCGCTTACGACGAGGAATTTCTAACTTCATAAGCTTACCTATAACTAAATCGCTCTATAACTCTTTTGCTCAATAAAAAATAATGGACGGTTGTTTCGTTATTTATTTTCTTTTTAAGTTTTTATCTCAGTAAATTAAGATTTGTCATGCAATTCTTTTTAATAATGAAAAGTCAAATATTAAATATGCACAGTTTAACAGTGGCAAGGAACACTGCGTTTCGCGGTCATAAATTGAGGATTTCAATGAAAAAGTATCGTATGCCAAAGCTCATTTCCCTGTAACCTCCTTAATTCCTTATCCATTATCCTACTTTGGTCAGTAGGATAATGGATAGGATAAGGGGATAATGGATAGTAGTATAATCCTACTTAATGGTGGTGGCAAGTGAGCGGTCCACCATAGTTAAGCTAGTTAAGCTATAGTTAAGCTTAAGCTTAATTAAGCTTAAGGAAGATATAGAAAAATGGGCTCTGGCATCCCTTACTCACTCACCGAACACACATGATGTTATTTCACGGTGGTACGGAAACGATGTGCCGCTGCCACTACTTTCCAGATCCAGACAGATCGCAAGCATCTAAACCACTCGTCCAATTAACTCATCCGTATTGATGATTGTAAATTAAATTATATCAGTCCTGTCCATTTGTTTCTATATTGATTGTAGCGCAGCACTAATAAAATGTCACGCGACAAACTATCCCCAACTATGGCGTATTAAACTATTTCGTTATAGGCATACCTTTGAAATTATCTAACTTGTCAGCTATAATATATTACTATTCATGTTTTTGTTATACCACATATAGAGGTTAGCTTAACAGTGGTTAACGAACTTCCATGACATAGATGAAGTTGTTGTGAATTTTTTAAAGAATTTTTACTATCCTCTGAGTTGTTGCAAATTAACCAACAGATTTTATCGCAGTTCTTACAGTCGCTGATGCAGTATCTTCAGGTAAAACTTTTATATTGTAAACTACTTTAAATATATTTAAATTTTATGCAGTTAATTTTTGAGTTTATATTTGTAATTATTTGTAACGACTTGAATGATCATTATGTAGGTACTTATCAACTTCTACAGATACGTTTGTATAGGTTATTCAGGTGCTACAGATAAAACTTAAAGTCTGAACAAGCTTTAATAATAATTACAAATTTCTATTAAAATTTTAAGTTTGGTATGCAAACCACAGTGACTTCTATAATCTAAACACGTCAGCCTAAATATCTGATGGCAAGTATGCCCTCATCTTTAACCTATACATATATCTCCTACCATCATTTTTGTGATTGATAGTTCCATAACAATCCTATATGCTTGGCTTCATACCAATGTATGAGAAGTATGCCTCATTACATAATCGTATAAAAAACCTGGAAAATACATACAAGCAATGGAGACACTTGATATCAAAATTCTATCTTGAAGTAAGTTATGTAGGTGAGGGTAGTTAGCAATAGTCGTTTCAGCCCACTAGAGTGAGATGGCATATGTGACTGATTCAACGTCCACTTTTCAAGGAGTTACGAAAGCCACTAGTAATTTTTTTTTTTATTTTTTTTTTAGGGGCTATTGAAACTACAATAATGTTAAGACACATATAGTACGGAGAACCGACAGTCACTGAGGCCGCAAGGAGTGGAGACCACGGACCAGGAAGCACAGCATAGGACATCCACCCGCAAGGACTATGGAGTTTGGAGTAAACGCTGGATCTGATCGGTTCTACTGGAAATTTATGGGAAATCCCTGCGACTAGCAGGTGAGGAAATGATGATAAAAGGGCCCACACACGTCCCTGCAATCGGTGGCAATATTGGGGCAGTGGTGGGGAGCCCCCTAAATCGCGCATTTATTTGATTTCGTGCGGAGACATGGCGACTGATTTTACAAACTCTACTGTAATAACTGCACCACAACAGTTAAAGGGACTGGCGCGGAAATGACGGAATTTTTACTCATTAAAAATAAAAGTATTAATAAATAATTTACTTTCCCATAATAATACAATAAATAAATTTATATGTTATATACCTACTAAGTGAGGTTTTATTTATTACTAGCTGATGCCCGCGAGTTCGTCCGCGTAATGAACATAAAATATAGCCTATGTTACTCGCTGATAATGTAGCTTGATAGACAAGCGCTTTGTTGCACGGTCGGATTCGCACTCAGGGTCGTGGTGGAGTAGTGGCCGATTTTACCCCCACTACCACTCTCCCAATATTGCCACCGATTGCAGGGAAGTGTGTGGGCCCTTTAATATAGAAAAATATACAATTAATATAAACTTATATCGGAAAAACAAATTTGTATAACGATAATTTACACTGTCTACAAATAAACAACTTTTCTCGGGAACTTAAGCACACTTAAATATATATCCGGTTTTCGGAGTACCGTTAGCCGCTAATTATCCTTTTTAAGAGGCTCGCTGTCCTCTTCAAGTTAAACACTTTTAACCTACAAACTTTTTCTTATTCGTATTTTTTTTATTCGTCCTTTTTTTAACTATTATGTTATGAACAGAAAATTTAATCATTAATAAAGTATAATAATTAAAGGTAGATTTTATTATTTTATTTATCGCCAGAGAAAATTTTGCCATATTTACACTATCTTAGATAACACATTTCTGAGGTTATACACAAAAATATTTAACCTCAGAAATGTGATTTCATAGTAATGGAATTTTAGCTTATAACGTTCTCTCTGTATAAAATATACTTACTAGTTCGTGGAAAATGTTAATATCTTTATTTAAATATGAATTTTTCTCTTTTTCATAACTTGTTGTTTTTATATTAAAAAAAAAAACTTAATGACACACTTCCTACAACTGCAAAATAAAAGCATTCAAAATAAAAGTGTAAAAATATATTAAATTGTATTTTAAGAATTTAATTGGAATAAATCATAACTGTAAATTACAATATAAAGTTTTTTGTGTGTGAGCGCACTTGTCTGAATGATCGAAATGATCTTCGAATCAATCGATTACCGTAAATAATATATACTATAAAGTATAATACATAGAAATGTTGATCCACGAATGGTAAGTCCATTTCGTTTAGTAAATGCATGTGGGTGCATTAGAAGGATGCATTTTACGATGCGATGCGGACGGCTGTCACGACGGACGTGCCGAGTGCACATCCCTCGCTACGGTGCGCATACATCCTTACATACCTACTCCACTTATAGATATAACTACCACTTATAGATTCGCAATACCTAAGTTATGCCTAGCTTTTTCTCGCGGCTTCGTCCGCGACCTTAGATTCTTAGAAATAAAAGGTCTTATTCTTAGAAAAAGAATAAATTATGAAATTTATTTATTTGACGACACGTTTGGTCTAGTGGCTAGTAACCCTAGCTGTTAACCACACGGTCGCGGGTTCGAATCCCGCTAGGGGCAAAGATTATGTGTTAACATTTTACCTTTGTACCTGAGTCATAGATGTTTTGTATTTATAATATGTATGTATTTACAAAAAAAAGTAATCTATGTAGTATATCAACTGTCTGGTATCCATAATACAAGAATTAGTTTTGCTTACTGTGGAACTAGATGGTGCTGTGTGGAATGTGTCAAGATATTTATTTATTTATTTATTTATTTATTTATTATTTATTTATATAACAATTTTGAAAACTATACTTATTATACAGTGTGTCCTCACCGAATATCAACGCACAGCCAAAACTACTAAGTCAAGAAAGCTGAAATTTGGAACATAGTATAATATATAAGTAAGTATTTATATTATAACGTAAACGTAGCGAATGCGAAGAAAATATTTTTGAAAATTTTATTCTATACGAAGCCTAGTTTATAATAATTATTCAGAGTTTACACTAAAATTAATATATTAATATATAAAATAAATATACTGTTTTTTTAAATAATTTAGATACATTTAATGTTAACATTGATTTCAACATTTCACCTTCTATGATTGAATCTAAAAAATAAATGTAAAAATAAAATTTTATTATAAATACGTGATCCGTCTGCTGAAAAGTCTCGTCGTGTACTTTACAAGTACTTTTCCATATCTTGCAACGACTTTTTAATGTTCCAAATGTAACACACTTTCTGAGAGCGAACATTAGTGGCAGCAATTCGATATTAAAACTAAATCGATAGGAATTCAGTCTGGATTTAGAAATTGTTAAAGAATTCTTGCTGCGTTCTGAAAACTTTAAAACTGAGAGAAAATAAATTTAATTTAATTTTGAAATGTTTCTAAAGTTTCCTTGGAGCGATGTTTAGATTGAAATAAGAGCTTCTGTGCTGCCGTGTTACAAAGTCCGTGACTACGATATATAACATATTTGAAAAAAAGAAAAAAAGAAGACGATAAATCTGGCAACCAGTTAAATCTAGTTCTATCTGAATCTAGTTAAAGTTTATGCTATAAATACCTGCTGCATGTCAGTTAAAATATATAAAATTAGCTAGCCACCCTCGACATCGCACGGATGCACTTTTTTCTGCTAATTATACAAACAAACCTTCTTCGTTTAGCGTTCTTTCCATTAGTGAAAACCGTATCAAAATCCGTTGGGTAGTTTAGATGTAGTTAGTGGAGAAACAGAAAGAAGCGGTCAGCAACTTTGTATTAGGCACTGTTTACACGTACCGCAACCACACCACATTGCAGGGACAAAAAGTGATCAAGCAGTGGTTACGTGTGAATAGTGTCGTTGCAGCATTTTGCAGTTAAGTTGTGGTAACTACAAAACGTAGATGAGGTTGCGTTGTGGCTAGTGTTTGCAGACAGACAGATCGACTTCGGCTTTCGTTAGAGGAAACACGACTTGACTGAACGAACTCATGGACTTCGGAGAGGAAAATTTTTTGTTGCTATCCTTGTTATAGCTTTTATTAAGAATAAGAATAAATCGATGTCAGCGTAGCGTACACGCAGTGTGGTTGCGACGACGCAACTTTGTGTTTGCGAGGTGTCGCCAGGTAGTTGCGTTGTGGTTGCGATGTTATCGGTACCGACCACACGGTTGAATTTGACGGCGAAATGTGGTCCGTGTGAATTAAACTATTCACTTTCATGCAAATTAGCGCCCGCCCACGTGTTGTGGTTATTGTACATCTGAACAGAGCCTTATAAAACGCGCAGGTCCTTGTACAGCTCAGCGCCGACAGGAAACGCTATTATTGACCTATCTGCGCCGTGAGAAGAAATCCAGCCTTACAGTTTTGATATAATCAGATACCTATTTGCACGCCGTAATTGGTGGGAAATAAAACCCGTCACAAACGTAGCTATAATATATATAAATATACCGTGCTATAATATATATTACGGTATACGTTGGTGACGTCATAGAAATATATATTATAGCTGCGTGTGTGGTCACTTCAATAATTGTTAAGAAAATATATCGTAATATGCCTTGCTATAATTTATATTAATATATATTATAGCTACGTGTGTGACGGGCTTAAGACACTTACCGCCAGTAGTCACCCAGGCAACCTTTAAATTAAAAAAAGAGATGACAAGAAAACAAACAACCAGAAGTATAATCAAGACCGCGCCAACAAAAGCGTATACGAATACGAAAAAGAACCCTTAACTTTATCTGTTATTGCATTAGTGTAAAATTTATAGATTCTACAGCAAGTAATCACTAGTAGGCACTCATAAATAACGATTCCGTATACTAACGTACAGGTCGTTATTGGACCTATATTTCAACTCACGCTACGCAACCATTCTATATTATTAATGTGATATGGTCCATAGATCTTCGGAGCTAACAGCGTCTTTCGTTGCGGAACAAAGATAATATGTCGTATCGAGTAGTTATAGAGCGATACAAATATAAATATCTCACATTTTTCACTTGAAACTTAATCTAATATATAAAATTCTCGTGTCGCGGTGTTTGTTGCCAAACTCCTCCGAAACGGCTGGACCGTTTTTGATGAAATTTTGTGTGCTTATCGGGTAGGTCTGAGAATCGACCAACATCTATTTTCCATACCCCTAAATGTTAAGGGTGGTACACCCCAATTTTTTTTTTTTGCAAAACAACGTTTACCGGGTCAGCTAGTAAGTTAATAAATTTCACTTTTTTTGATGTACAATTTTACATACTTACTTAAATATAACAGTTACATAAGGACAATTTGTATTATGAATATCAGGATTCCATGGTAACATTAAAAAAAAAAAACCTAATATTTTACCTGTCTCCATTTTGTAGATTCCGTAGTTTCCGTAGCCAACAAAAGTTGTCGACATAGCCAAAAGAATGAGCAAGTTGAAGTGGCAATGGGCGGGTCACATTTGTAGCAAAGCGGATAAGTTAGGATAGAAAAGTTGTGACAGGGACATGATAGGCTTTGCGGGAAACGGCTGGATGCTCAGTGCAGAGGACCGTTCGTGGTTGCTAGCTTTAGGAGAGGCCTACATCCAGCTGTGGAGAGACACAGGCTCATGATGATGAAGGTTTTGTAGATTGCACCTTGAGCTTTTGAAATAATGGTTATGTCAGAATAAAAAATCCATGCTAAGCCGGGGCGAGGTACTATTTCTTTTGAATACCTAATTTGAATATCTGCATCATACAATCTTCACTCGTGCGAGTTGAATTAAGAAAAAGCTCCCTTAAAATTAATTTTAGTTTAAGACCTATTCTGCAAATTGCAACTAAAAGTCTCACTTGTTTCAGTTACTTGTACTTGTTCTGATGAAAGCTGAAGTAAGCGTTCCTTAGTTCCACTTCTCTTTTCATTACTATTTTAAATATGTCATAGGTACTTTATATAGGATAAGTAATGGAAATCGGCCATATACCTTATACCTTACTCACTTACTAAAAAACAATTAATTACGCCTGATTACTCACGCTTGATTTTTTTCCCCTGATTTCTTTATTACAAATAAGGTCTGATAACTAACTTACAAATCCACAAACGTGTTTGGAAAAGACAGAGATGAAAATACAGTCAAATCAGTATCAAAGGAAATACAGATCCCATAAAAGTAATCTTCCAATTGACAGAACACCAAACATCGCCGTTGAAGTCATATCGATCTAACGGAAGCCCCTACATAAATTCAACGGCCAAGACAAAGAGCAGTCCAACCAACAAACCGAAGAATCCGTTCATATCTCCCAGACACTTGATATTTTATACCAGTGCGCAATAAAATTCACAAGTTCTTCCCTGTAACGAATGGTGGCGATAAATCTCTAGGCCCGATCTCGATAATGTATAGATAGATAGATAAATATTGTTGAAAGCAATATCTATATGTCCGGAGTTTTACCGAATATCCCTGTGCAACGGAGCGTAAATCAAAGTGTTGGAATATTTCTATGCAATACTTCTAAAATTGTTTACATTTATAACCGCACCGGTGTATTTTTATTCCTTACATATAACATCTGGCGGCAATAACCACTACTTTACAATGCAACACCTTGAAGTAAGAAGATTTCGTGAGAAAAATATGTCACAGAATTCACCTATCCTCACCTGACTTAAAAATATTTTTTATACTAAAGCGTGGCTAACGATTAAAATTTGGACATTTGATCCTTTTTGGCCACCGTCGGAAGGTTAAAAATTAAAACTAGATAATTTTTGTCCCTGGTAGTGTGACAGATACAAAACACATAATCAATAAGTTTGCTCCACAATTTGTATATATACTCCATAAAAGACTTAGCCAACCGGACTGTGTGCCAGAGGTTCCATTCCCGACAGGGCCAACTTATGCAAAAGAACTTTACATAGTTGACCTAGTCTGGATCTGGACCTAGTGGCAGGGCAGACTGCGTTTCACAGTCGGTCGGCAGCGCGAAAAAAACTTGCCAACCCAAATCTCCCAACAAAAATAACTTTTGCCAGGAACAATGATTGCTTTAATATACAAGAAAATTAACAATTTTCATAATATTCTAAAGTTAAATAAACACGAGTTGAAATCTAAATTGAGAGAATAGCTCCTTGAACTTGATTATGATAAAACTGAGAGTATTTCAGTTTAAATAACATTAAATAACATTTAAATAACATCAGCTACCACGGCGCGGGGCCATTGATCTCTAAAACACAGGTAATCCTAGTTTGGAGGTCAGGTGACTATATTAACTACCTAGCTATGTTCTGTAAGCTAAGCTTAGTGATTGCAATTAAAATGTTTTCAAACTGTTAATTAATATTATAGTTCCTTAGCCATTTGTTTGTAAGATCATGCTTGTAAGATTTATGCAGTAAATATTTTTTCATTTTCATTTTCAGTACATGTGGCGTTGCTTGTGTTTTATAAGAGACGGTAACCAACTACCATCTATATATATAAAAATCTCGTGTCACGATGTATGTTCGCGATAAACTCTGAAACTACTGAACCGACTTTGATCAAACTTCATAATTATTTGTTATTTGGTCCAACTTAAAAGATAGGATAGTTTATATCTCATTTTGTTTATTATTTTTTTTTGCAAATTATATAATATTATTAACATAGCGCCATCTGTTGATACTTATTCAATACAGCAATTATTTATCTGTGAGTTCCATAAGGTTCTCACAGATGGCGGTTTAAAGTAATTTATCGGCTGGATTGAGTAAAAAATTGCACCCGTGCGAAGCCGGGAGCGGGCCACTAGTTATTCTATGAGTCTATGACGCGCAGGAGCTGCAACCCCAAGTTAGTCTAAATATTTTCCAATGCAGTTTTTATACTAATTTAACTTGCTATAACTCCATCAACTAATTGCCAGAAACTTTCCCCGAGATGTGAAACGCCTGAAATCTATTTCAAAATAAATAATGACAACGGACATCCAATTAAAATAACATTATGATTAACATTTTGTACACCGTACATTAACTGAAACATGGAACTATGTTGTTTTATCATGTTTATTTGAAATAAACAATCTAGAAGACGAGAAAACAACGTAATGTTGTCCCAAGCGTAATCTAAATCTTAATTTTTCTCGGACCTTGTTGGTTCTGGTTGGGCGACGTTATTACCCTTATGTTTACTTTAAGCTTGCCCTCAGACATATTTGTTTTGACCAAGTTATTTATCTGCAAGGAACGAGATCTGTCGTCTGTTTGGATAGGGTGTTTTATAATGAGTTTGTCCTCAACAGAGATGCTTTAAATAATGAATAGAACTCGCATAAACTTGAAACTATATTTTTAACCCTCTTACTTGTATTTATTTTCAAAAATGAAGTGCTACAAACAAGCCGATTGTAAAGGTTGAATGATGAAAGTACGCTATCGACCCTAATGGGATGAGACTAGGATTTTGGTCTTTAGTTATTTCTACTAACGCATTTTTGTTTGTAAGTTCACTGCCATCAGCTGAGTTGATGACCTTTAATTGTAGAATGACAGCCAATCTAGCGGCAGTAACCACCCTCTTATAGAACAGCACAGGGAAATAACAGCGCGATGTACACGTGTACTATTGGGTTTCGGTGAGTAATTAAAGGATGCCAGAGCTCTTCATCTAGTTTCTTCTTATTTTTTTTTTTCATCAAGGTCCAAACGGGTCTTGCAACCTTTGCAACCAAGGCGTTGCTTGTGGTGAAACATGACGGATGTCATCCACTCAGCCTACTTGCCGTCTTCTACGTACACAATATAAGTGTCCATACAATCTGTGACAGGATCTTGTACAATTTTTAAAAAATCACAATCATCTCTTTTTTGTTAATATTTGGTTTTTCCATTATTATTTATGTCTGCGTTGCGATTAAGTTTTTGAATTAAATGTTTTAAAAACATTATACACCTACCCATCTCGGTGTTGCCTTATTTTTCTTTTTCTCCGCTCGTATAATTTTTATTGAAATTTTGATTAAAATTGTAAAAGTTTAGTAGAAACATGGGATGGTTACGAATGTGATTACAATTTAAATAATAATAATAACATAGAAATTTAATTTTATAATAAATATGTAAGTATGACGTTTAAAACTCAAAACTTAGTTGTTAAAACGATTAATATTTAGTACTGTTTGTTATATTACCTTTTTTCTCAACTACAAATAAACCGAACTTCACATGACGATGTAACGATGAATAAAACTTACAAACTTAGAAAACTATAGACCTTTAAAGCTCCGCTAAAAACTACGCCAAAATTACAAATCCACAAGACTTCAATGAAACGTCCATATACTAGAGATCAATGACTTTTTTTTTTCAGATGGTTATTTAACAGTCTGACTTTTGGGCACAAATTTTTCACTGAATGCTTAGCTTAGATAAATGCTGATTTGCAGAACTTTTTTATGAGCAAACACGCTTAACTTGACGGTAAGCTGTTACCATCCAATATAAGTAAAAACAATAAATTTATATGTCCACAGGCGACTTCAATTCAACACTGTATCTGTATGAGCAGACTTCCGTTCAAATCAAATGGGCTATCACGGAGGTATATTTAGTTAGATTCATTTCAACTATCGAAGAAATGTTTTAATGAAATAAACTGATAGTGTATTAGAACACATAATAAGAAGAATATCTAACACTGATTTTACTTGATTTTATGAACACAGAATAGTGTTTCTAACGTCGACAGTGCGCCGGCTGCGGTTTACTGCAAACCTGTCCAACTAAGAATCCAAAGACGGGCAGTAGTTTATTGAAGTTTATATCTTACTATTTTTTTTATATTTTCATTTAATATTCATAGGTAGGTTAGGTTTGTATATATTTTAGTTGAATTTTTATATAAGTACCGAATTTAAAAATAGAATTAAAAAAAAAGTGTACGAACTTACAAAAATCATAAAAGTTACCCAGAGAATAATTAAAAGAAGTTTTATTAATTTTAAATTGTATTTTTTTTTGTACTTTTATCGAGAACCTTACTTTTTTTGGATGAAAAGTATCCTCTTCTGTTGAGTAGTTAAGGCGTGAGGAGGTAACAGAGTAAGTATTCACATTTAATAATATTAGTACGAATGATTATAAAAAGAATAATATGAGTACTCCTTGGTAAGTTGACAAGGATTTCTTTTATTTTCATATAAAGAACTTTTATTTTTTAAGTAGGTACGTCCATTAATTTAATGCTGTAGAAAGATTGGCTGCGGTTCCCTGCTAGCTGACAATTCGCTGTCGGCTAAACTCGTGCAATCGAGAATTTGTCTCGAACCGAATTTGTGGACTTGCGAATTTGGAAGCCTTATTCGGTTCCATTCTCTAATTTACGTCCATGTAATACAATTAAGGTTTGATCATCTCACACACAGGCCAAACATTATAGCTAAATTGTCAATATTATCTTCGGTAAAGCTAGTCTTGTGATATGTAGGTATTGTTTTATCGCGTGAAAAACATAACTTAATCTCTAGCATAACTGCTATGCACCTTGAAGAATTTGAAGAATACTTTCACTATTTGAAAGATATAATATTGTGCCGCTATGTATATATCATCAGTCAATACTAATAGGTAATAAATCTGTAGGGGTCGGTCATGGAGTAAGTTACTTTGTTTTTAGAGATATCGTGTTTATAGGCTCTATACATGATACTGAAACTAAATTGACGATTTTTAGAATTTTTTTCTGTATGTATGTATGTGTGTTCCTCCATAACTCTGAAACGAATTAACTGATTTTCATGAAACTTGGTAGATAAACATTTGGATGTACGGGACACAGGATAGGCTACTTAATATTTTTCAACGCGGACAAAGTCGTGGGCACCAGCTAGTGCGATATAGTATATAGTACTATATAGTAGCGACCCGCTCCCGGCTTCGCATGGGTGCAATTTTGTAACGGGTGGTGGGACGTGGGCAAGTCATGGTTGCATCAAGCGAGTCCCGTCGTCCGGAGCGATAGTGCGAGACCGCTTGAATTTATTTTCTGATTTAATTTAACATAACTCCTAAGATATTAATTCAAATTGTATAGTCAGTACAGGGCTATTATATATGTCTGAAATATTTAAGGTAACGTATGCAATTTGATAATTATTAATACTGTATTCGTCTAAATATCAGCTTTTGCAAATACCACATAAATGTGATAATTATTTTAGAAGTTAGAAGGGGTAAGCTATCTTTAATAGATAAACATAATATGCTACCACGGACTTTTTTGTAGACCTATAAAAGAGAAACAATCACAATGGATTAGGCAGCGTTTTCGATTAAAACTCCCAGACGGCTTGATTTTTTTTTCGTAATATTCAACAATCATCGTCATATTTCAACCTATTTATACAAAACCTTAACGAATTAAATATGGTATGAAAAACCGTTCAATAGTTATTGACATCATCGTGAACTTCATACATATGTACATACATATATACACAGACACAGCACACAGAGGCGTATTATTTCGTTAGTATTAATTTTGTATGTATTTCGTAGCATCTGTATCGACCGGTGGCCGTAGATTATGACGTCATAAGGTTTTAATTTCGTAGCATACACGAGAGTAACTCAATGAACACCCCTTTCGCACTGTTATTATGGTATAATTTTGAGGGAAAAAAAAGGTTTTCTCGGGCGTCGTGAATTTTATGACTTCATTACTTATTTATTACATTTCTAATACTAGTTCGCAAATATTGTTTTTTTTTTTAATTATCTTATGGTATTTTGGGGCTTTTACCTTAGAAAGGCATGTCAGCCCCATCATCCCCTAAACTAAACAAATATTGTTATAATAATAAATAACCAAATAAATAACGCTATAATTATTACCGCATTACATTTGAATGTTATAACAATGTCGTAAGATTTTAAGAATAAAGCCAAGGAGACGAGAACCCCGACAATAACAACAGCAAAGTAAAAAAAACCGGGCTCTCTGTCCTTTTCCTTCAAACGAAGCGGTCGGCGCTATCTGTTTCATGGTATAGGAAGCCATCTTGGGAACCACTGAAAGTTTGTTTACATTCTTTGCGTTGTCTCGTTGGCCTTGCTTTAGTGCAATAGCGATTGATATTATATGATATTATATTGTCTGCTAGCGTTTAAAATAAATTCTTAATAAATGATTAAGAACTTATATTTAATATAGACGTAATAATAAAATATATACTTTCAATGACACTGGAAAAGGTTAAAAATACGCATTATTTGTAATAAAACAAAAGTAACGCCACCGGCTTTGGTGACCAAAAATTTCAAGTTACCCATTTCAAGTATATATTGCAACCTATCGACGGTTGCAACAATAAAATATTTTATACTTACTCGATAAATAACGTTAACAGTGTTATGGTGTTTAATTTCTTGATAGCGAAATTATAATCAGATGGCCTTGAAGCACAATGTTCAGCGATTGCAATCAAAATTTAATAAGGCGGGTAAACCCGCAAGTCAAAGAAAGTTAACTACATTTTAAATTATGACTTGATCTAGGTTATCTAGTTAGAGATTCTTAAACAATATTTTCGTTAAAAATGAAAATTTTCTGAATAGCAATCATGCTATTATTTCACGATGATATTCTGTAAGCGAATGGTTACTTCCGCCAGACGGAGTGGTCACTTAATGGCTACTGAAGACGGTGTTCTCTGGCAGTGCCAAAAACAAGCTACCTTTATAAAATCTCAGTCAGACCTATTCCCCTGAAAGCACTGTTTTCGCCTTTATTGTAACATGTTTTTACAAAATTTATTATCTTGTATATTTAGAATGTTCAGCAAACTTGCATATTTCTCTTACGAAGTTATTAACTCTAGCTTGCAATAAACAAAAGTGCGTCATATTTTTATAGCGGAATTAGGAGATGTTAGAGGACCAGACAACAAACATAATACACTCTGTCGCTTCGTTCAAAAATGAACTCTAATGCCTACAACACAAGAGCCAAGTAATGCAATTGAATTGTCGACTGTATTGTGTTTATGGTATGGTTTATTAGGGGAAATATCCCTTTTTTATGAGGTAAGAATGGCAGGGCTTATGTATAGAGTTGGATATTAAGCAGGTTTATTTAGTCGTATGTTCGCAGAATCGGTTGTCTCATGGAAATCTTAGTATGTCTTTTAATACTTCCCTTCATGTGGTTATAAATGGAAGTTGTTTGTTATATTCTGTAATAATATTGAGTAATTGTAGGCAACTTGCCTCAATAAAGATTAAACTGTTATTAGCTTATTGGTAAGATTTTTTTTTTTAATCCGTAGGAATCAGTTTTCTCAGTATTTTTCCACGCACAATAAAAGGTATATATTAAACATAATTCTGTAGGTTCAAATTATATGTTACTATTTGATTTCTTGGTAATTCTAATGATCAAATAGCGACTTATGCCTACACTAATAATTGATCCAACCATTACTGGATCATTTGCCAAAGGTATATGTTTATCGGGTAGCGTGGGAGATCTAAAAGCCTTTCAAGAACTCAGGAACGTGATAACAAAAAGGAGATACCTTACTAAAAGTGATAGAGTATAGGTATACAAAATTCCTCAGTATCGGGAGAAACAAACCATAAAGTATATTTTAAATTTCAATTTAAAAAGTAACGCTAAACAAGGTAACACCGATGAGTGCAACGTAAATTTTCGCCATAAACTAGATGCAACAATATAAACTCTGGTTAAGTGCTGTGTCGTTAAAGTTTCGGTTAACTGTTTAGAGTGGTTTAATCTACAACACGTTACAAGGTTGCAAAACTAAGAATTTCCTCTAATGACGTAGTTCAACTTTAACTATCTATATTACTTTCTAGAGTATTCGGAACTTATATGAAAATCGCCATAAATTACTAGTTTATTTACAAGATATTTCACATGGAATTGTGTGTCATACTTACAAACAATATTACAAACAAATTTTAATAATTGTAAAACATGTAACACAGGTTTACCTGATAACATAGGCCCGTTCAACGTGCAGGCTGATAGACTTGGAGATAGGTGGATACCGTCGCTTAGTAATATAAAAAAAAGCTACAGGCGTACATTTGTATGTCAACCTTGACAGGATAAATAAATGATGAACACACAAACTCTTAAATCATGGTGTTACTTTTCCTACACTTTTTCAAGTTCGACAGAATTTCCTCCAATCAGTACACCTCTACAATATTCTTTAATTTGTGCTTTATAATCAAACTGGTTAAAAAAATTAAATTAAAAAATAACGCCTGTTAAAATATAATTAGCAAGGTAACGAGTGACATCTTTATTGCTGTTAAGTGTAGTACTATTTTTCTGGATGAAAGGTACTCTATGTAATTTTCTGTATCCCTGACAATGTGTATGCAAAATTTAATTATGATCGGTGGAGTAGTTAAGGCGTGAAAAGGTAACAAACAGACAGAGAGATAGATATTCTTTCAAATTTATAATGTTAGTAAGGAAATTTATAATGTTGCTCCACTAAAAGACACAGTGGTATTCAAAAGAAGTTTCAGACTCAAAAGATTTCTTTAGAGTTCCAAATTATCCATATGTACGGATTAGAGATAATTTGTCATTGTCTGCAATAAAATAAAATGTCGCGCAGAAGGCTGCGTGTCTCAGTCGATTAATAATTTTCAAAGACATGCAAAGCTTCAGTAAAATAATACTTTCAACGCTTGCATCCCCATAAATTGAGGATAAACCCATTTGAAATTTATAATTTTTGTTTCTCTTGCATATATTTATGTACTTTATTTAGAGGTTGCTGAATTGGAAGATAATTTTCAGATATTTTTATTAGTGACAGAAAGTTATGGAACAGTGACGATAAAATTAAATGAATTAAATTCACTAGGTAGGTATTGGGGCGTTCAATAAAAAGTGAGAATGAAATAGATACTCCTTGGTAAGAAAAAAAAAATTGATACTGGCAGGCAAAACCTATAACATTGGTTATAATAATAATTAAAACAGTTTTCGATTTTCATTTGTATTTTAAAAATTGTAGTCATTTGTTTTCTACGTTTCGGAACGTGTTCTCGAAAATGGAGAAAATTAAAATTCGCCCGGTATTAACTTAAAAGGTTCTTGATTATGTTGAAAAATAAAATAAGGGGTGTTTAATAAAAAAAGGTGTTCACTTTTTATTGAACACCCCTCGTATACTTAATGACCTTATTTGGTCCATTTAAAATAGGTACACAATGATATCTAATATCAACTGGAGTTATCAAATTGACATTATTTTTAATAAAAACACAGATAAAAATGTAAATTCTTTTTTATTCTCAGAATAACAATGTCATACTAAAACGTATTACATTTTTCTTCACTTTGTTCATCATTTCTAATATTAATTGTACACTCTTTACTCTTTGGTCTTAAGATAGGCACTTCAATTAAACTTATGATATAATATTATTATAAAATAAAACATACAAATTCATGGCTTCTGTTTGTTAAAAGTTAAATTCGGTGAGATTAATTTTAGGCAACATTCTCATGACTGAAACTTTTTTTTTTAATTAATGAATGTGTTAATATTTTACTTGGGAAATACAACTGAAAATCTTATTTCAGAAACGATGTAAAATATATAAATAATAAAGTTTTTTTTCTACACTGTGATGCACAGAAGATAGGAAAGACTGCTTTCTAGTGTCATAAATGTCATTCTTTCTTCGTCTCCTCTTGGAGAAGACCATGGTGTAATTTGAGATATTTGAGTTGAAATATTTCAAAAATCCAAAAATCAAGTAGTTTTGTTTTGTGCATTGATAGCACAAACGGTTTTTTTAAGTACCTATAGATAATCGTTGGTGAGGTTAGGTTGGTTGAGTTGACCATCAGCTTAATTTCGTAAGAAAATAAAAATAAAATTGTACAGAATTAGAAAAGACAAGAAAAGTATTTTTCAAGTAAACATACTCAAATTTTCATTTTATCAAAAGTGCTAAGTGTTTTATTTTAATAAATTAATATAGAATAATAATAAATTAACAAAGAGTTCTTTAATGAAATGAAGCAAACATTAAATAACACATACATCATAAAAATATTATATTTTTTATTTTTTTCAATAATTTTGCTACACACACACACACGAACGATGAGAAAGTCATGAGAATTTGGCCCATAATAACTAAGTAGGTACTACTTTTTGAGTAGCTGTCTGGTATCACTTAATTTTTGTCTTTAAATTAATACCCGTATAAAATATTAAGGTTAAAGGTAATATTGAATAATTAATTAAATTATATGACTAAATTTTATAAAAAGTAGTTTCAGCTAGTGATTTTATAACGAATACATTCGCATGCTTATTTATAATGTAAATTAAGTTTATTATTTTTATTTCATTTTAAATACATTGTAAATACATTCCAATTGTGATACATTAAAGACAAAATAGAAGATACACAATAAATCAAATGAAACAATTCTATCATGGAACGTTTAGGTACATAACATTTTCCTTTTTTCATTTTGGAAATAATTTCTAACTATAAAATAATTTTATTATTTAAATTTTAATTTTAATTGTCCAGTCCTATTTTCTTCCTTCAATTGTGGTCACTAAAAGAGAAGTGGAAAAATCTTGTGGCAGGTATTTTCAGATAAATGCACGTTTTCGTGCAACTTCTATTTTGTGATGATTTTTTTTTCTTCTTAAAAATGCAAATAATTTTTAAAAAAATCCACTCGTACGTCTATAATAATAATGTCACATACACAAACATTTATCACGGAAATAATACTGCATCATGCTTACACTTCATTTGTTTGTTGGCTTCGTGCCACAGATATGAAGAGCTACAGCCGAGACTGAAAACTTTCAAATATTTTTTTCTTGAATATTCTCTTATATAATAAGAAAATTCCACGTCATTTCCTCGTTGGTTCGAGTAAATAAGAGATTACAAGTTTATCTTAAATATAAGATTTTACTAAATCACTTTTTCGAATGTTATCTTAATGGGATTTTGTAAAAAATTAATTTAAAAAATTTGGTTATCATAGTTTTAAAGTAGCAATTAAAATAATGTAAGTTCTAGTTACGCCTGAATTTTTTTTGTAGCAATAATAATTATTTAAACATTAATTTGCTATTAAAATATTGCAGGCGCTACATTGACTGCAAAGTAATCTTTTTAAGTAAGTAGGTATATATAAGTATTTATTTACAAACCTTCAAAACCTTCTAAGATTAATATCTAATACTTTATTTAGTCCCTACTTTAATATCTATGTAAATAATTTAATATTTTTTTAAAACTGCATAGTCAACCTACTTTCAGGTAAAAATAAAGCTAGTTCTCACAAAAAAATCCATCAAAGGATTCAGTTTTCCTCATTTCAACTATATAAATGTCAAAGTTTTACTAAGAGTCGGTCTGTGTCTCGTTATCGTCAACCTGCCTCGAAGTAGTAAGTCTAGTTTCTTGATGTTCCCCTTCGCTAAGACTCGAGTCGGTGTCAGCTGAAACAAGTTCTTAATATTAATGAAGTACCGAGTTAATTTTATAGAGTTTGTCGTTCTACTTCATAACTATGCTGCTTTTTGTACTTTGAGATTCGTTTTTTAAAAAAGTTCTTTGTTTTAAAACAGAAAAATATTAATTCATTTGACACTTTATTTGATATTTAAACATATGCACCACATAAGCCATTTATCAATCATATACAGGGTGTGGCCTGTAATAAGAGCAATAAATTTAAACGATGATTCTAGATCAGGGTTCCCCAAACTATTTTGGACAAGTGACCCCTTTTCAACAATGAACTGTTACCTCAGACCCCCATGGTCAAATTACCTACTTTTAAGACCAACCCCCTTATTCATAATGGTCCGCTAACTTAAAGCAGCTATCTATCTTAGTCTATCTTTAGTTTTTTCCTATTGGTACAAAATACCTAGGTACTAAGGTGCCAATTAGAAAACTTTGCACTTGGTTAAGTGAGTGAAGTTGATTTCATTTTCTCGTCAAAATTTAACAAAATAAAAAGACAATCCAATTCAGTAAATATCAAGTTTAATTTATAATTATTACAAATTAATACATAAAGCATCTTAAGTTGGTAGGAAATTATATTTTAAAAACTATTAATTCGCAAAGAGAAAATAAAACATTCAGTGCGATGGATGAACCTGGTGACTATCTACCAATCTAGCTACATCCGGTTCAATATTAGTGAGTTGCAGCCTTAAATCTCCACGTTCGTTGATTTTCAAACGGTTTCTTTGTTTTGTCAAAATGTTTGTTACCACACTGAAGCTTTTTTCAACTAGATATGATGATGGAAAAGCGATAAGGTATTTTTCAGCAATGTTCCACAATGTAGGATACTGTGTTTCAATTTTGCGTTGCAACCAGAACTTCTGATAGCCTTGGTTGAACTTTTGCTTAAGCTCTTCGTCTGTGCTGATGGTAATCAACTCTTCTTGCATTATCACATTGGCTTCTTCTATGGCTGTGGTGTTATACGGATTTATTATCCATTGAGGAATTTGTAAATTTAAAAGATCATCAAACCTCTCCGTAAAATCCTTGTGTAATGCGTCCAAGTGAGTAACATATAATAAAATGTCATCATCTTGAAGCATTTTTGGTAATTTTGACAAATGCGGAAACTGCGAATATTCTTTTCTGCCTAAATTTTGTTTATAAAGAACTAGTTTACCCACGAAGGCCGATATTATTGATTTTGTTTTAATCAAGTTAAGATCATCACCCTGTAGTTGCAAATTAACTTTGTTGAACATTCCAAAGATATCAGTCAAGTAATAAATATCTGTTTTACAATTGTTCAGATTTTCTTTCAAATTCGGATCTTTTTCTTGTAAAAACTCCAACACAGATTCAAAAAGGGCTGAAAATCTTTCTAAGCAAGAGCCTCTTGATAGCCAGCGAACTTCAGTGTGCAGAAGTAACCGAGTAAAGACTTCGTCGTTTTCGTCACATAGTTGAGCAAATAACCGAGAGTTCAAAGAATTGCTTCGAATCTTGTTGATAGCATTTATTACATATTGTAAAGACTTATGCAATCTAGGACTCAGCTTTTTTGCTGCTAAATGCTGCCTGTGAATCACACAGTGAATAACCAGTACATCAGGCAGTTGTCGCTTTAAGTGAGCTATAAAGCCACGATGACGACCAACCATAGACGGTGCACCATCAGTCGCAACAGAAACAATATTCTTCCATGGAATAGCTTTATCAGTAAAAAAATGTTCCACGGCCTGAAAAATCGATTCTCCTCTAGTATCAGTCTCTAAATATGCAGCAAAAATCAGTTCTTGGCACATATTTTCATCTTTGATAAATCGAACATATCCTAACAATAGAGCTTCATTGCCGGGTAATGTAGACTCGTCCAACTGGAGAGAGAATCTGCGGGTCTGTAAGAACTTGCATAAAATGTTTTCCACATCGCGTCCCATCTCATCTATGCGTCTCTGAACGGTGTTGTTGCTCAAAGGTATTCTCTTTAAAATATCATGTGCGGGTTTGTGCAATACATTGTTAAGGACCTCCGCAATGGCTGGTAAGATAAGCTGCTCTCCAATTGTATGGGGTTTCCCCGACTTCGCTATTAGTAAAGATATATTATAGGACGCTCGTAAACCATCATTGTCTCGAATAGATGATGACGCAAACATCGATCCTATGGATGGCCTTTTGTCTAGTTTTTCTTTCAGTGCTTGAAAATATGACAAGGGCTTACTTTTTTTGTTAGCATGTACTCTTGATAAGTGGTCATCCATTTTTGAAGGCTTCATGGCATCGTTACTAAATACTTTTTCACATATGAGACACATCGGGAAGTGTTGATTTGATGGAGATGCAATAAATCCGAACTTCAAGTAGTCCAAACTGTATTGTCTGCATTTTTTTTTCGTGTCCGCCATCATAAAACTTTCAGTAATTCTGCAAACAAAAAAATAAGGAACCTAAATAAAAAACAATAATAAACTGTTAAATTTGCACACTATCTTATTTTTATCACACTCAGTTAATGGATTCTTGTTAAGTATTACTGACTTACTCTTTGATAAACTTTGATACCTATATTGGGAAGTAACTACAGTAGGTAATTAGGTATAGAAACTTCGTATTAGGTAATTAGGTAGAATAAGAACGAAAACCAAAGACTTAAGTGTTAGTAATTTTTACAAATACAATTATACATACCTATTTAAAATATGTTGTATGTTGTGTTTAACACTTTTTCAGTCACTTTACTTCACTTAATTTAGCTTTGTAATAAGTTTGTAATCTCTTGAAATAAATGAGTACTTAGCTATATGAGTTTTTATCGTTCAAGCTCCAACGAATTTCAAAACGCAAATGAACTTTCAACCTAAATGCAAGCTCGTTAAATAGTAAAATATCAGGAACATGTTTGGACTTGATCATGAATTCGTTCGTCTTAATTCGCGTAAAGCCGCTATCACACTATTCAATTTGAACGATTCCAATTTAGGAAATCGGAAGGTGTGATCGCAGTTAGAACAGATTGGATTCAATTAAGAGTTTATCCATTTTCAACTCTATATCTTCGATTTAGAAATCAATTTAGCGTAGTGTGATCACGAGCTCACTACTTAGATTCCTAAATAGGAATCGTTCAAATTGAATAGTGTGATAAGCACTTTATCGTCAAATAGAGAGCAAGTCAAAACGCCGCTGAAAGACGTACGCTCCAACTCAATCTTGCACAAACTTGTCCACATAGACTTGCCGAGTTTTTCATCTTGTACGAACTTGAAACTTTACATTCCTGGAACATTATTTCCTACAAAAATATTAATTATTCTTAGTACACGTAACACAACATAAACAATACAGTAACTACCTACTTACCTATCTTGAAAGTTTTAAATAAGAACTTGTGTTAATATAATAGGGGTCGATTTTTAGACCTCGTCGACCCCCAAAATCACTTTTCGTTTATGTCGACCCCTAGGAAACCGATATCGACCCCAAGGGGTCGATATCGACCACTTTGGGAATCCCTGTTCTAGATATCTAAAGTGTTTATACTCAGATATGACAATCCAAAGTTACAATACATAATCAATGAATTTCATGATCGTTAGATGTCTTGGTACAGGGTACTGAGGCGAGAACGATCGTAAATGTCAAGTACTCCGACTGGACACATTATGTCTTTAGTAGTACATTGCTGGCTCGATTAATTTTATTAGAAAATAAGAGAAAATTTGTTTTTCATTTTAATTAATTGAAACAATTTATAATTAGTTACTGATTCGTTAAAGAGTCTATATTTTAATTTATTGCTCTTATTACAGGTCACACCATGTATAGGTAAGAACTTCTATATGGAAGATATGCTGGTACTTTTTAATTTCCAATAATGATAATTTATTGAAAAGTAATAAATAATCATCATGTCATCTGTAGGATGTTCACTGCTGGGCATAGGCCTCCCAAAATTTCCGGTAGGACTGGTCAGAAGGAGCCCGAATATACCGTCGACCTGCTCATATCCTGCTCAGTAGCTGGAGCAATTCTACATCCGTAAAGGGATCGATCAGGATAAGACATGGAATTTTTATTATTATTAATGTTTACCATGAGGTCTGGTGTCTAATGCTAGGACAGCAAGCGGCGCTTCATCCAGCATTCCAGACCACCTGGCAGCCAATACTCTCGAGCCGCGATGTCCCCTAACGACAACTGTAGGCACTACGGGAGATGTGCTATCGCCTCCATACATCGAGACTCCGACGTTACGTCGTGTTATTGTGCTGGAAGGATTTTTTTGCAAACAGTTACACAACAATGATACTTTAATGGTAAATGGTTAATTTTATCTGGAGTTAACATTTGGAATAATTTATTTTTATAAGAATTTTTGAGCATAGAAAGCAGTTATATTAATAAATAAATATAAAAGTTGGATATTACACTGTCGCGAGCTTTTCTTATAGATTGGATATAATCCATATTTTCTTATAGATTCTTATTGGTTAAATATATTATATCAAACTGTTTCTTCAGCTCATGACAATAAAGCACCAGTATGATGACCAGGTCATTTTCCCCCTGATTTTGTATTCAATTCAATATGATTTTGTATTGAGAACCAATATTTAACAATGCAATGTATAGTAGTATAGTTATAGTTCTTATAGTTCTCGTCGATAATGTAGCTTCACTAGCTTCCCATTAGTGAAAAAAAATGAAATGCGAGTAATTTCGCAGATTAATTCCTACACCCAAACTTACAAACAATATCTTCTTTTTAATACTTGCATTTAATTACATATTAATTAAAAGTACCTATTCTAAGTGGACAGATAATATATAGAAATTTTCTGTTCTGTTGTAAACCAAGCACTCAGTTAAGCACTCTTACAAAAAAAAAGCGAGAGTTCTGTTTTGTATCCCACGGTACTTTGAGTAAGGTACAAGATGAGATTAGGCAAATATAGGTCAATTTCCCTAACCTCAGTAATTTAAATGCAAACTGTACTAACGAATCTTTATTCAATCGATTTATCTCATTTGTGCTTTAATATAAAAGTGATCCATTTTTATTGGCAAGTGATTTATGACCTTTCCAATAATATTTCCAAATGTTCTTATTGCTATTGCTCTTACAAGAAATTATACGAAATCCATCATCCCATCTTTAGCTAAGTAGGCAGGGCACGCTGCGTTTCGGAGTCATTTGGGCAGCCCTTCTGGCGGCAGTAACCATCAAAAATGACAGTAAAATAACATTACGTGTTTCACTGTTATGTTTCAGTGAGTGAGTAAGATATGCCAAGGCCCATTTTCCTATCCCTTCCTGATCCCTATCTTTATTCTTATTATGGTAGGCAGCGCATTTGCAACACTTAGTAGCGTTGTTATAGGCGACGGTAGCCTACCTGCCATCAAGTCTACCTGTCAGCATGTCTGTCGAGTTTAACATACACTTTTTTAAGTAGAGTACCTTTGATCAGCACTGTGTCGTGGTCTTCCCTTTTTCTTACACATGACGACCAAAGACACACACAGAGCAGTCAGAATGGTGAGAAGAACCAATGAAAGGGCTGCACCAACAAGCAATGCAACGCTGTTGTCACTGATCGTTGTCGTTGGCGGAGGAGGCATTGGCGTCATTGTCTGAAGAGAACCTAAGAGCAAATTTATTTATTTATTTATTTAGTAGCTAACCTTACAGCATGTAACATTTCACAAGTATATTTAAAAAAATAATTAAATTTTTATATAGCCTATTACAAGGTTAGACATATTAAAATTTATAAGTAGGTACACAAAAAAAAATTGAAGTAATTATAAAACGGTATCAAAATATATACACACATATACAAGTATCTAAAATTAAATAAACATTTTATAAGTTGTGTGTGTGTGTGTGTGTGTGTGTGTGTGTGTGTGTGTGTGTGTGTGTTTGTGTTTGTGTGTGTGCGTGCGTGTGTGTGTGTGTGTGTATGAGTGTGTGTGGTACTGCTCACACACTCAAATAGAGGTTATAGGTTTTGGTGAGCCCACTGAATGAGTGGTTAGGGTTCTGTCTCAGAGATTACAGGTTCGAATCCCGACAGGGACAACTTTGGACGTTTGTTGGACGTTAACGTTATATTAATTACAATAAACAGTTAAAATAAAATAAAAAGAATCTAAGAAATATCTTCTCTGCATAGTGAAAAATAAACACATGTTCAAATAAAAATAGGGTTTCAAATAAAATAAATAAAATAGGCTTTGGGTCCAAAAACTATTGAATATTTCTTCTTAAATTATTGTATAATTTTTTAAGGAACTCACCAGGTCTATCTAAATCGTCGATAGTTCTAATCGGCACGCTGTGTAATGCCGCTGGTCTAGACGATCTGCCTCTCGGTGTTTCAGCATAAACGAGCAATGTATACCGGCCAGGGGACAAAGCATCGAGTGAAAATTGAGGAGCTTCACTGCTAGCTTTGTACACAGCTTCTGTTAATCCCCTACCGGAGATACCCTGAGACACGATATTGGATTTTAAATATTTAAAACTACGAAGACTCTTTTTTATTTCGTATAATTTAAATTCTCTTAAATTTTTGTATTCAAATTGGATTCAAGTGACTGGTTCAAGTGACTGCCACTTAGTAACATCAATTGGCAGCAACATTAAAAAAAAAATCACGATTAATAAAGAATCAGAAGTCCACTTAAAGAATGTAGGTATACTTACTTTGTAAATAACGTTAAACCTTTAAAATTTAAGCAAAAATCCTATTTTTTGTTACTCTTTCACGGCTTAACTACTGAACCGATCTTCATGAAATTTTGCATACACCTTGTCAGGTATATAGGAAAGGACACAGGGTACCTTTCATCCATAGAAAAGTACAATAAGCTGTTATTAAACAATAAATACAATAAACAGACGGATCATTTAAAAATATTAAAAAAAAATATTTAAAAAAATCAACGCCTGACAAAATATGAGCAATAAAAATTTAATAAATAATGTTTTAACACCTAAGAAATAGGGTGGCGGGCATAGACGTGGGCAAAAGCTAGTCTATTATAGCCGTACTGGTTAGATTTTTTTTTATTAACATAAGCCAATTCGTATAATTCGTATAGTGATGCAGAATTTGTAGTAGTAGAATTTGTAGCCATTTGTAGTTAGAATAGTTAATTTTATTTAAATTTTGTAGTAAGTATATGCTTTCTTGTGCACTAACTATATTGGAATTTCATCTTTAGGTACATTAATGTACCCAATAGTATAATTATTAAAGGATTTACTCATAGGATTACGTCAAAGATGGTCGCAAAATCGACAATTTCTTAGTCACACTTTTGTAGTATGTATTTTCTGTGTAACTTAAGAAAGAGTGATATATACCAACAAAAAGATATGAAAAGCGTTATCACAAGCACGGCAAAACACATTCGCGCCGCGCTCACCTGATCGTTTAACGTGGCGATTTCATTGTCTTCCCGCATCTCACTGTGATGCCGTACCTCCAGTACCTCCAGAATAAATCTCTGCGGGAGCCCACCATCGTGACCTGGCTCGCACCGAAGAATTTCGTTATCCAGCTCACAATTATTCGGTGGTTCCGGTAGAGCTGTGGGAAGAAAAGTTATTAAACAAACTATAAGGGCGCCTTCAAATTTGCCGCAAAGTGCCGCGCCGAGGTAGCGCGCCTGCAGCGCTGCGGACGCGCTGCCGTCGCTAGGTTCGAGAATCGTAGTGTTGTACATTAGTTTCACGATGGACGGTGACGAAGAAAGACTGCGCTTTCTCATAGTGAATAAATAAATTTATTGCATATTTCTTCCCAAGCCTTTTTCTTTTCCATTTTATTGCTGTACTTGTCGGACCTCGAGTCCCATATCGCTGGATGATTCTCAATCTCATCGATAAACTCTTCAACCTGATTTTCGTTCATTTTTAGACTTTTAACAAAAACTACAGTGCACACAGTCACTACACTAGTCGATCGTTGAACTGATGCACTGTCGCAGCGTGGGTGTAGCGCGTTTTATAATTGTATGGATTTACAAAGCAGCGCGGCCGCAGCGCTGCAGACGCGCTGTCTCTGCGCGGCACTTTGCGTTAAGTTTGAAGGCGCCCTGAGACATTGAAATATTTGTTTAGTTTTCTATTTACCCGCGGGCATGATCCTGAAGAGACAGGGTTCCCTCTGATTTCCAACGTCATTACTCGCCCAACAAGCTAACCAACCCATATCTTCTTCACCAGTAGAAGGGAGACCGTGAATGACGGTGCTACTGAATCCCATGACAGTTATGTTCGATGCAGGTATCTATTTCATAATGAAAAAAATAATAAGGAAACTCGTCATTTCAGTATTATTTCCAAATAATGGAATTTTTGGAATTAGAAGATTTTGAACTCAGTCAATTCATCTTATCAGTATCGACATCGGTGTTATACCACCTTAATATAACTTGTGTTCCCAGATAGCGTATTGTTAATTTGCTTCAGATGAAATCAAAATTATTCCAAACAGAATTGGATATCATGTCTCCGATATCGAAAGACAAACTTTCTTTCAACTCATCACTGTCAACAATTACATAACTAAGTTAAAAAACTTTCTAAACTGTTACTTACAGGTAAGACATCTTTAGTGCCATTATAAGTCCAATAAAACCTCAAAGGCCCTGCATCTCTTGTAGACGGAGCTGACACGGAACACCTCGCTCTGACTTCACCTCCCGGAGCCCCTGCTAATTGCTGTACCACGGAACCGGCAGAACATTCAGGACGTGCTAATTGCAAAAAATAATTGCTTAGTTTTCTAGAGGATTTTTTATCGTTTCTATAGCCATCTGTATCTGCTGTCCAATATACACAACAGATTACATACGCAGGTGGCCAATGAAATGCAGCACTTCCCATTCAAGATTAAAATCAAAGTATGGACGATACTTTAACATAGAATAATTATATTCTTAATAGAGAAATCAGAAGCATGATCTACCGGTCACAGTCAGGCTTACGGATAACTTACGTAACGACATGTCTTTGATTAGTTTGATTTTATTTTGTTGGTCAGGAGAAATTCTCTCCAATTTTTGGATGCGTCTCATAATATTAAAACTATAGTTTCATTCACTTGGTGAATAATGAAAATAAATCTTATTATACATATGTATTTAAGTGTGTTACTACAAAATAACTGTTAGTTACTTACAAAGCACAGTGAACGTCATAGATTCACTAAGTCCAGTTCCCTCAGAGTTTCGTGCACGACATTTGTACCGTGCTGAGTGATGACGTCTTAGACCTCTAAGTAGTAACTTATTTCCCTCCACTGATATACCACCAATTGGATCGTCGTGAATAACACGATCCTATAACAAATAATTTATCATCAATATTAATTTTCATAATGGGTTCGTCTGAATAGATATTTCAAAAGATCAAACGGAGGAATTAAAACTTCCTAAAGAAGTAGTCATATTCCCTGAAGACAATTTTATTTACTCTCCGGACTATGTCGATGAACTTACTACATATATATTGCGTGCAGTACAGTTATAAAAACTCTAAATAACGTACAACCGGTACAACATATAAAAATACATACAAACCAGTATAACATACCGATAGAACGAATTCTTCTTACACTAGAGTTCTAATCTTCTTGAATGAGCAATAACTTTTTAATAACTCGAACTATTCGAGGCTGTAAGGTGTCAAAGAGATCTAACTGGTATTTTGGTGTGCCAGTCAAAAATATTATAAAATAATTATGTAGAAGTACAATACGTGTACGTAAAGATGCATAATAAGATGAATATGATTACAGTAATTGATGGTTTAGAAATGCCATACTTACACAATGTAGATACAAAATATTCACACATACTTAATTAAATGAAATAAAGTTTTCAAAAATTGCATTGAAAAATATAAAGCAATGAAGAGGAAAAACTTTATATCGCTATATGACTTAATAAGACCCCGTAACATGATTATTTTCCTACATAACAAATTGAATTTTCATGAAGCAATAATTAAATTCTCATTAGTAGTCAAGTGTGTGCCGCACGCCAGCCAAGACTTAGGTGTAGCACTTAAGTTGCTATTAGCGTGATATTCACAACAATTTATACATATACAGATAATGGTTTAAAGCAGTCTTTCCCAAAGTGGGCGATAACGCCCCCTTGTGGGCGCTGTAGGCCTAAAGGGGGGCGGTAAGAGACCCAGAAAAAAAATGGGGGCGTTGTGTAGAGGCGTTGTGTAGAGGCGTTGTGTAGAGCGTTGTGTAGAGCGTTGTGTAGAGGCGTTGTGTAGAGCGTTGTGTAGAGCGTTGTGTAGAGGCGTTGTGTAGAGCGTTGTGTAGAGCGTTGTGTAGAGGCGTTGTGTAGAGCGTTGTGTAGAGCGTTGTGTAGAGCGTTGTGTAGAGGCGTTGTGTAGAGGCGTTGTGTAGAGGCGTTGTGTAGAGGCGTTGTGTAGAGGCGTTGTGTAGAGGCGTTGTGTAGAGGCGTTGTGTAGAGGCGTTGTGTAGAGGCGTTGTGTAGAGGCGTTGTGTAGAGGCGTTGTGTAGAGGCGTTGTGTAGAGGCGTTGTGTAGAGGCGTTGTGTAGAGGCGTTGTGTAGAGCGTTGTGTAGAGCGTTGTGTAGAGCGTTGTGTAGAGGCGTTGTGTAGAGGCGTTGTGTAGAGGCGTTGTGTAGAGGCGTTGTGTAGAGCGTTGTGTAGAGCGTTGTGTAGAGCGTTGTGTAGAGCGTTGTGTAGAGGCGTTGTGTAGAGGCGTTGTGTAGAGGCGTTGTGTAGAGCGTTGTGTAGAGCGTTGTGTAGAGGCGTTGTGTAGAGGCGTTGTGTAGAGGCGTTGTGTAGAGGCGTTGTGTAGAGGCGTTGTGTAGAGGCGTTGTGTAGAGGCGTTGTGTAGAGGCGTTGTGTAGAGGCGTTGTGTAGAGCGTTGTGTAGAGGCGTTGTGTAGAGGCGTTGTGTAGAGGCGTTGTGTAGAGGCGTTGTGTAGAGGCGTTGTGTAGAGGCGTTGTGTAGAGGCGTTGTGTAGAGGCGTTGTGTAGAGCGTTGTGTAGAGGCGTTGTGTAGAGGCGTTGTGTAGAGGCGTTGTGTAGAGGCGTTGTGTAGAGGCGTTGTGTAGAGGCGTTGTGTAGAGGCGTTGTGTAGAGCGTTGTGTAGAGCGTTGTGTAGAGCGTTGTGTAGAGCGTTGTGTAGAGCGTTGTGTAGAGGCGTTGTGTAGAGGCGTTGTGTAGAGGCGTTGTGTAGAGGCGTTGTGTAGAGGCGTTGTGTAGAGGCGTTGTGTAGAGGCGTTGTGTAGAGCGTTGTGTAGAGCGTTGTGTAGAGCGTTGTGTAGAGCGTTGTGTAGAGCGTTGTGTAAGTAGGTGAAAAAATGGGGGCGCTAAAAAATAATTTACTCTCAAAGTGGGCAGTAGACAAAATAAGTTTTGGAACCCCTGGTTTAAAGTATAAGTAAACAGAAACAATTAAATTTGAAAAAAAAATACAGGAATAAGAAGAGTGTTTAAAGAAATAGAAAAGTTCAAATGCAGATCTTCAACTAAGTAATTGATAGGCAAATATATTATTGAAATGTCCAAATGTCGTGTCATCTCGGTGACCCCGCTCATCAACGGCGGTACAGAAAAAGGCCCATCAGAAAACAGTGATTTATAAAAAAGTGGCCTACGTACTTCCCAGAATTTCTACTCCATTATATTATAGTATAGGTAACTGGGGCGTATTGAATTAATAATCAATGCCCTATTCAGTAAAGCTTTTCAATCTTATATCAAGTCAGCTAGTACTTAGTATCTCTTTTTTACATTTCCAAATACTGTAGTCCATCGTTCACCGCAACCCTTGCCCGAAATACGTCGGTTACTCTTGCCAAATTGTCAAACTTGGGCGCAATATCGTCTCTATTCATTTTTCCCCTCAAAAGAACTCAAATGCAGCGAAAGAAATTGGCAAGCAGCACTATTGGCGAATACCGGTTCGTGTAATTTTAACCTTAATTTGTTTTAATAATATAATTCGTTACCTGAAGAATGTTATTCACTTTCTAAGTCTTATAAGTAAGTAATATTCATACCACGTTCAATAAGATACAAGTTTGATTTGATCCTGGTTTGGACTACTTTTCTAAATGTCCTTTTATGTGTTGATTATAAATAATAGTAATTTGTCCTAAACAACTACATTGGCAAGTGTTGTGTAAATATATAGTTAGGGAGCTGTGCCATTTTGGTATATGACTTCATATTGATAGAGATTAAAGTTTATGTCAATACAAATCGATTTGGTCCAGTTAATGAAAGTCGTATGTCCTTGCGTTTTTGAGTTAGTGCTTTAAAAATGTAAAAAAAGGTACCTACTAAATCATTTGTTCGCGTCTGCCTCTTGGACTGATTAGCAATGATTTAGCACACCGTTTTTTTTTACATTTTCAAAGTGCTGTCAATTGACAACGCAAAGCTGTCATGGTGGCAGACGCGGTTTTTAATATTTTTTATGGTACAATCATCGATATTAATAATATATAGAATTAATACATCATATAGAATTTTTGGCACCCAGCTCCCTAGCCAATATAACCAGGGCTGTAGCTATCGCCGTATCAATTATAAGTAAAGGGGCCACCGTGGTACACCGACCCCGACGTGTGTAAGCAAAAATACGCAAAATTTTATCCACAACCTCACTGTTGCATACGGCCTACAAGTTTAGCGTTTAAGAGTGTAGTCTAGGAGCGATGTGTCTAAAAACATGCGAGCTTGATACGGGATACGGGACCCATCTAGGGCAAGCTACGCCACTGTACTTGTGTGGAATTAATACGTAGGAAACAGATATTTTGATATGCATCTACCGATATACAAAAGTAGGATAACTGTTAAAAAAAATACGCTTAGTTGTTACTTTTAAATAAAAAAAACGGTAATAATATTATCAAATTCTTTACATTATTCTGTATGCGCGAGTAATGAATAAACCGTCTCACTGAAAGGACATAGTTTTTCCTTGTATGTCGAAGTGCATAATAAAAACAACCCTATAGAAATAAAGCACAAGGCCGAAATTGGCGCACAGCACTGAAAATTTATGTATTCTTACATAATTCTATGTAGTCTAAATTTCTGTGTAATCCCATTTCATCCAATCTTATATTGTAGTATACGAACTGATCTTTGATGTCTCATAAGTTTTCGTCTCGGCTCTTTTGTGAGTGAGTCAATTTGTCAAAACCACCCTTTAGAGTAGGGTTAGGTACAAATAATACAGTCCTATCCACAGGCTAAATAGATGCTAATAACATTACAAATGTACTATTGAATATTAACTACATTGACCGCTTCCTGCTTTGCATGATTGCACTTTTTTTTTGTGCTAATTATATAAAACCTTTCTCTACCATAGCAAAATCCGTAAGGTGTTTAAAAGAGGTTAGTGGAGAAACAAAATTTTATATTATAATTTACTAGCGACCTGCCACCGTTTTCAAGAACGCATTTTTTCTGAAAATCATATACACAAACTTTCCTCGTTTATCTGTCTTTCGATTAGTGAAAATCTTATCAAAATCGGTCAGGTGGTTTTGAAGAAGTTAGCGAAGAAACAGGCAGAGGCGGACACCGAATTTATTTATGAAAAAATAAATTTAACTGAAACATTATTTTCTTTTAATTTACTAGATTCTTTATAAAAAGGAGCAACATAACTTTTTTTTATTACACAGAAGTGAGAGGAATAAATATATTTAAGTTAACTTCATACAACATTTAGATGACTTTATTTTAACTTGACCTGGACTTATTTCGAGAATATAGTACTAAATTAGCATTAAAAAGCACCAAGCAGACCTCGCTCGTTATTTTGACCCACTTCTCTATTCAATTTGAATTTAGAGATCAAAAGGCCAGTGTTGTAAAAAAGGTCAAGTCTTCTTATTTAATTTCTTTATATATTAGGTATAAATAATATCATAATTCTTTTTTAAAAAAATCATTTAGGTATTATTATTATTATAAGCAATAAGGTTGAACCACAATTAATTTGGACCATATTAATTGGAAATTTTTAATATAATGCAGCCTATTACCGTTTTTTCTTTATATATAACAACTTTGTCTTTATATAACAAACTTTAGAACAATGCAGTAAAATTATAATAAAATTAAAAACGAAACAAAAATGTGTTGACAAGCAGAATGGTCGAGTGGACTTGGGGTCCCGGGTTCGAATCTCGCAAGGGCCAACTTTGGAAATGAACTTTTCAAAGTTAGCTCTGGTCTTCATCTTGCAATTAGTGGCAAGTCACATTGCGTTTCGCAGTTGTTTGTAAGTCGCATAGCGGCAGTAACCGCCCCCTTACAAGACTGTCAAACCTACTATGGTCGGTAGCACTCCTGCAGTATCTGAGGCGTTGTTTACATTTTAGGCGAACGGTAGCTACTTACCATTGTGGCCATCAGACTGTCTTTAGATATAAAAAAAAAACTTTCACATTCAATATTAAAAGTAAAACCGTGTTTGTGGATATCACTGTGTTTGTGTGTGGGCGGGTGTGTAAATGAACGAATATTTAAAAATATCATTCTCAATAAAAAAAATAGTAGGCCCTTTTTTTCAAATCGCAACTAAAGAAATTATATAAGATAAGATATAAGATATATAAGATATAAGATGTATTATTGGGTTATTCGCATAAGGACAGATTCTCAAAAAGACAGATTCTCATAACGACGGATTCTCAAAAAGAGAACATGTTCAACACACTGTTCTTTGACAATTTAAACCCAACCAAAACGTAGATCTAAACCAAATAAAAATGAAATTACATACGAAAGACTATTTATTGCACTTACCTCTTTATAAAAAGTGTAGTTATAAGAAGACGGGGAAGAATCGGCCGAGCAGACCAACTCCGCATCTTCGTCTTCCCGGAGCAGACGAGCTTCTTTAGGCTCAACTAGAGATATTTGAGCAACTGGTGGATCTAAGACAAATAAAGGACAAACAATTAAAAATATATAACAATATACTTTGTTAGTAAGAGCATGGAATTACAATACTACCTTCATAATGTCTTATGAAATCATGTTTTATAGCATTAGTTTTTGGGTACATACTGATTAATTTATAATTATAAGACTTAATTTATAACTTTTTTGAAGAATAATTTTTTAAAGACTAACTGTCTTACTTATAAAAATCAACTAATCATCTTCTTAGCATCGTATTAACTAATCACTACTTATCTTCTAAAGTAGTGTTTGACAGTTCATTAAGACATTGCTAAGCAACAAATTAAAGTTAAGCAACGTTTATAAGTAAAAAATTTTCTTAATTGGTTCCTAAGTATTACTTAAAATTTAAGTAACGTTTATAGGTAAGGCTGTTAATTTATATCTAAACATTCTAATTATAAAAAGCGCTCATATATAGGTTAGGTTTTGCGATAGACACATTGAGGTGGAGGACAGAAGACGAAGTTAATCAAAAATACCAATGTCCAGCAGTGGACAATTGGGTTTGATGATGTTATTTGAATATTCGAAGTCACTCGAAAAGAAAAGTAAGAACATAATAGTAAAATCTGTTTCACAAAGAGTTGAAACATTTGTCATGGAACCCTAATCCGTAGCCACAGGTAGGTCGTCCACACACATGCGGTTACAGGGCCTATGTGGCTGCGGTCAGGCCTTTGTCCCTTACAAAGCATACAGGCTGATTTTTTTTATCTCTTAGTCTGAAGCTCTAGTAAAAGTTAATGTTTTGACATATTATTTAACCATATTGATTATATTTTCGTGTTTTAATTTAAAGAAAAGAAGCAATTAATTAAACAATGTTAATTATTATTTGGACATTCCTTGATTTAATTTATCAATATAACAGGATAAAAAGTATCCTATAGTGTAATCCAGTTATCATGAATACATCAGAGAATACCGCATTCAAGTCATTCTGAGTCATTTTTGAGATTAGCTAGTACAAACGCACAGACAAACAGATAACGAGACAAAAATTCTAAAAACATAAGTACAACGTGTACAAATTGCTTTTTTGAAAAAATATTTAATGTATGAACGATGTATTATTTCGATGATAGATACAGACATTATATGGTATCTATATCTATAGCTTTATCTATATCTATAGATGTAGACAAAGTTTTTTTGAAATTATTCTAATGCGTTTAAAGATTTATTCAATTTGTATTGCTCATTTGTTTTTCTAATATACTTAATCTAAATTGGCAGATCCAAGTAGTTTTTCATAGACATATTTATACTGTAATTGGACGAAGCCGTGAAGCACAAAGTATAACTCTTGATATTTGAAATTTGCTAAAGTTTTGAACTGAGAAATTGCAAGTCATATTTGTACGTATGAAATGCAATAATTCAACTCTCAAATAAATAAGTGTAGCATACGTACTCGTAGCTGCTGGAGGCAACTTTTGGAGGTGCTTTTCACGAGATAGCGTAAGCAGAATTCAGTTATACAGAATTTTGAGGGGTTATTTAAATGAGTGACTCACAAAAAGTTTCAAGAAAAACCTTCTTTAAGTGAATAAATATACTAGACAAATGAATGTACTTAATGTCTAGTAAAATCTATGTAAGATTTTTTTTTATTTTTTATATAGAGTTGATTCAAAAAATGCATCCCGGGCGAAGCCGAGATCGAGTCGCTAGTTTTAAATAATTATAATGAAATCATTTATGTCTCAAAAATAGGATGAAAATATCACTTTTTTGAAGTCGAAAATCTACTATCGCTTTGGTAACAAAATGGCGTTCTAGAAGAGAAGATAATCGCTGTTTCTATTATGAAACTACAATTGTGCCAATATGAAAAATCTTAACGATGATTTCAATCCCATACATTTTTAATGGTCATTATATATTTATTAAGGTTTAAGAGGTGTTAGGGCCATCCATTGTTCTAGAGAATCTTGCTGTACCTGTGGCAACACTAAACTCTTGGATGAGGTTATACCAACCCTGCCCACAGCATTGTTATGTGGGTTGTTTATCTATAAAAAAAACTGAACTTTCAAGAGTATATATATTATTTTTAGTTATGAGGTAATTCTGTTAATGAGTGTGTCACATCACATGAGTTAGTCAACCCTGCACTAGTTGGTCCACACGCTTCGGCTATGAATAAACAAACCGGTAACCTAATCAAAACATTCGCTTTTAGCTTTATTAAAATATTTAAACGTGTTTAGCTCGTTTTGAACTAATTTCATATTTTAATAACAATTCACTTCGGTTTTAACTACTTACCTGTTTCAGTTTAGAAAACTCACACTTTTACGACTGTGCCATTTAACGTCGGGAATATTCAGGATAATGGGACAAGCAAATTTTAGCGCAAGGCTATTTAGCATAGATAATAATGCTTATTTTAGGATATATTTTATGCTGTTCTAATAAGATTATTTATAGACACTTATTTTTGTAAGAGGTATCTCTTACAACCACACAGCACCGTTTAGTTCCAAATTAAGCAACTATAGGCTTGTATTATGGATACCAGACAGTTGATATACTACATAGATTACTTTTTTTTTTGTAAATACAAACATATTATAGATACAAAAATCCATGACTCAGGTACAAAGGTAAAATGTTACACATAAACATTTGCCCCTAGCGGGATTCGAACCCACGACCGTTTGGTTAACAGCTAGGGTTACTAACCACTAGACCAAACGTGTCGTCAAAGTTAATTAAATCGTCATCGTCAAGTTAAATCAAAGTTAAGTATACATATAATAATTAGACCAAAGGGTGAGTATATGTATTGTATTAAAGTATAAACAAGTGTGAAAAAGTAATATTCTGGGCAGCACGTAGTTGCCAGCAGTAACCATACAATAAGTACGCATCAGCCTGTACATCAAACTGTCTACTGAACTTTACTTATGCGTAATAATTTCTTATTAAATATGGTTACAAGATTTATGCCAATATCGCAGAGACACAAGGTCTACATTGCACAGAAGGGATTTAAAGATACACTTTCCCCTTATTAAGACAGATTAAACAAGGAGATGCATTAAGTCTTAGATATACCAATGAGAAAAAGTAGTGAGAGCATGGTTTAGTTATTAAAAAGTACTAAGTGCTATAAGAAAAATGAACTTAACTATAAACTTATAAGTTATAAACTTAACTTACTTTAAATCTAAGTTACCTTTTGCTATTTTGACCAAAAGCAAGCAATATTCAACTGATTTATAATGTCAACAACCAAAAGGAAACTATTTAAATGTTGCGAAATGCACTTTTTAATTATTACATCTTTCGACAATTTTCAATTAAAAACATAATATCTGTGACTGAAAAAGAAAGAGCCTTTGAATTTAGTACACTAATTAGACCTGTGTGAAATTACTAGAGCTGAGCTAGATTACCTTGGTTTAAAGGCTGGCGTTTCAAAGGAAAGTAGGTAACACAAATTAGTTATAATAAATGCAAATGCCTTATCTCGAAAGCTAATGAATTTTATAGAATTATTTATACCTGGTATATAGACTTAGGCGCATAATAATCGTCTAAAAGCTTTTCTTAAATCTAAAAGCTATAAGGGCATTCCTTTTGCGACTACTTATTTTACTTAGAAAACATTTTCTCTGAAAAAATATAATTACGTACATAATGAAATAATAAGAATTTACAAAAAAATCTGTTAATTAAAGTCTCATAGTAGATTTTTTTTAAATAAATGAAACCGCCTCGAAAGAGGGAAAACTATTACGTAAACAGTAAATATTAGATTCAGCCCAGAGGAGTCTTTTGAAGCTAATAACCGAGGCAAACAAAAAAAGCGTCCACATGACAAACGGCCTTTACAATGGGGGACAGAATAAATGGCGAAAAATAAAAATGACTCGGCCGAACCGTCAGCGATATATCAAAAGAGCACTAGACAAGCAAGTAGATAGGCTTGCCCCGCAATGTTTGCCCCACGCCGCTCTGCCAGCTATTCCGCTCCGCAGTTAAATATTATCGCATCTTCCAATGTAGCTTCAGTTTATTGGAGGAGAAAATAGTGTTCAAATTTTTGAAGAATGCACTATACGTGAGTGAATTTTAGAGTGAATTGTATTCGAAATTCGGAACGAAGTAACACGTTTTCCATTTTTCCGCACTACAAATTCTAAGTCTTTATTAAATTGTGCACAAAGTGACTGCGACACTTTAAGTTGTGGGCTTACCTATGTGAAAATTGAAATAAATATTTCATTATTAATTGACTATCTAATAAGTGTCATCATTTATCCTTTTCACGAAGTGGCATTTGTTATTTTATTTTAATCTAATAAAGACTGAGAGGCCCCGGAATTGCATCGTCTCGTCTCGATCATTCTGGGTGCAATGGGGGACTTAGAATGACCCAAACGATTTTTTGGACACAATTTAATAGAAACGTGCTAATAATTACATACACGAGAAAAATCCGAAAATAAGTTGAAAATTACTTAAAAAATCAATACTAATAATAAATCTGTAAGGGTCGGTCATGGAGTAAGTTACTTTGTTTTCAGAGATATCGTGTTTATAGGCTCTATACATGATACTGAAACTAAATTGACGATTTTTAGAATTATTTTCTGTATGTATGTATTTATGTTCCTCCATAACTCTGAAACGAATTAACTGATTTTCACGAAACTTGGTAGATAAACATTTAGACGTACGGGACACAAGATAGGCTACTTAATATTTTTCAACGCGGACGAAGTCGTGGGCACCAGCTAGTAAGCAATATACATTTTATTACTTCTGAAGCCCCGAATTACGATTCGGGGAGTTTTGTAACCGAAATTAAAATTAAATTAAGTCCCAAACAATATTGTGATTATTGTTTAGAATTCTTTACAATCTACATAATTTCTAAATTCAAAGAAAGACACAAAGTCTACTAAAGTAATACATGCACTAGATTTAATATAGGGAGAAAGGGAGGGCTGTATGTAAATTGTATTCAACTACATACTCAATTCAGTTGTTTGACAGAACTAGCCTGATGTTCGAAACCATTTAACATATATGTACGTCTATCTAAGTAGTTAAAAAATTAACTAAACAACATTGAGATACTTTTAAATTTTATAGATTAACTAGCTGGTGCCCACGACGAAAAAAATAGCCTATCCTGTGACCCGTACGTCCAAATGTTTATTTACCAAGTTTCATGAGAATCAATTAATTCGTTTCAGTTATGGAGGAACATACATACATACAGAAAAAAATTCTAAAAATCGTCAATTTAGTTTCAGTATCATGTATAGAGCCTATAAACACGATATCTCTGAAAACAAAGTAACTTACTCCATGACCGACCCTTACAGATTTATTATTAGTATTGATGATAAGGGATATTTAAGGATAGTTTATAACTGTTAATGTTAAGGGGAATAATGCGCACTGCCAAGGTGTGGAACTCCCTGCCGGCGTGTATATTTCTGAGCTCATATAACCCAAATATTTTCAAAGTTCGAGTGAATAGGCACCTTCTGGATGAGCTCGCTTCATCATAGGCCTCATCCTTGCTACATAGCTGGTTATTGGCCAAGAGCAAAACTATTTCTAATAAAAAAGTGTTTTTTTGGCTTGAAATATTTACACGACTCCAACTCTCCAAGCGCTCCAAACGCCTTAATAAGCACATAATGCGTAGCAATTGATCACGACATGGCCTTTAAAATCATACTTACACATAACTTCTAATAATATGGAATCTTCAAGTGGATATCGAGGAAACCAAGGATTGTAAACCCTGCAGATCAACCTCCTACCACTGTCCTCCCTCCTCACACGCCACGTGAGAACACTCGTGGTCACCTCTCCGTCAACTTCCGTCTAAAATTAAGTTAACAATAAGTTAATTGTTAAATATTTCTAACCAAACACTCTTTTTACCTGATTGATGAATACCTGACATTTTTATTCTTTATCAATTCTAACACTAAAATAATCAAAGTCCTTTCTTTCATTTCGCATATTTCATTATTTAGTATAAAATCAAATTTATACTAAATTACAATATACCCTGACTATATTGGACTTTGTTATATAAGTTCTTGAAGTTATATAAATGAAAATAGCCCAAAGAAGTCCGCGTGAAAGGAAGAACGAATGTTTTCTGAGATAACTCACCGCGGTCAGACTGGAGTTGATCCGCTGTGAATTTATGATCCAGTCTATGTTCGGCGCAGGCTTCGATCCTCGGGTAGTGCAAGAGAATGATCTCTCGTGTCCAGCACGGGTCAGTCCGCTGCCCGTCACTCGAACGAATTGGGGTTTTACTGTACATAAAAATAAATTTATATGTGTATGTGAGCGTGTGTATTTATGTATAATGTGTATTTACATACAACATATGAAGGTATCTAACTTTTAATTGTATATTTTGCTTATTTTTTTCTTTTCTTATTCCCACTGTACAAATATAAAATCGATACTTAATTGGCTGTTACGTATGTTTCATTTTTATCTGTAAATTGTATATTAGCTGTGGATATTCAGTAAACAAATAAATAAAACGAATAAATAAACATAAATAAAAATAATAGGTTTACCGATAAATAAAATAAACCGCGGGACAAACTAGGTTTGTCCCGCGGTTTCACTCGCCGTTTAATTTAAATTGCCAACAGCATGCAAATGTCAGTTCTTCTGACAAAATTTGACAAAATTTGGAAGTTAGTTTAAAACTATAGCTTAGTTTTTGAAATGAACTTGAAATTGACCGCGAAAAAGGCCAAGACTGTCATGGCGTCTTGAATGACGTCACACCTCGCGAAACAGTCGCGTTTGTTTATGACAGTCAATTGTGTAAATGACAGCTACAACATGGCGTTTCGCGAGGTGTGACGTCACGCTTCCATGCCTTCTCTGATCGGTGTTTAATGTCACGTGATTAAACGCCTCATTTTGTCGATTTTATTTTCCAAAAATATTATTAATCTTTTATTATTTTAATAGAAAAGTTGTTTTTTTGTTTACTAATTATCATGGTTAATCATTAGAAACTCTAGCCATCCGATTTATTTTTAGTGGAAACAAGCCTATTCTCGGTGGCCTATAACCTTCCCAAAGAATTGCAAAAAATATAGAATACACATTACAAAATACAACCGTGAATAACAGAATATGTGCTGTTGTTATTCGGTGAGTGCCATTAGGAAGAGATGCCATAGCCAACTTATCCTTCTGTGGACGGCAGCACCTTTGGCGTTGCTTGTGTTATAGGCGACATTAGCAATCTAGTGGACCGACAGCGCGCCACCTTATATTCCCATGATATTTAGCAACTCAATTAGATAGCGCTCTGCATATATTTAGACGTTAGTTCCCTATAGTTTCACTGAATATGATTGTCGTGCATTTAGTAAACATTGCGGCTACGTTTCATGGATTTTTTATTTATTTTATTTTATTTTATTTTATTGAAATACCAACAGCACATCAAAATTAGCCAAGTCACATATATCTATACATATAAATAAAATTGGTGTGTCTGTTTGTAATATTGAAATAACCGTTTTTTACTACATGCATATGAATATATAATACGGTACATACACCAAAATAACATTTTTTACATTTTTGTCTGTCTGTCTGTCTGTTTGTTCCGGCTAATCTCTGAAATGGCTGCACCGATTTTAACGGGACTTTTATTGGCAGGTAGCTGATGTAATAAGGAGTAACTTAGGCTACGTTTATTTTAGAAAAAGTCTTTTATTAGAAAATAAATACACCCCGGGCGAAGCCCGCTAGTAAGATATAAAAACACGTTTACATTTGTGTACCAATTACTCGTATCTACAGCTACATGTTACATGTTGTCGTGTTAAAAATTTAGGAAAAAAAATCAATCTACTTGAAACTTAAGTATTTACGATAAAAAAAAATCGAGTAGGTACAATAAAATAATAAATCGAATACAATAATATAAAGGTAAGAATAAGAACGTTCATTTAAAATTCAATTTTAAATGAACGCTCAATTCAATTTATTAATAAGTTCCTTATTTATCATCCCTCATCTGTTTATTACACAAGCCAAATTTTACACTGGAAAATAGGGGGAAATATATCATATTAATCAGCTATTCGAGTGTTTTTAATTAATAAAATATAGAGTTAAATTAAATATTAATTTTTTTTTGAGTGATGTCCAAGAAGCGTCGTACCTTTATGTTACCTATATGTAAATTTATTACGTGTAAATTATTATCTAATTATGTTTATAGGTATTGTTAAATAGATCAAATTCTATGTAAACCTAATAGATATCATAGTAAATATTATACCAAGTGGGTATAGATGAGCCACCATCTAAAATTAATACAATGTATAATATATTATATCAATGATTAATAATATTATTTTAAAACTTTTAGTTGACATGACAGGCGATTCCAGAACCTCGGTTAGTTGCAAAAAGCCAGAATGCTTGCGACTCTGCCTAAGATATTAAATCTAATATGATTTAATACGAGTAATTAAAATTATTAATTATATTTTTGTCATAAATTTTATACCCATCTACACATGTTATTTAAATATTAATGTTAATCAATAAATAAAGTTATCGACTAGGTATTAAGAGAACTGTGTCACTTACGAAATAACTTAATGGTGACATCCCTAATTTGTGACTGCAGTAAAGGCGGATTCACACGGCACTGTAGTCTCGCCCCCGCCATTTCTCTGGGCAGGGCCGTGAGTTGCAACTGACAGACGGAGCCTTTCTTTGTTATGGCTAGACGCTTCTCTCCTTGATACCAGGACACGTCTGGTGCGGGTTTACCTAAAACCAATTAAATAACTTATTTTATCTTATTAGATAAGGCCTCCAACGAGGCAGGCATCAAACAATATCGCAATGTTTAAATTAAGTAGCCCTTGGCGCTTAGCACTTGGCGCCACAATTATAGGAGGCACAACCTGCACAAGTAAAAGCTCTAAGCAACATCCAATGTACTAAACCTAAACCTAAACCTAAATCAAATTAACAATAAAGTTATTTCTATATTTATATCAACTTTTAAAATGTAAAAAGCATCTGCGTTTTTCATAGAATAAGATGGATTATTACACATATATTTTATATTGTTAGCACCCTCTACTTCGGGTACCATAATTATCATACGACATCGACCTCTCTTCGCGAACGCGTTCATTATACTGAACTGACTGAGTGAGTCAGTTCAGTATAATATTTTATATCCTATCCTTTTTATATCCTAACCATCGAATGAGATTGAATGAATGAACAAATGAATGAATCTGCATGAATGAACACCTCTTTTGAAACCTCACGGAGCATTTTTCAATCAACTTCAGTCGACATAAATAGCAGACGCTAACAATATGGACATGGTTATTAAATTTTACATATAAATTTTTTTGCGTTGTTCTGTGAACAAAGCAAAATTGAATATAAATAATTGAAATATTATTAATAATCAACAAGAGCAAATTAAACTTATCAATAAATCTTACCGCCAGCCGCTTGGCACGAAAGGAGCAAATCCTGGCCTTCCCTGAATGGCCCAGCAATTGATCCCAAAATCTCCCGGCCTTCAGAGTCGTATATCCGTGGAGATTCAGGAGGAACTGTGAGGAATAAATATAAGAAAATCATGAACCTAGAAAAAATAACGGACAGAATTCCTTATACTAATAAAGTGTAGCATCGTAGTAAGCTCGGTAACGTTTACAGCACACATACACACTATAGCAAGCTCGGCCATTACGCTGCTAGCGTTGATTAAGTGCACACGTAATGAGTAATTAAAAAAACTATTTAATCATGATAAAAATGATAGCATTTTACGTGACAAAAAATAAAATTAATATGAGATTAAATTAACTTAATTAATAGATACATTAAAGTGATTACCAGTGTTGCCAACGTGTCAAAATAAATCTCCCTTACCACCGAAGTAAGGAAAAACGTTCGTTCACATTTTTTTAGGTTCCCGAGGGAAAATGAATGGAGAAAAAATTGGATTCAGATCATTAGAAAGTGCAGAAGACAAATGGATTGAAATTCAACAAAATCAAGTGTACTATTGTAACTAAATGTTTTTAAATTAATTGTAATTAATTGTTATTAAATGGAGTGAATTACACATTTTTATATGAACCAAAATTTAGGGAAAGTTTCTTCGGCTGGCAACCCTGAAAACACGCACACATAAAAACGTCGCCATTACGGTGCTACACTTTGTACAGTGACAGCACTCCGTCCGTTGTTTTTTCTAGGTTCACGAAGAAAATATATAAATAATATATTTTTACAATGACAAAAGTTGGCGAGTACGTCAACGCTCAAAATTTTCACATATTATTGATATTTTTTTTTTCAAATATCTCTTACATCACAATTTTTTTATAAACAAAAAGAAATGAGTGAGGATGATCAAGAAATAACCGCAATATTTAAAACAATTGAGTTCAGAGTCTATTTTTATACAGTTTGGCATGGGTAAGAATAAAAATGTTAGGTTATAATTATAATTATAGTTATAATTAACTATTAACTAGCGATCGGACGCGACTTCGTCCGTGTCCGATCGCTACAAAACTTCACAGGATTACCCGCTGGACTAATCTGAAGGTTGTCTGAAAATTTCATAAAAATCGGTTTTGGAATCCATAAGGAACATACATACATACACATTGCCTTTTATATTATATTAAGATATGTCATTTTCACCACTTCGTATGCGCTAATTTTGTCTATAGATCGGCATATAGTGCTAATAAAAAGCCTAAATACAATACATCCAAGTTTAAAGAGTATGAGAACAGAATGGTTTTAAAAACTCATTCAAAAGTTATAGAACACAAGGTAATGTATTCTGAGCCTATTCTCCAGTTTGAGCATGTTCTAACTAATAAATTAAAATTTAAAAAGCAGTTTTATTCACCAACTAGCTGGAGCTCGCGACTTCGTCTACATTGAAAAATAAAAATATATATACATAAGCAATATTACGCTTGACCTCTTGTTGCTATAACACTTTGGCGGGGAGTGAGTTTTTTTATTTTTTATTTTTTCTGAACAGTACTTATTTTCTAGATGAAAGGTACCCTATGTCCTTTCCGGTGTTCCCGACAACCTGTATGCAAAATTTCATAATGATAGGTTGAGTAGCTTCGACGTGAAAGGTAACAGAGAGACAGACAGTAACTTTCACATTAATAATATTAAATATAAAGTATGGATATTTTGAAATTTGTTAGAAAATGGAAAAGTTATATCGAAGAATACTTTCACGCAATATTTTTTATGTTGTATAAATATAAAAATAAGAATACTAGGAAATCTAGTAAAAGCTCAATGGAACGAACTTGGCTGCCGAGATGGCAAACGAAAATTCGAAGTCGAACTTTCCCTTCTAAGCTCCGTTGTATTACTAATCTTTATAGCGCTACTTGCAATACTGGTAAAGCTAAAATAAGCTTGCAATAATGGTCTATCCGAAGATCCGAAGACTAATAATTTTCGAAGCTAAAGTCCTATTAAACTACTAACCTATATATATATATATATATTGGCTGTCGGTCCACTTAATGATGGATGGATGGATGTTTGTTACTCTTTCATCCAAAAACTTTCATCCAATTTGAATGGAATTTGTCACACAGATGGTTTATTATCTGGATTAACATATATTTTTATTTTGGAATACTTTTTATTTTGGAAAAAAGTTAGGTTCCCGAAGGGTTATTTTTATAGTCACAGCGTAGTCACAGTGTTATATTACTCATATATTTTCTCATTTTTAAAGGCGGACGAAGTCGCGGCCGCCAGCGAGTTAAGAAATATTTAATTGTATTTTGTTATAATTTATTATACATACATAAACATATTATAATAAATGTTGAAATATCATAAATATGTACAAATAATATTATTGTTAAATTGAGAAACAAAATGGTCTGTATTTTCGTATGTATTGTATTTTGATGAGGCATTCATGGCCTTTGCAAGACTAACAATAAAGTTGGTACAATAATGTTGTTATTATGATAGTAATAAATATGAAAAAAATATCTCTTCTCAATGTAGAAAATATCAAGTTATGTTAATAAAAAACAAAGTATATAGGATTGATTTAACTCACCAATAACAGTTAAGTTGACTCTATAGTTTCTAGTGGGAGCGTCAACATAGTCGATTCTGCATCGGTATACTCCTTCGTCGTACCTCGCCACTTTGTTGACGGTAAGATGAGCCGATGAGGGATCTGACTCATTGAGGACAAAGAAAGTTCTATCACCAAATTCTCCACTATCTGCTAAGTGAATAGGCGAGCCATTTCTGAAGTCTACCCTGCAAAATAGATTTAATTGTTTAAAATTTGATGCGGTTTAAAACCTTGGTGTAAATTAAGATATTTTTTTTATAATATAAAGGTGGCAGACAGGTTGGCGGCTCACTTGATGGTAGGTGGTTACCGTCGCCTAAGGACACAAGCAACACCAAGGGGAGTGCTAGTGCGCTGCCTACCCTGAAGGAGTTTGTTTACAGCTCGCTATAACAAATAATGAAATTTTACGCAAATATGTAGAAAAATTTAAATTTTTAACCACCATTCTAGTATGCAGTGATAATGAATCAATCTTGCATATGAAAAAGGGTAGTTGTGTTTTTTTTATGTATACATATTGTATGATTTCTAAATTATTTTAAATTTATTTCTTAACATTTACATAAACCAAATATAAATTCTATAAAGAAACATTGTTACATCAATGTAATATCTACAGCCTAGTGGGAAATACGCCTGGCTACCTCCAGTACAGACTGGTCGACTATCTTAATCATTTTATTGATTTCACGAAAACCTAAAAATACTCGTCTTAATGCAGATTCTTTTTAAAACTTTACTGGCTACGGTTTATGTCACAGTGTGGAATTGTGGAAAATACAGGCTGTAATAAATAATTCACAATAATTCTATATTCTCTAGTCTATAATTCAAAAGACTGTTATACCACAATCGATTTTACATACACGAGGAAGCTCTTTGCCTATTTAAATAAAGTGAATTGGAAAAATAAGTGTAATTAAGTATGTAGTTTAAAGCGTTCTTGGACGACACACAAAGGACAGCTACAAAGAACACACTTCCTTTCGAAGCAAGATTGAGTTCGCGATTTAGGAGACCGTACAACTTAAAGGAGGGAAGCAATACAGAGAAAGAATCCAAGAGGTTCCTTTCTGGACCGTCTCCAGCATTGAATCAAACGAGTAATATTTGTTTAAAGGCGTCGACTAGTGATGTTTACCTACATGAGGAAGAGTAAAAAGAAATTCTCTTAAAATTATTTGTTTGCTAAAAAGAGTTACGGTCTTACTACAAAAAAATATAGACAATATCAAACTATTTAAACATCGTTTAGCGAGCGTTTAAAATGTCCCTACCACAAAACCTTATTTAGCGCTTGTTTTTGTAAGTCAGTGGTTAAAGTACGTGAACTGGCAAACATTCATTCATTCATTCGTGTCGTTTTCATTTTACGCAGATCTGATAGGCGTATAAAGATGAATTTTGGTTTTCACAAGCTATTATTACAAAGTGTATTAATGTTATAAGCAAATTATAAGATTGGAATAAGGCATAAATTACAACAAATACGTTAGATTATTTATAAAATTTTGTTATCCGAAAAAACATTGCGCATAATGGAACGTAACTGACACTGGCGTAATTGTCAAATGTCAAGTTTAATTTGTTAATTTAATATTCATATTTTCATAAATTTCATAGTTCATAGCGTTTCTTTTTTAAGCATTTCGTTGATATTATCGAATTAAATTTAAAATATCCATAGGCATTTCCAAAATCAAAAGAATTTTTTAATATTACGCAAAACGATTACAAATTTGACAGAACACGTCCAAGGAATAGAAGCCGCTAACTAGATAGACACTCGTTAAACTAGCATCTGGCGGTGTTTAAATTTAAACAATGCTTAAGCATTGTCTAACCCTAAACAATGCCTACATACTGTTTTGTAGTAAAGTTTTATTTAAACACGCGTTCAACGCCTGTTTAAAGTGTGTTTAATGTTTTTGTGGTAAGACCGTTAAATTGTTTAAAAATTAATTTACCCATGTATTTCTAACAAATAAACGATCGTTTGATTAAAGAACAGGGTAACGAATTATAAATAGCTGTTAAAGATGAATAAAACTTTTTTTATGGAATGATTAAAATTAAATAGTAAAATTAAAATAGTCCATGTAAGCAGCAACATTATTTTAATTATAAATATTAATGTAGTTTGAAGATAGATAAAAAAAAAATATACTATCAACTACAACGTCGTTTAGTAAAAGGTAAAATGGAAGTTTGGAAAACAGATGTTACATATGCTCATATTAATATTATTTCAGTTTAATATCCACGTGAATTTTCTTTAAAATTTTGAAGACATATTTTTAAAATAAACCCTTTTTTTTTCAAGTTAGTTTGGTCTTCATTTTGGTACAAGTTCATTGAGGTAAACAATTTTCCAATGTTATCAGATTGCAAGATAAATCAATAAGATAAAACAGCATTACATGACAAAGGAATAGTTTAAGTCCATTGACGCCACTATCCAAAAACAAGCAACAGTTTATATTAAACTAGTTTTTGCCTGCGGTTTTGCCCGAGTTCCTCAGACAAAATTAATGTCGTAATATGTGCTTCTATGTTACTGGTTGCACGGAGAAGACATCAAGCAAGAAAGAGATAGCAATGTGTAAATTAAAGATAATTAGAATGGGTATCAAACTGCGATGAAAAATGAAGAATATTACACATAATAAAAAAAAATCTGACATATTAATTGCTGTGACGACAGCAATTAATATGTCAGATTTTTACATTTTTAGTTTTTTACATTTTTAGACGATCCCTCGGGAACCTAGAAATTTTTCAGGATAAAAAGTATCCTGCATGTTAATCCAGATGATAAACTATCTGTGTGAAAAATTTCCTCCAAATTCGTTAAGGCGTTTTTGCGTGAAGGAGTAACAAACATCCCTCCGTCCTCATAAAGTTTCCATTTATAATTTTAGTAGTTTAAGTCTGGGATATAAATGTACGTAAACTGTTATCGATAACATTTTTTCCACATCACTACACCTTCTGTTTTCTTCAACCAAGAATCCATAAGTTACGTATATTTGCTTGCGAGCATAGTTATTAAGAGCAGATGAGAGAGAAGCCTGTTTTTACCGATATGTTTGTGTTCGGTATTAAATTTTCTTCTCTATTACGTATCTCTTATATTCGCTGTACCTTTAAGTGTTTCTTGACTTTATTCCTGGGGCTGTGGCTGGTTCCTATTTTATCTATTTTGATTAGTTTACGTGAAATGATGAATAAAACACCAGAAAAATTAGAAGAACGTTAGTTTGTGAATATTTTTTTTTTGTATAATAAATATTTTTTGTATTATTTAAATTAAATTATTGTTTTTAAGTATCAATTTCACTAAAGAGACGAATTTAAAAACTCATGAAAACAAATCCAATTTCCAAAAAAATATTATTTTTACTAAACGGATATATTTATATAAATAGGTATAATTTTTCAATAATCTTTTGACGCAAATTCCCCAACTCTTTCATAAAACCCATTTCCTGGGAACTAGTTATACTATATATTTCTTTGACGTGTTTAGTTTCTAATAAAAAACTACATTTATTGATGAATAGAATTTTTAATTATATATAGAACTAGCTGGTGCCCACGACTTCGTCCGCGTTGAAAAATATTAAGTAGCCTATCCTGTGTCCCGTACGTCCAAATGTTTATCTACCAAGTTTCATGAAAATCAGTTAATTCGTTTCAGTGTTATGGAGGAACATACATACATACATACATACAGAAAAAAATTCTAAAAATCGTCAATTTAGTTTCAGTATCATGTATAGAGCCTATAAACACGATATCTCTGAAAACAAAGTAACTTACTCCATGACCGACCCTTACAAATTTATTATTAGTATTGATTGATCAGTTAATATCGTATTATAGAACTAGAACTTATTTTTTTATAGGGTACGAACCTTAAATTTAACATAACAGTGAACTTAGCATTTTAATCTGTCGCAATATACACAAAAGAGTTTATTTCGTCTGCAGAATAATGAAGCCACATTACACAACGCAAGACTCAGGGTCCTGGCGGCGAGCCATTGGGCTTATAGAGTAACTGCTCTGACGAATTTTCTACGTTTTTATTTATACTTAGTCTAAAATGCAAGAAACTATGCACCAGACGTATTTTAAACTCGTAGACGACTCGGTGTTTAAACGCTAACCAAACATTCAAGATATTCAAAGATTTCTCGTTTCCCTTGTCGTTTTATCAAAAGTAAAGGTCAATGGTCGAAATTCATCACAAACAAATAGTATAATATTAAATACATAGTACTTACACGCATCAAACATGTGTGTGTGTGAGTAAAACACGCGATAGTATGTGTATATAATGTTTATTTTAATTAATTTATAGTATTTCTAATATATTATTATTTAGGTCTTGAGTTATTACTTACAATATATTAATTGTTCGTTAAATTATATTTAACCAGCGACCCGCTTCCGGTTTTACTAGGATACATTTTTTTTATGTATACAAACTTTTCTCGTTTATGCCTATTTCCATTATTGAAAACCGTATCAAAATCTGTTGAGTGGTTTAGAGCGATACACAAGGAATAATTTGTAGAGATTGGACCATAAGATTGAAAATAACTAAATTATATGCACGTTTATTCACGAGGAGAGGCTTTTCCCTGAAGGACATGTTGCCTCATTGGGAAAGGTCGTATATACATTCCTATTTAACTAATAAGTTACAAGTTATAACTAAACTAAAGTAAAAAATAATAATAATAACACAATGTTGGTTGTAATTAAAGAGTGGTACACAACAGTGACTAAAGTCGTTTAGCTTTCATAACCAAAAAAGGATAAATTGGAACGAGAAAGGTTATAAATCGTGGGCTTCTAGGAAGTAGAGGCTGCGTTCCAGACTTGGCTTTAAGCCAGCCGGGTTCAACTCTGTTTAGTAAACGGATGCTTTTGTCTAATGACTGCCTGATATTGTTGTTAAGTGTTAAGAAACGGAACCACTGTGGACGCCTTCATTTATTTCAAAACGAATTACCTTTGCGCAAAGTGGCTTGTCGTGCGAATAAACTACATAAAATCGTCGCTCTTAATTAATAACTCTGTTTAAGGTTGGGTCTTAAGGATACACTGTTTAAAAAAAAACTATATGTAAAAATTAAAAGTGCTGAGTTTAAAAAAGATAAGTATTTCTTCATTGTTATGAATTTTTTGGAAGAAACTCTGAAGTAAAAAATGAAAATCGAGAAATAAAATAACAAACCTTTTCCTTATTTTTCAGTTATGTGTGTGTGTGTGTGTGTGTGTGTGGGTGAATAGGAATAAAAGTATTCAATACTTAATACCAATCGTACTACCATCGTAAAGCAGAACGGTATTCTACTTTACTACCAAGAGCCGCCATTAAAACTGTTCCATGATTTAGAAGCCTGCTTTACGATCAACGTTTCTTACAGTACCAAGATTTCCTAACGGATTCGTTTTTCAATTGCGAATTCTAAAGGTTATGTAGTTTATTTTTATCCAAAAGTCGAACGCTCGTTGTCATCGCCTATTAACATAATCCACAGGTGCTGCAAGTGCTCTGTCACCTTTACTAGGATAAGGAGGGAATAGGGAATCCATCTCTTATTAACATTTGTTTCTCAGCTCATCAAGTATTAGTCTCAGCTCATCACTTTTGTTTCTATTGTTTTAATCTATGAATTTTGTTATCTATTGTCACTGTTTGTTCTTTTATAACACATTCAAAAGTTTAAAGTCAAATATAGTTTTAAAAAAATACAGAAGAATCGACATCCGTATTCTATGCTTTCTCACAATTTAAAAATATTCTGTTTAGTATTTGTATTATTTATTGTATTGTATTATCTTTCTTTATTATTATCTTTGTGTTGCCACTATATAAATAAATAATACGTTTATTTCCAAACAGTTCTGTAGAGTTTTCAAAACGTCGTAGCTCGTAGCCTAGTAGTCTCGTAGCACGACTCTACGACGTAGCAGTAAAAGTGGCAGTGCATTCGAGCTTTATGACCTCTAACAGTCCGGTTATTGTACCTGCTTTTAATCAGACTGTTTTATATACAGAGCGTGTGCTCTATATTAAATAAAAAAATAGTCATCTTTCAAAAAATAATTTAAAATTTACCTCTCAATAACTAAAAACATTTTTAAATTCTTAGAGAAATTCGCAAAGAAATAATTAATAAAACTCATATTTTAGAAGCTAGTATTATAATATGACATTAAACATTCATACTTAGTACTTATCTGAGTGATAAGAACCAATTACAAACATCTACTTCGGTGAGCCTAATCGATCTAATTTCAATTAATTTTATGTCTTTCGGATAGCTGTAAAATTGTACTCCCAAAAGGCTGTGGAACGTATTACAATTTCAAACGGTGTAATGTTATAATGCAACGTTATCTTTAAATTATATCTTTACGATTATGGAGACGGGAAGATTGAAATTTCTTGTCGCTTCGAGCGCCATATTGGGATAATAATGTCACTTGCCTCCATATTCTGCTTACGTCATCACGTCTACAGCCTGCACATATGTTAAGTATTTGTAAGTATGTGCAAGTGAGAACAATAATGGGAAAACCGGTACTTATTTTTATTTTTGGGAAATGGGGAATGAAAAAAATTTTTACACGTTGGGAAATATTCATAGATACCCGGTAGCGTAGGAAACGCTGTGGGGTTATGCCAGATTCCTACAGCTAACACCAAACGACTTTCTAGCACGGCCGTAGATATTCAGGATCGCGGGAACGTTGTGACTGTCCAGCGCAGTGAGAACTGGGGCCCTAGACAAGAACCAAACCAGTGCAAACGTTTCGTTGCGTTCTTACGAAACGAAAGAAATAAAGCCCGGTGATTGGTTGTTGTAACGCCCACATAAAATGTTGACCAATCACCGGGCTTTATTTCTTTCGTTTCGTAAGAACGCAACGAAACGTTTGCATTGGTTTGGTTCTTGTCTAGGGCCCCTGTGCTTCCTATCAGAACCTCGGCGTACCCGAAAGTGGAGGTACGTCGGCTATGTCGGGGGACCCAAGTCCCGCTCAAGAGAGAAAGTGGAATTTAGCATTTCTTACTCACTAACCGAGACACAACAGCACACAACATTTCACGGTCTTCTGTAAGAGGGTGGTTACTGCCGCCAAAATGACTGCGAAACGAAATGTGCCCTGCTACTACTGGTTCTGTAAATAAATACAATAATCTTGTGTTGCATCTTATTCTCAAAAGCTTTTGTTCGAATTTTTCAATGCAGTTTTATTGCTCGCTCCTACATCAACGAATGCATACCGAACCGTTTAAGATTCGGTCCACGCATCGCAATATTTTAGCGATAAAATGACCGGACGATTTCAGATCGTTGTCCGAGCGAAGTCTTTGTTGAATAGAACCGCAATTCTGTTGTAATAACACGTTTACAACATTTCCAATATTTCTTACAAAGAATTTACATTTTTCACCTTTTTGAGTTATAAATACAGTTAATGGATGCATAGATTGCGTAGAACGAAAAAAGAATTAAGTCAGAAATAAGTCTGTACTAATATTATAAAGAGAAAAAATTTGTATTTTTGTGTTTTTATTAGTAATTATTAAACTCAAAAACATGAATTGATACGGCTTATACGAGCCCTGGTGTCACCTTGTGGGCTGTCTAGGTAATTATTTTATCTGTCCTCGGCTATTACGAAGTTTTCGTCAAGCGAGATTGCGATATCGCAAAGCATGGTCCGGTATTTGGATCGATTTTTAACCACGATTTCAGATTTATTAGCAACAATAAAATAACCCCTATTATTATTATTACCACTTATTAGTACTTCTCTATACATTTACACTAAGAGCATCGATCTGTTCTAGCAAGTCGGAAGTAAATTAGTGAACTTTGTAATCAGTTCGGACTTTCAGCTGATCCCTGTTAATTTAATAAAGTCGGGGGAGAGCTAACTTCCATAACTAAATAACGATTATGGTCACAAATGCTTTTCAATGCAACTTATCTTTTAAATTATCCGACTTTCATGTTAGTCTTGAGGTAGAGGAAACGCATTAATTCTTCGCTGTGGAGTTGTTTCTTTATTAGTACAAACTAGTGTCATTTTATTTTACCAACACCCTATTCTTTAACTACTATCTTTTCTTTCAGGTTTACTATATGCATTTATAATATACTAGCCTCTGCCCGCGACTTCGTCCGCGTTGAAAAAGAAAAAAGTAGCCTATCCTGTGTCCCTACGTCCAAATGTTTATCTACCAAGTTTCATGAAAATCAGTTAATTCGTTTCAGAGTTATGGAGGAACATACATACATAAATACATACATACATACAGAAAAAAATCTAAAAATCGTCAATTCACTTTCAGTATCATGTATAGAATCTATAAACACGATATCTCTGAAAACAAAGTAACTTACTCCATGCCATGACCGACCCTTACAGATTTATTATTAGTATTGATTTTTTTGTAAGAATGTGTGTGTTCGATAAAGATCTACTAGATTAGTCTCTGATACTACTTGCTCACTTAGTGAAACTCAATCTTTGTTTTCTATAGTCTAACTGGCTGGCTTCTTCCACTAGAAACCAAAAACCTGGGTATCCACCCAAGTTTTTAAAGCAGAAAAGGAAAGAATTTTATAAGCATTAAATTAATTTCTTTTTGTTATTTTTTTTTTTAAATGTTATGTAAAGTTTCACATGCAAGCTGATGGTAACGAAACGGTAGGTACTTATATACCATCGCTATACAATCGCCTATTAACACAAGCAATGCTCAAGGGCTTGCAAGTGATCTGATGAACTTGATGGGATAAAGAATAAATCATTTGTAAGGAGAGGATGGGTTTGGCATCTATTGCTCACACACCGACATGCAACAGTGTGCAAGATGGTCACTGCCTCCAGACAGACTGCCTATTTTAGAGCCCTGCTAATATAAATAACTTTAATTATTTACATTCTTCACTGCAGAGTATGGTTTTTGTTATATAATAATTTGAGGTTATTTCTTTTATATAACAAAGTATTAAATGTTACATACTATAAAAACATTTAAATGTATATAAAAAAATGGGGCAAAAGTTATAAACTTAACCTGGCTAATTCATAATCCGCATCTAATCTCGTTTGTAAAGGTGAGTTCACACAGACCGCGAAAATCGAACCTAGTTTCTCAGTTTCTTGAAGTAAGTCCTAAATTGAGATACAAAATTTTTTCGTCATTCAAATCTGTGTAAACAAGGCATAGGTAATTCAGATTTGTGCTTTGTTTTGTCTTGAGTGGCTCCATGAACCAGATACAAAAAGTTGTTATATGTTGCTGAAAATACTTTAATAATACAAAAGTTTTACATTTTTTTTTTAATAATATCCTGAATATAATTTTCAATATTAGTTTTTATTCATTAAAACTTCTTTTAAATACAAAAATCCAAATAAATTATAGCTAAAAGTTTTTAGAAAAATACTTTCCAGTATACACACAAAGCATAAAGTTAGACTGGTTCCATTGAAACTAATTTATTGTTCAAATCTCGGTGCGCCGTGGTAAGCTCACCATTGCCAATGTAAATTGTCTGCTACCTTCTTAGGATTGTGCCCCAAATTTATGGAGGATTTTCCAGTTAAATTTTAACAATTAAACGCTCGTTAAACTGATGGGATAATTTAAATGCGACGTTAAAATTGCAATTAATGTGATGTTGGTCTGATTAAAAATAAAATTATTTGAAAGTAAAATTAAACTTGTATCAGTGAATTTTATTGCAACTATACAAATTCAGAACGTGTGTATTAATCTTTTATATTAATTTATTATGTATTTTTAACTAAATAAAGATTCTAACAAAAAATTTAGCTCCATTAAGGAAATATTTTCTCAAAAAAAGAAAAAAGTGTCATCCGTGCGAAGCAGGATTCCTTATAAATTACGTTAGGTGAATTCTGAAAATAAATTATTTTGAATTTCATTTAAAAAAAAATTTGAAATTTTAAAAACAAATAGCCTATACTTTTTTTTATAACAAAACTAGTTTTTATATAGTTGATTTTTCATTTTATTATTTCACAACACACTCGAGTAGTAATTGAGAAAAATAAAAAAAGAATGTAGTAAAAGAAGAAACCCTTTCAGACTTATAAAATCCCCGAAATATGTTAGTATAAAGTTATTACATTCCGCCCCGACTTGCAAGAGTGGAATCATAAATAATTCCAGCCAACGCGAGCGTCAACAGCGTAACCTATGAAAAATATTATTTTTATACACATTGAAATTGACCCTGTAAATTTAAATTTTATTTTGTAAATTTACTCTAAGTCGTTTGGGCATTTTGTTAAGCAGTTATTAAGGGTAATTGAGTTGTTTTAATTCATCGTTTATGTTTGTTTTACATGTAATATATAAAATTCTCGTGTCGCGGTGCTTGTTGCCAAACTCCTTCGAAACGGCTGGACCGATTTTGTTGAAATTTTGGGTGTTTATCGGGTAGGTCTGAGAATCTATTTTCCATACCCCTAAATGTGGTCCTAAGGGTGGTCCACAAACAGAATTTTTTTTTTTGGCAAAACAACGTTTGCTGGGTCAGCTAGTTATGTTACAAAAATATTTTTTGGTTTCAATGTTTTGAAACATCTCAACAATTTTATAAACTCTTTATCTTTCTATGAATAAGGAGAGCACCTATGTCAACAGATGTCTTCAGATTTGTAGCGCACTTCATTTAGCAGTCAGAAACTGGATAGTTTGCCTTAGGGTAGTTTTTGCGAGTTAGCGTACCACTTGGTCAGTTTCCTTACTCGTCAATTTCACTAATTCACCAGTTTACTCATTAGACAGTTTCGATAAGTTGACAATTTCGCTAGTTCGGAATTTTCCTGATTCTCCTTCGCTAGTTTTGCTAGGATGTCAGTTTCGTGGAATTGCCAGTATTGTGATCCTCTAGTTTCGTTATTTGTCAGCTTTGCTAATCTTCAGCTAAACTTGCAAACCAGGAAACCTACTTAATACGGAAATCGACAACTTAGCGAAACTGGCAAACAAGGAAATTGGCGAATTCAGAAACTGTCTAATGAGTAAACTGGTGAATTAGTGAAATTGACGAGTAAGGAAACTGACTAGTGGTACGCTAACTCGCAAGAACCTTTTCAACAGTCCCTTACCCATTATTCGATAATAATCGACACTTTCCCCTCTATCGTCAAGGGGACTGTCGGCTTTTTCAGTCTTTTTAGCTTTGTCAGTCTTTTTTATGCTAATTTCGTCAGATAGGAGCCTAAGGAGGATTAAGGATACGGGATTAAGAAGGGATAGGGAAATGGGAAACTCAACAGCACAGATGCTGTTATTTCATAGTGGTCTTCTGGGAGGGGACGGTTGTAAGGGGGCGCCAGAGTAATGACATTTATTTGAAACAAATATATCCTAAAAGTCATTAGTTCCCGACGACCAATAAGTCTATATTTAATATAATGTTGGTTGAAATGCTGCAACAGAATATTTAATTGACCAGCCTTATCGATATATTTATCAAGAGCCTAGAACTGAGACAGACTTGCAGCTTGGCTTCACTCCAAACACTGTGCGTTGAATCTAGCCAGAGCTTAAATTTAATATTATTTATAAAATAAACATGTTAGTTATAAATTATAATGATTTTTATAGAATAGGATATATATTAATTAAAATAATTATTGATTAATGTAGTAATTATATGTAGTATTTTTATTTTATAGTGAGTTGCGAGTATACGCATTATATAAAACGTTATATATTATTCAATATATACAATATTGTTGTAAAAGCTTGAAATTCAATAATATCACTGTTAGTATTAGGTAAAGCAATTCATGAATATTATTAGGTCGTCTGGGCAGAGGTTACAAAACCAAGTTGTCCCTTAGGAGTATTGGTATATCGCATCGCAAAGGCAACATGATACGACTCAGTTCTTCTAAAACATGATATTTATGTAATGCAAATATCGTGTGACACGATTTCTAGTAAAAACTTATTTTGTCTTTGTAAAGTACTTTTACTTTCTATAAGTGAATTTAGAGATAGAAAGATTTTATTCGAAAACGAACTCAATTAAAGTTTCCAATAAGTACAATAGATACCTAGATATTTTGTCATTGCGTGCCCGAAATGGGCACCCAACTCAACAAAAGATATGGTTTGATATAAGCCATACAGCACTGATCTTTTTTTGACTTCAATGAGGTTCTTCCAATAATAATGTACAAATGAATAAATTCTTATGGCAAGTAAAATCTATTGTACTGTACTATTAAATAATAAAAATAAAATATATTTATTATTATTTTATTAAACTTAATTGTTATGGTAAAACCAGATTTATTTGGAAGGTAAGTTACAGGTAATGTAGGACAATGTTACCCATTTCTACGTTTGCCTTGATGTTCCAAAAGGACCATCATAAATCTCTATGACCTCCGTCAACCTTTACGCAGTTGTAATTTTGTATAACTGTCTAATTACTTAGACAATAGTCTCGGCTGTGTGTGCATCGATGCCGAAAAGATATATGTTATCCTCCATTCACCTTATTACGGTCACAACTTAAGGATATACAGGGTGCCGTGACAGGTCATTGGAAAATTTACTGCTGTCACAAAAAAAGCGATATTACTGCTATGTAAAGTCTTTTAATATTTTCCTAATGTGTGACCGCTCCACCACAAACCACTACAAAGAGATCCACGCCAGATATAAAGGCGACTTTTATTTCGCAACTTTAGTTCGACATTAAATAACATCATCTCGATTTCGTATCACGTTCTTTACTTTAAACTTGTAGTAGGGGCAACTGGCAAGGTTCCAACATACTTGATGTGCAACCTTTCGCCAATAGAAATGATTGCGTTGCTTTTTTTAATGAGTATGGATAGAAGTAATTACTAGTTTTCAAATATTAGGCTCTGCTTTGAGTTTTTTTTTTAATATTTGATTGCTGTGCTGACTACTTATACCTATGAGGACTTTTTTAAGATGGTCTATTTGATAGTAAGTAGCTAATGTTACTCTAAATGAAAGCAATAGCAGGTTACCAAGTATGAAAGCAGGCAAGGTACGCAAAAAATAATAGCAGAAGTGCTGATATTTCAAAATGTTCATATGTAACCAGATGGCTACTGCCGAATTTTATGACTACTGAACGTAGTACACCTTACCGTATTAAAATAAAAATAAAATAATTTGAATTTAATGAAATAAAAATAAAAGAATTATTTTATTTGTCTGTTCATATCCATAAAGATGTCCTATGTTTAATGCTACCAGACGGTTTCCCTAGTTTGTGAAAGAGAAATGTATGTAATGTACCCTACTAGTAAAACACTATGCTTAATCCATAGGCTACTTACTTACTTTATTCATTCACTAAGTACAGGCATTGTACTTGGTTAACTTAACATATATCGCTATCTCTTAGTAATGATGACGGACATGTATGCAGAGTAATAGCAGACACGTGCCAGAATACGAAACCATAATTGATTTAAGCAAATCTAACACCAATGCAAAGTGCTACACTAATCTACGTATTCCTTTGGGGTATGGCGTGAGTGAAAGCGATGCGTTTCAACTTTAAACGTCTATTTGTTAGAATTTAATAAAATATTAACTATTATTGGTATTCGAAGGAATGAGATATTATTTACCTCAGGTATAGCTTAGGTATACTCAGGTAGGTATGTGAATGTAATACTTTATGAATATTGAATGAATGATATTTTTCTTTATATGTTAAGGTCGACAGACAGGCTGACAGTTGACTTGTTGGTAGGTGGCAACCGTCGCCTATAACTCAAGCATCGCCGCAGATGCTGAAAGTGGGCTGCCGACCATAGTAGGATAAGGAAGGGATACACAACAGCACATATACTGTTATTTCACTAACTTCGTAAACTTAACGGGTATTCAAATTACCCATGCACCCGGTAATGGGTTGACCCACCGGGACCAAGGGTAATCCATGAAAATATTAATAAAACTCATTAAAAGAAAATTTTCTTTTTTATTTTGATGTTACATGTATTGAGAAATCATAAAAATAGAATCGCTAGCAGTGACGCCCGCCTGAGCACTTTGGCTGCCCTATTAATATTGGAATATTATTAAAGTAGATCCGTGTTAATTATTTGTTTGTTATTTTCACTGAGTGTCATACTTAATTTACTCTGCAGGTTTATAATCGAAATAGACAATTTATAATTTAATTCAATTTATTAGTTACCTACTTAACAATAGTTTAACTGTTGTTAAATTATTTGAATAATTTGATTTAATTAAACTAATGGATAATTTAATTTACTAATTAGAGTCCCGTTAAATGTATGAAGGTTTTATATTACAATTATTTTATAATCATTTACAGGTTTATTTATATGCGAAAAATTGTGAATGAATTATTCAAACTACGGTATGAATAATTTCCTCAATAAAATTAATTTAGATACAGGCAACATATTTTTATAAATGTATTTTGTATTTTTAGCTTCATTAAAAAAGGAAACCTTACGAAAGAAGGACAAGGGTTTTACTTATTTAACGACAGCCTGACATCGCAGTAACTTAATGATTTATAAATTATATACATTACATTGAAATGGTAAATAAGCATTTACCAACAATAAAGAAAACGTAGATTTATAAAATTAAAACAAACTGATGTCAATATTCCTAGTTACTTAATTAAGTACATAATACTAAACAATTTTAAGTGATATAATTTCAATGTTAGTATAGAGCTACATTAATAATATACATGATGTGAAAAAGTCGACTGATCAACGAGTTTCAGCAATTTACTCTTGAAACCAGCTAATTAATTATTTAAGTCATTGTAACACAGGCAAATTCTAACCAGTGGATCATAATCCACTCATGCCGACACAGGTTAGTTAAACATTTTAGTTTCCAGGGCATCTGGGATGTCTATAGGGGACACACGACCTAATCTGCTCAAGGAGATGCATACACTAAAGCTTGCTACTAAGCAGTCTGTGAAAAAACGACTCATAATTTCAACATCTGAAAATTTGATACATAAAAATGAAAAACATCCGAAAAATCTTTTAGGTCTATATTAATGTGTATCTAAATACCTTATGATTATAAATTTTAATTTCGTTATGATTGCTGAAAGTGTTCATACTTTTAAAAGTGTCATCCACTTTACGCTTTCAATGCTACCCTACCTCAATGTGACTTCCTTTCTATGCAATTACTAGCTGGTGCCCACGACTTCGTCCGCGTTGAAAAATATTAAGTAACCTATCCTGTGTCCCGTACGTGCAAATGTTTATCTACCAAGTTTCATGAAAATCAGTTAATTCGTTTCAGTTATGGAGGAACATACATACATACAGAAAAAAAATCTAAAAATCGTCAATTTAGTTTCAGTATCATGTATAGAGCCTATAAACACGATATCTCTGAAAACAAAGTAACTTACTCCATCACCGACCCTTAGAGATTTATTATTAGTATTGATTTCAGTAAACTTTTAGTTGTGTGCTCCATTTTTTTTCCTCTGTTTCTCATTAGACCCCTTTCTTTAGCTTTTCTGAACGTTATAAAAATTGCTGTTTTCACGTACGTGCTTTAGAATGAAGCGAGGCAAGCTCGAGGCTACAATATTATTATAACTTTTAGAAACAACAACTCGCGTCTTCCCATACGTGAAAGAGTTTCATTTTAGAAAATTGTTTCTGTCAATCGCTGGTTACTGTTGGAAGAACTCGAATCCCAAACAGCTCTGAAGATTTATCATTTTTTATGAGTATGGATTGGCTTTTTACGATGAACGACATTGACTATCTACTATATTCTTACCTATAAATGTAAGAACTACTAGGATGCAAGTACGTTGTTGACCCTGATTGAATATTTCTGTGCTAACTACTCAACGGATTTTGATACTATATTCTCTAAGTGGAAAGACCGATAAAGGATGAAGATTAGTGTAATATAATTTGCAGAAAAAATAATTGAATCTGTGCGAAGTTGCAAGTGGGGGTGTATTCCCAGTAGTTCGGTTAACAGTTCGGTTGACCGAACTAGTGAGACTTTTTCTTCCCAGTAGTTCAGTCGTACAAATCAACCGGAATAGTGAGTCCATTTTTTTCTGGTCCATTCCCAGTAGTTCGGTTAACACTCCGCTTGGCCTAATTATAGACTGAGACTTTTTTTCCCAGTAATTCGATCGTACAAATCAACCGGAATAGTGAGACCATTTTTCTTTCATTCCGGTTTTAAATTCAATTATGCAGCCAGCATACTTGGCACTCTGCCTAGGGGACCGAAGCTTAATATTATATACAATTTTATTTATAGATTAATTGTTAATTTATTAATTAAAATTACCTTTACATGTCATATATATTTAAAAAAAAAACAAAATTATAAATAATTTATTCTTTTTTTTCCCCGATGGTTATATTTAAGGAGTATATCCAAACCAGGGCCACCTCTGGAAAGTACATTTACGAATTTGACTCTGGCGGCGAAAGAACACTGGACTTAAATTAAAGGAAAAACGAGGAAAAAGGAGGATCGAATTACTGGGAAAAAAAGACTCAGTCTATAATTCGGTCAACCGGAGTGTTAACCGAACTACTGGGAATGGACCAGAAAAAAATGGTCTCACTATTCCGGTTGATTTGTACGGCCGAACTACTGGGAAGAAAAGTCTCACTAGTTCGGTCAACCGAACTACTGGGAATACACCCAAGTGGGTCGCTAGTCTTCATCAATACTAATAATAAATCTGTAAGTGTAGGTAATGTATGTTTGTATGTATGTTCCTCCATAACTCTGCAACGAATTAACTGATTTTCATGAAACTTGGTAGATAAACATTTGGACGTACTGGCTACTTAATATTTTTCAACGCGGACGAAGTCGTGGGCACCAGCTAGTTGTATAATGAAATTATTAGGTATACAAAAATTATCTTTGCGTCAAAAGATGTACGTGATTATATAATTACTGAACCAAGTACGTCAACTCTTGATGTCTTTTAGAATATATATATTTTTGCTGCCGAGAAAATGACTCGTAGCTGCCCTAGGACGAGGTTTCATTAATATTTTTTTTATTACTAACTAGTAATTTAAAAAGGGCCAGTTTATATTATTATGAACTAGCTTTTTCCCGCGAATTCGTCCACGTTTCCCTATTTCCAAATATATATTCACTAATACAGTTTCCCATTCATATATTTTTTTATATTAAATTTCCAAGAAAATGTTGTCCTCAGCAATGGGAGCAATATATGTGTAATATATTATAAGCTCAATTACAAACGCGGCAAGATAGGGAATATGTGAATGTATGAGAATTATGATTAAGCATACAAAACTGACACAGATCCTGTGTAATTAATTAACCGATTATCGTTCTTGACTCCCCTGACGTTTTGGCAAAACATTGACGAATGAGTATAATGAATGAATTGACAGTGTCATGAGCAGTCCTACGAACATTCTGACGTATTAATATATTGTGATAATATCGAACATGATATGTTTACATACTTATATAAGTAAATTCTATAATTATGTATTTCAATTATGAAAAATATTTACTATGCAGGTACATAATTAACTTGTGTCAGAATTACTTAATACCTAAAAATTCTAAAAATATTTTTTTAGAATTTTTGTCTTTGAGGTTTTAAATTTTATTTTATTATATTATGTAATTGATGTTCACAACATATACTAGATGGTGCCTGCGACTTCGTCCGCGTTAAAAAAGCAATATATCCCCTGACATCGTAATTACACTTAGCCAGGAGTTAGTTTTCTTAATTTTGGATGATCCCTCGGGAATAGTCCTTTTTTTCTGGATGAAAGGTACCCTATGTCCTTTCTGGTGTCCCAGACAACGTGCATGCAAAATTTCATGGTGACCGGTTCAGTAGTTTTTGCGTGAAAGAGTAACAAACATCCATACATCCAAACAAACTTTGGCATTTATATAATAGCACGGAAGTACAGATAAATGTGTTGGTTTCTGTATTACTCAAAAACTCGAAAACTAGCCGACGGATTGACTTGAAATTTTTACACAATATGCAATCCGCATCAAGGATTGATCATATCTATTTTTCTAGTAACAATATAATCTCGATTTCGAGAAAATCCGCCTTTTTTACGGCGCGGGTCGCATCGCAGTTTACGAAAAAATACGCTTGGCGAGCAACGCATCGACGGATTCCGTCGCTCTCCGTCCCGTCCCGCCTCTGGTGGACGCAGTTTCATATAAAATGTATAGCAGGCGGATTTTTGCGGCCTTGTGGACGCTTAGCTTAAGACTGAGCCACAACGAAGCGTGATCGGGTTCAGCTAGTTATATATAATATTTACTTTACAAATGCAATCACTTTTGACAAGACGACGCTTGGGGAAATTACTTATTATATTTTCAATGGGTTGTAGAAAGTACATATAATTATGATTATAAGTAGACAAAAAAAATATTATGAATTATCTACGACATAAACAAACATACATACGTGTTTTGTTGCTGTAGACATGTACAATAATAGGGATATACTCGTACGAGTAAAATAGACAGTAATGCAAATGGTAGTTGTTCGCGTAACTACGTTTTCTGACGCCTCCCAATCAGCGAAATGTCTCTATTCCATTAAACAAATGAAGCTTCGAGAGAAAAGAACAAGGGTCCACGGAGAGAAAAGGAAATAGGCGTTTTGTATCTATGCGCATAGAAGTTAAAATTGATTGCAACCGTCTCCTGCTAACGAGCAATTTGAAACAATGTTTTGATTATTAATTAAAGACAATAAAGCGAAATTTCACTCGTTCGATTCGAGGATTCGTAATTAGAAAAAATGTTTTGTTCATATTTCTTTTCAGGGCAAATAAAACTGTTAAAGACTAGGAAAAGCTCGAAGTTATCTGCTAGGAAATTCTGGCCAGATTTTTGGGTGTTATTTGCGTTTTTCATAATAAAGTAATGCTGACAAGATGACGAATTCCGCAGTAGTCTACACTACTGAAGCCTTTTATTACAAGCAACGCCTATTCATCAGACACTCACGTACTGAAACAGCACATGTGCTTTTATTTCAACATGGTAAAGGACTGGTTAATTTTAGATTTATTTATGTTTTACTCCACAGACAGACTGATGTTCTACCTTATGGTAGGTCATTAGCATCGCCTATCAAGCAACGCCACTGCGCTGCTGGCAAGTGCGCTGAAGACCATAATATAGATTACTAGCTGTTGCACGCGACTTCGTCCGCGTAACTTTATAAAATATAGCCTATGTTACTCGTTGATAATATAGGATAATATAGCTTCCAAACAGTGAAGAATTTTTCAAATCAGTCCAGTAGTTTCGGAGCCTATTCAATGCAAACAAACAACCAAATCTTTCCTCTATAATATTAATATCAATACTAATAATAAATCTGTAAAGGTTAGTAATGGAGTAAGTTACTTTGTTTTCAGAGATATCGTGTTTACAGGCTCTATACATGATACTGAAACTAAATTGACGATTGTTAGAATTTTTTTCTGTATGTATGTATGTATGTTCCTCCATAACTCTGAAACGAATTAACTGATTTTCATGAAACTTGGTAGATAAACATTTGGACATACGGGACACAGGATAGGCTACTTTTTTTGGTTCAACGCGGAAGAAGTCGCGGGCACCAGCTAGTAGATGAATAAAGATAGGGATTAGGAAAGGATAGGGAAATGGTCTGGAATCCCTTACTCATACTGAGAAAAATTCATTTTTTTATATCATTGTCGGAAGGTTATCTACTGAAACAGTAACTTACTTTAGTGAACCATAAGGCATAATGAGATTTGACTAAATCGAAAGTGTTCTATGAAACTTTCACTAAACACTTTACGAGTAACGTTTACTCATATAATCAGAATAGTAATGAAAGGCTGCAGCTTTGTAACTTTCTAAGCTCGAAGCGATAACTTTTAATAGACTGGTTGTGACGGCCTCTACGGTTTATGTGGCCTGTAGAATTCTACCGAGTTAAAAACTAACTTGGTGTTCGAATTTAAAAGGTATAGGTGTGTAATTTATATTATAAATAGGTAGAAATAGGTAGAAAAGTTTCACTTTTATTTCTACCGCCCTTTTATTCTACTCACTTTTATTTTTAGCCCTCAAAACTTAACATTGATCGAGAAAGTTAAGACATGGTTTCCACAACTGCCCAGTTAAATACTAACCTGCTTATAATACGTAAATTAACCTAACCAACCACAAAACAGAAGACCTTCAAATCCTATCAGTATTATAAATACAAAAGTTTGTGAGGATAGATGTATGGATGGATGTTTGTTACTCTTTCACATAATAATAGCAGCTTAACAGAGTTGAATAAAATTTGGTATACTTATGGATAGTTACCTGGATTAACAAATAGTGCCTACCTATACTTTTTATCCTGGAAAAATATATGTTTCTGAGGAAGCAGGCTGACAGCTCACTTGATGGCAAATTCTCACTCAGAAGATGCCTATTTATTTAAACTTTAAAAATATTTGTTGGCAGTGCGTATTATGAAAAAGTTTTTAAAACGTTTGGTCTGTTTTTGACAAGATGTGGATGGTAACCTGTCGTATGTCTGAATGTGTGTTATTTCACAATGACCTTCATTAAGACGGTGGTTACTGCCGCCAGTATATGACTGTGAAATTCATATGATTTGCCAGTTATAAATCAATTCACTAATAATTCAGTTCGGTTACAATTCTCGATCGAATGTGTTTATATATTATAGGTTCCAGTTTGTCTCAGTTTCAGCACCGGACACACGTCTCAATTGAAGTCACGTCGGGAGCCTCTGTTAATACATCCATTGTCTTTGGATGAATGGCTTAATCAGTCGGTATAACAATAGCCAATCGGTCAATAGATGCATTGGTATGTCTTTGCTAATATACTGTTGCCCGCACTGAGGTTTCGATTGTTCTTATTACAAGATGATGAATATTTGAAGACAACGAACATAATAAAAATCTTTAGTAAGTAAGTAATATTTTATTTATTTATTTAATTATTTATTCAAACTTTACACTGTATAATGAAACATGTAAGAAAAATAATGTTATATTAAGTTTCTAAATCTGAGATATTTTCCTTCGCAGTTAGAAATAATAAAGCTGATGCATGTCAAACCGAGCATCACCCGAAGGAGTTTAATCCGAGTTGTATGTTTACCTTAATATTTACTGCATTACATAAAAGGAAAATGATTTTTAACTTACGTGTAGATTGGTACTCTATTGCCATCTTTGAACCAAAGCATCATGGCTACCTCGCTCGAAGTTGCTCCCAAATTACAGGGCAGCTCTATCACTCCGTCAGGCGCTGACCACACTTGTATCACGTCTGAAACAAACAAAAACTTTTAATTAAATAACGGTTCATATCGTTAACAGATAGTGAATGTTATAAGTTTCTGATCTTCTAACAAACCATTCAGATTTTACATAAGTGTCTCATCAATAGAAAATCTTAAATTATCTTTAACTTAGACTTACTCTAGTGCATTGATCTAAAGGCATACGCAAATACTTCTTTACGATATATTTAAACCGATCAAAGTGCTAAAAACCGTTCTGGATTTACAGTATTCTCAAATAAGTCAAATTTCGGTCTCATTTTGCTATATTCGTCTTTCTTATGTAACAGAGACGCTGACTTAATGGCTACCGTCTCCTATTAGCACAAACAATGCTAAATCTGCTGCAAATGTGATGCTTATCTTAGTAGGATTAAGTTTAAGGGTTTATAAACTGATAAGGGAATTGGCTTATTCACTTAATAAAACACACACTCCATATAAAATCTACTCTATAAACTTCGCTCCCACATGAGCTAGGAATCAAACCTAGGACCCCAAGCGTCAGTGAACTCTAGAAAATTACTTTTAGTCTTTGTCAAAATTATTCTTACCTACACCACCATAAAAAAATTGTCTATTGCAGAAAGGAATATTGAAAATGATCGACTCGGAACCGAATCTTTTTTGAACATTAAATAGGACGGTGATCTCGTTAAAAACGCTCACGTTTTCACACCGTTTCGACTTTCGACAATTTCACACCTGACATTTTCTCGACGATTCTGGAAATTTCCGAAAACAAAAGACAATCGCGGGGACACGTTCGCCGAAAAATTCAAGCCTCGAACAATGACATAGCTTAGCCCTTATTGTCCAGAGAGTTGTATTACAGAAAAGGCGAGATTTAATGACGCCTCCGCGAAACCCACCCCCAACTTGATTCACACATTTCGTAGACCTTTGATCTTGTACTCTTTGAGCGACAGAATTCTTATTGCTTTGCGGAGGTCAAGGTCGAGACCTATTTATTGTGGAATCGTATGAATTAAAGCCACGACCTCTAATTGGAGATGATGAGGTAAATGAAGTACGCATTTCTTGATCTACTAGTTTTTTATCACATAAAAAACATGTTTTTAGATATTGCTCGCTCAAATGATAAAATTAGGCATATAGGCTGACTGGTTGGCGAACACCATCGCCTAAAAGCGATTGATATCCTAACTAATCAATACCAATAATAAATCTGTAAGGGTCGGTCATGGAGTAAGTTACTTTGTTTTCAGAGATATCGTGTTTATAGGCTCTATACATGATACTGAAACTAAATTGACGATTTTTAGAATTTTTTTCTCTATGTGTATGTATGTATGTTCCTCCATAAGTATTAAACGAATTAACTGATTTTCATGAAACTTAGTAGATAAATATTTGGACGTACGGGACACAGGATAGGCTATTTAATATTTTTCAACGCGGACGAAGTCGTGGGCACCAGCTAGTTATTTACTATTTATGATGTTGCTTTAAACGATCATCTAAAACTTCTACCCCTGACAAAAATATATGAGCAATAAAGATTGAATAAATGTTTTAACACTTGAGAAAATGGGAGGTAGCCACCTCCTTACAAAAAATACATAACAACATGGAATCAATACATAAAAACATATATGTTGTTGTGTCTCGGTGAGTGAGTAAGGGACGCCAGATCTCATTTCTTTGTCCCTTCCTAATCCTTCAACTGTAATCCTATTATGGTCGTATTTTTTTTATTTAAATATCGTTGAAGTCTGAGGGAGATTCTTATGAATCTTAATTAATAATTTAAGTCCTTAATTAATAATTTAAGCTGCACGACAGATGTATTTGTATTTTTTTTTCCATTACTTATTTAATTTTTTAATCGATAAATTGATAATTATAATTATTGATAATTGATCATTATCGTTTCACAATTATTGTAACGATCGGGGATTATTATTGGAATGTAGTTTAAAAGTAATTTAGAAAATCACAAGTTTCTTAAAAGTTGTTAGTATCACATTTCCTCGCAAGTTTGGAAACAACTATTTCTGTGTCAAGGAAGTCGAGATGTTGGGTTTACTAATAGTATAATTTTAAAATCACAGTTTTGCATACATTAATATGCATGCGTGCGCGATTAATATAAATTTTATTAATAACTAGCTTAATTGACAAAGACCTGCACATGTTGGATCTTTTCGGTTAACTATACCTGGTTTAACATATATAGGATACTTTTTATCCTGGTAAAAATGCTAGGATCCCGAGGGATCGTCTAAAATAAAAATGATCGCCACCGTCGTCACAGTTATAAAGATATAAGACGTAATAATACTCATATATTTTATGTTTTCTCAGGTTTTATATTTTTCATTTTACATAGCGGACAAAGTCGCGGGCATCAGCTTACTCGCTGGTTTACATAATGCTAATACATAATGCTATATTGTGTTAAGTTTTAATTCGTCAGTAAAATATGCTTAAACCAATTTCTTTGAATGATCTAATAGGTCATTTTCCTATTTTTGAATGACCTATTTAATGGGTCGTCTGAATGTCCGTCACACTTTTACATAAAAAAAGTCACAACATGCCTTTCTTTCCATTAACAAAACAATATAGAAGTATATATTTCAAAATAAATTTTCAAAATGTTATTCTAATATTTGTTTAGTATGTTGGCAACCCAATCTATTCTAGAGTTGACACTTGACAGATGTTATTATACGACTTACAAGAAAGCTTCGTTTGACATATTATAGAAATGTGACAGTATGAAAAGTAGTAATTCTAAAACGTGATGGAACTTGATCTAACTGCTTTGGACTTGACGGACCTGTTTTGGAAAACTTGAAGAAAAATTGTGGACTTGACTTGACTGACTAGTCTCTGAATCTGCTACTTTTGCTATGACAAATGACATTGGCAAAATCATCAGAGAAGATCTAATGAAGCCAAGACTTAAAAGAGAAGAAGAAGAAGAAGAAGAAGAAGAAGAAGAAGAAATGTGATAAAAATAGTGAATATATTGTGTGTGTCATTTTCAAATAATCTCAGACTATAGAACAATCCAGAACCTGCCAACGTATATGCAGTTGAAGAAAACTCCGAACTATTTAGAGTTGTTTGAATTCCTAACGAGAAGTCTCTGTTTTATGGCGTTCTGTTATATATCTTACTCCTATTATGTATATGTTGTGTTCAGAAATGTAAAAAATAAAATAAAAAATATTATTAATAATCTTAGTACGTCTAGGAAACAGACACATTTTTAAGTTTTTACATAATTATAACAAGAGGGATAGAAGGGTAAGGTTTGTATATATAAAAATTGCACCCCAGGCGAAGCCGGGATCGAGTCGCTAGTACATCTATAAAACAATGAATATTATAGAAAACACTAAAACTATTTACAATTTAATGATGATAATTTTCTATGTCATTCACTGTATATTTTCTTTTTACTGTGAAACAAAATTATGTTTACTGGTAATTGAACAGTCCTATTGTTTTCGTACGGCACTATGGCTTGTCAGTTTCATACTTCAATGTCTGTTTCCTTTGTTTATGTATTAATAACATTGAAGCAGGAGACTGCCTTGTAATTCATGATTGTTTTAACCCCTGACGCCCTACGAAAAAACAGGTTTCATAAGATTGACGTGTGGATCTGTGTATCGGAGTATTTTTGTATGTTTGTCTGTCTGAGGAACCAACCGGATGGATCAAATTTGATCCGTTTTTTTTTGTTTTGAAAGCTGACGTGATCGGGATCGTTTTTAGCTAATACGATAATTTATGAAGCGTTTGAAAACCATCATTTTTCTACCAACCAACCATTTTCTAGTTCACGCAGGAATTTCACTAACTTCCACATTTTCAATTATTGGTGTTGTATAGGTACTTTTACTTCAGTGATATTTCGATGAAATGGCAATCTTGACCTGATGCTGAAGCATAAAATAATCTACGGGATACCCAACTCCTGAGAAACTTGCAAAAGATATAGCGTGTTTCGGCTTAAAAGAAAGTCGGTGGTTAGTTAATAATTTTTAATTATACCTTGTTATAAAATCAATTTGTAAGATTCAATGTTTCATTTAAATTTAGTTTTACTTGGTGAAATAAATAGTACGGGGTAACATATCCAGCATCTAGCGATACAACACGATACATGGCGAGTTTTTAGCTTGTCCTTATCCATTAACGGGCCCGTAACACAAATTGGAGAGAACGCTTACTGTTGCTTGTTGTATGGTGCAAGTTAAAACTAACCATACCTTAGGGCCTAGTGCGAGTTTTACTCGATCAAACGCGACGAACACGTAAATGTCAATTTGTATGTGAATGAAGCAGACCTACACGTGAGCCACCAGGTGGCGCTGCTTCATTCCCATACAAATTGACATTTACGTGTTCGTCGCGTTTGATCGAGTAAAACTCGCACTAGGCCCTCTTATATAAAAAAATAAATAAAAAAACTTGTTTGACTGTTAAACACGGTTAAGGTAATCTTTTTATGGAATTTCAACAATTGTAATTAAGCTTCTTTAGGCGTTATAATTTAACGTTATTTAGGCGACCAATATAATTTATTATTAGCAATTTTTCCAAAATATATTTTGTATCTTTGTATATATCTATTCTTTGTATAAAGAATAAATATTTATTTTGTAGTTATAAAATGACATAACTTCTTAATTACAAAAAATATAAAATAGTTCTTATTTAATAACTAGATCTGAAACTGGAAAAAAATCTCAAAAGAGAATAATAATACATGTAATACATATATGTAGTTACACTCAGCCGAATGATTTATGAACAAATTGACGTTCGTGTTAGCCATATGGTATTTCAGAAATTACCATATCAGTTTTTTTAAAGAAATTCTCCTTAATTACTAACTCAAAAAAATATTTAACTGGACAATTTTTCATAGCTCGTCTTTATCCATGAGAGTACAGACAGAGTGACCAATATGCGATCGCGATTTGGATTCTTGTAACTTGGGCCATACACCAACGCATTATAATAGGTCGGCTGTCATATCGTGCGCACGTCCCTGTGTGACGTAGAACGGTGGTCCATTCGTGACTGGGCGTCGTACAATTACACAGAATTACCCTCATTTAACAAATTTCACTTTATTGTTACGGTTGTGTTGTATTCGTGTAACTATAAACCAACTATTTTAGACAAATACGCCTTTATCATTATTAAAAGTTGACATGTATTATTTTTCATAGCTGCATTTTTGTCATCGATACACACTTAGACCGACCGATATCTAATTTAATTTGAACAATATAAATATTTTTTATGCTTTTTCAGCGGTTTAGTCATAGAACAATAACCACAGCGCCATCTAACGTCGTAGAATTGTATTTCTTGGGTGACGCTGAGGTCATCTCTCAAGTTCGGTGTTTTATATCCTCATACAAAATTGTTCCCAACGCGCCTAAAGAAGTTTTCACTTCAAAAATGGTATCAAAACTGTTTATTTCATAAACTAATATCCACGCAGGCGAAACTGGGAGATTAGTCAGCAGTACAACAAAAGCTGTATCGTCCGTTAGTTCAATAGCCACTTGAATTAATACAGATTAGTGTAGATTCGTAATGCTGGTTAACATTTTCGCTTGTCATAATACATTCCTTCGTTAATCACTGTACAATTAATCGCATATTTTACTCACGCAATATTTCACTGTGGAAATGCAAAAATGAACTCTACATGCCCGAAGATAAGTGACATAATTGTGTGGTTCGCGAAAGACTGTACTTCAATTCGACTGTGTTTAATTTGTTTGCTCTCATAGAGAAATGTGTTTAACAGTGTATACACTTATATATTATATTATATTTTAATCCATACTATCCATACACAGTTAAATCATATTGTAATTTATAGTATTCCATACCATGAATTACAATATGGAAAGATTTGGTTGTTTGTTTTTTTGTTTGCATAGAATGGGCTCCGAAACTACTGGACCGATTTGAAAAATTATTTTACTGTTGGGAAGCTATATTATCAGCGAGTAACATATGCTATATTTTATAAAATTATGCGGGCGAAGTCGCGTGTAACAACTATATATTATAAATATGATAGTAACTCTGTATGTCTGTACTCAACCGAAACGCATTAGCTCATGAAATTTTGCATACAAAAAAGGACATAAGGTAACTTTCATCCAGAAGTACTTACAATTAGACAAAAGTCCTCAATAGTTCGGTCACTGAACTAATAATCGAACTACTGAGACTAGAGCTAATTGAGTATAGAATAAATTTAAAATTTGAGAAAAGATTGTCGCAACCCTGGCAAAAACCGTGTAATATGTGCGCTTGTATGCGTAAGCCTACACAAGTAACCAGAGAGTGTAGTTACTATACGATAGTTATAATATACTGCCCGCTTGTTTCACAGCAACCGCAGAAGTCACGTCAATTGATTTATTGCCCGCAGAACTAAAACCTACTAATGAATGAACAGTTCTTTTTAGTAATGATCTGTTCATAAAGGTTAAAAGGTTAAAGTAATTTCAAATAATGCCAAAGACATGACACGTGTCTGAATGTTTACACAGCTAGGTAGTTAGTAATACCCCCCCTAGGTGGGCCATGACCTTGTCGTGGTGGGGGGGCTAACCCTCGCCAGTTCTTGGCGAGGGGACCAAGAAGGCCCACACCGTGCGCTCCAAGCGGGCTTGAGACACCAAGCTCGTGGCGGAGTGCACAGCTGAGGTTCCCCTGGGCTGGGGCGGGATTGGTATCTCTCCCTCTGCCTTTCTCGTCTTCTGTCGCCAGGGTTTTTTATGTTGTTTTTTGTGTTGTTGTTTTCTTTTTGTGTTGTTTTTTTTTTTCTTTCTGTTGGAGTTCAGGGGAACAGGGAGGCCTGGAGGGTAGCCCCTGGTCCCCTGCTCATTTTGGCGGTCGGGCGGGATTTGTCCCGCCCACATTGGAGGTGGGGGAGACAATGGACATTATGGTGTATGGACACCCATTAACATCTTGCAGACGGCCGGGCAGGAGAAGGCGGGCACCAGCCCGTCTTCAAATGTCCTCGGGGATCTGCGCATACAGTTGCTAGCTGTGTGTGCCTGCACAGGTCCCCTCCGTCTGGGGATTGGTCGGGTGTCTCCGGGCAATCCCCCTGTTGGCGTCAGCCTAGCCAGCAGTGGCTAGGCCTCCCGAGGGGGGTGGGTCAGAGCAGTTGCCTCGGCAGAGCCCGTCCACTCCCCACTTATGGGCAAGGAGACACCGGGGAGTTTTAGTGGGTAGGGGCCAGTTCCGCCTGCTACGTGAGCACGCGGAGTATGCTGGTCGACCCCCACATACCCCTGTCGCCTAGCAAGCGGCAGGGGATCGGTAAAAGGATCGGTAAAAAAAAAAGGTAGTTAGTAATAAAGAAGCTTGAGTTAGAACTACTCAAATTTTGCAAACTATACAATTAAATTTAGTTCGTTTCTAAAGTAACAAATAATGTGGGGCCACATTCTTTGCTTCTTTGATGAACTGAGTAATTAAATTTTCCTATAAATTAAAAATTAATATCTAAATGCTAAGCGCAAAACTCGAGAACGGCTGGGGCGATACGGCTATTTTTTTTTTGAGGAAAATTGTTATGAAGATAAGTTGGAGAATTTGATAAAGTGGATATCCGTGCGAAGCCGGATTACAATAATTACAAACAACACTAGTTGTGATTTGCCTATTTGGTATGTAAATTAATATTAATAAAAATAACCATGTATGAAGGCATAGAATAGTATTCCGTCGGAGCCGTAGAAGTCGGTTAAGGGAAATATCAACAAAGGGAATTATGTTAAATTGCGCTCGCAAGCCCGCCTGAAGCGTGGCAAGTATTTTTTGGCAAGTTTTTTGCAAGCAAAAACCCGCCTTATGGATGGCCAGCGGAAACTCCGAGACATCTTCTCGTCCAAAATTCCTCAAACCTGGTTCCTTAATGCCTCAATGCCTCGGTTCTCAATCCAAAATTTCTCGATTGAGTAGTTAAAAGTTAAGGCGAGGCGAGTCCAACGGCCGTCGGTTCTGCATATTTGTGTATTTTATTATTTTTGATTTTTCTTGCTAACCATTTATATAGTGAATCATTCAATGACTTGTCCTAACGAATTATAACAATTTAGATGTATGGTACCTTTTGTGGTTCTGTGGTTTAAAAGTACTTTGTGAGTAGACGTGTATTAATCTACGCGCGTCCTGCTAAAATGTGTATTCATATTTCACAGTGGCATCATTAAAATATCATAGTCCGCCCTCAATATGACCAGTGGATAGGTTGGGATCGATATTCCTCATACATATTCAGTGCGCGGACACAATTAGTCCAACCCATAGTTTTGGTCCGCCCAATTATATTCTAGTGGACCGAGGGTTTTTGCGGAGCATTTGAATGTGCGGATTTTATGGCGGAAAATTTCCATTGTTAGACGCGATTTATTGTTTGCTGTTAGTTCACAATTCAAACATTTATCACACCAGTGACTTGCAATTTGTTTTATAGGACTTTTTTCACGTCTATTAAAAGTGTGCAGTTAAAAAAATAGTCCATTAAGTTGGATAACTATATCAGTACTTTTTTAACACAAAATACGTTGGCTTATATAAAAAATATGTTTCGTATTACACTTTTTTGTAAACGTAGTTTTTGTGTTATTCTTAACATTCTTCTGCATTAATTGAGGATTATAATCTCTTTTAAATCTGTCACAGGCTTCAGGGAACTAGTGAAGGATAAAAACCCTTTTTATTCTACGTCCGAGAATTTGTGATGGACAGAGAAGGATAAAGTTAATATAATATTTCCATATATCTTGATTATAATTAGGTATATGTTCACTGCGTAGATAGGGTTAAGGTCCTCTTGCTATTTAACTTAGATAATTTAAGTCTTTAACCGCATCCCTGAAATATCTCCTATTTTTTTATCACTACATTTAAAATATTTAAAACCCGCAAGAGCATGCATGGTTTTAAAATTAAAATCTAAATATAATTAAAAAGGAGTTGCACTGGTTCCGGAGATTATGCTCCACATAAGTATAAACAAACTTACAAAATCATATCTCTTTATAAGATTAGTATATTAGAATTATTTTCTATTTTATTTTCTGAACTTAGCATAATAAGAAAACGCAATTCACTTTGGCAAATGATAGACGCTTCTACGCCAACATCATTTATCATAGATTCAGTTGTAAGATCTTTTTATTCAAGAACGTAGCCCCCGCGAAGCCAAACTTCCGCTTTGATCTCTATAAACGATTTAGAGATTACAAACGCAGGTTGTATGTAAATCGTGTGAGGATTTTCTCTACACAATAAATTGGGAGCGGCTCTGAGCCCAGTCAATTCACAGTATAACGAAGAGGCAGTAACTAAGAAGCCTATCTGACTGCAGTATACCCACTCCTTGAGAGAAGACCTCAGATATTATATCTGTATGTGTGCTTATGGGTAAAATAACAAACAGTATCACTTATTAGCCATAAAAATAACCGCAAGCAGCACCAGAAGTATACTACTGCACTGCCAACCTTGTGTTGAAGAAGTAATGAAAAGTGACAAAAAAATCACATGTGGTATTTGTTTTGGTGGATGAGTAAGGGATGCCAGATCTGATCAATTGTTATAAAGTTGATTGTGTTAATAGGGGACAGTAGCCATCTACGTTGTGAACGGTCATCCAGCCGGTAGATCTCTAAATAAAAAAATAAATAAAAAAAAAGTATGATTACTTTTGAAATGTAAAAATTAAAAGCAATAAAGTTTCTCTACTGTAGTCGTTACTGTTTCCTGAGCTCGGTTGAGCCCAGTTCGGTCCAGTAAATGAAATAACGTAATTTTCAACAGAAACAGAACGTTCCGATGTTCTTAGATAGGTAAAGCTTTTACATTTATATAATGCTTATTTCGCGAAATTAAATGCACAGAAATTAACATACGAATTTCCGATTAGTGATAAATAAATTTTATTATTGTTTAAAGTTAAATTGATTTAAATTTCATACTTAAAACAATTACTTATATAATCGTAATTATAAGAATAAAACCTAACATTCTGTATTATTGAAATGAAATGTTTCAATTTTATGGACAATAATTTAAGCTGTAACAAATTTACAGTAATTAATTTTTTTGGGCGAAAAAATGTGAAGCCATAATATTATAAAAAGTAAAAAAAAGTACAGTAAGTAATGTTAGTTGTCACACAGTTCGTTAGCGTAACACTTTCCTATTTTCTTAATTGAGATTATTGACATTTTTAACCCAGCTACAAAAATAGTACATTAAAAAGTAAAAACGTTATAATTAATTTAATTAAAATAATCATAAAAAAATACAAGAATCTTAACAATTTTTGAAAGTGAGTACGGCAAAAGTGGATTTTGCAAAATTTGCTTTTCTCAGTAAGGAAATTACCGCTAAGAAAGACACTACAAAACCCCTATCAATTTTAGTTGAAAGCAGTAATTATTGTTTCATAGCTCCTTTGAAAGCGCGTTTCAATTTGGGTCGCGTTTAGACTAGAAATTAATATTACCCAGAGATGTATTAATGTTTATAACAATTGAGCTTTCTTTGATCAAGAAAATTAAACTTTCACAGTCTTCAACAAAGGTTTGCCGTTGGAAGAACTTAAGATGAAACTAAAATTAAGTTTAGGAGCTTTCATTTTAGCCTATGTTTGCAGTTATGGTGAAGTAGTGTGGTCTTTAGCTTTTATGACCATAATTATAACCTAAACGTGCATGAGCCTTGGAAAGCTCATGCAGGTATGAAAATAGTTGAACCAGAATTTGTCAATGTACCAAGTTTGATGGTTGAACTTTAAGAGAACCAACCTTGGACGAGCCCGTTGAATGAGTGGTTAAGGGCCACTCATTCAACGGACTTTGGAAATGAACTTTTCGAAATTGGCTCTGGTCTGGACCTGGAAAGTAGTGGCAGGACACACTACGTTTCGCAGTAACCACTCCCTTACAGACTACAGTGAAATAACAGCACGTGTGCTGTTGTATTTCAGTGAATGCATGAGTAAAGGGATGCCAGTACCCATTTCCCTATTCTTTCGTAATCCCTATCAATAATTTCTACTATGGTCAACAGCGCAGTTGCAGCACCTGTGGTGGTGCTTGTTTTATAGGCGAGGGTAGCCACCTACCATCAAGTGGACCGTCCGCTTGTCTGTTGAGCTTAACATAAAAAAGTAAATAAATAAAATAAAATAAGCCCGTATTACTGTTAGGTTAACAATATAACTACGTTATTATGTCTACATACTATTATAATTTAAATACAATATAAAACAACTAGAAATATAAACACTACATAATATCGGCAATAGGTCCTTCAACTCTAACAGCTTGTCCTGAGGCGAAGGCCTCCTCTAAAGATTTCCAAGTTCTTCGGTCTTTGGTTAATCTGTGTATAACATGTGCATACTTACGTTTGTCAAACATGGTCGCTTCCAGAACAATTGGCAAATAAGATAAGTGTGCCAGAACAGCATAAAAAGAAGCGTAGTAGGGTGTGAGAAGAAGGGACAGGGTAAAATTAGAAAAAATAAAAAGCAGACCAAATTTTAGAAACGCACATACGGTTTAAAAAAGCTAAAATGCCAATGGACAGGACGTCTCTTGCGAGAACCAAAAGAAAGATGGACGAAAATAATAACAGAGTGATACCCCAGGAGCGACAAAAGAAGTAAGGGGAGACAGTTTAAACGTTGGGAGGATGATGTAAGACAAATAGCAGGTCCTTTGTGGACCAGATCAGTCAAAGACCGAAGAACACAAAAAGTATAGACTGATAAACGAAAGTAATGACTAAACTTTGCACTATCTGGGGGAATTTTCCTGTCAGTTAAAAAATCAATCGTAGCATTTCCTGAGCTTCGCAATAGTACGCGAACGTTGTAAACGTGTTGCGTAATAATTGGTAAAACTATTTATGTTTATAATTAAGACGTAACATTTTCCAATTAATATTGTATTTCGTATAGTTTCTCATTAATTTGAACAAGTTAACCTCTGAGGCGGAAAATTACACGAGACGCTTAGAGATGCAGCTGTTTACGCAGAACGCTTCGAAAACTTGACCCAGTTTTCTAACAAAGCAACTATCTTATTACCTTACCTTATTATATTAATTGATTACATGAGACGTAACTTAATTTTGTAAAGTTAGATATTGTAATTAGTTTAATGAAGTTACTAAATTAATTAAGATCTAAGTTGTCATCCATCCATATTAATATTATAAATGTGAAAGTAACTCTGTCTGTCTGTCTGTCTGTTACCTTTTCACGCCTTAACTACTCACCCGATCATAATGAAAGTTCGCATATACGTTGTCAGCAATTCAAGAAAAGATATAGAGTACCTTTTATCCAGAAAAAAAGTATTGTTACCAAGGCATCATTTAAAATAAAATGAAAAAATTAACGCCTGCCCAAAGTGTTATAGCAACAAGGCGTTATATTGCTATTTTTTATATTTCAACCCAGACGATGTTGCGGGCATCAGCTAGTTTAAAATATAGTATCATTATTTTAAGAAAAGTAAAAGTTCTTCTAAAGCCCGTTATCACCATCAGCTTACTTACAAAATAAAGGTTCCTAGACGTCTTCTACTCGTCACATGGTAGTATAAAACCTATTGTTCTGAATGAAGTACGTTATGATATGATCTTAAAACAAGTCCTAGTCATTTGTGAATGGTCCCGTTCATTTACTGATAGATACCATTGAAACTTACTCGTTCGTCGATATCTTTGTTCCAGATGTGATTGTGGCTTTATAAATCTCATAGACATTCCTTAGGTATGTTGCAGTTTCTGAGAATTATTTAGATATCTGATAAGCATAGCTTAGCTTTCAGCTCTATTATCAGCGATTAACATAGGCTATATTTTATAAAGTTACCTGGATGAAGTCGCATGCAACAGCTAGTATAATATAAATATAAAATATTTTAACTTTAGATGAGGATGTGTATTAAATATACTGCTAATTTAAATAAAATTATCATAATTATTGTATTTTGCGAAATGTATGTCAATACAGACTTGAAAGACATAAAATGAATGTGATCGTTCTAGTAAGTTGTAAGTCTGTGGTAACGTCCGATACTATTGTTCGCAGTACTTGCAAGTTGTGCATTCAATTTGCATTCAACAACGTTAAAGCAACACTCATTTTTACTGTTGCAGCGAGACATTTCAGTGAGAAATGAAAGACCCATATCGATTCATTTCAAACGAGCAGTCCATTGTTATTTTATGTTTCTGTCATCTTTACGTTCTTCAACAATACAAATCCATCACTACATAAACTATGTCAGCTCTTCACACTGTCATCATTATCATAATAATTCATTGTAACTATTTGATGATAATTGTTCATCATTTAATTTTATTTCCTTATTCTCAGTGAGACCATTAGCAATTACAGGCGTAGAAACATCTGTATATCTTGTTAGCTTAAAGTTCTTTTCAGCACTTTTACAGCATAAAAAGACCGGATTATTTTAAAATAATAAAAAAAAATTAAGTATATGTTCGCAATTCCATGGTATTTCATGACATAGAAATTTTATGGTTTTTTATGCAGATGTTGCTACGATCAAAGACTAATGTAGTACATAAATGTTTCATAAATGTATAGTAGTATGGAGCTGCTCGAGTTGGAAAGTGAGCTCTTAATATAGTTTTCATTAATAAATCATTAATTGAACTAAAACAGAGAACTATTGTTTAGATTGTGGAACAGTTCCTTTAGCGCCAAAATCGTATCAATAGAAGCGTTCAGTGTTCCGGACATTTCTAGAACTTGAAATCAAGTTGTGACTTTTGGGGCAAAGTTGGTTTGTTTATAGCTAACATTTCGATCGTATCAGTTATCATCGCTTGTGATATAGTTGTGAAATTAATTTAAGTTTTAATTTAAAACAGAAATGTAGAAGACATATTGTGTCCTTTATTAGCAAATAGGTCATCTAGGGCTTACTTTTTTAGTGTTCTCTTGTTAATTTTGAACATAAATATCCTTTAATTATGTCACTTATATCATTAATCTTGAATAACATTCGGTCGCATGAACATGAACTAGCAAAAGCAAGAAATACCATTTCAAGATTGTCACATAAGATAAGAAACTATGTCCTAGGCTTGAACCGATTTTTTTGTTTGAAAGCTGACGTGATCGGGATTGTTCTTAGCTACTATAATTTATGAAGATCTGTTCAGACGTTTGAAGACCATCATCCCATTTCATAGTTAACGAAGGGTTTTCACCAATATGTGGAACATGTTCGATTGATGTGAAATTTATGGTAAACTGTTACTTCGGTGGTATTTCCACGACATGATAACCTTGACCTGATGCTGTAGCATCAAGTAGTCTGCGTGACACCCAACTCCTTGTCAACTTTCAACAGATATAACGTGTTAGGGGTCAATGGAAATTCAGGACTTAGTTTATATAATTTTAATTATAGCTTATTACTTGTTTTACATAAATTACTTTTATAAAATAAATCTCCAGATCAGAACCGTGGAAGTGAAATTCCTTTTAAACTGTTAATTTATATTTAATTTAAATAAACGCTTTAGTAACAGCTAATAAAATGCATTTGGAGCGGATAATTCGTCGCTGCCTCCGGCGTCGAGCGTCGTGAACGGGATATTACGTGACGTGGCAATTCCTTAATAACTCCTGGATTACTCCCATTCTACTGTATAAGATTCAAAAGAGGGTAACACAAAACAATTATTCTGTATCTGTATCAGACTATGTTATATATTACGTATTATTTAAAATGGCACAGATAAGAACAGACCTCTGCTCAGTTTGAAGACGTATAAGATGTATCAATACTAATAATTAATCTGTAAGGGTCGGTCATGGAGTAAGTTACTTTGTTTTCAGAGATATCGTGTTTATAGGCTCTATACATAATACTGAAACTAAATTGTCGATTTTTAGAATTTTTTTCTGGATGTATGTATGTATGTTCCTCCATAACTCTGAAACGAATTAACTGATTTTCATGAAACTTGGTGGATAAACATTTGGAGAAACGGGACACAGGATAGGCTACGTTTTTCTTTTTCAACGCGGACAAATTTGTTTTTATTATTTGTAGTTCCACAAAAATCTAACAGATGGCGGTGTACGGCGCACGGGTACAGTAATTACTCATATATTTTCTTTTTCAACGCGGACGAAGTTGCGGGCACCAGCTAGTAATAAATAAAATGAAAATAGTTAAACGCTAAAATTTGTTATATAGAACACGTATACTTATTTATTACTTGATACGTTTGTATGGAAGAGTAAGAAAAATTCAAAATTGTTATGACATCAAGAGAGAGGCTGGCAGTGGATGGATGCGAAAGGCAAAGCATTGAGTGTAATTGGCCTCAATCAAAAAGGCTCATGTCCAATAGTGGACACTTAAATATGTGCTAATGTTGTCAGAAAACAAATATTTTAAATTCTCTTCAAGCATCTTCTAGCCAAGGTAAATACTACATGATTTCTCTAAAGATCTTACTAGAGCACCTGTTTCTCACAGTAGTCGCTAAAGTGCCTTCAGTTTGCGACGCAAAGTAAAATCTTTTTGAACATCATAAACCACTATTCTCATTAGATCACTAATTTCATTACTATTTTCATTATGCATTTTTATTTCGATTTACTTTATAGTTGATTCATATTATTAACTTTTTCCTATACCTGTTTCCAATGATTCATGCACATATTTCTTTTTATTATGTAAAAGTCGTCAGACAGAATGGCAGTCCACTTATTGGTACCGTCACTTAAGGCCCTTCTACATTAAGTAAAAAAATAATGTAAATATTCCTTGTAGTTTAAAAGCAGATGCAAATTTTCAGCCAAAACGACTTCAATTTAGATTTTTTTTTCACATAGTAGTTAAACAATTTGAACAATATTATTTGTACCTTATATAGATAAAATATCAATAAAAAACATATATATTTTTCGGAAATTTATGTTGACTTATGTAATAAGAGATAGCCTCTGAACATCCGGTTTGGCAACCGATTAGCTCTTAGTATCGCCTTAAGTACCTGCCTGTCTGCCACCTTTATATTATAAAAAAAAAAAAAAAGGTGAGTGAGTAAGGCACTCACCAAAATTCAATTTTTTAAAACCGAAATACACAAGTGTTTTCTTGTATTCCTCAATATTTATATACTTACTCGAAAAAGGAAATTTAGTCTAAAAATAATTAAACGATCAAAATACAGTAATTCTAAAATAACATTTAATTTATTTAAATGTATTTTTTCAAAAGCTTTTTTTTTTTTCATTTTTGTTCAACTACCATCCGAATGCGCTAGAACCCTAAAATAAAGTAGACGATGCAAGTGTCACTTGTTAAGATAAGGAGGCTTTCAACTGTGGGCTTCCATTGATAATGTCTTTTGAGATAACTTGCTTTTAGCATTCAAAGCCATTTCACAGAACGATGATCTTATTGCTAACAATACGAACGGTTTGCACTTTGAAATCAACGCCGGTTTTTCTTTAATTAAAATTTCAGATCAGTTAATTGAACTTTAATTTCTTAATGTAATGATGTAAAACAATTAGTCGTAATTTGTTTTTGAAGAAAAAATTAAAAGCCTTCCACGGTTAACTTAATAGTTAAGTGATAACATGAAACATAAGGAAAATTGTATAGATGGGTATTAAGAGCTCTGGCATTATTTACTCATGCATCGAATACTGCAACACATGTGATGCTATTTCAGGAGGATATTTTGTGAGTAGGGTAACCATCAGTCTAATATTTTGCAGACTTTCGGACATACGTCTAAATTTTGTCCGGAATCGTGATCTAATATTTCTTAATACGTATTTCTAAGAGATATGTTAAGTAGATGATTCAACTGAAATAAATAAAATAGTGTTAAGTCTGCATATATGAATTGCGTTTTTTTTATTATTATAAATAATATTTATTTAATCAAAGCAAACATAAAAGCATAACATACAAGGTTAGACAAATGAAAGTTTAAAACAACCACAAAAGTAAAGGTTTCGAGGAGAAAAATAAAAGTTTTAAAAGATTTTTCGAGTTTCTTAGTTCTTAGTTTTTCAGAAAAAAATTAAATTCATAGGTATGTGAAAAACTTTTGCAGACACATATTATGCCTTTATCTAATTTAATTACATTTCAAAATATGCTTACATATATAAGAATATTTTCAAATCTTCAGATTTTTGGTAACCCTACTGTCAGTCAATATATTACTGCAAAAAGAAATTACTCTGCTACTATATACAAGAATTTTCCATACATGGCTTGATATTTTCGACAGATATTTTACACTATAGTGTTATTAAGTGAATATCTACTAAATTTTTAATAAGAAGAATCAGCTTAACAATATTTCAGATCTCATCCTACCTAACTAAACGTAGACTTTTGTAGTTACAATGTCTCCTGCCATAATTTCGTCCATGAATCCGCTATAAGAGCGCCTATGTAGATTTTACAATCAATTAAAACTTTGTATAAAGCTTTGAACTGAAACTCTATATCCATAAGCTTCATAATAACTTGACAACGTGTAAACTTTGAAATTAATGAACGCCAGGTTTAGATTCCCATGATCACAACTTTGTATTTAGGCAGTTTTAAATTTGCACCTGAAAGGGGAAGTTTGTGTTTGAAATGCTGCTTAGCATTTTAGCGACATCTCTTTAAAGTTGTGATTGCATCCTGGACGTGACATGCTGTACTAAATATTAAATGTTTTGAAAAGTTTTCATAGCTAGTCCTAACTAATTTTATATTATACATGCGAAAGTGAGTGTTTGTTACGCTTTCACGCCTTTATTACTCGACAAATCATCATAAAAATAATGCATAAGCCACTATACTATAAGGAACTATGAGCAAAATGCAAGAAACCATTAGAATTTTGGTAACAAGGTTACTTGATTCTTGTTAATTCTTTAAAAATCATATACTTACTTACTTAGCTTATTATGATGTTTTAGAAGTGTGTTTATGTAAATAAATATTTATTTATTTGTTTAAAAGTAAGTAAATGAATAAATCTTAAAGGTGCTATAATCCATGTTTGATTTATAAGCAAAAAAACATAACTTACAGCCAAATATGAATTCTACATTTGTACAAAAAAGTATATTAAGTTAAAAATATAAAATAAATATTTCAAGAAAACGCTAGAAGGCAGCATTATTTAAAATACTGCATCGTAACTGAAGTGCGAATGATGAAATCGGAATAGAAAACGGCTTCGCAATATGACGACGATGCTCATCGACTCATAGTGGCGCAATTTCCTTTCTTTCCAGATGTCGCGGACTGCATGAAATCACTTATTTTATGGACTCTATGCGACATGTGGAACGTATCATTTAAATTATGATACGTAAAGTTAGTATGCAGCGAAACATTTCCTCTATTTTTTAGATTTTTCTAGATTTTATTAAGGATACAGGGGCAATGTTGTGGTGGGATGGTAACACTTAGCAGGCTGTATGTTCCTACGAGTTTAGTACTGGAAGTAAGCTGTCGTGGTTCGGTCAATCATTTTTATAACAGTCTTTCTTTAGACCTTTAAATCAGATCTTTAGATCAGATCAGATCAGATCTTTCTAGTAACCAAAATCGAAAATATTTTTATCTTAATTAACTACAAACCTTTATATATGCACTTACGAGTATTTAAAAAAAATAACAATATAATTTATTATTTTAGGTACTCTCGGATTATGCCAATACCTACACAACTGAATTAAGTTTAACTAAACAAAACTAAAGTTAAAGTAACTAAATTTAAGTTCATGTGAATTTCTTAATATAGCAAATTCAATTCAATGGCAAAGGAAACCGGCCCACACACCAAGTAAATAGAATCAAAACAAATCAAAAACATATTTTATATTTGATTTTGAGAAGTTGCTTTTGAAATACTAATCGTCGTTTTGCCTTTATTGTCACAATGAAATGTTGACAGGACAGGGACAAAAACAAAATGAGTAAAATTGTACAAAATATTTGCACACAGTATATATATGTACACCAGTTAAGTACAGTCTGTGCAATATGATTTACCCGTGGCTTAAATCATAAGCGACAGCGATAAACCCTGATTAGATTTATGGTGGTTAATAATAAATTAATAATAAATTAACATCTACACTCGAATTCCACTCTTTCACAGTTATTATCTTCTTCTTCTTTCAGTGCCTCTCTATTATTAAAGACTGGCAGTCAAACTCTTAACTTATCTTTGTATATTGCCAGTGAGAAGAATGTTTCTGTTCCATGACATTTTCCTTTAAACTGAGCTCCTCTTTAAGTGTACTTTTCACAGTTATCAAATATGAAAGTGAAAACTGCATGTAATAATTAACTAATAATAAATCTGTAAGGGTCGGTCATGGAGTAAGTTACTTTGTTTTCAGAGATATCGTGTTTATAGGCTCTATACATGATACTGAAACTAAACTGACGATTTTTAGAATTTTTTTCTGTATGTATGTATGTATGTTCCTCCATAACTCTGAAACGAATTAACTGATTTTCATGAAACTTGGTAGATAAACATTTGAACGTACGGGACACAGGATAGGCTACTTAATATTTTTCAATATTAAGTAGCCTATCCTGTGTCAGCTAGCTAGTAATTAATAAGTGAAAACGCTAGTCGAGACGCTCGTCGCTTGTGTTTGGGCTCCCCATGAAGCATCAGGCGCCGCTGCCGCGTTGGGCGCTTCATTTGCCGCCCAGATGCGTCCACACGTGCTGTCCATTGTACAGACGTACCAGCAATGTAATTGTCGCCGTATTGTACGTAAACTAGTGGCCCGAGCTGCTCCTAACACGTTTAGGGTTAGATTCTTGGTTCGTTTCACCGATTTAAATGTTTCTATTTTATACATTTAAGCTTTATACGGTATCTATTTAGTACCTACATTCAGGTATAACACACTAGAGAAGTTATCATGAGTTTGTAAGTTTTGCTTTATTTTAATGATAGTTTTAAAATAAATAGCTGCAGCGCTAAAACAAAATTTTCGTAGAACAAAATCAAAAACGATAGCGTTTACTTATCTTACCTTGGGCCCTAGCCAAGATGCAAACGCAGTGCTTTCTACAGTCGTAAACGCTACGTTACGCTACGGACAAAGCTTTGTGATTGGTCAAAATTTTATGTGGGCGTTACAACAACCAATCACCGGGCTTTATTTTGTTCGCTTCGTAAAGTTCGCTAGGGAGCGTTTTCTTTAATGTACATCTTGGCTAGGCCCCGTGTTACCTTTTTCGGTCTGCAATCGCTCGAAGACAGACGGCTGGTTGCAGACTTGAGGTTTCTGTTCGATGTGGTCAACTCTGTAATAGATTGCCCATATCTAGCCGAGCGAATAGGATTGCGTGTAAGTGTGGCTCTCACTAGGCGTAAATGTCTTTTTGACGTTGGAAAAGGAACTCCGTGTTGTGTAGAATTGTGCGTACATATGAAAACAAATTTAATGATCTCGACATTTACTTTTTGAGTAGAAGGTCTTTTATTGAGCGAGTGCTTGATGGTCTGCACCTTACTCCGAAATGACCTGGTCCTCTCCACTGAGCTACCATACACACGCGCAAACACACACACACACACACACACACACACACACACACACACGCACACACACACACACACACACACACACACACACACACACACACACACACACACACATATATATATATATATATATAATGTATAAAATATTTATTTAATTTTAGATACTTGTGTGTATATATATATATATATATATATATATATATATATATATATATATATATTGATACCTTTTTATAATTACTTGAATTTTTTGTGTACTTATAAATTTTAATACGTCTAGTAATAGGCTACAGTAGAAACCGGATATAACGACTTCGGTTATAACGACATATTGGTTACTACGACTAAATGGCAAAACCTTGTTGAATGCTTATAACGATTTAATATTGCTTATAATGACTATCCGTTTATTACGACCAATTTTTGTGGTCCCAGGAAAGGTCGCTATAACCGATTTTCACTGTATATATTTTTTTTTATTTTTTTTTTAAATGTACTTGTGAAACGTTACATGTTGTAAGGTTAGCTACTAAATAAATAAATAAAATACAGTGTAAACTCTATATAACGACATTGAAGGGGCTGTGCATTTTATGGCGTTATAGAGAGTTGTCGTTAAATGGAGCGAAGTAAAATCAGAATTATAAAAAGATAAAGTTTATTTCAGGCTAGTAGTTAGTTATGTACATAAACTACATACATGTACATCTTTTACTAGCCATGTTTACAGTTTGAAAGTTGTGAGCAACTGAAAATAATATGATAACGTAATAATCCATGACTCGTACTTATTAGTCATGGTCAACAAGTCTACACGTGCAAGCAATCTCAATTTGTAAACAAAAGAACGAATTTCTTAGAAAGTTTGGAATCCATGATGCCGACAGTCGAGTTAATTACGGGCTAGGATAATAAAGTAACAAAAGAATGTACACAGCTGCGCAGTTTTCACTAATTTTGGCAACTTAAAAGGTACTTTTTATTACTTAATTGTCGTTATTGAGAGTGGGTGTAATGCTATATAGTGTATCATTTTATGGAAGCCAAGCTAAACCAATCAAAACCAAGTTATTTCGACGATTTACGGAGTTTGTCGTTAAATCGAGTGATGTTACATGGAGTTTACACTGTAGTATTGTCATAAAAATGTAAATTTTCATATATTTTCAACATATTTCATGTGATTTTAGAAAATACTGAAGTTTGTAGGGTGTGGTTTTACTCCCCAAACTTCATCAATTTTATTTTTTTCCACTAGAGAAAAAACACAGAGGAACTAGTGGAACAACAACGAAGAGAAAGTCTGTATTTCTTCGTGTGTTTTATTTTTTATTAATTATTTTAAGCAGCCATATTGTTAGAACAATAGATTCACTCAGAGTCGTCTCGTATTGATCGCGTTCGGTAGCATCGTCACTGCAACTCGAATTCGTATCACCTTTTTTTACCAGAAAAGGTAAAATATAACTGAAGAAAAACAGGAGTTCTAAACATTTTAATTTTTTATTTATCGTATTAAATTTTTATATTTAAATGCAATGAATTAAAGCAACAGCAAATTTCATAATAAGTATGTTCCTATAGTAGTTTGTCATAGGATGAGACACAGCTATAATTTTTATTTATACTAATACGATACTATAATGAGTGAAGTTGTATTTTTGTATGTTTGTAATAAATAAATTCAAAAACTACTAGACCGATTTTTAAAATTCTTTCACCTATATAAAGCTATATTATCAGCGAGTAACATAGGTTAATTTTTATTCAACAGCTAGTAAAGTATAAAACAACCCAGCCGTCTTTATGTCCCTGTGTGTGTACGCTTAGATTTTTTAAACTTCGCAACAGATTTTAATGCGGATTAGAGAGAGAGAGAGTTAAAGGACAAAGGTTTTTATATATAACTAGTGGCCCGCTCCCGGCTTCGCACGGGTGCAATTTTTTATTCAATCCAACCGATAAATTACCTTACACTGCCATCTGTTTAATTCTTATGGAACTCACAGATAAATAATTGCTGTTTTGAATAAGTATCAACAGATGGCGCCATGTTAATAATATTATATAATTTGCAAAAAAAAATAAACAAAATGAGATATAAACTATCCTGTCTTTTAAGTTGGACCAAATTACACATAGTTACGAAGTTTTATCAAAATCAGTTCAGTAGTTTAGGAGTTCATCGCGGACAAACATGTGACACGTAATTTTTATATATATAAGGATTTACATTAAAAAATCCGTGCGAAGCAGAGGGCAGCCCGCTAGTAATTCATAAAATTACAAACCTTATTTTAAATATTTCTGCTAAATTTGATCTTATGCATTTTTTTTCCTCGCAAGTTTAATTGAGTATCTATACAGCTTTTCGTACTTACAACGCATTCACCAGCTGTCATAATAGTTTCTGTACGCGATCTACCATCATTTGTGGTGACATTATAAAAATTAAAACGTAACACCATAATAACATCCGTCACCAAAGTAATGTGTCCTGACATTTAATTCATTATGTACTGTAAACTGTTTCTATTAAATTGTAACGAAATGTGTCGACCTAATGTGACAAATTGGAGCAAAACAGTTTTTGATGGTGTTTTGGTATGATATCATTATGTTATTACACACGTGGCGACTTTTAGAATAATTATGTCTTATGGCATTCTGTTGGTACTCCGTCGATGTAACTTAATAAAATATTGATCTGACCCACAGTGATTCAGACGGGCACTTAAAAGTGGGTCAAAACTAGTGGGTCAAAAGGGTCCGATGCCTTGTTGATTTTGTTCTACAAAAGGCGGCTATACTTGAGTAATTTAGACGATAAAATGGCATTCATTGTAGAATAAAAATAAAAGACATTGATTTTAACATTGAACGTGTCAATATACTCAAGATTGAATATCTTTGCAACGTGCTTATCCATAACATATAACAGATATATGCTGCTTCAGATAAGTCTCGTTTATCCGATATCAGGCAAACAATGAAATATTTATAGATTTTGATCGGAAAAAATTTGTATTTTATAGTTTAATAGGTAAACTTGATTATTAGGGGGCGTTCAAGTATTACGTAACGCTATTTTTGAAGATTCACCATTAAATAAATAAAATTACAAAATGTGATAATTAATTGTCTGATACAACTACTTTAATACCTAATAAAGCACTACCTAATAAATACAGCTATTCTATGATGGCTATAGCTACAAATGAATAATGTTAAAAAATATCTAGAAATTTTACATAGGATGTTTTAAGTTTGTTACACTTAAAATGATAGTATGTTAGACGTGAATTAACATAATTATAACATGATAATTGAAAGTAAATTAAATTTGAATAAAAAATTATTATTTTAATTTAAATTCGTTTGAACAAGTAATTGTTTTGAAACTGAAAATAAAAAGTGAGTGTACCTAATATGCAGACCTATTTTCTCATTCCATTAGAATTTGTATCCATCTTCCACCTTATAAACTCTAGAAATAAAAATAAGAAATAAAGCCTTCAATGCACACACTGAGTCATGAGGAAAATCTACGCGCACAAAAATAAACAATCATCTTTAAGCGTCGTCGAAGAGCTTCAATGGCGAACTTTAAATTTGTACAAAATTCTAATGTGCCAGTAACATTTCGTACAAAAGTTTAGGAGTTTTCGCGTCATGCTTTCATACGTAAATTTGAACATGCACCTACATGTACATGCAAGCTTCCGCTGCACTTAAACCGAGTAGATTTGCACGACACTTTACAAATATGGCGGCGCGCTGAAAAGTTGAGATAAATTCATATAACTCAGAAAGGATTCGACGCGAATGTTATACGGGACACATTAAACGTCATTTGTACAAAACACTTTAACGATTAGTTAAACTTTACTTAATTTCATTAATTTGTAACCAAACACTCCTAAATGAAGTCGATTTCATTATCACATAACGTTATTAAATATTTAATACTTAATAAAGTACAACTGTTGGGTAAACTTAAAGTAATAAAAAGTGAATTACTGATAAGACATTAAGTCGTTACAGATAATATCCACTATAATGGTTAACTTCTTTACAGAAAGAGTTCTGGGCATATTTAGCCAGTTAAAATGCAAACCGTTTGCTAAAACGGAACCCTAGACTCTCGGAAACATTAAAAGTTAGTGTTTCGTGAAAAAATATAAAACAGTGTTATGGTAGAATCGCCCATTATAATAGGAAAGTACGCGGTATGCATAAAACATTGGAGCTCCTTTGGCGCGTCGCGCCCTAGCTATGATCTAATAACGTTGTGCGTAGTTGTCCGTTTTCATTGCTTCATACGACACGACATCATTTTATTATGATAAAATGTGATATGAGAAGATATGAGACAAACCTTTATTGTCAAATATTTCAAGTTTCCTTTCAATATTAATATATTCTGGTAAGTGATCCAATATTTTGATTTTAAACACGATAATTTATGTTGATATATTGTTGATATGTTGTTATATATATTTGTTTTTTTATTATGTTAAAGTCGACAGAAAGGCTGACGGTTCACTCAATGGTAGGTGGTTATCGTCGCCTATAATACAAGCAACGTCACAAGTGCTGCAAGTGTGCTGCCTACCATAGTAGGATCACGATTAAAGATTAGGTAGTGATAGGAAATAGTTTCTTTCTTACTACAAATGAGAAAGTTTTTTTATTTTTGATCCTAAATCGCCTTTTTCAATGTGCCCTTCGGAAGCAATGAACACGTTCTTATTGCCTGCCAAAAGTTTTAAAAAAACATATCATTATGTGGAATTTTTGTTGGTAAAGTTATAAAGTTAACTTTGATTTTTCTTGTCTTTTAATTGTCTACTTGATGAAACTTACTTGATTGTCTACGTCTACAGTGGTCCATTAAATAGAACGCCCTGGCGTTCTTTACTAACTTACCAGAAGACAATAGTACATGTCTTGTTGTGCTACGGTTTTCTATAAACTGATGGTTACTGCAGTCAAACCGTCTGCTCCGTTTATAACTTAGAAAGGCAGCGTGTCCTGCCACTACTAAATTTTATGCAAATTGTAATTTTTGATACTATTATAGTAATCGTTAACTATCTATAAAAATATAAAATTATATCAAATATGTTTATTATCTCGCACACATACATTAACATCACGACCAGTTAAAGATCAGTTATTATAAATATGACGTATTTTAACTGAAAATATAATTTGATTTCCATGTTTCAAAAGATGATTTTCGATCAAAGAAATTTCTTCTATTTCCATTATGCATTGCTGGCTAGTAACTTAATAACCTAAATTACGCTTAACTTTTATTTTAAACTAAATTTTAAATTTATTAACACATCTTAAATTCTTGAGATTACAAAACATCGAGTAATAATAAAGTTTTTACAATTATACATAACTAGCTGGTGCCAACGACTTCTTCCGCGTTGAAAAATATTAAGTAGCCTATCCTGTGTCCTGTACGTCCAAATGTTCTACCAAGTTTCATGAAAATCAGTTAATTCGTTTCAGAGTTATGGAGGAACATACATACATACATACAGAAAACAATTCTAAAAATCGTCAATTTAATTTCAGTATCATGTATAGAGCCTATAAACACGATATCTCTGAAAACAAAGTAACTTACTCCATAACCGACCCTTACAGATTTATTATTAGTATTGATACTTATCTTAATTAGAAAAATATCAAATGCTTCTTTAATTAACATTTATCTAACGTGTCCAGAATAGTTAAATACATGTTGAACCTGCAGAGTAAGCTTGATATTTCTATAAATTAGTTAATTGTGCATAGCTCCCAACAACTATCCCTAAGTCAATTAGGTCCCTACGTCACCTAATTGCCTACAATCTTCAGTTTACCTCTTCGTATTATGAACAAAATAACAAACTTTCATAGCGATTCTACATCATTTAGTCACTGCTAATAGAGATATTTAATAATAAGAAAAACTAAAAAAATAATCCTATAGTATTAGAATGTTCGATGGATATAAATGCGTTCATAACCAGTTTCAGATGCATTCTAACTACATAACCTCGTGTGCGACATGTCCCTAAGGGAAAAGCCTTAAATAAAGATTAAAAAAAAACCTCGTGTGACAATGGACACATACTTACCTACACTAACTCGATTCCTCGCTCGCCTCCTTTGACGTAGCGCCGTCTTTTAGTTACGACCTTTTAGTTGGCGCCCGTACACTAATGCTTTTCTACAGTTATACGCTTCAAATTTACACATAAATTTGTTCTTGTTTAACGACATAATCGTAATCATTGTCCATGTCCATATATTTATAGTTTTATGATGCAATTCGCCTATTGACAGATGCAACACCATGAAGAGAACACTGACCCTCGACATGTCTCTTAAAAAAAATAGTCGATATATACAAGGCGTTCTACATGTGAAACGTGTATTTGGGCTGTCAAATAGACTACTACAACATAATGAAATTACTACAAGGACATGTCAATGATAAGTTACCAACAGCTGACACTCATTAATCGAACCCTTAAATATTCTTGTAAACTAAACCAATAGCCTCAATGTATTTGGCAACAGACCGAACCGCTTGTGCGAAATATACTTTCTCTTTGATCTGTAGTAATTAAATTTTAGTAACTCGAGTGAAGATTAATGTTTCATTAACCCTTAATTATAGACTTAAAAGGTTTCAATTTGCCGACTGTCTATGAAGAGGGTGTCTATGAAGTGGGTCCGAAATGGACGGCGTACCTCCACTCTCGTGTACGCCGAGGTTCTGACAGGTAGCGCGGGAGCGTAGCCCTCATGCGCTAGAGTGGCCGTGGCGGGGCACCGAAGTCGTGTCATAATGTCCCCGCAACCCCGCCCATAAACGGCCGCTCTAGAAAGTCGTTGGGTTTTAGCCGGTACGAATCCTGCGTAACCCCGCAGTGACACCTACATTGCCGGGCAAAGAGAATTTCCCAAGGTAAAAAAAGAGAGGTCTACTGCTGGACATAGGCCTCCCCCATAATTTTTCAAAAGGACCAGTCAGAAGAAGCCTGAATCCACCGTGTGGATCTTTGTAGATAATCTTAAATCTTAACACATTCCACACAGCACTATCTACCTCTAGTTCCAAATTAAGCAACTATAGGCTTGTATTATGGATACCAGACAGATGATAAACTACATAAATTACTTTTTTCTTTATAATAAGACTAGTGCCGCACCCGACTTCGCCCGGGGTGCTTTTTTGCAATCCAGCCGATAAATTACTTTAACCCGCCATCTGTGAGAACCTTATGGAACTCACAGATAAATAATTGCTGTATTGAATAAGTATCAACAGATGGCGCTATGTTAATAATTTGCAAAAAAATAATAAACAAAATGAGATATAACTATCTTTTAAGTTGGACCAAATAACAGATACTTATGAAGTTTGATCAAAATCGGTTCAGTAGTTTCAGAAATTATCGCGAACATACATCGTGACACGAAATTTTTATATATATAGATATATTTAGGTGTAAAAGTGAAGTAAGAAATTATGACAATTTTTTTGGTAAATTTTTCATAATGGTAGGTCGCTAAACATTGTTGTATTAACAGCGATATTTATTTACCTACACGCGTTACTTATACATTTATGCTTATTAGTACCTATTAGCGACGGTAGTCAATATAGTTATGCCGGTGGTCCTCAAAGAGGGGGTGGTTATTGCCCAATTATTACTTCGGAACCTAGTATGCCGAGTTGCTATTAACAACCGTTGAAAATCATTGATGGTATCACAGGAATAACTCGGTCTCAACCACCTGTTGGATGCGTGGTATCCAACAAAGTTACAACTGAGTTCACGGTGGTTATTTTCGCATCGACTCCCCCATCAAAAGTGTCCTAAATACAGAATTGCACTCAGCGACACCGGATATTTAAGGAGAAGCATGCTTTGGAATATTGCCAAAGATGAATGTGACAAAATTAGCCATTGCCTCTAGCGCCACCACAAAAAAATACACATTTAAAATCAAGTTCATAGATTCGCTGGACTGTGAATTATTTGCTATTGCGCTGGACTGTGAAAATTATTGAAACTTGTTTGTGCATTTAATTAAGGTACACTATTCGTTACAGCAACGCAGCTTATTTACATTCACCACAAGAGACTGATAAATTGGACTATTATAATATTATTTATTTGATGAGATAAATTTTATGTAATAATTAAAAAAAAAATAGGTGAATAATATACAAGCATTTGTTTAAATATTACAATCAACATCACGAGACAACTCTTGCATATATAAGAGTAAATTTAATATATGATATATACGAATATATCGTAGATCACCAAAATTCTATACAAACTTCAGCCCACCTGTTCTGTTTGTATTATATGTCAGACATTCAAATAAAACGATATTGTGTACAAATAATTATTTACTGCATACTATCTGTGTCTTGCGTTTCACTCGCAGTTTCATTTAAAATAAATTGGATATTATCTTAAAAACAATCAACATAGGTAAGCTAAAACAAGTTCCGTATAGGATACAACTATTGGGAAGGGATGGTACATCGTTAACACATGCATGCTAGAAAAATCTGAAATGCTTAGCTCTCGTCGATATGCGTAGCTTAGAAATCATTCTGACTTTTTCTATTTGCTCGACTCTTAAGGATCGAAGACCAAATGAATTTTTCAAATTAAAATGGAAAAGTTTCAGAGATTAGGTAGTTCGTGTTTATAAATAACCTTTTTTTTAAAAGGAGGATATGGAAATGTAAAAGACATTAAAAAAAAGAGTAAATTATCGTCATCGACTTGCCAATCATTAACAAAAGCCACGTTTTTTCCAAACACTAATGAAGTGACGTCACATTAGCAGTCCAATGCCAAGCGAGCGTAAATTAAAAGCCAACGATGTGACGTTTAGGGGAACTATAGAAGGAAGCGTGTAAGTAAGTATATGTTGGCCACGGGCCAAAACAGATATAGATGCGTCAGAAAGTACCGGACACGTGGCCCGGCCGGTGACAAGCTACTGTTTATTCTACATATACTATATTTTATTTTGATGCTTATCGCATTTTCACAATATATTCTTCAGTAGCAGGCCATTTCGTCTATTAGATTTTACTATAATAAATTGTTTATACGATAAATTGACGACTTGATTGGCTCAGCGGTGGTAGCTTTGTCAGCTTTGCCAGAAGTCGCGGGTTTTTGTATATCTGTTTAAGAGAAACATTTGTATGTATGGTATATTCTTCAGTAGCAGGCCATTTCGTCTATTAGATTTTACTATAATAAATTGTGTATACGATAAATTGACGACTTGATTAGCTCAGCGGTAGTAGCTTTGTCAGCTTTGCCAGAAGTCGCGGGTTTTTGTATATCTGTTTAAGAGAAACATTTGTATGTATGGATATGTCTTTTGTCTTGTATAAATGTGTATGAGTGTTTTCTATGTAATCTGAATATAAAGTAGCTTATCGATATTATCTATACAACTGCGAAAACCTCATGTTTGAGTAAATACCTATTGGTCGAAGTCTGTCCAATCACAATACACGAGAGGCTTATGACCTCTAGCGTACTCTGCTCTCGGATATTCGAATTTAGAATACACCTCTGCTCTCCATAATTAGTGAAATACACAAGCAAGCACCCATACTAATTTATATTTGTTCGGGGAACGTAGGTTCAATCCAAATAGAACTTCGACACTTTAGATTGATATATTGGAAAATTAGGAGTCACCGTTCGAATATAATCTAACATGTGTACTGCACCAACTTTTAATAGTTACAATTTACAAATTATTAGAAACTAGCGACCAGCCCCGCATAGCCTACGCATGGATTTTCTTCTGTAAATTTTATACACAAACTTTTCTCTTATCGCTCACTGCATTAGTAAAAACTTTATCAAAATACGTTGGAAGGTTTAAGTTTAAGAAAAACTTACAGAGACGGACTGCCAATAAAGGACATCGTTCAAAACTAGGTCATTTGTTTTTTTTATTTTAACCTAAACTTTGGAGTTTTTGATAATAAATTTGGATTTTTCCTTAATTTCAGTCATTTCCCGTGAATATTTAAAATTTTGTAAACATTGCAAATTTATAAAAGACTAATACTTTCAAACATTTAAATATCTTCTTACCAAATTGCATGAAATTTTCTTAGTAAAATATGTAATTTCTACCTAATAGTACAAGTAAGATTTAAATATAGTCGATGCATAAATATATCTAGTAGTAAATACCTGATGAACTTTTGGCGTCTATTTCGAAAGCATATTATAATAGAAAGTGTCGTAGGCGACCCGATTTCTGGTGACTCTGGCCACACGCCAAATTGAACGGATATGTTATGCTGGATGCAACATTCGCCGTTTTGTCAATAACACTTAAGTTACAAGTGAAGAAATCCAATAGCACTAAGCTACGAGCGCGTAGTGGGACCTCAATTATAAGCTACTCTCTTTTTAAAATACTCAAAATCTATAATTAAATTATAAAGTAACCCCTAACTTTCTAATGAGCCCAAACATTCTATATCTGCTGTAAGTTGCTGAACACTTAGGTGTCCTACAAATTACTTGATGCTGCAGTACCACCCAAGTAACAGTAACTTACCAAAATTCACATCAATCGAACTGATCCCTTCGTTAACAAGGAAATGGGCTAATGGTTTTGTTAGACTATGTTCTTACGGGTTTTCTTTTTCTATTATGTTCCTTGAAGGAAAATGATATTATTATTAAGTACCAGTGCTGGGCACATGCTCTCAATGTGAAGAGAAATTGGCTAGAGTCCACCACACCGGCCCACTGAGATTTTTGTAATGTCTTCGAAGAATGTTCGATTTTAGGACACGTAGATTATTCGGAAAAGTACACAGAGGTACAGGTCCATAGTGCGTTTACAATCCTGTCATATCAATACTAATAATAAATCTGTAAGTGTAGGTATTGTATGTATGTATGTTCCTCCATAACTTTGCAACGAATTAACTGATTTTCATGAAACTTGGTAGATAAACATTTGGATAAGTCGTGGGCACCAGCTAGTTTTTTATATAATAATATACAAGCGACCCGCTCCCAGCTTCGCCCGGGGTGCATTTTTTATATAATATATAAACCTTTATCCCCGTTAATCCTTCTTTCCATAAGTGAAAACCGAATTCTACTCATTTTTGAGTTTTTGAAACATACACAAACCAACTTAACACACACACACACACACATAGCTATATATATCTATCTATCACACATCTATCTATATATATATATATATATATAAATCTCGCGTCACGATGTATGTTCGCGATGAACTCCCAAACTACTGAACCGATTTTGATAAAATTTCGTAACTATATGTAATTTGGTCCAACTTAAAAGATAGGATAGTTTATATCTCATTTTGTTTATTATTTAATATTATTAACATAGCGCCATCTGTTGTTACCTATTCAATCCAGCAATTATTTATCTGTGAGTTCCAAAAGATTCTAACAGATGGCGATGTAAGGTAATTTTATCAGCTGGATTGAGTAAAAAATTGCACCCGTGCGAAGCCTGGCGCGGGCCACTAGTATATAATAAAGATATAGGAGTGTATAATATTTAATTAATAAAGTTTAATTAATTAATAAGTTGTTTTATAATAATATTTTCGCAAAATATCGTTCAATGAAATTAATCGTCGCCATTACTTGAGAAATAATAGTCAGGAGTGAAACAAACAATAAGGGGCCATAGATTATACAATATAGCCAAAAGGGGATAGTGGCGCGTCGACCCAAACGCTAGCTTTTATCTTCTACATTAAAATAGTTTATTGATGCTTGTGCGACCGCGAAATGTTCTATTTTACATGGCAGTCTTGAACTGATACTAAATAACGGGGGTGTTTGGGCGTGCTACGCAATTCCCGAGTTCGCCTCGTAATTATATTTGTAGCTATCATAAAGGATAATTACGTTGTTATAGCATTTAGTTTAATGTCACTCCGTAACAATTATTTCGAATTTATAATTGTTCATTCTTTGCCATTGCATTAGAAAAACAGTAATAGATATTTTAGCAGTAAATAATTTATAATTATTTGTTTGATGCATTTGATTTCATTTCAAATAAAAAAGAAAAAATATATTGAATAATTATACATATAGGCAAAGATAATTATTTACAGCGGGTTACTAGACTACGCCTGCATCGTGAGAACTCTAAGAACTATGCCTTATGTCACAGTTATTTATTTATAACTAGCAACCCTCCCTTGACTTCGCACGAATGATGTTTTCCTTGAAATTCAACGAATATTAAAAAAATAATAATATATATATACTTAAATGTGATCAATTTTTAAATGTCTCCATAAATGTGAATACATCACAGTAGAAAATTTTAAAAAATCAGGATAGCGCTGTCAAATTATTTTTAAATTAATTTATTATATTTCACGTGGAGAAAAGTTATATGAAACTAATTTTTGTAATATTTTATATATGTTAGTTTTGTATTCCAATAAACTGAAATCCTTCCCACAAATTACTACTACAAAAACAATATCAAATAATTAGGTACAAATTAGAAGATTAATAAAGTATAAAAATGTTAACAATTTACTTAACTTATACCTACTAAAATAGCTAAAAAAATTAAAAACTTACTTGCGTCTGTGATCTCCAAGCTAACCCGCACTAAAGTATGTAACACTGTAACTATTACAAGAACAGATACGTTTCGATCTCTTCCCATTATAACGAGACACTTCGTTACACGACATCCGAAAGTACAACACTTCACTCACTAAAACTTCACTTTCTAAAACAATTACCCTTGTTTTTGGACACATTTGTTGTAGTTAGTTAATACTTTCAACACGATCTTTCACAACACTTCATTGTGGTTTTCTAAATATACCTTCCTTTTTTTCATTCAGTCACACAAAACTCTCATAACGTTTGGATGATTTCCAAGTATACTCCGATTGTAGAAAATTGGGGACTGCACCTTGGGATCTGTAACAAAATTAATATTGTAAATAATAAATAAATTCCACACAGCACCATCTAGTTCCAAAGTAAGTAATGCTTGTATTATGAATACCAGACAGTTGATATACTACATAGATTACTTTTTTTTGTAAATACATACATATTATAAATAAAAAACATCCATGACTCACATACAAAAGGTAAAATGTTAACACATAAACATTTGCCCCTAGTGGGATTCGAACCCGCGACTGTTTGGTTATAAGCTAGGTTTACTAGCCACTAGACCAGACGTGTCGTTATTGGAGATATTGGGAAGGTAGATAATTATGTACGAAAGAATATACCTATGGCAATATATCTTTGAAAGATGACATGAGAAATGAGACATGAGATGACACTAGTACCTTTTTTGCTGATACCGTCGCCTATAAAACAAGCAACGCCATAGGTGCTGCAAGTGGGACCCCGACTACAGTAGGACTAAGAATTGGTATTGGGAAGGATTAGGGAAATGGGTTTATTAATGAACAGTCATTAATGAGAATTAAGGAAATAATATACAAATTCGTCGATATATTATATAAGAAAGATCACATAAAACCGAAACTGAATTAGGTTAAAACGACCCTGGATTTTGTAATTGTTTTTCCAGTAACGTAAAATAGTGTTACATAAACTATTTCAAACATAACTAAAACATAACATATTGGTTTGTTTAAAAATGAAAAAAATATTTAAGCTTTGTCTTAAGTTCAAAACCGACATACTACAAAATATCCGTACACTTATAAAGTAAAATATGGTTTTAATTTAACTCAATTTAAAATCACTTGACCATTTATGAACGAATATTGTTCAAAAGGAAAAATAATAATAAAAAATGCTATCCATTATTCAATGACCATTATAAGTTGACCCCTTCTGTTGAAAGTTTAAAATACAAAGTTGGTTTAATACACGGTTCATTTCGCTCGTTCACATTCCATGCGTCATACTTCCTTTTGTCTAATAATAATCCGGGACCCCGCGGATGTGACGCTTCCCTCGCCTTGAAAATGTTAATTATCTGATTCTATTAACGCCAGGGGTTACAAAATGTACCTTTGTAAATGAGAGACGATGTACACAATTTGGATTCATAATTTATATAATAAACATTATATAAAAGCATTCATTTAACACTGCGAAATGTATACAATTGTAATTATTCTCTAAATCGAAATTAAATAGTTTATTTTGTTGATTTTTTTAAATATATAGAACTCAGTAGGTGGCTAACGTCACCTATTAAGTTGATAAGGTAACACCTATAAGCAACACCGCAGGTGTGCTGCTAGTGTGCTGCCGACCATAGGATAAAAAAATAAAAAAATTGGAAAATGGGATAGAAAACACTCCGCAACAAGACATGATTTTTTTTTCTGTGTGAGATGGTTACTGTCACCAGGCGGGCTGCCCAATTTATAACTGCAAATATAAAATATCCTACCCCACTCTCAATGCGGTTCATGCACAAGGAACTGTCATAACAACTATCAGAAAGTAGCAACTGAGAATAAAGTCACTATCGCCCGCGATATTCAACACCTCAGCAACATACAGCTTTATAGTGTGTTTGGGCTCTATCAAAGTAACTATAAACTAACCCCTGACTTTATAATTTTTAATTACAGCTTGTTACTAATGGAAATAGCGTTAAAACTTAAAGGTATGTGTACATATAATTTACAAAAAATTATATATACACATACACATAATCGAGTGCGGGTCGCTAGCGATATTATAAATGTTAAACTTTGTTAAAATGTTTGAGTATATCTAAAGTTAACGCATAAAGAGGTAAAATTACGGTAAGTTCTACAATTAGTTAACAGTTCGCCTGGGTAGTTTACTGGTTTAACTAAGAGACTTTTAATCTATAAAATGACAACACAATTGTGACTGGACATACTGAGTTCCGCAGTAATGAAAGGCAGCCTGACAACTTCTTTACAGAAAAATATAGTAAAATGACATAGTTTCATTGAATGAGTACAGATTATTTCCCTGATTCAGTCTTATCGTTATGACTTCATCCCATATAGGTTGACAGGTGAAGTGTAACTGCTTTAGCATCGCGTAATGTTAGTTATGGCAACGGAAACCACCTACCATGAAGCGAACCTTCAGCTTGGCTGCACTTCTTTATGTAAAAGAATAGCAGGTGATATCAAGTAAAACAATATTCCACTTTAGCTACCGAGTTCAAAAACTCCATCTTAATGTTTCGAGAATTTTGATAAACTAATAAAACGTTGAAAACTAGATGCCCAATTTGTTTAACTTGAAAAGTGTCATAAAAGTGGAAGTTATCGTCAAGAGGTTTTCGAGAGAAAATTTTAACTTGCAAAATGTACTTTTACTTCCAGTGACAAGAGGAGACACAATAACCAGCAACGTTCAAGTAACAACTCTTATATAACTACTTCAAATGTGCAACTCTCGACGCAGGGGAATAAGACAAGTTAGTAAGGAAACTCGAATACATAATCAATATTTACAGTCTATACTGATATTATAAAGAGGTAAAGTTTGTAAGTTTGTTTGTTCTTATGTAGGAACTAACAAACTTTAAAACCACTCATCCAAATTAAAAAATTCAGGATACTTCAGGATGGACATAGGCTAAATATTCCAATAGGGCACCAGCTATCTAAAACTAAAGATCCAACGCTTCGAAAAAATATACACGTCAATGTATCTCAGCCGACATTTTTTCAGACGTTATATCTTTTATTCTTTAACGCGGATGATGTCGCGGGCACCAGCTAAATCTTTTATCTTTCCTGATACTTTTTTTTAGAAAGTTTCTGAAACGTAGCTATCATCGTCGTTGTCGCTGTACTGCAAACAGCAGTCGCAAAACAGCAGGGAGCCCTAGCCAAGAACCAAACCAATGCAAACATTTCGTTGCGTTTTTACGAAACGAAAGAAATAAAGCCCGGTGATTGGTCAAAATTTTATGTGGGCGTTACAACAACCAATCACCGGCTAGGCCCCCAGTTGTTTGTGAGAAAAATATTGTTTGTAGTGGTTCTTTGGTGATAAAACGGGGAAAGAGGTCTTTATAGTTAGATGTTTGCTCACTGACTGAAACACGTCAGCACACATGCTGTTATTTCACGATGCCTGCCAGTACTCTTCTTCATTTTAATTTAATGGCACAGATTTATTTTACAGTTAGGGGATGGTCTCTAGTTTAGGGGATGGTCAACACTGCCATACTGCCTAACAGTTTATGACTGCGGAACGGAGTGTGCCCTGCCATTACTTGTAATGGAAGATGAAAATATATACTTGAGTTGTATTACTGGTACAGTTAGAGTATTGTGCTAAAAATGCGGTTGTGAGGAATCCCCGACGAAGTGGAACAAATGAATGTGCACAGTTGTTTTGTTACATTTGTTAAGGCTTGTAAAGACACCTCATTCCGTATGTATTCATCTCGTATATAGTTCACGTGTAATTTTAAACAATTTCACAACAGCATCTTGTTTGCTCCCACTTCCTTGAAATACAAAACATCTACTTGTAGATCTTGATCTGTGGTTCAACTACATAATATTTACTTAGTATTAGTATAGGGTATAGGGTTATTTTTAAAACTATTTTAGACACCTACATTTTATCATAAAAACTTTTATTTAATAAATATTGAAAAGTTTCGAAAGAACGATTAGAATTATAACTTCAATTTCAACAGCGAAGACTAACTAGGAAGAACTAAGTCTAAAGTAAGCAACTAAGATATCATAACCTAAATAGGCGATTTAAGTATGTTAGTTTTTTTCTATGTAAAGATCGGCGGGCAGGCTGACGATCTCCTTGATAGTAGATAACATATAGACTATATGGAATGTTTGAAGAATTTCATTACATTATTACTCATTATAGTTTTAGCGTTCCTTACTCGCATATCAAAACTTAACAACACATAGTTTTTATTTTACGGCAGTATTCTGTAATTGAGTGGTTACTGCCGTCAGAAAAACTGCCCAACTTATGACTGCAAAACACAATGTTATGTTACCATGTTATTATAACTAAAAGCTAGAATAACAGGCAATAATTTGTGCTAATTGCAAAATTTTTAGACAAAGCAAAACAATGAAACTGGCAATCTAGAACAGCTTTGAAAGGAACGTTTAAAAAGAAAAACATTAGTCAGAGGAAACGGAAATTTCTTACATACCACTACACATATTGTAGGTATTTAAACGCAAATTGTTGTGACATTATACCACCGTTCGTACTAACTCCACTCATCTCTGATGTTAATTGCTCAGGCGCCGGCAAACGTTGAATTTATTCAAATCAATCTCGCTTAAGATTCCGAGAATCCGTCCGATAGATCTAAGCGCATGCATGGCCACTATTTATAGCTACAAAGTTGTCATTCTGACTCAGAATAGTTTCTTTTAAAATAGCCTAACACTAATTGGCTGTAACGTGTTTGGTATTTTAACAACAAAGTAGTAAAACTATTCCTTCGTCACTTCATTTTTAAAATCTCCGAATGAGTACGAATGGCTGTTGATTGTTTTCTGATTAGCTTATGCCGCAACAACCAAAGATTTAAATCGCGTATGCCCTTAAAAAATCTGTTACAAACCCATATATATCTATAATAGGTTATAAGGTACCTTTTTGCAACTTTCAAAACTTTCAAATTAACTAGCCATTAAGAGCAGGCCCCACGAAAAAAATTCCTACGCTCGCTCCGCCCACGTCCCGCCACCCGAGAGTTACAAGTTGCTCGGCGGCTCTCTAGGATCCCACTAGGATCCCAGACATTGAGGACCACTCTCCTTCTTTGCTGGATCTTCTGCTGACCACACGCCCTGACGGGTACACGATAATTGTCGATGCCCCCCTCGGGTCCTCGGATCACTGTCTTGTTAGGGCGTCTGTGCCAAACGTTAACGTTGTGCGTACCCGCCCCTCGGGTAAGCGCAGGGTTTGGCATTACGGGTCAGCAGATTGGGATGGTTTGCGAGAGTTTTTCGCATCTTACCCTTGGAGGCGGCTTTGTTTCTCTTCAGAGGACATTGAGGCAATCGCTGACTCCATCACTGATGTAGTGTTGCAGGGCATGGAGAATTTCATACCCAGCTCTGTAGTACTTATCGGAGGTCGGAGCCAGCCTTGGTTCAACCGGGACTGTAAAAATGCTCGCCAAAAAAAATTAGTTGCTTACAAAGCCTTCATGGAAGCACGCGTTCTGAACAGTCCTGATACCCCTCTTTTAAGAAGGGGATACACTGCTGCCTTGAGGTTCAGCAAGAAGGTGTACACCAAGGCGAGAAATCATCATATCGGCAGGATTGGTGAGCGGCTAACTAACTACCCCTCCGGGAGTAGGGCTTTTTGGTCGCTCGCCAAGGCCGCTGAGGGCAACTTCTGTCGATCCTCGCTTCCCCCACTGCGGAATCATAATGATACTCTGGCTCATTTGGCGAAGGAAAAGGCCGACCTGTTGTGCCACATCTTCGCCTCCAACTCGACTTTGGACGACCAGAATGCCATTCCGCCGACAATTCCGCGTTGTGACAGCTCCATGCCGGAAGTACTCTTCACTCAACGTGAGGTTCGGCGGGAACTGGCTTCCCTTGACGTTCGCAAGTCGAGTGGGCCAGATGGTATTCCAGCAGTGGTTCTAAAGATTTGCGCACCTGAGTTGTCTCCCGTGCTTTCGCGGCTCTTCGAACTTTCCTATTTAAGCAAGCGCTTCCCGAAAGCTTGGAAAGTTGCTCACGTCCACCCTTTGCCCAAAAAGGGTGACCACACGGATCCGGCCAATTACAGACCGATCGCTATTACTTCCCTCCTTTCCAAAGTGATGGAGCGCATTATTAATAAGCAGCTCCTGAGGTATCTGGAGGATCATCAGCTGATCAGCGACCGCCAATATGGATTTCGGCACGGCCGCTCGACTGGTGATCTTCTCATTTACTTTACACACCGCTGGGCAGAAATTGTGGCAAACAGGGGGGAGGTTTTGGCGGTGGGTCTGGACATAGCAAAAGCGTTTGACCGGGTCTGGCATCGAGATCTTCTCTCCAAGCTTCCATCTTACGGGTTGCCCGAGGGATTGTGCGATTGGGTCGCCGACTTTTTGACTGGTCGGAGTATCAGAGTCGTGGTTGACGGATGTTGCTCCGACAACATGACAGTTAACGCCGGTGTCCCGCAAGGCTCTGTGCTTTCCCCAACACTCTTTCTTTTGCATATCAATGATCTGTTACAAGTCAACAGTATTCATTGCTATGCAGATGACAGCACTGGGGAAGCTTATTACAAAGGCCGCGCTAATATTCCTCTCTCAGACTTGCAGGAGAGCCGCGACAGACTTGTGTCTTCGATTGAGACATTATTATCTGAGGTCTCAAATTGGGGTTGCTCGAACCTTGTGCAATTCAACCCCTGTAAGACGCAAGTCTGTGCATTCACCGCAAAAAGGCCCCATTTGTAGGGACACCTAAATTTCAGGGCACTCCGCTCGAAATATCCAAGAGCATTGGTATCCTTGGTGTGGACATTTCGAACACAGTCGAGTTCAGGTGTCACCTGAAAGAAAAGGCTACTCTAGCTTCCAAAAAAATGGGCGTGTTAAACAGAGCAAAGCGGTATTTCACACCGGAGCAGCGCCTTGTTCTCTACAAGGCCCAGATTAGGCCCCATATGGAATACTGCTCTCATCTCTGGGCTGGCGCGCCAAAATACCAGCTAGATCCATTTGACGCCTTGCAACGTCGAATTATTCGAATTGTCAATGATCCAACGCTCACACAAAAACGGTTAGAACCCCTTAGTTTAAGAAGGGATGTAGCCTCTCTTTGTGTGTTCTACCGGCTGTACAATGGTGAGTGCTCTGATGAGTTGTTCCAACTAATGCCTACCCCAAGTTTTTACCACCGTACTGCGCGTCATAGATGTGGAGTTCATCCGCATTACTTGGATAAGGTGCCACTACGCACAGTCCGGTTGGGTAGAAACTTTATTCCGCGGACGCGCGAACTTTGGAACAATCTCCCTTCTGAGGTGTTTCCACCTAGCTACAATATGGGCTTCTTCAAGCGAGGGGTTAACAAATATCTTCAGGGTAGGCAGCGCACTAGCACTCCCCTTGGTGTTGCTTGTGTCCTTAGGCGACGGTAACCACCTACCATCAAGTGGGCCGCCTGCCTGTCTGCCACCTTTATGTTATAAAAAAAAAGGATTTTTTTTTAATATATCGCAAGATACAGCTTACGTAAGGTTGAATATTGCGAACATTATTTGAAGCATGATTTGGTATGCACTAGCTCGGAACTAAACAACGTAAGTCTCAAAATTGTTTTCGTTAATTATAGGAGTAAAAATAAACCTAAGTTTATTTTATTTTGACAATCACTGGTAAACAATGTTTCCTTGCTACGAGCAGTTTTTTGGCGATATAACTCAAGCCGTTTAGTAGAAAAATGTAATATTCTCCGGAAAAGGCGCCGATTTTGATCAAAAAATGTATCGAATGAAAATCACCTAATTATGTTTCTGACTTGATAATCTACACATAAAGGTCTCAAAATATATATATGTAAATTCCACATTGATCAGATATGTGGTTGACTCAGCACATTTATTTAAAGTTCCCTTAGTTTCATAGGGCCTGGCCTTAACTAATTATTTTTTTGGGTGTTAGGTAATATGTACATATTTTAAGATGGTTTTGGATCATACTAAAGCGGATTATTATTAAGAGTCATTACCCGAATCTATACAATTTGCAGAGAAAAAAATGCATGCATTTGAAGCCGAGGTGGGTCGCCAGTGTTTCAACAAAGTATGAAGTTTGTAAAATAACAATATATAAATTTCATACAGGATAACAAGCTAACTGGAGCGTAGGTCGAATTGCGATCATACTCGTATATCTCACTTCTTGTGTAGGTGTTTAAAATATTGCATAATAATCTGATACGACAAAAATAAATGTCTTTTAGGTTAGTAATATGAACTAGAACTACATTTCCCCTTAGTTCATTGACTTTTATATTTAATATGTTCAGTGTATTGTTTGCATTTTAAGTTTAATAAACCAAATTTTATAGGCTCCTTCAAGTTTTATGTATTATTGAAATAAAATTTTGCCCAAAAATCAAATTAACCTAGTAATATTGCGCAATTTACAAAATATTTAATCAGAAATTTATTTGTATATTAGTTAAAAACTATATTTAAATTTAATTAGTTTAAAAACTACACAAAGTAATTAAGTTTGTATATTAAATTTAATTTATATACATACTAAAATATAAGTCAATAGGCTAATAATGGCGCCCTGTAATTTTTTTGTCATTTTACATAAATATTTTTTGCAAAAATTTGAATTTAAAAAAAGAAAAGTCTTAATTTGGAAAATTAGTGTGTTAATTGCGCACGTCACTTGACTAAATGTAACATTGTGCAACATAATTGTTGTTATTTTAAAACATGTGACACTTTCGACTCCTACCAGTGAAAACTGTGAAAACCGCTGTGCATCAAAATCTTTTTATCTAGAGAAAATGTAGGACTCAAAAAACCAACTACAGCACCTACGAAGTCGCAGGCGCAGCTAGTATATATGAATAAATCCTTGAATGTATATTCAAAGCCTTCTCTCCGAATTATGTGTGATTCAAAAAGAAAGTAAATATTAATTATTAATAACTAAGTAAGTACTTGTTTCATCAATCACCTCTTACCACCCTTCGCCCTGCGAGACCCATGTCATTCGTCACGTCATTAATCATTGTAACCTTAAAAAAATTCTATAATTAGACGAACAATAACATGAACAATGCGTTGTACATCATCCTCGGCCGCCCAAAGTGCTACCGTCCGATTTAAATCGTCTTCAGTTTACATAATGTCACATAGATCAAAGGGCCTCACTTCAAACGGCACTGTTACTAATACAAACTTAAAATTTACACTACCCACAACTTTTAATGAATTGTAATTAGGTTGAAAATCGTTTGAATCAGTAGCTTAGTTGAATATGCAAGTGCATAGAACTGTGAGATTTATAATATCTTTTTTAGTTGATGACAAAATTGAATGCAGCTTCAAACACTTGCCTCTAAGGATACGAAGTTAGATTCTCTTGACATTTTGTACTTACTTGAACGTTTTCGTTTTTGGTTATTTTGGTTTTAATATACTTAACGACTTGATCTTTTTTTAACTAAAAATAAATGTTGTTAAATCTCCCTTCTGTGTTGCGTACGCTTAAATAAGGGCTTCTTAGAGTGTGTATTCTGCAGCTGTACTCGTGTACCTTTATAATAACCTTTTTTTTCATAATTCTAACTAATAATATAATTGCAAATGCGAGTTTCTTTGTTTGTTAAGTTTTCACGCCTTAACTACTCAACCGATCATTATGTAATTTTGCATGCACGTTGTTAGGGATGATGAAAATGACACATGGCTGTATATTTCATCCAGAAAAGGTACTGTTTCTGAGGTGTCATCTAAGAATAAAAATAAAGTCTCACAAAATATATGAGCAATAAAGATTGAATAAATGTTTTAAATAGAAGAAAAACAGGCGCGGACAAGCAAAAGACGGATAAAAATTTGTACATAAATATATAACGAATAATATAATTAAAAATATAAGGAATTATAAGGGTAAGAAAAATTATTTTTACCCCGTTCTAAAATTATGGCTCGCAAAGGTGAAACCAATTCAAAGGTTTCAAAAAAAAAACACCACAGTTGTTTTGAGTTTATATTGTAGATTTCAAAATGAGTGTCATTAATTGTTTATTGTTGTAAACATAATTAGTTTTATTACGTAATTAAATTCACTATATCAAACGACAAAGAACCATAAAAGTTATCAGTAAACAAAATAATTCGTGTAAACAAACCATTATGGTCCATAAGAGTTTAGTTTTTTTTTAATAAAAAAAAGAGGCCCTCAGCAGTTCGAGGACGCCTTCAAAAACTTTTACTTGGTTTTCTTGCTTGACAAATATTAAAAAGTTACTTTTATCATTGAGGCAAATTATTAGTTTTCTCTGAGAAAATTTGTAGATATTTTTCTTTTGAAAAACTGTCTAGACTTTATTATTACTTGAAATGATATCTGTTTTCGATTAAACAGCCTTTATCTAAACTATGTAATATGTTTCATATAGGTATACCACATATTATATTTATAACCAGTGCTATCAGATAATATGAGAATATTAATATTAGGTACCTATGTGTATAATTATAACAAGTTTTTTTTTTTATTCTTATACTAGCGGCCCGCTCCCGGCTTCGCCCTGGGTGTATTTTTTCTAAAATAAACGTAGCCTAAGTTACTCCTAATTACATCAGCTACCTGCCAATAAAAGTCCCGTCATAATCGGTCCAGCCATTTCAGAGATTAGCCGGAACAAACAGACAGACAGACAAAAATTGTAAAAAATGTTATTTTGGTGTATGTACCGTATATATATTCATATGCGTTATTTCAATATTACAAACAGATATATATATATATATATTCTAGTATAACAAAATATGAGATTTATAAATACTTACCTACATGATTATGTTACGTACCTACATAATAGATACTTATGAATAATAGCGATCCGTTCCCGGCTTCGCACGGGTGCAATTTTTTTCTGCAAATTAAACGTAGAAACCTTCCTCGTTTAACGCTCTTCCCATTAATGAAAACAGTATAAAAATCCGTTCAGTAGTTTTTGAGAATCGCAAACATACAGACAGACAGACGCGGCGGGGGGACTTTGTTTTATAATATTAAAAAACGTAAATTTAATAATGTCTGCGTGAGCGAATTGATTTTTGTTTAATTGTGCGTAACTTTGTCTTTTTCCTGTGTATATTAGTTCAACTGAGATAAGAGAACGCAGTTCGGCGAAATATGGGTATATTCTATCTCAAAACTTCGATGATGAATACTAAAGCTGTCTATCAAGCTGAGTGATGATCGTTAGGTAGAAAAGATAAATGTTTCAACTTATTCGTGTACATAGACTTTTCGAGTTTAATGAGAATGATGCTTATGCATTAAGATAGCCTCACTCTACTTCCTTCGAAATAAATATAACAAATCACCCATCAGGTTTAACAAATTTTTAAATTTCTAAAAATTTTGACGATGTTCTGAAATTTCAAAAAATCTTATTAAATTATCTGAAAAAGTGAAGAAAGTTTTCATAGAATTTTCTAGAAACTTCTGAAATTTTCGAGAAACTTCTAGAATTTTCTAAAAACTTCTAGAATTTTCTGGAATGTTAGCGAAAAAAAAATCCGTTCCTATTAATAATACATAATGAGCGACTCAGCCAAAGAAAAGATATGCCGCAAGGAGAACTCATCGTATTGCATGAACTTTCGTTTCAGTTGTTACCAACAAATGCAATTGTTATGAACGAAAAAAATCTTTTTTTTTTATTGTGACAGGGTTAGTAACTTTTTTTCAGTAAAAGAAAAAATATCGCGTTTGAAAAACTCGAATATATTGCATAGATCCCGTTTTTTATTGTTTATAGCGGCCCGCTCCCGGCTTCGTCCGGGGTGTATTTTTTCTAAAATAAACGTAGCCTAAGTTACTCCTTATTACATCAGCTACCTGCCAATAAAAGTCTCGTCAAAATCGGTCTAGCTATTTCAGAGATTAGCCGGAACAAACAGACAGACAGACAAAAATTGAAAAAAATGTTATTTTGGTGTATGTACCGCAATTTACATAAACAAAAAGTAGCCTATGTTACTCCTGACGACCCCCTCTTCATGTCTGCAAAGTTTCATCGAAATCGCTTCTGCCGTTTCTGAGATTACCCCGGACAGACACAGACAGACAGACAGACAGACAGACAGACAGACAGACAGACAGACAAAATTCTAAAAAAAGTTATTTACGTTTTAACAGCATGCGAATGACTCTCTAAGCTTAGTTTGAGGCAGTTTTTCGCAAATCACAGACAGACACTCTGATTTTATTTATATTGATTATTTATGGATATGTATAAGTAGTTAGATTAACTGAACTTTTTCATGCAACATCTTTATTTCACATCAATACTACTAATAATAAATTTGTAAGGGTCGGTCATGGAGTAAGTTACTTAGTTTTCAGAGATATCGTGTTTATAGGCTCTATACATGATACTGAAACTAAATTGACCATTTTTAGAATTTTTTTCTGTATGTATGTATGTATGGTCCTACATAACTCTGAAACGAATTAACTGATTTTCATGAAACTTGGTAGATAAATATTTGGACGTACAGGACACAAGATAGGCTACTTTTTTCACAAAAATCACAAAAATCTAACAGATGGCGGTGTACGGTGCACGGGTACAGTAATTACTCATATATTTTCTTTTTCAACGCGGACGAAGTCGCGGGCACCAGCTAGTATTTAATTTTTTTTAAATTATTCTATTTAAATATGGGAAAATATGGTGTGAAGAATGGAATGAAGAACCTTCGCTTAGATTAAACAGTAGTATCGCTTCAGCAAGGATAATGGGTCCCTAGCCCAGATGCGGTTACTCCAAGATTGTCTAGTTTTGACAGAAAAACAAAAGTATTTTGAAAATAAAAGAAGTTTCAAGAAACATATTTATATCAATAATGAGATAATTTTAAATATTCATTTTTATGTCCAGTCCTATTGACGACCCTTCGACAGTAAAGTGGTCATATTATTGTTTTATTTTATCGCAAGCCGTTATCTAACCGAAGCGGATTGGGGAGAAGTTTACGAGTCCTCCACCAATCCCTTTAACTCAGCATTTGTGGACATCATAATAAACCATAAGCACACCCTTATGCCAATTTAACGATTTATTTGCCCACATGACTAGATTTTGTTGACATCTGGAGTATTATTATGACCAAAATTTATATTAAACTAGCGGCCTGTTCCCTGCTTCGCCCAGGGTGCATTTTTTTACGTAAAAACCTTCCCTGATTATCCCTCTATCCATGAGTGAAGACAGAATTAAAATCGGTCCAGCCGTTCTCGAGTTTTGCGCAACACATTTAGGGATTCATTTTTATATTATAGACTAGCTGTTGCACGCGACTTCGTCCGCGTAATTTTGTAAAATATAGCCTACGTTACTCGCTGATAATGTAGCTTTCTATAAGTGAAAGACTTTTTAAAATAGGTTCATTAGTTTTTGTGTTTATTTATTACAAACATACAAAAATACAAAACTTCTCTTTTTATAATAATAGTATAGAAGTATAGACTAGTCTAGTGCCAGCAACTTCGTACGCGTTCGTGTAGTACGTTCGTTAGAGGATAAAAAAAAACAATATCATTAACATTCTTCTAAATTCTTCTAAATCCTTTTTATATAAACTACTAGTGGCCCGCTCCCGGCTTCGCCCGGGTGCAATTTTTTACTCAATCCAGCTGATAAAATTACCTTACATCGCCATCTGTTAGAATCTTTTGGAACTCACAGATAAATAATTGCTGGATTGAATAGGTATCAACAGATGGCGCTATGTTAATAATAATATAATTTGCAAAAAAATAATAAACAAAATGAGATATAAACTATCCTATCTTTTATGTTGGACCAAATAACAGATACTTATGAAGTTTGATCAAAGTCGGTTCAGTAGTTTCAGAGTTTATCGCGAACATCGCGACACGAGATTTATATATAGGTATATAGATTTAGTAGTAGGTACTAAGGCACACTGCGTTACAAAGTCATTTGATCAGCCCATTTAGAGCAGTAGTAACCACTCCAAGAAGACTGTGTGGTCGGCAGTGCACTTGCAACACTTTTGGTGTTGCTTGTGTTATAGACTTTTGCAGCCTTACCTATAAACGTTACTTAAATTTTAAGTAATACTTAGGAACCACTTAAGAAAATTTTTTACTTATAAACGTTGCTTAACTTTAATTTGTTGCTTAGCAATGTCTTAATGAACTGTCAAACACTACTTAAGAAGATAAGTAGTGATTAGTTAATACGATGCTAAGAAGATGATTAGTTGATTTTTATAAGTAAGACAGTTTGTGTTTTGTTTTCCCTGTGTTATAGAAATCATAAGTATGTGTAGACATAGTTGCGCATTTCTAAAGTTTTACCCAACATCTTATTGTGTATGACCTCACATCTAAAGAAAATACATCTTTATTCTTTTATAATGTAAATATTGACATGCCAATTGTAAAGCAAATAGGTCAAGTGTACTTGCTGTTTGAATCGCGTTCAATTCTAATTCTATTGTAAGGTAAGCAGGCACACTCTTTCAATTTTTATTTTAAAACTTATATCTCGACAATAACGTGCATTATTGTTTAGCAATTTTCTTACAGCCGTACAAATTGCTGAACTTTAAGAAATTCCCTTGTTGAATGCCTATGTTTCTTAAAGTGTATTGTGAAATAATATAAAACAAAGCCGCTTTAAGTGTCTGTCCGTTAGTGTATTTCTGGTAAACGAATCAATAGACTTAATTTTAGCTTACATAAAGGATAAAAAGTATAGTGTCGTGTGACAGGCCACGTTTTTACGTAGTCTTAAATTGAAAATTACAGAATTTGTTTGAATTATTACCATAAATTAAATTTTTTACAGTAATTTCCCCGTTAATTTCTAGTAATTTTTAATGAGCGTGAAATGGGATTAACTGTATTTTTTACTGCAAATACTTCTTTTTATCTTTTCACGTGATCAATAGTTATTATTAGTATGTGTTGTGAAGGCCTATGACCGCTATCTAACCGCTCTTTCAACAAACAAACAAATTAAATAGAAAATACTGATGAGGCCTATGATGCAGTGAGCTCATCCAGAAGCTGCCTATTCACTCGAACTTTGAAAAGATTTAGGTTATATGTGCTCGAAAACACAGACGGTAGGGAATTTTAAACCTTGGCAGTGTGCATTATAAAAGATGTTTTAAAGCGCTTGGTCTGAAAAAGACAGATTTAGACAAGATGAGGATGGTAGCCAGCCGTAATATGAATGTGAAATGGAAGAAAGGGGAAGGCGGTACGGTGTTAAATGCTTTAAGTAAAAGATCCACTTTAAGTTTAATCTGTCACAAAAAAAATCGTCACAAAAGTCACTAGAAGACTGTTTATAATATACAAAATACAGACAAAAAATTGAATATGTAAACAGGTAGTTATTTGCTCAGACGTCGGTAACAACATTTGTCAATTTCTTCGAACTTCTTTTGAGTAATTATCAAAGAAAGCATTGCCGAGCAAAGTTAACACACGTAATACTAAATTAACCATTTTCATATAATGTGTTTAACCTATTAAATATAAGAGAATCAATAGTAACAAGCAATAAAATAGCAATAAAAACACAGTGGGCGGTGAAATTTGTCGCGTATGAAAGGCCATAACAAATATATTGACCCTCATAGAGCATTAATCATTCGTTTAGCGACCGGAGTTTCCGTCAGCCTGTAAAGGCTTTTATTGTTATTAATTGTCTATGATAACTTAATTTATTTTGTCTTTCTCCAAATTCAATTTATAACTATTGTGACTTTTGAACTAAAAAAAATGAAAATTTACCCTATCGTTGATTTATTTTATCTCACATTAGTTTTAGCCCGCGATTACAAAGTCGCGGCTATATAACCGTGAAGTTTCATCAAAATCTGTTTAGTAAACTATCAAATTAAAAAATGTGTGTGACACTCAGACAGTTACCTATAGCCTATTCATGACGTGTCGTCGATAATTCTAAAAATCTTTCAAAATACAGATTTTTACTCCTACATAGCAGAAGGAAGGGTTAATGTATACGATAAAATGTTATCTCATTATTTAAAAGATAAAATTAATCTGTATATTATAACAAATCCACATACCTCCTATCTGTTTTTTTTCAAATACGAAGTCTGTCAATCTACATTAACTTTTAATTAATGTGAGATGGACATTTACTCTAACTAATCATATTAATTTGAATAATTTTTATCTTCGTAACTGCGGGCCCCTATCTCTAATTTAGATTATGAATTTATAAATTCATAGCACATTTGTAATTCATAAACAGACTGCACCCAAAAAGTGGTTTAAGTAAAAATCACAGAACCTAGTAATGAAAATAATAAAAAAGAAAATAAACATGTAGTGGCAGAGCACACTGCTTTCCGCAGTCATATCAACTGGGCAGTCTGTCTAGAGGCAGTAACCATCTCCTTACAAGACTGATTTAATTTGTCTCTAGTAGTCTCACTCTCGTAATAAAGAAAGTTATGTTTAGCTACAATAGCCATCATCAAATGATTTCTTAGTCCGTCTGCCGCTCTTTTAAATAAAATTAAAATTAAATAAAAAAAATTCAATACTTTGTAGTAAGAAATGTTTTGGATGTAGGCATACTGGTGTTTTTTTATTATTTTGCTTCCTGAAGCAATACAACAAAATATCAGATGATTTTGATTAAATGTCTGATACCGCAAACCGCACTTTACTGCAATATTGAACGAATGCCTACGTAATACATAGCACAAGTTAAATTACTAAACGAGATATGAAAGATAATCCTGGAGATCTATTAGCCGCAATTGATGCAGTTGCAACATTCCAACAGTTGTGGTGCTAGAAATGTTTAATTGACGAACACTTATAACTGATAGGACTAGTTTTATTGCTCACATTGATACGACTTATTTACAACATAATTTAACCTAGTTAACATCGAAGAAAACAAGAAAATATTTGAACTTTTAAAAGATGTAGACCTTCCACAATGAAGTGAACAACCTCGTTCACACAGTGAACCTGTTAATGTCCTGCAGCAAATAAGAAAATGGTCTGGATTTCAGGCAAAGTTGGATTTCCTAGATTATTAAACATGTATCCTAGTGAATAAGTTCTGCGCCAAAATTAACCCAGTAAAAGAAAATGTGACGTGATTCTGTAAAACAATATTTTTTTAGCTTTTATACCTACTGTTTCTTATTAAAAAATGAATAATTACAATTAACAACGCATAATAAGTTGTGTAAAAATTCAATGAATTGTGGTTTGCATTATTGTCAACAGCACTGCATTATTATATGTTATTTTATTATTATATTTTATATAATAATATATTCTAATAATAATAACATATGTTATTATACTCACTAGAAGCACTAAAAGACTACTAGAAGTTGAAGAAGCACTATGGAACACTTTATTTCTTTCAATATATACTATGAAGTCTCCAAGGACAGAAAACGATAAAAAATATTAAATTATTAAGTTTTTTTTATCGAATCTACTCCTGCGTCAGCCTAGTATTGTAAACTTCATAATAGCCTTCAAACTACACCCACACAAAGTTTAAAGTACAGAGTTAAAGTAAAATTATCTTTATTATATCCACAAGTAGAGTGAGCCATTAAATTATTTTGAAAACGGAAACGAGTGACTATTATTTTTATTGAATTTACGTAATTGCTTCCTGAGTTTATTTCTCAAGATAACAGTAGTGATGTGTTGGCTGGGTAACAAATAAAATATTCGACTTTTTTTAAAGTTTTTTAAATTTGTTCATATATTTTTATTGTTTATTACTATTAGTGTTATCTGCCTTTAATATTATCTTCTTTTTTTTAAATTAAAACATTTTGAACAACGGATTTTCCTAAACATGTATGTGTGGTGAAATGTATCGATGTTCACAGAAGATTGTCTATAGCATGTTTTAACCACTGACTGTTATAAGTTTCATCTGTGTATAGGTGTATGTATGGATATAATGTGGCATCATAGCTCCCAAACGGATGAACCGATTTTGATGTTTTTTTTTGTTTGAAAGTTAGCGTGATCGAGATGGTTCTTAGCTATAATTTATGATGACCTGTTTAGACCTTTGAAAATAATCACCTCTTTTCCTAATTGACAAAGGTATCTCACAATCAGTTCCATCTTTTGGTGAAGAACCAAAGAACAAATGAATAATGATTAAACAGAATATTTAAATTAAAAAAAAAAATCTTGACATTTGTGCAAAATACGAACTAAGTATATAGACGATTTTCGTTCCTTATATTCAATATAAGGACAATATATAAGTGTTGTTTCAAAAGTCAAGGACGTAGTTAATTAATTGTATTATGATTGGCTCATCCAGTCAACAAGCGCCCTACTTCTGTGTCTGTGTCATTATAATCTACAAACGATGGATTAATATCTATGTTAAGTGGTTGTTATTCTAATGAAGTGAAATTATGTTTATGTCTTTGGACTCCTGTCTGTTATATATTTTACGAGTAAGCAGTCGTTACTTCAGCAATAAACACAGTACCTTAGATTCGGGTACCTAAGTCTGGCTAAACGATGAATCACATGTGTACAATAGTCCTTAGCGCCAGATCATGCATAGAAAACAATAATACGAATATTTGTAATATGGGTATTATAAATGTAATATCGTTAACAACACATTACAAAAACACAAAATTAAACAAGCAACTCCATAGATAAAGCATGTGTTAGTTTAAGAGATAAGGGAATAAGCTCTGGTATTCCTTACTCACTCTAGTCTTCTCTAAGAGGGTGGTTACCGCTGCCATAATTATGGACTATTAAATTAGGTATGACTGCGAAAAACAGTGTTCCCTGTCAACTTGACATTACTACCAAAGCAAATATTTATTTTTATTCTTTTATAAAAAGAAGCAAAGGAAACTAAACATACAAAGTCTCGAATATTTTTATTTATATCTAGCTAAAATGGAATGTAATTCAAAGGAAAGTCCAAAAAGGTTCAACAAATAAATAGTTATTAGAGACGAATTCGCTGTAGCAAAGAAATGAGCTCGAATATATTTTGAATGCTCCCCTTACTAGAAATATTCGAATTCGCACAAATCAGATGCAAGACCTAACCCAAAACAAATTGGGGTCCCGATAATCCGGGGTCACACGCTTAGGGGACCTAATACCTGTTCAATTTGACACTTCCTCCAACTAGATACATGCCTGGGTAGTTGAGTATCGTGCTAGTAATCTATGCTTTTTACAGGATGATTCTTTTGAGAAAAGCGAAAGTACCTACCTATATACATTCAATGAAAAGAATCTCGTGTATATATATCTCGTTCGTAAAGAGTAAACTCCAGTCGAGTGTCGGAGCTGACGAGCAAATTTTTTTTTATTATAGTGGTCATATATTATTTTAAAATAATAAAAGACGTTTTACACGACAGCGCTAAAATAAAATTAAAGTTCAGGCTCAAACTAAATTAAAATTTATACTGACCCTGAACATTAATTAGTAAAATGAAAAGCATTTATTTGAAACTACCCTTTTCCTGCGGCCTTGCCTACGTTTTTATATAATAGATACATAAAAACATTTTCATATTCAACATGTGTTTAGTTCAATATTTTAGTGATTTAATATTCTGAAGAAACGAAAGTTTATTGATGGATAGTAACAGAATTTATATAAGTAGTAAAATAAAGAAAAACTAATTTAATTCTTAGTTACGTATTTTTTTTATTTTTTTAACTGAAACATTTCGTTAAAATAAACATTTTACCTCACCTAAAAACTAAGTAATTTTGATTTTAATGAAAACTTATTATAATGATAATTGTATATCCTAATGAAGATATTTACAGTAAATCTAATAATAACTCTCAAAATACACCTGTAATTAACGGAAGTTAACATCCTGTATAATGTTGTCGATACGCGACACAGTGTGACACAGTGTGACACAGTGTCTAGTTAAATTATGAATCATGCACTTGTTCAATCAATCTACTTATTGGACCCTGCCATGATATGGATTACTCTTAATATATCGTCTGTTTAACCTTGAAATTAAATAGAGGATATTGAGAGGCTTGTTACTTTGTCATTCAAAATTTATAATGGATGCGGTATTTTTTAAAATATCATTAATGGCCTGTTTTTAACAAATTTATGACTTAATTTTAAACGTCTTGCCTCTTTTTCTGATTAATTTATTAATAAAAAATATAAATAATTCTGATATTCTTCATGGAGCTGTAGATAATGACTAGAAAATATTTTTGATCTTCTTGATCTTTATTTATCTTGATATTTTATAAAATTTAAATTACAATTAATATCCTCAAAATCCTTATAATATTATCACCTATATAATGTTATTATTAACATTGTATGTACCTAATAAAATTTATCAATATTTTATATAGAAAGAAAAATACGATAGAATAAAACTTAAATAATAACTTAAAAATAAATAGGGGAACGGAACTTAGCAACCGGTTACATGTTGAATGTTTTTTTTATGTAAAATAAGTTTTGTTACAAGAATTTTATCTTTTGTAGGGGGGGGGGGGATTATATTCGTCATACTGACTGCCCAGTTTATGGCTGCCAGAAATAATTATATAAAACATTGCATTGAGGGTGTATTCGAAGTTTATCATCGTCTGAATATAAATTTTGAACTGTATATATCAGAATTGCAGAGAATACTTAGACTCGGGAGACTCACAGAAAAGGACTATTCAGTTTTTTTTTTAATGTTAAGGTCGACAGACAGGCTAACGATCCACTTGATGGTAGTTAACGCCAGGTTCTGGATTGGCATAGGAATGAGCTCTGGCACTTACTCACTCACTGAAACACAGCATACATGCTATAATTTCACGGTGGTCTTCTATAAAGGGGTGGTTACTGCCGCCAGGCGGGCTACATAAATGACTGTGAAGTGCAGCGTGCCCTGCCACTTTTTATTATTATTTGCGCTGGCAAAAGTAATGAAAACTGATAGAATTAATCTTATTTCAAACTTTATTAGATTATTTCCGAGTTTACGAGTTGTTTATAGTTTTTACTTACTCACTTCTTTTCTAATGACTAAGGTTTTGCTGAAGAAGCTGTCTTACAATTTAAGCAGCACAGACGTATCCGCTTTGTTCATAGGCAAGAGTTTTATTTTATTAATTACGCTATGAATATGGTTGAATAAATATTTACTGATATGCAAAAACTAAAGCGGATAAATGACGCGTCTTCGGGGATGTCAGATAGGTGAAAATCTATCTGACATCCCTGAAGACGCGGCTAATAGTCCAAGATGATTAGAATAAAAAATGAATTTTTTTTTGGGATCACTAAAGGGTCATTGATTTTCCGAAAAATTGTTTATATGTACAAACATTGTTGGAAATTGAGTCCTCCACAAGTTTTATTGGATTTTTTTTTGATAGGATGAAAAGGGGCCAATATAATTGACAATAAACATACGTTAACATGAATTAACGGCACTTTTTTATTGTAATTCTTTTTTTTCTTACAGATATAACAAAATTCTTTCAACAAAAGTTGTAGAGCATATTTTTCCCTGCAAATCTAAAAAAAAAAAAAACTAAAATCCGACCATTAGAAACCTATATATCGACAATTACCCGTTCTTCAACATGGCGGACGAAACACAAGGAAATTTTGTTGGATTCCGGGGGATTTAGGCACCTCTAATGACCCTCTACTGATTCCAAAAAAAAAAATGATGGCCGGCAGATTTGTAGATATTTGCCACTTCTTGATCTAACCAACTTGGCCTATAAATGCTAACCAACATAATATTGGGAAAAGTTTTGATTGTAATATATAGTTATGGCAGGCTTTTGGACGTACCTAAACAGGAGTTCAACTGTCTAAATAATATCAGTAGTGAGGAAATTGTAAAACATATAATAATAGTTTTTATGATCATTTCACTTCTTGTTACAGTTTCATACAGATATAATTTGGGCAGCGTTCGGAAAGTTCCGAGACATCTTCTCGTCCAAAATTCCTCAGTGTCTCAAGACAAAGGTTTTCGACCAACGTGTGTTGCCGGTGATGACATATGGCGCTGAAACGTGGTCTCTAACTATGGGCCTCGTAAGGAAGCTCAATGTCGCTCAACGAGCTATGGAAAGGGCTATGCTCGGGGTTACACTGCGAGATCGAATCAGAAATGAGGAGATCCTTAGATGTACGAAAGTTATCGACATAAGCCGGCGGATCAGTAAGTTGAAGTGGCAGTAGGCAGGACGTATAGTACGGAGAGCCGACGGCCGGTGGGGCCGGAAGGTTCTCGAATGGAGGCCACCTATCAGCAAGCGCAGCGTAGGACGTCCACCCACAAGGTGGACAGACGACCTAATAAAGGCCGCGGGTCAAAGGTGGATCCAGGCTGCTTCTGACCGGTCCTATTGGAGAGTTATGGGGGAGGCCTATGTCCAGCAGTGATGATGATGATATGATGATGATGAGATATAATTTGACCAGTTTGACATAAAAGGTGTCTGAGCCTATTTTCTCAAATTCGAAGATAAATTTATGAAGTCGGTCGCTGACGGTTCTGAGTCCGAAATATATCTAGCATTTTCTTTGTTAGTCAATGTCTGACAATTTTCCATACAAATATTTTACGCTCACGCTAGCGAGTGCGATTTTTATAAACTCATGGTAAAGGTACTCAGCAGGTTAGGTGAATAGTTTCGTAAGATTTCAGATGAAAAGCTATAACATTTATTTATTTATTTAACATTTAAAAATAGTATTTTGAATGTGTATTTAAAACTAGTATTTAAAATCTTTTCGTTTCGAATAAAAATTATTCTCACTTTCAACAACGAAAACTTTTAACTTTTATGAATTCATATAGACATTTAATAGCGGATAATATCCCATAGCCTCTCGTGCATGTATTATCAATAATTACGATCAATTTTATGTATAACAATTGTTTATATGTAATATCAATATTATTATGCTAAAAAATCTATACATACGTAACACCGGAGTAACATCCGAAAGGTTGTAAACACGAGATATAACAGAACACCATTTCAACTCAATCCGAACACATAGATAAAACAATAATCCGAAATTTACTGGGAAAAGTCCGACATAAAAACCGCTTTTTACGTAGAGACGTTATAGTGGATATGTCTGCGTAGTAGCACGTGGGACGAGCGCCCGCGCCGAGATCCACAAACTAACTACCGACTACAGATTCCTCTCGTTTGCAATGCGTCAACTATAAATAAAATACCATGTAGAGTAATTTTCATTGATTGACTGACACTCCGGTTTCATGTCCTGTTGCAATTAGGCGTCAACCGTTTCTTAGTACTGCGAATGAAGTAGGAATGAAGTAGGAATAATGTAGTTCTTACTTGACCGAGTTGATAAGGTCAAAGAAAAATTTCATGCTCTTTCAAAGAGTGCTTGCCAATAAGGGACAACAATCTTTGACAAAAATAAGGAAAACAACTATCAAAGTTTTAGATATTTAGATATTCAATTATTTTTCTATACTTACTTATTTACTAGCTGGTTCCCGCGACTTCGTCCACGTTAAAAAATGAAAAATAAAGCTGAGAAAATATCAGACACCTTTATTGCTGTGACGACGGTGGCGCCCATTTTTTTTTCTCATATTTTTAACGATCCCTCGGGAGGCTAAATTTTTTTCAGGAAGAAAAGTATCCTATATATTAATCTAGGTAATAAACTATGTGCCAAATTTCATCCAACTATCTTATTTCTTTATTTTATTTTTATTTCATCTTTATTTCTTAATTCTTGGATCTAAGCCTGATATAATATAGTTGTTCGCAAGTTTAAGTTTTGCGTTTGGCAATACATTTAGCGATCCATTTTATTTATATGTGTAGGTTTATCTATTTTATAAATTTATTTATTTATTATTCTAAGAATCATTCCATTACACCCCTTTTCAATTTAAAACAATCCATCTTAGCATTTAAGCAGAGAGTTTGAAGGTCACAAATCAATAATAAAAAAACACATAGCTTTCCATAAAATATTGCCTTGGATATGTAAATGTAGAATAAAAAGAGTTTGTAAAGGAAATAAAAAAGTTAACAAATGACCCTCCTAATGTTAATACAAATCGAAAAGAGTTAAGCTCTTTATTCTTTTTATTTAAAACCCTTCGGTAATTTGGCGAAGGGGTTTTGCTTGGTGTGCGAATATAGCCGTGAACAAGTATATGTGACCCGTATTTCTTTTTTTTAATATGCAAAAGTATTTTTTTTTACTCTTAAAACAACTCATTGATAATATCATGATTTTTATAAATAAATTTCCAAATGTAATTAGGTCAGTTCCGTTCCTTTGTCTATTTAAATTGGGAGAAAAATAAGAAAAAAAAAGTACAAAAACGTGGGTGTTTATTCAGCTATATCAATTCGGGGCCTGCTCACAATGGTAACTGGTGGTGCGGAGCGGTAGGCACATTAATCTCAGACTTTGTTTGAGATTATCATTGCGTCATACATACGGGACAAAGTTGCGTCAAATTACACACAAGTAAGAGAAAACAAGAAATATTTGAAAGAATATAATTTGAAATGTTCAAAGTTAACCGTTCAAAGAACCCTGAGCGTTAGGGCAATACCTAAACTGTAAAATGTTTTTTAAAAGTTTAAATCCTTATATATATAAAAATAACGTGTCACGTTGTTTGTCCGCGATGAACTCCCAAACTACTAAACCGATTTTGATAAAATTTCGTAACTATATGTAATTTGGTTCAACTTAAAAGACAGGATAGTTTATATCTCATTTTGTTTATTATTTTTTGCAAATTATATAATTTAACATAGCGCCATCTGTTGATACCTATTCAATCCAGCAATTATTTATCTGTGAGTTCCAAAAGATTCTAACAGATGGCGATGTAAGGTAATTTTATCAGCTGGATTGAGTAAAAAATTGCACCCGTGCGAAGCCGGGAGCGGGCCACTAGTAACTTATTGCAGGGTCGTTTACGTTCTGTGTAAATCTTGGTATAATTTTTTTCCTAATCATTTACATGGATGTATAGATAGACATCCAGGCAAGATATAGGTATTTTGGTAGTTGCAGGGTACACTGCATTCAGCAGTTATAAACTTGGCTACTTCACCTGATGACAGTAACCATCCTGGTAGGCAGGAGCACCCTGAAGTAATATATCACGTGTGCTTATGTTTCCGTTGCCTGAGTATAGAATGACAGAGTTCATCCTCATTATTTTATCCTATCAAGATCAACAGTGCACTTACATTGAGCTAACGTTTCTTGTGACAGGAACTTTGCTTGTGCAGGCTAAATCCTGCAGACTTTTACTTAAGAAAAATAGATTAAACATGTGCTAAAATTGTCAAACAAAATCTGTCGCGTCAATAGTAAGTCCTAGCCAATTTGTGTAAATATGTGCTTTAATTTTTTTAAACGACCATCAACTGTTGTTTCATGATATTATGTATGAAACAACATGTGTAGAATAAAAAGCTAAGTAAATGATTTAAGTTGCATACCATAATTTATTACTTTCAATTTTTTTTTAATTGACAAAACTTACTCATGGTATAAACATCAGGAGTATACAAACGATGTCCTAGAATATCGTCTGAATTAATAACTATGTAGTACCTATATGAAAGTTTTTGACTATTATATTTTCATTCGAACATGCTCTACGTAATACAACACCGTACGTACCCATTGTAATTAATTCAAAGAAAATGAGCAAACATTAGGCGAGACTCATCGAGGCAGCAACGTGATTCTACCAAACCAACTGATTATCATACACGCACATTAAATTTAATACATAAACGTAAGTCATACTTAATGTACCAATGTGCGGAGGGTTTATTTAAATAACCCCTTGCTACACCTCCACTTAAGGATCTACTGCACGCTTTGAATTAACACAAACCATTATTGTTTCATTTACACCAAACTTGAAGACTTCATTAAAATTGACTAAATTTTTCATTTAGTCTTCTTTATTTCTAACAAAATTATATTAGACTAGCAACTTGCTCCCGGATTCGGACGTGTGCATTTTTTTGTAAATTACCTCGTTTAACGCTTTTTCCAATGGTGAAAAGTTCATTAGTTTTTGAGATAGACTTACCTACATAACATACATACAGACAGATTCACGCGGCAGGGTGACTTTGTTTTATAATATAGAACTAAGGATATAGAAGTACTAAATATATTAAATATAGAATTAAATATTGCAAAAAAATATATTGTAAGACTTATAGTGTAAAAATTATATGTTTGTTTCTTAAATAAAGAACAAAAAATATTTTTACTAAATTAATTTTAGACATAGATTAATATTGGAAATGCGTTGGATTTTGGATTTTTGGATATTTTTTCCTCAATTACGAAAAAATGGCTGAACGGATTTGGCTGCAATTAGGCACACAGATTGTTTATTACCTGGATTAACATATAAGATACCTTTTATGCTGAATAAATGTTCCAAGGGATCGTCGGAAAATATAAAAGATTTGGTGCCACTGTGTCGTCACAGCGATATATTTTCTTATATTTTTCATTTTTCAACGCAGACGAAGTCGCGGGCATCAGATAGTATCTTATAAAAAAATAACTTATAGTAATTTATAGTATAAATTATAAGTAGCTCATTTTTTTATAGGTATACTAGTGGCCCGCTCCCGGCTTCGCCCGGGTGCAATCTGTTAGATTGTCATGGAACTCACAGATAATTTTAACAAATAATTGCTGGATTGAATAGGTATCAACAGATGGCGCTATGTTAATAATATTATATAATTTGCAAAAAAAAAAACAAAATGAGATATAAACTATCCTATCTTTTAAGTTGGACCAAATAACAGATACTTATGAAGTTTGATCAAAGTTGGTTCAGTAGTTTCAGAGTTTATCGCGAACATACATCGTGACACGAGATTTTTATATATATATATATATATATATATATATATATAGATAGATAAAGGATAAAGGATACACTTGTAATGATGTGCGTATATGTGTTTAAATGACTGCGGGACCCCAGTGAGTCCTACAACGCAAACCAGATCTAAAACTACTTTTTAGTTTTTCACTTTTTAATTTTTTTCGACAACCTTTAGCCCTTTTACAGGGTCAAATAGTGCATAGACACTTACTAAGTGTTTCCTTTCCTTAAAATTGAAGTTCATTTGAAACGTAAAAATCTTGAGCACACTACAATCCGTCACAGCTTTTGTTTCGCCGCTTTTGTTTCGATTTTTGCGGTCTCTTTTGTAATACCCATTGAAATCTCTTTATTCTCTCCCGGCGGAGCATTTCTTTAAGCAACAAATTTAGTATTTACCGTTCGAAAAACATGTTCCCGTTTGTCTAACGAAACAACTTTCCGCTGGCCAACGGCAAATTTAACTTTGTTTATGTTAGAGTCCTTGCTAATTGTGCTTCGCATTTTATTTCTACCTTATTTGTTTACAGTTAAAGTCGATTATTAAATGAATTCACTGCATTCCAATATTGGTTTTGACTGGATTGTTTTTTTTCAGTAGTGTTTTTCCGAAGCCAATGAGGTTTTTTCAGATTGTCTCTTTGTTTCTAAATGGTTTTTAATGTTTTTATAGCGTTTTTGTTTTGCTTAAGCACTTTCCAAGTGAGAAAGTTGTCATAAGTATTCGGTAATTGTATTTGTCAATAGAAATTAAAATAGAATGTAACGTTTCTAAGAGAAAACGACTATGAAAATATTAAACTACATTGGACATGTTACATTATATTTAAATTCTAACTAATGTTATAATTTTTTTTGTAACGGTTTCACGCCTTAACTATGCCTTAAATTTTGTCAGGAATATAGAAAATCACACAGGGTAACTATCATCTAGAAAATAAAGTACCTAAGTACTGTTCCCTAGGGAGCATCTAAAAAAAAATGTGTGCCTGATAAAAATATATGACCAATAAAGATTGAATATATGTTTCTAAAACATAAGAAAGAGGGGTACGGACAAAGTCGCTGGCAAAATCTAGTAAATAAATCATTATTATGAATTTATTTCTTTAAACAATTTGTACAATATTGAGTTAAGTAGCTGAGATCTTTTATAAGTTAAAAATGATTTTAATATAAAGTTCCATTCTTCGTTTAGATTACCTAATTTTGCATTTATAAGTCTAACTATATTATGATATAAGGTGAGATTTGTCAATATGTGCAAATGCGTGAAAGCGAGTGTGTATGTGTGTGTATTTGTGTTCGTAAACTTTTTTATTTTAATTTATTTATAAGTAGAAAAATATATAATTAAGTTTTTTATTAATTTATTTGTTTATTTCATTTAAATCACATCAGATGCTATACCTATATTTTTATTTTTATTTTATTTTATTTATATCTGAAGTAATGTAACTTTTAAAGATGCAATGGTCCAGTGATAATCTTCAACATTTATAAACAAACTTACAAAATCCAATTTTATTATATAATATTATATAATACTAAAAATTAAAAAAAAAATTGGGGTGGCCACCTTTATCACATAGGGGTATAAAATATTCTCAGACCTACCGAATATACACAAAAAGTTTCATAAAAATCAGTCAAGCTGTTTCAGAGGAGTTTGGTTACAAACACGAGAATTTTATATATTATACAATATATATAATAAGTATTATATAGAATATTTTTTTAGAAAAACTTATATTAATTATGCACACGATATAGTCTCTTCCGCATCTGTGCTTCTTCAATTTCGAAATAACTAAGACCCGTCCCGAAATAGTTTAATACCCGCATAACGCATAACGCCGACTATAATGAAATGAAATTAACGCAATCAAAGGAAATGAGATCTGTTACATTTATTACGGTAAAAAATGTGTGTCACTAAGGACTAGACACACTTATTATTATTATTTTTATATTAAAAGGATATTAGGATCCGTGCGTCCCCGGCTTCGCATGGATTTTATTTCTGCAAATCTTAATATATAAAAATTTCGTGTCACATTGTTTGTTCGCGATGAACTCCTAAACTACTGAACCGATTTTTATAAAACTTCGTAACTATCTGTAATTTGGTCCAACTTAAAAGATAGGATAGTTTTCATTTTGAACCCGGGCGAAGCCGGGAGCGGGCCACTAGTTATATATAAAAACTTTCCTCATCTAACTTATTCCAATTACACAAGTGCGGAGCCGAGGGTAGGTCACTAGTTTTTAAATAAAATAAAAAAACTTTCTACCCTTTATATTTACATTTATTAAAGTTTTGATTTCAAAGCAAAAAATATATTAAATGGTAATTACAAAGTCAAAATTGCTTGTACTGCAAGTGCACTGCCGACCGCAGTAGTATAAATATAGCACATAGCACACCTGCTATTATATTACGGTGGTTTTCTGTACGAGGGTGGTTACTGCAACCAGACTGGTTGCCCAAATTACTGCGAAATGCAGTGTGCCTTGCCACTGCTTTCCAAATTCGGACCAGCGCCAACTTTGAAATGTTCAAAGAACCCTGAGCGTTAAGGCAATACTTAAACTTTAAAATGTATCTAAAAAGTTTTAATAACTTATAATTAATTAAAAAGTAAATTAGATGTGTGTTATTGCTACAAAGCAAAAACACGTCTCAGAAAAAAAAATCTGTGCCGTTGTATTACTTCTAGAAACTAGAATAATACTCGTGTTGCGCCCGAAGACCTAAACGTTGTAGATTAAGCACATTCAAAGCGAACAAGAAAGCTAACACTAACACAAAAGCTAGCTAAGCAGTGCATTGACAAATATTTTCTTGGAAAATAAGTTTAATGAAGACACAAAATTATATTGAGTATGTTTTCATGAGAGCGACATCTAGTGACATAGTGACATTGTGACATTCGATAATCCATCTGCCTTAAAATTCATCAAGGGTTTCCAAAATGTTCTAAGTTGTAATTGAAAAAAAAAAAAAAAAAACTTTCTACGCATCTCACTAATATTATGAATTCGTGAGTGTGGGTGTATGTTTGTTAATATTTCAAGCAAAAATTAATGAACGTATTTCAGTGTACTTTTACAGTAATATTAGTTATAAAAAATAGATTGCAATGTACGATGTCGCAAGCAAATCTAATTATATATTAATTAAAGTTATGTTAAATTATGTCTAGTTATATATAAAAAATATACATATGTATTTTTGCCCACAAATATGTCTGTCATTTTGTAAATTAGCTAATATCTGTGTTCTGGTTCTTCAAACACTTCTTCAGATCCCCCTGGTGTTGCTTGTGTACCTACTTGGGCAACGGTAGCCAACTATCATTAAGTAGATCATCAACTTGCCTTACCACACTTATTAACATACACTTACTTAAAAAAATGTACTTTTTTCTACTTGTTATAATGTTTAATATAAGTTTTGAAATGTTATATATTGTAATAATACATAGTATATGTAAATTATACATATTGTAACTGAAATTAAATCAACAAGGTTATTATATTTATACTTATTTTAAAAAAAAAATTTAAATGTTACTTAACACATGAAAACCTTTACTTTGTCACCATTAAATAAGAAACGAATTTACATATTAATAATATTTTTTCTGACAATATTTATATCAGTACATATTTAACCTATTTTTTAAAGTTTCATCGTTGACTTGAATAAATCATAGCTTCCCTACATATGTAGCAAGTGTAAAAGGTTCTCAATAACGAACTCCGTACAAACAAACATTGCGAACAGTTCACAGAAAAAAATATTTATTTCTGTGTCTATTTGTAGCAGCTGATATTTAACATCGCTTTCCGAACTCAGAGGTTTTCTAATTCATATAATACTAGCTGTTGCCCACGACTTCGTCCGCGTTGAAAAATATTAAGTAGCCTATCCTGTGTCCCGTACGTCCAAATGTTTATCTAGCAAGTTTCATGAAAATCAGTTAATTCGTTTCATAGTTATCGAGGAACATACATACATACATACATACAATACCTACACTTACAGATTTATTATTAGTATTGATATATTAGAGGCTAGAATATGAAGGGGGAATTGTCAGCCGCCAACTTGTCATATGCCGGTTCTAATCCTTGATGAATTTTACTTTCATTTTACATTTTTTTTTTAATAAATACACATTCCACACAGCACCATCTAGTTCCAAAGTAAGCAACTAATGCTTGTATTATGGATATCAGACAGTTGATATACTACATAGATTACTTTTTTTTTGTAAATACATGTTATAAATACAAAACATCCATGACTCACGTACAAAATTAAATGTTAAAACATAAACATTTGCCCCTAGCGGGATTCGAACCCGCGACAGTTTGCTTAACAGCTAGGGTGATTAGCCACTAGACCAAACGTGATAGTATTTAACAACTCTGTTAGTATTTAACATCGATGTTGAAATTTAGCGCTGTCACTTGCATACTGTAAACGTCTGTTAAATGACTTAAAAGCGATGTCAAATACTAACAGACTATGGTGAAATCATAGTCTGTTAGTATTTGACAGTATTGACGCCTTAATGTTTAAGATGTATTATTTGTGATTCTTGTATTCTCGTATAAATAAAAATCAATTCCCACTACTGATTTTGCTGTTTTTTTTATTGTGTTCGTAATTGTCAGGATCATGTTAATATTAAAGAAAATCTTAGGAAAATCCACTGAGAAAGTCCGAAATTTGGATCGTATTTTTATATGAAAATGACAGGACAACTTCTTATAGATGTCTTATATCAGCAACTATAATAAAAAATTTATTATGGTTCCTAAATTATATTGCTTTTACCAGTTCGTCAACCACATTTTTCTTCTTACATACAGTCCACACCTTCATACTTACATATGTGTCGTCATTTTGTTGAAAGGTTTAGGTGATCCTTAAAACAATAAAGAGATCAGCGATAAGAAATTCAGGAGTCGTCTCATAATGATTTTGACAACAGATTTAAATTATTTATTAAATAAAAAAACAATCAAGCGAAAATGTTATTTATAAGCAAAAATGCTCCCCGAAAATAAATTAAACGATAGCCCACAAAAGCTTCCGCGCTATTGTAAAAGAGATCCGAGAGAAAACTAAAACAAAGAGTTCGGGGAACGTAATAAATGTACTGCGCCTGGGAGGCGGTTACGAAAAATGTAAATTTACATTTTAACGACTTGTGGCCATTTACAAATAACCACATTTTCCAATGGGCTGGCCCACTACAATTTTTATAGTTATTTATTTATTTATCGAGTAATTCGCTTAAACTTACGGTAAGCACACATTACTTAGTTATTAACAGGTTGTTAACATGTTTAAGCCTGCTACCTTTTGTAGCAAAATGTATAAAATATGTAAGGACTTGATTTCTGCTATCATTGGAAATAGTTGTTAAACTATTAACATTTTTAAACAGCGGCATAACTTAGGAAGGAAGTGACAAAGTTTTACACTGAAGAATATTTGACATCTACACAAGTAAACGTTAAAGTAACGGTAAGTGATAAAATTTGATTTGAACAATGGAAATTGGCAGTATTGTTGGAGAAACAAAAGCTCGTGAGAGCAAAAAAGCCTCTCTAAAGGCCGCTCACACATCGTAGGTAAAGTTAGCAATAAATCAAAGTAAAAAAATCTGAAACGCAATGTAATCGCGGCTTCAATTTTAGTTTCAAAGTGTAACGAACGCCAAAACGTTATAAAAGGCACTTCAATCAGTGTTAAAAGGCGGATTTTGAAATGGTACGAGTGATGCGATCACAGAACTTTGTGGTGGAATTGTCTTTTTGGAACTTAGATTAAATCAAAAACGCATCTCTATATGTTCCTCGGTGGAATAGAGGGATTTCAAATCTGCGTTAAGGTGCGTCCAGGTTAAATGACATATTTGTTATTGTTGTATAACATGACCACATAATTTAACATTGCAACATAAAACAAGAGTATAACAGTGCAATATAACATGTCTAACAATTGTATCAGTCGCATCATACTCGCTAACAAAAGGAGATGACCCAGCAAGTTACACGGATATCATGTTTAATTAGCTGTTTCTGGGATTGATTTAAATTGATTTTTTAACGACATTACTCAATAGGGAGTTTAGTGTCATACGAAAATTGTAAGAATGCTTTTTTTTATTATACTTCAAGTTGAACAGCATTAAAACATTTTAATATAAACACCGTTTAATTTGTAATTAACTAAATATCTGGAAAGACAAAGTAAATTTCATAAATACGACAGCATATCTGGTAGTAGCTACATTTCTCTGATTCCATCTTCCCCTTATTTTTTATCATATCAAAATCGGCAGTCTTTGAATTCTTTCTGGCGTTACTATGTTAAAGTCAACAGTAGCCTCATACTGTTGACTCAGCCTCAACAAGCACTGCCAGTCGGTCTGTCTAAAATAAAGACTTTCGTAGAAAATAACTCAGCAGATAGTTACTCAGCATATAGTTTACTCCGCATATAGTTTGTGCAAAATGACTAAATATTGAAAATAATAAGTAGACTAGTGATTTATCATTAATCAACTTACTAATCTGTCGGGTTTCACCTGTGACATTCGATCTCACTGTATAAAACCGGCTATATCCCTCTTAATAGCTCGTTGAACTTGAAATTAATTAAAAATATAAATAAAAGAACTTATACCAATAAACAAAAAAGTACTGAGCGTACTAAAGAAATAATCTATTTACAGAAAAAAAAATTAATTCGCTTTAATATAAATATTAGTTTAAAAGAAACGATACCAATAAATAACAACTCACTGAAGTAAAAATACATACAGGTCGCTTCTTTCATCTATGAAGCAAAACATGACCATTCCCTATGTAGCCTTGAATTCGTCGGAATCCATGAAAACATTGTAGACGGATCTGTCTGTGCGTTAGTTCGAGGCGTAAACAATGGCCCTTTATCGATGTGTTTAGCTTTAGCTTACTAATTCTGGATATTCCTCTAGTTTTATGTCGGCCATGTGTTTAATTTGCTCTGTTTGTTTGGATGCCGAATTGACTTGTTCTCGCATGAAGCAACCTTCTAAATTGTGCAAAACATCTGTCTACACAGTTCATTTGTCATGTCGTCCGTTGGGAGCTCACTTGCTCACTCCGTATTCCGCAGCCAAATTACTTGAGTATCCAATGCGGATATTCGCCTATCACGGAATCGGTGTTCTCTCGTAGACCTCTCTAAGTATTTCCACTCAAATGTTTTTTACTATAATATTTAATAGCTAAATTCCGATTTCTCCTTCCCAGAATTGTAAGTTTTTTAAAAAAATTATTTCATATGTGGATCATATTTATCACTTGTTTAAAAGTTACAGCAAATCTAATGGTTAATCACAATAAATTTTGGAAAGCATTTTTCTTAAGACTATAAAGTCGCAGCTTTTTTAGTGTTTTTAGCCTTTTTCTGATTTCTTTGGTGTGAAATAGGTATCCCACGTTGTCATAAGAACCACACACTAATAAAAGAAGATCACTGTTTCTGTGTATTATGCGAGTCTTTATAGAACTGACTGACACATTATTATCACGAAACGAAGACGATTTGTAGAACGCGCGGCGTGTCTTAAAGCCCCAAAAGAAAATAAAACCCGAGATACGAGATATAAAAAACTTTTTAATGTGAATATAAAAACAATTAACCCCTTATCGCATACGAAGCCATTCATGGCTTCTAGATTTTATATTTTTTTTATGGATTAACTAAATATTAAATTAAATCATAATAAATTGTACCGTATTATGTCTTTAATTGTGAAACGAAACGTATTTTTTTGTCTATGGGTAAGTTATCTGTGTCAAAAATATTTGAGGTTATGTACAACGCGGCCGGCTAGTGAATTGTAACTTGCCAAGTGAAACTTATAACAGTGAAAAACAACAGTAATAAGACAAGTGAGATCTTCATAAAAAATTATTATTTACTCTTTGAATACTCAACTAAAACAGTAGTAAGTTATTTTTATATTATATTTTGCTTTTCTTTGATTTTTGAGCAGTTTTTTGCAAACGCCAAATATGGCTTGGTATGCGTTCCCGTAAAAATACTGCATACTCATATATGGCTTCGTATGCACTCAAGTCTTTGCTTTCTGCTTTTCAGAAATGGACCCCGCACGTTTTTATGGTTCTTCCAAGCATGTGAATCCTATACCTGGGGATGGCTTTTTGAGTGAGGATGAATTTGTTTCCGATTCCGACCTGGAATATGAACCTACTCCTTCCCGTTCACCTAAAAAAAAACATATTATCATACCAGAGTCCGACTCCGATAGCTCCGAAGATGATACCCCTTTATACATCTTGCAGGCTGTACAAATGAGAGGTAAAAAAGCTAAAAAAGACCAGGTTAAATGGAGAAATGAAAAAATGGAGCCTATATCAAAGAAAATTATAAATTCAAAGGAAATACTGATTTACCGGAGGAAATAAGACAATTGGATTCACCGGCCGATTTTTTCAAGTTTTTATTTACAGATGGTATAATTGCTTCCATAGTTGAGCAGTCAAATCTAAAATCTGTCCAAGATGACATCAACAAGCCTGCAGGTATTACAAATGAAGAAATGGAGAAATTTATTGGAATTGTAATATTTATGTCATGTGTGAAGTTGCCTGCGACGAGGATGTATTGGTCCAAATCCGTCGGCCAGGTGCAAGTGTATGAAGTAATGACGTGCAACAGATTTGAAGCTATAAAGAGGTTTCTACACTTCAATAATAATGACAATTCCAAGCCATTCGGTACCGATGGATATGACAAGCTTTTCAAAATTAGACCTCTTCTAGATCAAATTCGTGAAAATTTGTTATTAGTCCCAAAAGAAGAATATCTAGCAGTTGATGAACAAATCATTCCAACAAAGTGTCGTCATGAAATAAAACAATATAATCCTGCAAAACCACATAAGTGGGGTTACAAAAATCAGGTATTAAGCGGTGTGTCAGGCTTTAGTTATGATTTCGACATTTTTGCTGGAGATCAAAGCAATACTTATCCTGCAGATGCACCTGATCTTGGTGTTAGTTCAAACGTAGTGACTCGACTTACCGCCACAGTTCCACGACACGTCAATCACAAAATTTGTTTCGACAACTGGTTCAATAGCCCAAATCTTCAGGTGTACTTATATAAAAATGGATTGTTACCTCTAGGTACTGTGCGACTCAATCGTGTACCAAATTCTAATATGCCCTCTGAAAAAGAATTGAAAAAGAGGGGACGAGGTAGTTTTGAAGAAAGAGTAGCAGTAATAGATGATGTTAAGCTAAGTTTGATTTCGTGGTTTGATAACAAGAACGTAAATATTCTCTCAGCATATGTGGGCAGTGATCCAACAACAACAAAACGGCGTTATTCTCGAAAAGAAAAGCAGTACAAGGAAGTAACTTCTCCTCAGGCTATCGATGTTTATAACCAGCATATGGGAGGGGTTGATTTGCTAGATTCAATGCTCGGTTATTATAGAATCCATTTACGATCACGCAAATGGTACAAAAGGATTTTCTTCCATATGGTAGACCTATGCTTGGTAAACGCATGGCTTCTTTGGCGCAGGGTCAACGACAATACTTACATGCCGCTGTTTGACTTCAAGCTTGCAGTTGCTGAACATATGCGTAAAGCAGGGAAACTGCTATTGAAGACGAAAAAGCGTGGTCGTCCGGCCAGTCTTCTGGATACACCGACGACTTCAAGAGCTGGTACTCCATCGAGCCGAGTTGGTACTCCATCTAGCATGCCTGACTCACCAATATCTTCAAAAAAACCTCGAAGAGCACCAGCCAGGCATCAAGACATGCCACTAACTTCTATACGCACTGACAACATAGACCATTTTCCTGTTTGGGTAAAAAATCAACGTCAACTATGTCAAAATTGCTCGAAGCTACGTAGCTACACAAAATGTGAAAAATGCGAGGTCTTCTTATGTTATAATGATAAACGCAATTGTTTTAAAGATTTCCACAAAACGTAATAGCAATGCATACGAAGCCATATATGTCCTCACATGATTTTTACTAGAATGCATACGAGGCCATATATGGCTTTGCCACATAATTTCACAAATAATAATAATAATGTTTTTTTCTCTTTTATTTTGATTTAATAAAGATAAGTAAACACATTTTTGGCAAAAAAAAATTTTTTACTCACCTTTTTCATAATTCATGCAATAAGGGGTTAATACAATTTTGCAAGTAATGAAGCGTTAGTGTGTTATAACCTCTCTGTCCAGCGACATCTAGTAACGAGACGCGAAAACTTTCCAACACAACGAAGCGTTAGCGTGATATAATCTCTATTTTCCGCGACATCTAGCGACGAAGACGCGAAACGCTCCAACACGATCATTCAGTATAGAATCTACACTACCCTTAAAGTTTTTTAAGTTTTTATACAAGAATCGATTCAAGTAGAAATTTCAAAACAACGCAAAAAAAAGCCGCCGGCGAACGCTTAGTAAGTAAAAAATAGACCCGTCAGAGGATTCAGGAAATTAATTGAAGAAATATCAAACGGAATAACTTCTTATATGTAATAAACGCGAAAGTATTTCCATTATACCTTAATAAAATTCTTTCTTTGACAAAATTTCTTCTTTGATGGAAATTTATTGATAGAAAATTGTAAAAAATAATACATAAATCTTTTATTACTTCCTTTCAGGAATGGGAAGTCAATGTCTTATTTTATTTCAAAAAATGTCTATTAATTTGAAATTATATTATAAACTAGCTGGTGCCCACGACTTCGTCCGCGTTGAAAAATATTAAGTAGCCTATCCTGTGTTCCGTACGTCCAAATGTTTATCTACCAAGTTTCATGAAAATCAGTTAATTCGTTTCAGAATTATGAAGGAACATACATACAATACATACAGAAAAAAATTCAAAAAATCGTCAATTTAGTTTCAGTATATCGTGTATAGAGCCTATAAATACGATATCTCTGAAAACAAAGTAACTTACTCCATGACCGACCCTTACAGATTTATTATTAGTATTGATTATTCGAATTCGAATGACAATAACTTTTGTACATTGCAAAATTGTGTTTCGGTAAATGCGTAGGAGGTAAGGGATACCAAAGCCTTTCCCTATTCCTTATAGGGAAAAAAGGAATAGGGCGGTTACTGTCGCCAGACGGATTGCCCAAATGACTACGAAACTTTCGACAAGTAATTTTATTATGATTTATTCAAAAGCTGAATATTGAACAAACCAAAATCGTCCAGCGAAACGTGAATGGAGATTAAGTATAGTTATACCCTAAGTATTATTCTGTTACCTAGTATCTAGGGCATTCAATTTAATTTGTTTTTTTCTTAATTCAGATTTAGTAAGTATTTCATATTCTATCACAAAAAGATATTACTACACTAATATTACATAGGGAAAAGATTTGTATGAATGAACTCAAAAACTACTGGACCGATTTCGAAAATTCTTTCACCTATAGAAAGCTACATTATCAGCGAGTAACAGAGGCTATAATTATTTTATAAAGTTACACGGACGAAGTCGCGTGCAACAGCTATTATAAAGAGACATGATTTGTATGTTTTTAATGAATAAACTCAAAAACTACTGGACTAATTTTGAAAATTCTTTCACCTATAGAAAGCTACATTATCAGCTAGTAACATAAGTTATAATTATTTTATAAAACTTAAACATCATAAGACGAAACCTTACAAATAAAAATTTACCTACATTTAAATGAAATGTTTTTAACAATGAAATGTCTAGATACTAAAAGTATTTAAATAGCTGCGTTAACATAAACACTGCAACTCACGTCGCGTTCTTTAAATACTCAAATAAATAACTGTAAATGGTATTTCTTTGTGCCGATACTCTAACGACTGATTTGTGAACAGTTGGTGTGTCTGGCCACGGATTAACCAAAATAGATATGTCTTAACTTTCGAATTTTGCTAAATAATATTAACAAAACACCAACAGGCGTTTTGAAGATGTTTTTGAGTAATTTGTATAAACACCTAATGAAGTTATGTAAACTTCTTTGAAGTTATACTTCTTTGATTTTAGCAATTTTTAGCATGTTACCGAAGTTGCTACCGAAACCTAACCTTACAATTAACTATTCTATAGTGTAATGTATAAGTTATTTGTAAACAAAGCAAAAAGCTACCTACTTGCTTTGTTCTGTTGTGTTTCGGTGATTAAGCAGCAGTCTTAATGCCTGTTCTCCAGGGCCATTTTTTTTTTACTTTTAAGACCACGATAGCCACCTACCATAGAGAAGCGCGTCAGCTTGAAAGCTGTTTTTTTTTTGACTAAAAAAAACTTCTAAGAACAGTTTTATCACTGCAATTTAGCGATTCGTTTAAAAAATATGACCTTCCGTGAAAAATACTAAAAACATTGGTTACTAGCTGGTGCCCACGACTTCGTCCGCTTTGAAAAATATTAAGTAGCCTATCCTGTGTCCCGTACGTCCAAATGTTTATCTACCAAGTTTCATGAAAATCAGCTAATTCGTTTCAGAGTAATGGAGGAACATATGTACATACAGAAAAAAATTCTAAAAATCGTCAATTTAGTTTCAGTATTCAGTATAGAGCCTATAAACACGATATCTCTGAAAACAAAGTAACTTATTCCATGACCGGCCCTTACAGATTGATAAGAATTAAGAAGCGTCTCATCTACACAAAATATTTACTCTTTGTAAACTGAGTGGTATATTTATAGGGAATTCCAATGTGCACGTCACTAGAGATTATTATTATACCCTTTGTCGCGTGTTACAAATACTTACTTTAAAGACTTAAGCCCCTATACGGACGTCTCTTGCTTGCAGTATGAATTTAGGCACTGAATGAATATTGGGAAAATATGTCAGATACAGTAAAATATTTTCATTAGATACTATTTTAATTGACGGGTGTAAACTCGAGTTTTCTGTTTTAAATACTCGAAGTCGAAGTTTAAATACTTAAATACTCGCTGTTATATATTTATTTGACACTGATTATATATATATTTATTTGTAAAATAATAGTAGCTTAAGCTACTCCTTATAACATCAGATGTCTGCCAGTGAAAGTCCTGTCACAATCGGTTCAGCCCTCTCTTAGATTAGTCGGAACAAACAGACAGATAGAAAAAAAATATATACATAAATTAAGGATATAATAAGGATATATATGTATATAAAGGAAAAGAAAAAAAAGAGAAAAAAGGACACTTACATTATTTATTACTACTTATAGTCCCTTTTGGAGAAAGCGGCTACCATCTATACATATAAATAAAATTGGAGTGTCTGTTTGTAATATTGAAATAACCGTTTTTTAAACCGATATTGAAATAACCGAATATATATACGGTACATACATCAAAATAACATTTTTTACAATTTTTGTCTGTCTGTCTGTCTGTTTGTTCCGGCTAATCTCTGAAATGGCTGGACCGATTTTGACGGGACTTTTATTGGCAGGTAGCTGATGTAATAAGGAGTAACTTAGGCTACGTTTATTGTAGAAAAAATACACCCCGGGCGAAGCCGGGAGCGGGCCGCTAGTAGCATATAAAGAAACACAAAAAACGCCACATGGTGGATTTAAGCGCACTGTCAACCTTAAAAAATCCTCAGAATAATGGACAACAAAAACGTCTATCTATGGGATCCTTACGTACCGTAATCACTTACTACTTGTAGTACTACTTGTAATTACTGTATAACCAGCATACTAGTTATAGTACTACTACTTATTTTCTGTGCTGTAACACAAATGCATAATATAAGATGGTGTTTCACAGTGATCTGCAAGACGCAGTAAGCCTTGCCTCGACACAAATTCCTCTTTTTTTGGATCTTTTTTTGCATACTCTCTGGTGTTGTTTGTATGCCTAGAAGACGGTTGCCTAAATAGCTTGACAGCCGATATTTATCATGAAAAAATAATAATTAAGAAGTTCTTCCAAAAACTTCTGTGTGAATATGTAATGTATAAAGAGTTTTAATGTGAAAAATAGCAACAGGACACGGACACGATGTCATTCCCACCTGAGTGATAAGGTAAAGTCAAGTAACGTGTAATTACATGAATCAACCGTGCTTGATAAACAGTTAACTTGAAGTGTTTCTAATGCTAGTTAATTACAGAACCGTGTACCTTTACGCAAGGACATTTACACTATACGTCTTTGTGGGAAAATAATAATAATAATAAAAAAAATACATAATTATCTTTTATTCTATTACAGAGAATAATTGAAGAAATAATATTTTATTTATTTAATATTAAATAAATAATTTATTAATTTATTAAATATTAGAATACAAAAGTTAGAATAGTTACCCTCAGTCATATATATATACGAGTGGCCCGTTCCCGCATTCGCCCGGGGTGCTTTTTTGCAATCCAGCCGATAAATTACTTTAAACCGCCATCTGTGAACTCACAGATAATAACAGATGGCGCTATGTTAATAATATTATATAATTTAAAAAAAAATGAGATATAAACTATCCTATCTTTTAAGTTGGACCAAATAACAGATACTTATGAAGTTTGAACAAAGTCGGTTCAGTAGTTTCAGAGTTTATCGCGAACATACATCGTGACACGAGATTTTTATATATACGTTATAAATTAACGTTTATAAACGTTAATTTTCTCAACACGTTTTTAATTCTCAATTATAGACACGGCTTTGGATGCCTAAAACCCTGAAAATTCATAAAGTCCGTTATGTAAGGATAGGCAGGCAAGCAGACAATTCAGATGATGGCAGCGCGCTTGCAAGAAGGCATTAAGAAAGTTTGTTCTTAAGAAGAAAGTTTGTACTGGATTAAGAAGGCATAAAGAAAGTTTGTTCTTAGAAACCTATTGTCGTTTATTCCCCTCCATTTCCTTATCATATATTTGATCAGGTAGCGAGCTGATGTTGCTTATGTGTCTAGGCCATCAACCCGTCAGCCTCCAAAAAAAAAAAATCTTACAAAACAATTTTATTGTTAAACAATGAAGTATCAATAAGACTAAAGTAATCTTTTAAATCAATCTATTCTCCCACAGTTCTCGCGTGCGGTCAACTTTTTGCTCAATTATTGGTAATAACACAGTAATCTGGGCATCTGGGCACAACATCTTATTGGAAAGTTATTTGCTATAAAAAATCATCCTTGAAGGAGATTCAATTTACTAAAGTACTAAAGTAAATTGAATCTCCTTCAACCTAGAAACCTAGAAACTTTGTATGTCTTCTTTACTTACAGGCTAGAAATTTATACTTTCTTTTTATTTATTGATAAGTCACTTGGTTGTCTCAAATTATTTGAGTGTATTGGATTTATATATATATATATATATATATATATATATATATATATATATATATATATATATAGTCTGACGACTCACAGTAGTGATTTCAATGGGGTTTTTAGCAGTTTATATCATTGGATAAAACCACATTTATACCATGCTAGCTTGGATACTAGCTTTTGCAGGTTCTCATCCCTCGGTAACAGTATTTTTTTATGGATGAAAGGTACCATATATTTTCCTGTACCCCTTATCAACGTGTATGCAAAATTTAATGATGATCGATTGAGTAGTTAATTGAGTTATAGTGTAACAAACAAACAAATACATAAACTCGATTTCACATTTAAAATTATCGCCTTCCTAACTTGTCCTTTTACAAAGTTGTCTATATCCTAATTAGAAGACTATTTGGCGCAATTTTGACACATTTTTTGTTTATTTATGAGTATTAACTTAAACCTGTTTTGAATCGCATTTCATAATCTCAATAAATCTAAAAAGGTTCACTAAAAATATAGCTAACTTTGAACTTACAAGAATATTTCAACTTTTCTTTTTGCAACACTTTACAGGAAATACAGTTCTTTGTAAGTAGTTTGCTCTTTGTATTTGGTCTTGTAATATTTTACAACATACTGTATATTTACATTTTACTTTTCCAGAACTTTTTTAAAATATTTTCAATGAATAACATTTCCTATCGTGTTTTCTTAACGGTTCACGAGTTATGTGGAACTCTTTTGAGCAGAGATTAATTGAAATCACATTTTCCGATAAACTCTTCACACTGCAAAGTGTAAAATAGTTAATAAACGGCGCTTTCGCACTAATTGCGAGCTATATCTGATAACATTCACTTTAATATTCATGAGACTCGAATCGCTACTGGTTATCCAATTTTCGTCTTTTGATTTACATGCATATTCGAACAATTTAATGGGACGCGACTGATCTGATGAATCTGACGGATTCAGTATCTCGTGTAAGTACTTTTTATGCGTTTGTTAAAACATTTGATTTTTATTAAAAAAAATATTTAATTTTAATTCTAGACTATTAAAAATTAATTCCAAGCTCTAAACGTCTTAGTTGTCCTTGCTTAGTGATTAAACTTAACATTCAAAAAGGGTAAAATAGCACTGTTGTTATTATTTATTTGTTAAAACATTGTTAATTTTTAACTTTTGTACACAACATTGCAATTTCTTATATGAATAATAAATAATAATATATAGAAGTTTTTTTTTACTTTTATTTTTTCTTTATACCTGCTTCTATCAAGTATTTATTAAATCATTTTTTGCAATATACAAACCATTTTTTGGAGATAGTTAGGAGACGAGCAAAAAAAAAGAAAAGTAAAATAAAGAAAAAGTACCTAAAGAAAAAAAAGTGAAAGAATCCGATTTCTTTTAAATTATTTGTCAGGTTAAATAACGGTACCGACTAGTGAGTCATTTGTTAAGTATTCCGAAAAAGTACTTAAACGTAATTTTGATTCCATCATCTCTTTCTTACACAAGCGATTCATCTTCCTCCTAAGTTTCCAGGTCAAAATTATCTTGAGAGATAACAATGTTGATAAACAACCGAACCTTATAATGAACGAGATATACAGAAGTTGGTCTGTCTGAAATGAAAACGCAATTGAATAACAAAATTTATAGGAGCGGCTCGCAAAATTCACGTGGGTCCTCTGGCGGTTGGCTTCACTCCAGGTACAAACTTTGTGCCCAACTTTGGCCCCAACTTTGTAATTGAAAGTTCACGAATATGAATCGTGAACTGTTTTAGACATGATATACGAGTGTTATTATGACTTGTTCGCACCTCTTCATCTGGTCTGGACCGGAATCAGTTATTGCCTGCTGATTTAGATTAAAAAAAAATGCTTTTTATTTTGAAGTGAACACATCGTTCACTTAAAAAAAAAGTTTGCCAAAAAAAGTTGCCAAAAATTTTGCGACTATTGTGGCAAAATTTGCATTTGCCACAATAGTGGGAGTTCAAAGAAGTGACGATAAAAAAAATCGAGACACCTAACCCTAATTATATTCTAAAGAATGTTAATGAATAAATGAATAATAATAAAAATAAACTTTATTTATCATTTTACCTCTAATCCGACAAGAAACGCAAGACAGAACTATGAAATCACAAAAAAAAGTGTGTATGTCAGCTCCGACTTAAATTAATAAATCAGCTTAAATTTTCACAATTCGAACACGCTGAAAGAACAACATTATATTTTTTTTAAATTATGTGTAGATTGCGCAATATCTCTGAAACTTCAGAGATATTCTAAAATATTCAAAAATAGAACGTAACGCATAACGTGGGACAATTTTGATTTTACTCCCATAAATTTTCATACCACGGTCAAGGAGTAAACTACAAAAATTCTGAGTAAATTACAAGATTTAAGCTATTTATAGATTATATTCTATTTAATTGGAAACTATTTTTAATGAATTATCAGTCAATTTAATATTACTTAAATTTCACTTTCATTGCATTAAACAGCAAATGAAATACCTACTGTCACATATTCTCTCAGTACCCCTAACACCTGGAAACACACCTGGAATACATTATTATTGTGATGTAAATGTTATTACAATATTATAAATCCATATGTTCGCGTGACAATCGCTTGTACCGGCTGACAATGCTCGCACGTGCAGCATTCATAGACTAGGAGCTTCATTACGTTATTTCAACAAAACAACAACAAACTGCAGTAAAATTCATTTGTATAACAAAGTTAATAAAGATATATATATATAACAAACTGTACACCAAATGTAAAAAACTTATCACGGATTGGCTTAAAACTAAAAACTATGACGAAGTAGAAGACCTATTAATACTAATACAATAAAAACACACACGCACCACACAAACAAACACACACACACACACATCTATTTAAAAAAAATAAAAGAATTTTTTTCTTGTTTTAAAAATATATTATATATAATTATATTGTAAGTACTAGCTTTTATGAAAGAGCGTAGGCTCCTGGCACAGGCTTCCGCTTAAAAGGAGTCTTCAATCATTGTTATTGTAAAAACTATTTTTCAAACTGTTAATAAACATTTTTCAATCTTTTTTCAATTTTCAATTCATTGAAAATCTTGTTGGGAAACTTACCCTGGGTTTATTATCCTTAAATAATACGAATATCTTCAAACACTGTACTTTCCCACCAAAAGGCTAGGTTTCCCCTAAAAACCCATGCTATTTTTATCGATTTGATCCAGGCGCTTCATTGGCCGAGAATACGAAAAAGTTCGTCATCGGTATTCCAGGAGAATTTGTTAAGATACCTAGCCTATGTGCTGCAATTTCACGATAGTCTCTTGTAACGATAAGACTAACTGCCGTGCCGCCATAACTTCTCAACTCGCCACAACTCATGCCTTAACTTCTCAACCGATAATCATGAAATTTTGCACGACACTTTGTGAGGGATACATGGTACTTTTCACAAAAAAAAAACTTTTCCTATAAATAAAAATAACTATTTAAAAATGCTAAATCGCGGCGAAAAGCTTGTATATTAAATAAATGCACGCTTTTTGAAGTTTACATTGACTAAGGTAAGTCAGGTATCAGTTTCAAGAGAGCAAATTTTTTCTCCACCGCTCCTAGACTATAATCTAGTGCGTCAGGTGTCACGGTGCACTTGTACGGAATGGGTTTCCATTTAAGCGCCCCGCGACGACGACGAACGGTGCAGCCTCCACTGAATAAATCCCATCTTAACTTTCATTAATATTTAATTAATGGACGGGTCCACGGCTACATTATTGTCTGCTAAAAATCACTGCCGCCATTAGCTTTTGTGGTAACAGTGACCACCACCTTACAGAAGACATTTAAGTTGTTCTTGGGCGTACAAGTTAGGAATCCAATGTCCTTCATCCTGTCAATGCATCGTAAGTATCGCATTCGTATTCTATGAGATTTTTTTGTTTGTTTCATATATTTTCACCAATGGAGGGTAGAACAAACAGTAAGCACACTAATTAATATAACATTTTAATCTTCTGTTGCTTTAACCTTAACAAATGTTAAAGAAAATAAAGAATAATATGCTTGTAGAACCGTATACATTGTTATTGAGGATTTGCTTGTGTACTCATTTTGGTTCTATGTATAGCCAATTTTTTTTTTTTTTTTTGGGTGGAACTAAAATAGTAAGTTGTGTCGATATCCGGTAAGCCAAGATTCATCTACAGGCGATCAGATCGGAAAACTATATCTTTTCTAAATTAAGATGTTATTTCGGACAGCGCTTCTTGAAGTTATTAAAAAAAAATTAAAAAAAGACAGGTCTATTATTTAGATAGTGTAAAATTTCTTGTCAATCTCTATAACTCGGTTCTGTGAGTTATGTAAGGATTCAACGACAGACTCCTTTCAAGTGCGAGTTGAAAAGTACTTCACGACAGAATCTCGCTTTTTGTGAACGACAGAAATAAACTCTGTTAACCATATTATAAATTTTTCTTGGTTATGAAAATATTTCTAGTTTTTCTTTAAATTAGTTTGAAAACAATGTTATTAATTTTTTTTTTATTATTATTATTAATTTATTAATTAATTAACAACAAATCTATAAACATGTGCATTGCAAGTCCCATTTATAGATTTGTCGTTAATTAATTAATAAATTAATAATAATAATAAAAAAAAAATGTTATCACAAAACGCCAAAAATTCGAGGAGAGTCAATTTTTAACGGACTGCAGCCTTAAGAAGAGAATTAAACGTTTTATCATTTACAATTTGTCACAACTTTAGTATATAGGTACTTAAGAGAAAAACCCTAAAATATCAACCAACGAAGTTACTAGTGGCAAGGTACATTGCGTTTCAGATTGGGCAGACAGATTGGGTAGCCTGTGTGACGACAATACCCACCCCCTGGACCACCGTGAAATAACAGCATTCGTGCTGTCGTGTATTCGGTGAGTGAGTAAGGTATGCTATAGCCCATATCCACTACTGATCCTTTATCCAACTAACACACGTGCAGCATCCATTGCCGTCAAGTGAACCGTCAGCCTGTCTGCTGAGTTAATTTGAATAAAGTCTGACAGATTTTGCCAAGCACTGTTTTCCATCTAAACCTAGATTCTATATAATTCTATAGTAAACTAAATCTTGTAATACGTATAAAATTTATCACGTTTATTTTTGTACGCATATTAAGGCAGAATTTTATTTGATACTAGCTGGTGCCCACGACTTCTTCCGCGTTGAAAAATATTAAGTAGCCTATCCTGTGTCCCGTACGTCCAAATGTATATCTACCAAGTTTCATGAAAATCTGTTAATCAAAATCGTTTCAGAGTTATGGAGGAACATACATACATACAGAAAAAAATTCTAAAAATCGTCAATTTAGTTTCAGTATCATGTATAGAGCCTATAAACACGATATCTCTGAAAACAAAGTAACTTACTCCATGACCGACCCTTACAGATTTATTATTAGTATTGATTTAATTAATTAATTTATACTGTTAAATAACAAAATATAGCCCTAATGAAGAAAATACATTTTCATTGGCACTTCTATTACTTTTATATCTGTTTCAATCGCATGTGGCCGCAACATGGGAGTCCGAGATTCGGTGCAGTAAATCATATTGTACTTTCTAGGAAATAGAGGGTAATAAAAAACATATCCCTCATTAAACTGAAGAACAAATAAACGACAAATATTTCTCATACAATTTTAAATGTCATTGCTTTATTTTGAAATACGTTTGTTTATATTTCGGTATACAAATGACCCATTTCTCTCGGAAGATAGTTTACACATGTTGGATTTTAGTTTAACTATCATACTGTGGTATGGATTTTATCATACTATTTAATATTGTCACTTTGTCCTTCAGTAACCTTTTAACGCTTAAATAATTTTACTGTAAAGTCTACTAGTACTAGTACGAGAGTAGTACGAGTTGTAATAGACGGTCTACTAGTAGTGACTAGCGCCCTACATCACATAAGTAACGTCAAGAGAAATGCAACTGCTCTGCCGGCTTTATATAAAGAACTAGCTGGTGCCCACGACTGCGTCTGCGTTAAAAAATATTAAGTAGCCTATCCTGTGTCCCGTACGTTCAAATGTTTATCTAACAAGTTTCATGAAAATCAGTTAATTCGTTTCAGAGTTACGGAGGAACATACATACAGAAAAAAATTCTAAAAATCTTCAATTTAGTTTCAGTATCATGTATAGAGCCTATAAACACGATATCTCTGAAAACAAAGTAACTTACTCCATGACCGACCCTTACAGATTTATTATTAGTATTGATATTGATTTATTGATAAGTAAAAATTCCTATGATCATAATCGAAATTCGCTATGATATACCTTACATAGATGTAGGTACCCTAAGATCCTAGATATATGATACGTATCTCTTTGTTTTGTGTTTTATATTAGCAATTCTTCACGGAATATCTAAAATAGAATGTTAACGTCGGCTATAATAGCAGGACGCTAAAAACAAAATGGCCGCGGGTATATATAAATCCTTAAAACCAGACTTCTGACCCGGTCTGAATATTTATAATTGAATGTGGAGGGGGAATTTGTACGGCCACCCGTAATACAGCGTACCTCGAATACATAGTAACTTCTCAGATGAATATACGATTATTATGACGATTTTCACACTTATCCTACGCCTTTAATTTACTCACAAGAAATTGTATATCTCCCATTTGGATTTTAGATCATTGAAACTATTTTATTACTGAATATGAATGCGACTTTGTCTGTGTAAATTATAGCCTAAGTTATATTGATGTGTAAACTGTAGTATATTACAGTAAAGTTTCTTCAATGTTCATGCAGTAGTTTCTGCGTGAAAGACTGACAAACAACCATCTATTTCCGCTACTTTTTCCCGCGTCTTTGTCAGCGTATATTTTCGCGTTGGAAAATTAAAAATATGAAACCTGAGTGTGTAGTGCGCGTTTTACTCACTCAAACGCATCGAACGCGTAAACGTGAATTTGTATTGGAATGAAGCAGCACTAGACGTTAGCCACTAGGTGGCGCTGCTTCATTACCGTACAAATAAAAATATATATGAGTACTAGCTGGTGCCCACGACTTCGTCCGCGTTGAAAAATATTAAGTAGCCTATCCTGTGTCCTGTACGTCCAAATGTTCTACCAAATTTCATAAAAATCAGTTAATTCGTTTCAGAGTTATGGAGGAACATACATACATACATACAGAAAAAAATTCTAAAAATCGTCAATTTAGTTTCAGTATCATGTATAGAGCCTATAAACACGATATCTCTGAAAACAAAGTAACTTACTCCATGACCGACCCTTACAGATTTATTATTAGTATTGATTGATTGATGATGATGATATGAACGCGACTTTGTCTGTGTAAATTATAGCCTAAGTTATATTGATGTGTAAACTATATTACAGTAAAGTTTCTTCAATGTCCATGCAGTAGTTTTGGCGCGAAAGACTGACAAACATCCATCTATTTCCGCTACTTTTTCCTGCGACTTTGTTAGCGTATATTGCGCATTGGAAAATTAAAAGTATAAAACTTGAGTTTTACTCAATCAAACGCATCGAACGCGTAAGCGTGAATTTGTATGGGAATGATGCAGCGCTAGACGTTAGCCACTAGGTGGCGCTGCTTCATTCCCGTACAAATAAAAATATATGACATGTAAAAATATATATGAGTATTATAGCGCCTGATGTGGACGTAGAAAGGAAAGCAATAAATTTCCTATTTAGACCCAGTTCTTATTTTATTTATAACATAAATCAAACTGTAATCTAATTAAACGCGTTGCATTTCATGTGTTTGCCTTCATACATTCCTCGTTGTGCAAGGGTCAGCGGCGAGCAGCTCGCTAAACTTTGCCAATAAATTAACTGTACCAACTACTACACTGAATGTACACTGAATTCGTAACTGTTCACGAGTAAAATTATAGGGAAGTTGCAGTTTTATAAATAAAAAAAAAACTGGTTTTGAATTCCTTCTCTTCAATGCGGTTTACAGTAGGCAAGTATTAGAAAATTCATGTAACGAACTTGAAGAGTATCAACAGATGATAATGTTGAATTGTGAAAAAAAGAGTACTAGAATGGAACTAGAATCTCTAAGCCCGTTAAGTATAATTTTCTACTATTAACTAGCCGGAAAACTAGCAGAAGATTAAATTTTATTTTATTTTTACATAACATCCATTAACATTTGCTCACACATATACACAACAGAAAACTAAACGAAAAACTATAACAAACATGTGTGGCAACCAATAATATAGGTGAATACCACTTCTAAGGTGAATTAAACACAATAATAATACAATGAAAAAAAAAAATAGATATAATAATAATAGATGCTCTCACTAGATGGCTGGGTCAAGGGACAGGATACTTCTCGATACTTCTTAATACTTCTTGATACTTCTTGATACTTCTTGATACTTCTTGATACTTCTTGATACTTCTTGATATTTCTTGATACTTCTTGATCTTCTTGATTGTCAGGAGGTTCCTCACTCTGCAGCCCTAACCACCGGTAGGTTGGACCTTGCCCTGTTACTAACGGATTTTCAATTTTAAGTTTTTTATAATATTTTATGTTTTTATATACATATTGTAAAAAAAATAAATCTAACAAAGAAAATACATAAATACTTGATAATTACATAGCATTTAAGTAGTTGAAGGACACACTGTATATGTATAGCATCGAAATAATATATCTTTAGTATACAGCAGTCATTTGGGAAACCGGCGGCAGTAAGGTCTTCTGTGAGTTGGTGGCCTTTACAGAAGACACTATAGTTTAAGCTCTTCGATTCACTACACTATTTTAAGCCCAAAAAAGAAATATCCTCTTTGCTGGCTCTTGGGATTTTGTAAAATATTATCTTCCAGTTTGTGAAATTGTCTTCAGCATACAAGTTAAGGACGTCTTAATTAAGTTGTACTATTAAAATGTTTCCCTGGATGACGCCATTAGAAGCTAATTATCGTGTATTTATGTTGCAAAACGTAAGTTGACGTTTGCTCAACAAATTGGCTGTAAGTCCTCTGTTTACGTTGTATGTTTACGTATACGCCGTTAATTAGTCTCACTAGAACTGAGATAGTGCAATTAAACAGTTTTCGACATGTTCATAATGTGTTAAGAAAACATTAACTGGCTCGAATACTTTAATGAATATTTAAATAATGTTACGTGGATTTTATTATTCTTTCTAAACATAATTTCAAAAAAATTTAAATGCTTCACACTTCTTCAGATTGATTTGTTATTCATGGCCTCACTAACCTTAGCCCAATTAGATTCGTTATTTGAGACTTAGTGGTAAGACTGGCTGGCTGGATTCTATGTCTATATCATCTATATCAATACATATTAAAAATTAATGTCGCAAAATTAGGTGCTTTTAAAACAATTATTTTTATTTAAATTAAACGGCGAGTGAAAATGCCAAGCGTAAACTATAAAAGTAACACTGTAACAATGAAGAAAACTCCTGTAGTGTTTTATGATAACGATAAATTGTAAATAAAAATATATTAGCAACGAGAAAAAAAAATGTGATCTCAAAAAATGAAAAAAATTACAAGGTGTCAGTGAACGCGCGATAGACGTGAGACGTCACAAGAGCAAACGTACAGTCGTAAACTAAACGCTACGCTCAGCATAATTTTATGAATTACAGTTTTTTTTTTTTTCATTATATGCACAAATTTTGACTACTAGTAGGCGAAACAAATCTGTTTATGATGAGATAATATTATTTATGGGAAAATAATATTTTATAGTTTCATATGTTCAAATTTCAATCGCAACGAAAAGGGAAATATTTTTAACTTTTAACTATTTAAATGTCCTTGTAGGATAACTTAACTGCTTGTTACACATATTTAATCCAAATTATAAGAGAAAAAAAAACAATAATTGTCTTTTTTGAGAAATCTCGCAAAAATGTGTTCATCGAACTTGGAAAGACAAAATTTATTACATATTAATTTTTTATTTTTTTGAGTGTTTGCTTCTAAAAATGACAAGGCATATTGTATTTCGCAGTCATACTCGTATATGGGCAGCCTATCCCTTTATCAACTACCGTGAAATAACAAAATGAGAGATTTATTTCGGCGAGGGGATGCTAGCGCCCATTTCCCTACCCCTATCCTTTATTCTACAGTGAACTTTCAACACCTATGCCGTTGCTTATCTTAATAGGCAATGGTAGCCACAGGAGCAGGACATATTCATTAAGTAATATTATGGTCCTTTTCTTATTAATGAATCAACATTTTAACATTTTAAATGTTATCTCGTTGTAAGTTATTTAAATAGTGTGCGTACTTAATAATTATTTCGTGACATTGGTTTTAAATAAAGAAAATATCATATATTTTTTAAATGTCACATAAGGATGATATTACCAGAAGCCCATACGGCCTTCAGCTCATAATAATATCATTGTTTTTATAAGAATATATCTATACAATCAAAAAAAATAACAAACATCTTTTCATTTTTTCAACTAAGTTTTAATGAATATCGAGTATCTTAAAAATCGAATTCCTAGTCCGGATTTTAATAAAAAAAGAGGCTATAAAATTTCGCGCAGATTCAACGATGTCGATTTAATTGCCGATAAAAAGACAAGGCTATCTAAAAACCACTCCGATACTTATCTTAGCGGGGCGGTCGAACACATGCGCCACAAGTTATGGCCCCACAATATGTGCACGGACTTAGTTCTCCTCTCCAGTACTTTATTGTGAACCGTTAAATTTTACAGCCATGCATAAGCGAAGCGTTTCATGTGGCAAACACTAAACAACGAAACAGACGCGACATTTAGTCCATTGTGGGTTGTTCAAGCCTTAAAAATGCGCTTAAAAATAGTATCTTTACAAAAATATATATGCTATCGTCAACTAAAAGTAGTATATTTAAAGCTCCCTTGATATATTAGTAGACCGTATAAAGGGTTTGTCCATCGTCATTTCATTTATGTGTAGACTTCACCAAGGGCGTGTATAATTTATTCACCATAATTAAAAGGACAGGATAGCTAACTCTAGACCTGTGCCAACTAATTTTAAGTTGAGTTTTCTTTTGTCCCCATATTTGTTACCATTAGTTATTTTATTGCTGCAAGCTAATATTTGTTTAGGTAACCTTATTTTATCTTATGTTTTTAGTCATCTGTATTATATAAATTTGTAAGAGTTTAAGAATTTTTATGTTAATTGTGACCATGGTCGGCTCGCAAATTGTTTAAGAAGCTGTCATTAGTCATGTTTCCCCTAGATGTCATTAAATTTCTTTACTAAAAAAGCTATTATACCTAATGGCATATCTACGCTTTACGATCTAAGATTATTTGTTGACGGTCAGGACGAGTTTTACGTCGTTTCCCGCGTCTTTTTATACTTTTTTCCTGAAAGTTGGCCACACTGGTGTAGCATCATATCGCATGTCCACATGCTTTGTCACCAACAGTTTTGCACAATTTACCTTTAAATGGAATGCCTTTTTAGTGAACGACTATTTCAGGCTTTTAATTATTCCAAAGTTAGTTTTGAGTGGATAAACAGGTGAAGCTCGATAAAAACTTTAAAAGCACAGAGCATTATACAAGGCTTTTAGTCTGCTTAAAGTGAAACAATATTATGTAATACAATTCTGAGCCTTGAACAAGGTTAAGCGGTTCAGCATAATGTTGTAACACCAAACGCAAGCCTCAAGGCTGTTTTCTTGGCACAGCCAGTACTTACAACGATTACGATATAAATAATAATCTGAAGCCAGTGTAAAGGGTAGGCTAACTAACTTAATTCTTCTGTAAATAATATCTACTTAGAGAATCTTATTAAGGTGAAGACCAACGCAAAATAGTAGCACGTGTTTCCTTTTCTGTGTTCAGTATGAGGCAGTACCACCTTTAAACCCGTGCAGGCTGATTATATAGTTCATATAATTATGTTAGCACTCTCTACTTTGGTACATTAATTAAACCACTTTATGTTTAGTCCAAATATTTTTATCGTCCGACCGATATATCAAAACTACAAGTCCAACTATAAGATATCCAAACATACGACGACGACCTCTCTTCGCGAACGCGTTCGTTCAACTGTCTGATACCTTTTTAATATCATGTCACCGAATGAATCTGAATGAATGAGCACCTCTTTTTGCAACGTCACAGAGTACTTTTTACTATACTTTCCGCCTCAACTTCAGTCGACATAAATTGAGTTGTATATATATATGTTACGGCTAATGATAGGTGTGAACATAAACTTAAGATTAGCCGGCTAAACTTAGGTTTATCTCCGAGGAGATGCTAATGTTAGTTTCATCTATCATTAGCCGGCTAAACTTAAGTTTAACTGCAGGCCCTTGGCTAAAAATGTAGAAGCAAATGAGAAAGGAAACGGTATAATAATGTTTACCATTTCGACACGAAAACTTTTATTAAAAGATAATCACTCTCATTACACATACATACTTATGTAGGTATACAAAATTACAAAATAAAACTTCTGCAGTGTTAATAAAACAATATCTAGTTATTAAAATAAAATAATAAGAAGCTTCATCCCTCCCTTATCCCTTATCCTTAATCCTTCTATGGTCGGCAGCGCACTTGTAGTACTTATGGCGTTGCTTGTGTTATAGGCGACGGTAGCCTACCATCAAGTGGACCGTCAGCCTGTCTGACAAATAGCTCCTTTTTTAAGATAAGTGACCTTATCATAAAATCGACGACATGGCAACAGCAGAGGCCTAAGATGCGCGCGTAAGCAACCGCCAAGAAAGATGACGCAATACTAATTACTAATTAAAAACATTGTCACGTGCGCGCATCGTCTCCCCTCCGCCCCCTCGAGCGACATGCGGCGCATCCATCGAAACATTTTTAGCCGTTTCGTTTCGGTTAATGTGCACATTAGCCGGCTAAAGATGGAAATTCACGATGCAAACTAACATGATATCGAACTTTAGCCGCCTCTCGAAGATAAACTTAAGATTAGCCGGCTAAACTTAAGTTTATGTTCACACCTATCTTTAGCCGTAACATATACACTATACACAAAGATGCCCTAAAGGATTTGTGGCACTCGACAAATGGGTATTTTATTATAAAACCTGTGAAATAATTAGAACTAATACACAGGCCGCTCACCCCATATTTCAAATTTCATTATTAATAAATTGTTATTAGCGTGTAATTTTTATGAGTTAATAATTGTTATTTGTTTTTTGTTGTCGTGCTGGTGAACTTTAATTATGGCCTTGAACTTTATTTATTTATTTAATGTTAAATAAAATTATATTAAATAAATAAAATAAAATTATTATAATTTAAATATATACAAAACAATATTATTACGGTCTAATATTTTTTTTATTAGCAACACCATTCTTTCTTTTACTGTGGGTGGTATTGATTCGTCCTTCTGTCAAAGACTATAAAGTATATTGCAGTGCCGCAGTGCCTTCTGCTGATCAAAACGTGCACACACGTTTTGATGTGTGTGTTATGTGAGATGTAATGTTATGTGTGTAATGTTTGTACATTTTAAATGGTATTAATGCCATTTAAAATGTATATAAAATGCCATATAAAATAATAGGACTATGACTATATATCCTAGATATTCCCTAAATGTCCCCTACATTGTGTAGTTCTAGATAGACAATTTCGGTCGTAATGTCTACATAGTTTTAAGCTCTTATATGCCAAATACGTCAATGGTACTTCATAAAAGCGTAAAACTCGATTTTACAGCCCGGGAGTGTTTGGTTCAGTACATTTATTTTTAGTGTTCCTTAACGAAATGGGCAAACGTATAAAGGGTTCTGAAAACAGAACAAAGTGTTTGCATCCATTCCAGGCCATTCACTTGCAAGCGATTTTTAAAAAGTTTATTATCAGTTTTTTTAAGTTTTGATCTTTTATTATAGGTATATAGAATTATTTTTCTTATTCCCTTGACAAGTTCTACACTTGGCGTCCGATCAGATTTTTTTTATATCAAGGTCTACAGACAGGATGACGTACAAACAAATAATTATTGTAGTGGTTACTGCCGCCTATATCACAAGCAACGTCACAGTTGCTGCAAGTGCCCTACTGATCATAGTAGGATAAAGAAGGGGTATAGATATTAGGAAGGGATAGGGAGAAGTTGACTGTGGCATCTCTTACTCACTCACCGAAACACAACAGCACAAATGCTATCATTTCACGGTGGTCTTCTGTATGGGAGTGGTTACTGCTACCAGATGGGCTGCCTATATGACTGCAAAATGCAGTGTGGCAGTGTGACAGACAAAACTCATCCAAACATGACGTTTTGTCTGTATTTATACATTTCCCAATAACCTTGTTTCGATAATCTATCGATAGTAAAAGGTTCTAAACTTATTTATATCCCCTTGTGCTTTGACAAGCGGTAACGGTAGCCACGTACCATCAAGTGGACCGTCGGCTATTTTGCAAACCTATATTCTTTATTAAGACACATTAAGGGCCAGTTTTATAAACGACATACCTTTTTCCCGTTCGTTACAGTGCTGGTAACCGAACGGTTACATACTATAAAAGAAATTAAACATTCGGTAGCTGCCCGTAAAAATACGCCGAAGTTTACGAATATTGTCGATGGTTTCGTTGTAGTCTGTCAAGAACTGTCAAGTTTCGCGTCGCAAACACATTTATTTACAAATATAACAAAATAAACGATACGTAAGATAAACCAACCCTATCATAGTCAGTAACGAGCCAGTAAACGCTAGCTGTCAAATTATACTGTTGACTTACGAATATATTGTTATCATCATCATCATCATTTCAGCCGCAGGACGTCCACTGCTGGACATAGGCCTCCCCCATAACTCTCCAATAGGACCGGTCAGAAGCAGCCTGGATCCACCGTTGTTGTTGATCTATATTGTTATAATACACTATATTATACTATTAGATCATTTTTTCGTCTATTTGATATAAAATTTAACTAACGTATTGTTATAAAACTGGCCCTAAATGTCATATTCAGTGGGAATTATCGTTAATACAAGTTTATAATTTAGCGTACAGCTTAATAGACATATTAAATTTACCTCAAGCCATACCCTTATCAAACGAGCCTTAAAATGTTATGCTCCACAACTACGATAGTTAACAACAATAGCCCCTAAAATATGTGGCATACAGTTATACTGCGATTAGTCGGGATAATGACGAACGCACGGCACCGCTATTAAAGACATCTGACTATGGTTAAATAATAATTAGGTCACGCACGTGTGATGACACTAGCTTCGAACTAGTGTTGCGAACTGTCGCTCTAAATGAGTCAATATATGAGTCACATCACGACTGACTCTCACAACTCATTTTAGGATTCCAATCAACTATTTAGGTACTTACTGGTTTTTAATATTATATTAAAATATAAAACAAGACGCAATATAATGTTTACTGTATGTAAATTTCAAAACATTTTAAATAAGCGAATTGGCAACTTCAATTAGCGAAACAGCAAGCAAAGCAACCAATAGTTTAAAACATAATTAAAACCTATATCGAGCACTCGAGCACTTAAATTAAAGAACCTGTTAAATACGAGTATCGAAAATTAATCAATCATCGTTTGGGTAATTAATTTTAGAATTTCCTTTCATCAAAGATCCTGTCTTGACTTACAGAAAACAGCTTTAAGTGTTGTTTGAGAGTCCCTTTGTTTTCTTCGTTGTCAAAACGTTCATTTTATTTCCATTGAAAGAATTTTGTAAAGACTAACACAAGTGAAAATCTAACATCTTTGCGATCTCACCACAGATTGCATAACTTTCTGCGGGCGCAGTTCTGCCTTTGAATTAGCCAGAGAAAGCTAACCCACTCTTTATGCAAGATGTTTTGCGCTTTATAATATTATAATAAGACCATTCATTTTAACCCTAATCTCTTGAAAAAGATAATTTATATTTAATTGTTTTTTTTTTTAATAATAAACACATAACAAAGGCTTGATTCACTTAATATATAGTTGTTCAATGATTTTGTTTATGTAGACTATCAGCCTGTCTGAAGTTAAGGACTTCAGTTAAGACAGACTGATAGTCCACGATGGCATTTGGTTACCGTCGCCTATAACAGAAGCAATGCTAAGGATTCCTTATCCTGTATTAAGGATGGGGAATTGGGAAACAACAGCACACATTATGTTATTTCACTGTGGTCATAAGAACATGTTACATAATGTAATACAGAATTACATAATGTAAGGGAGTGGTTACTGCTACCAGACAGAACTATGTGCATTTTGAACTAATAAAGGTATATAAAATGTCCCAATTTTTTCTATACTACTAAAAGCATGATGTGCGATTTCTTTGTGTATTTGAAACTTTTTTCACTATTTGAAATGTGTATACTGTGTGTACAATAGCGAAATAAGTATAACAGGTGAAGCAAGGTAGATACATAGTATTTTTTGTGTCAAAAGTATGCTATTAGCAAAACTTCTTTTTTAAGCAACCAATTTTTTCACGACAAATATTATACTCACTTAAGTAATTATATTTTATAAATACTTCAGTTAGTACTATTTTTACAAAGTTTTAAAATAATTCCTGATATAAATTATGAACCTACATAGGATTCCGGATTCGATGAACTCAAAAAAAGTACGGGTCATAACAAGGTTCAACTTCAATATATAGATTCCATCAATTGATTGAATGTTACATTTAATAGAATATTAATAAACAAAAATGAATATTCCTACGTAACTAGATAATATAATAGGAGTGACTCATTTCATTGCACAACTTTAGTGTGGGGAAATAGAGTTAACCGACATCTATAAAATGAAGTTGGTACCTCATAAAGCAACGTGATTTAACATCGCAAATATGCCGTGTTACATTACCTTTGTTAAATTTTGGATGAGATATTTAAATCATTTCACTGCTTTTGAACGTCAACTTTAAACTGATAGTAAATTACATGGCGTATCCAGAGGTCATGCGGCTCGAAGGACCAAATTAAAAATATCAATATATAAATCAATAAATTTATAATATTGACATTTTTAAGAGATAATTCTATAATTATAGTCATAATTGTAACAATTTATAATGAGTTATAGTTGCAACACTTAGTGGCATTTCATTTATTTATTTATTTATTTGATGTAGTACACAAACAGATTATTACAATTATATACATATAAACTATAAATTACATGTGTATGGATTATTATCTAAATTGCACTCCTACTTAACATGTTCAACTTAACTTAACTACTACTTAATTATTTCTTAATTTATAACATTTCCTTAATTTCTACTTAAATATCAGTCTTAATCTATTTTTGAATTAAAAAACTTGCTGTCAAATATATCAAAATCGACCTCACACCCGATTACCATATTATAACTTCGACACATGGGGAGAACATGATCTGTATTTAATTTTGATCAAAATATATTTTGAATGTTATACCGACATTCAAAATATATCGATTAGATAGGTACACAAGGAAAACTGCAAGATTGATAAATAATTTGAGAATACGACGTCAAACTTTTTGGTCTTCCTTCTCAAATAACTACCATACAAGTCTTCTTAACGTAATGAACGTCTATTTTGAGACGGGTGTACTGCTACCTAATTTATAATTTCATCAACAAATTGCATCTGTGGTAAACAAGAAAGGGAATATCATCTAACGCTTCTCTTTTGAACCGTAAGATTAACGTTCCATTTTGCGTTTGGTCCAAGTCAAAGTTTCTTTTCCTCTACAACCCTAACTCGTTATACCAATATTCAAGTTTAAAAGCCCGGGTTATTTTCACGTTTTCAAAACATCGTTCAAATGTAGTGTTTTTACATAAGTACGACTTCATCATCTCAGCTGCAGGACGTCAACTGCTGGACCTATGTCCAAAATTCCCATAATTTTCCACAATTTTTCCAATATGATAATAGTACGCCTTACTAAAAAATTCTCTTTTGATTATTCATTTTAAATTAGTTATTGATAGTTGCTAATAGCTTTGTTTTTATTGTACGACTGTATAATGTACCATAATGTGTAATATCTATAATGTATAATGTGCTATAATTCGTTCAACTTGATGCATTTAAATTTTTAAAAAATATGTTTTCGTTTTTATAAAAAAAAACCCTGCAAGTGACAATGTAGTTTGAGATGTTGCGTCTGAAGTTTATAATTTTTCTTGTAATTTCTATATTTGCTATTGCGATCTTTATCACACATTTTCCTGGTATTTTTTGTGATAATTTACTTCAAAGTATTTTTTACCTATCCAGAGGAACTTTAACAGGGAAACCTTTTAATAATGCTAAGAAGCATGTTATTATAGTATGCTTGTTTTTGTGGGCTTTTTTCCTTACTCCACAACAAAATTTGACTGAAATTTCTTTAGTAGGTGTGAAACTATTCAGATAAGTATTAAAACAACTTTTTAACCCTTGAATATTTCGGTTAATTGAAAAAAAAAAAAAAAATGCAGAAACGAAGTTTCGCTTGTACCACGACATAAAGTTACACGGTTAAAACAGAATTTTCCCGCACGAAGCCTCACTCCGTACCAGGATACACAGCCTTTGTGGCATTCGAGTTTTTTTTTTTAGTTTTTTTTTTTAGTATCGGCTTTTCAACGGCGCTAGATACGCGTGCGTTTATTGACGTTGTCTCTTTTATATGACTGGTGGTGCGTGACATACGGGGTTTTGTAGTTTCGCGAAATTCCCGCTTGAAAATTGCGGACACCTCAAAGGAATCAATAAGGCTGGAGAGGGTAACACAGAATTCCGTGTTACGTACATATTTACACACGGTTTTAATTACTTTTTTAAACACAGAACTTGTAACTTTATAGATCATCTCAGATGGGGGACATCGAGTGCTGAACATAAGCCTATATTGTAATAATAGGACCGGTCAGAAGCAGCGTGGATCCAGTTCTAAATTTTATGTTAAGGTCGAAAGGCAGGCTGATGGTCACTTGATGGTAAGTGGCTACCGTCGCATATTAATTTATATAAGCAAAGCCGTAGCGGATGCAATGGTACACAACGGAACGGATGTAGGTGGTTACTGCCACCAGGGCTATTCAGTTAGGACTGCTGAATGCCACAACATGGCCGTAGTTATTTGTAAAATTTACACAGGTGAATTATAAAATCTAATGTGATTATCCGAATATATCATTTTTCATTTATTTATTTAGGATCTGCTTTCGTCAGATACTTTAATAATTTACCAATACCTAAATTACGCGCCAGTCTAGTGTTATTTATATATGTGATGATGTGGAATTTTTTTTAAGTGAATAACTTCAAATATTGAATAATATGTGTTAATTGCCAAGATTTGTTGATATAATAGAAATGAAATAAATAAAATTAATAGCAGCGAATATTTCATTACTTAGCATAGGATTTAGTTATAAGCTTAATCTATGAATTTAATTTTTTTTTCATTGATTAATGTAGGTGCTAATAGTTTTGTTAGTAAAAATAGACAAAGTATTTTATAATGCGTATAAAGTTTTTATTTATCTTAATTTTAAGAATTAAAGATACATTTCTTAATATACCTTACTTTCAAACAAGAGCGTTCGAAGATTTCACAATTTCACTAGATGTCGCTCTCGTGAATGTGTGAAAGATATAATTTTGTGTCCTAATATAATTTATTAATTTGTCCTATGGAAAGATTAAACCAATGTATGCAGCATGACTGTATGTATAAGTGTGCCTTAGTTGTTCCTAATCTTTTTCTGATTTTAGGTTCTACAAGGGTGGCAGCAGTCTTCTGAGAAGAAGTCTGCTATCGAGAACACTTAATTTTTGCAGACGTGTATTTTGCTTTTCAGCAAACCTACACGCCTAAAATACTTTTAACTAATCATAAGTTATTTCTACTTTGTATAGATTTTACAATGTATTATTTAACTAGCGACCCTCTCCCGGCTTCTTATATTATACTACTAGCTGGTGTCCACGACTTCGTCCGCGTTGAAAAATATTAAATAGCCTATCCTGTGTCCTGTACGTCTAAATGTTTATCTACCAAGTTTCATGAAAATCAGTTAATTCGTTTAAGAGTTATGGAGGAACATACATACATACAGAAAAAAATTCTAAAAATCGTCAATTTAGTTTCAGTATCATGTATAAAGCTTATAAAACACGTAATCTCTGAAAACAAAGTAACTTACTCCATGACCGACCTTTAAAGATTTATTATTAGTATTGATATACTTATATTCTTATATATGTTAAACGAGGAATCGTTTAACGTTCTTTCCATTAGTGAAAATAATTTTCAGAATCGGTCAGTAGTATCACAAGCCTGGATAATAATACATTTTTTTATTATTATTTTCTTTTATTGATACATTATTTATTATTACATAATTATAATAGTATTTCGGTTATTCATATTATAGTAACTTGAGACAACAAATTCTCCCATATACCTAATACTGACTTCTCATACTCATACTTAAACGTCTTTCTCCTGCCTCTGCTATGTTTGCACTGTATTTTTCTTGAATGTATCTTTCACCCCTTGTAACGTATCAGAAATATTTCATCTTCTTCTCTAAATAACTCAAACGGTTAGCGTTACTATGAATGTGTTAACAAATCAATCGCACCTCCTCTTAAACATAAAAGATTAAGTACACAATAAATTTGAGCTTAACTTCAACTCTATCCGGGTTCATCATAAAGTTTAACAACTTAAAACCGTCCGAAACTAAAGTTTATACGGCAGCCCGATATGTTGACTTTATTATCGCAAGCAAACCTTTTATTACTTCATATTTTATGTAAGAAATTATAATAACTTATTTATATTGTAAAAAGCAGAAAGATTTTCTGAGCTTAGTCTCGAGACTATTTCCCGATAATCTTTCAGAAAATTGACAGACTATTTATGTAACATGTATTTAAGATTTATGTCAAACTTTTCTTCAACATCTAGTAGTAATTCTTTTGCGTTCTACAATATTGTACAAAACCACAACGAACGGCGATTAAATGGCCAGCGAAGAATCGGCTGGCGCTGAAACGGCTTGGCAATGAAAACATGGATACAGAAAATGCCATTAAGTACCATTCGCTCAGGACTAGGTAAGGATAACAAAGGATCATCTAAAAATAAAAAAAACTCAACACCAGATTAACATATTTTAGCAATGTAGACTAAAAAAAGACAGGGGGCGCTGCCGAAATCGCGAGAAACAACTAGTTGAAACAAACATAAAAATTAAAGCCACCTATATCCGTTCTGCGAGTTTTAGTGGTGACTATTTTTCGCACTTGTGTATATGCATATAAATTATAATAAATCCAGTACAAATAACAATTTCCGTACAGTTAGTCACACCATCTGGTCCCACCCTAAGCGTTGAAAGTTATGATAATGCCTTCAGCCTGAATAATAGAGGAACGTTGAAGTGCTCCATCCATCTATATTTATATCGACGACACCATATTGTCTTCTGGATTCTAGCACTTTTGTGACCAAGTTTATCATGTTGCTAGTATATGGTGATTTACAAAGACTGACCAGAAAAATTCAATTTCTTTGGCTCGACTGCCCCACAATGTTGTTAACTGTGGGAATGCAGTAGTATATATTATTATAATAATAAATATATATAGGTTTATTTTATGTATAAATAGGTATGCTATGTTTAAAACATCATTTTTGAAAAATTCCATAATTATCGGTTGAATAAGTTAAGAGACGAACCAACTTACTTTCGCATTTATAATATTAGTTAGTTAAAACAATAAGATTTTTCGCGATATTTCGTGTGAAATTTAGTCCCTGTGTTTTGACTAATATACGATAAGAAGGTATGCAAAGTTTTTGGCGACCTCTTCTGAAGGTAGGTAGGCCATACAATATTTGAACAAAAAATATACATATTATTAACTACCCTCACTGATTAGTTTCGCAACTCATGATATGTAACACTGAAAACACAAGTTACAAAGGAAAATTCATCTTTAACATAATGTACCAACTCTTACATACAGGCACCTACAGCATAACAAAAACGTCAGCCACATTATCTATTCATAATTCATTATTCATTTGCACTTTCGAAAAGCGCCCTTATCACAACAGTCGTAAGAACCACTCTCTCCATAAATTACTTAGCATCTTACTACTCCAATATTACGTCGGAACGTTGGGGTGAGATGAAATAGACCTTAATAAGGCGCAATAAGGATCTTTTCGAGTGAGTTTCGAGTTTGGTGGCTCTGAATAAAGATGAATGGTGATGTCTACTGTCTCACTGTAGGTGGTCTTTGAGACAGATGTTCACTTAGTCGTCTCACAAGCGCCATTTTTATATTTAGAATCCGCCAGACGCTGGAATTCCAATTATGAATGTATGCTCACTCCACGATTGCATCTTTTTAATCAAACGTGCTTCATTAGTTCACACACTTGTGAAGGTTTAAAAATGATAAGTCTACTAGAGACCCGCTCTCGGCATCGCACGGAATTGACATTTTCAAAAATCCCTTCTAAGCTGAGAGTTACGTTATGAAATAAATCTATGTTCCAAATTTCAGCTAGAAGACTAGAAAGACTTAATAGTTTTTGATGTTCGTTGACAGTCAGGACAAAGGGCATTTTATAAGTTGATATAGATATATTATTATAAAAATTTAATACACAAAATTATTGTCTCAAATTCACAAATTTTGTAAATATCATGAAAATAACAAGATACTTGATTTCTAAAAGAAAATCAAGTATCTATCGTTTCTCATTTAACATTCTCTTGGCGGAGGATTTAGTCATAAACTTAAAATGTTAATTTAAATGAAACAATATTATGTAAAGGAACATTTAAAAAATTATTTACATTGATCGATAGAATCCTCTATTGATTTTCATTGTTTAATTAATGTACTAATACTTTTGTGTTTTGAAAAATAGAAAAAAAAATATGTATAAGGCATAGATTAGATTTTTTGCACAAAAAACCCACAGGAACGTGTAATAATATTTTTCCAGGATAAAAAGTATCCTATATATTAATATATAGGTATGAACTATCAGTGTGCCAAGTTTGATCTAAATCCAAATATTTATTATTAATATTTAGTATTCATATCTAACCTAATATTTAAAAGAGAGATTTGATTTTTTTTTTTTTTGTTTATAATGAATAACCTCAAAGACTACTTGATCGATTTTAATAATTTTTTCACCTATAGAAAGCTACATTACCAGACTACTTTCCTGGTTTTTTGCTTTAGTAAAGTGTTCTCGAGTACTGCTGCCCAGTTTTGTCTCCATTCTATGCTGTTCACATCAATATGATTTAGTCTTCGCAGAAAAGACTTCTAAAAATAATTTCATATAGAAATGGACACACACCAAAGTTATAATGATCGCCTTCGGAGTTTCGCACTGTTATCTTTGGAAGATCGATGAAGGAGGTATGATATTGTTTGTTTTCATAAAATATTGCACTCGTCCAGGGATTGTTTGGGAGAACAGATCACGTTCTCCCCATTCAGGTCCCTTTTCCATCCAAGCATATAAAAACAACACATCCTTATACAATCCCTTGATTAGGATGTGTCGAACTTACAACGACATGGTGATCGGATCAGAGGTGGATCTTGATATATTCGACAATAGGTTTTCTTTATTTAAAAGTAGATTAAGGCTACTTTTAAATAAATGTAATTTTATTAATAATACTTTTATATATTTTAGTGGGCTAGTGTTTTAGTGTTTTAATATTATTGTTAACTAGCTGGTGCCCACGACTTCGTCCGCGTTGATAAATATTAAGTAGCCTATCCTGTGTCCCGTACGTCCAAATGTTTATCTACCAAGTTTCATGAAAATCAGTTAATTTGTTTCAGAGTTATGGAGGAACATACATACATACAGAAAAAAAATTAAAAATCGTGAATTTAGTTTCAGTATCATGTATAGAACCTATAAACACGATATCTCTGAAAACAAAGTAACTTACTCCATGACCGACCCTTACAGATGTATTATTAGTATTGAGTATTAAGATCATTAGTGGTTAAGTTAAAATTAAGTTAATAATACTATGTACACTATTTAGGACTGCAATTTTGTAAATTATCATATACACATATTTTACAGTATTCATGTATATAATTGCAATCTGTCTGTGTACTATTTAATAAAAATAAATAAATAAAAGCGTTCAATAGTTTCACAATGCAACTAGATGTAGCTCTAAGAAATATATGCAAAATGTAACTGTGTCCTGATTAAACTTATTAATGGTCCTGTGGAAAGATTTAATAGATAAGTGTGCCTTTTTATTGCTTTTACATGTTTTCATGTTAGACCTTACCGCAGTGCTAGGTTGTAGTCGTATAGGACACTTAATTTTTGGAAACGTGTTTCTTGCTTTGTAGCATTCGAACGAGCCTAATATACTTTTTTAATGATCTTAATTCTTAATTTCTTAATTTTAGAGACATTTTTTAAGATTTGTCAATGTATCCGGTCATGAAATGGCGATATTGTGCTATTTTAATACACAACTACTCAAAATCTTTCGATTCAATAATTTTTTTGTATTTTACGGTTATTTTGCAATAATTTACATATAATTGCAGTAATTTTTTTGGAGTAATGAGCTCCTTTTGAGAGTTTTTTTTAATGTTACAAAAAATTCCTAATATAAACGATAGACAATATTGCTGCCCTCCAAATAAGTATTTTTATCTCATATGAAAATACGAGATAAAAGTAAAAATCTTTCCACAGGAAAATAATCGCATTATTACTTTCCTGCCTAACCTTAGTCGTTTATATTTTTCGAAGTATTAAGTATAGTTAACAATAAGTATTTATACCTGATAACTCTAGTAATACCTGATAACCGTCAATAACTCTATTTTGGGTGAAATGGTCTCCTCCACAACTTGCCTCTCAATATTTTAACATAATCCACAAATATTTCTGCTAAAAATACAGTTACACTTGCAGTGTACATCAAACCAATCAGTATGAACGCGCCCAACAGGTGTTGCATGCTCAATGAAACTATTCTACTTTTTTCATCGGCATTAACAGTACGTATAAATAATTCTTCATTCCATTTAACGATTAAACCGTTCTCAGATACTCTACGTATAATCGCATTCAATTTATTCAACATCGGAAACCATTTTCTGGCCAACAATACCACTCCGTACTTATATAGGTTATGAGTTTCCGAAAAACAATAAATTAGAGAAGCACCTCTCCCCAGTTCCTGATCTTGATATTTTGCCTGTCGTCTGGAAGAAACGACCGCAAAGTTTCTGTCCTTGGCCGCCCGTTTTATCCCCTCGGTGAACGTCGTCGAGTTATATTCGCGATACAAATAAAACGAGCTGGCGTTATTAGTCTCAAAATAGGATCGGTAAATCTCTCTGCCTCCCAAAGGCATTCTAGACTCTATGAGATCCGCCTCGCTACTTATCTGCTTTTCGAATCTCGGATGCATTAGGAAACTTCTGAGGAACGATTCGTATGAAATCCCCATGTTTATACTGAAGCAAAGCCAACCGAAGATTAGTATGCGGAATGTTGCACTCCTCGGACTAAATGATGAACCCCATCCTAAAAGCATACTAAAAGTCATGAGCAAGGAATGCGTTGGCCATTTAGTTACATTGCAATCGTGTTCTCGATAGTATAAATAATGAAAAAGAAGCCCCATTATGATTATACTGGCCAATGTTGTCACCCATGTTGACCATTGGAATATAGCTACCAAGTTGTCCCAAGTGGAAGCTGGTCTTGCTTTCGGAACACACCATGTCATATCATCTTGTATGTAAGTCACAGTTGGGTCGAACCATTTTCTGATAATTTTCGTCACTTCTATATTACCTATAACAAGATCTGCAGATTCATTTCTTAATACCCTATAAGCTCCAGATGCAGACCCATTTGGGTGTATATTTCCCCAGTCTTCTATCGAATCTGATGTTCTGACAATAAGTGTCATATTCAAAAATTTTGATATGATTCTTACAAGATTGATTTCTGATCCTCTATCAAACCAGTAGGCATCTGGAAAAGTAGTGTTCAATAGCTTTTGTGTTGGAGGCAATACATAAGGTTCAGCTATCACAGCATACGATGTTAAGGGACATCCTCTCAGATCAGAAGGAAACATTTCTCTAAGTTTTTCCACTTCTAAAACGTAGCCATCTTTACATTTGTCTAATATGTAAACAGAATCGCATTCTTCACCGCAGTTCGTATCACTGTAGGGACTCCAAGAAAATGAAATCATTTCTTCATCATCTGGATAGTATAAGAAAACAATTGTTTTAAATAGCTTGTAGAATCGTAGTTCATTTATAAAATCTGTTGCAATCTTTTCACCATCTTCATTTAAATTCAACTTATAGTAAACAATTGCTTTCGCCAATGGATTCCATGTTGGTAACTTATTTAATTGCAAGATATTTTGCGTTAGCTCTGATTTATCTTCTAATATCAGCATATAATTCTTGGCTTTCTCTGGAAAATGAGATGCGTTGGCATGAACAAAAAACGAATCTTTAACCATAATGGAATATTTAATGCCTCCGTGTATAGTTTGTAAAAGAAGCTTCTGGGTTGTAGACACGTAGGAGTTGATGTTAATAATAACGATACTGCCACTCAAAGCTTTCTTCTCGACAAAATACTTAGCGGAAAGCTTTAAAACGCATTCAGCAGTTTTTGCCGTTTGCTCGGATTCCCCTGCAGCCATTAGTAGTGGATTTTCGCTTATCGCCACTAAAACTAAATTTAAGATACATAAGAACCGCAAAAACATTCTAACGTACGACGTAACAGAATTGAAATAAATGGAAAACTAATGGCGAAAGAAAATACAACTCGAAGATAATAAGTGTCATAGTGGAGGCCACGCCAAAATTAGACATATTATTTCATAGAAGGCTCCTATTTTGATGAGTATCAATATTTGTCTTTTTGTTATAAGTGGGTAGTCGAACTATAGATAATTAGTTATTGGGTACAGCTTTTTTTATTGTGCGTAACTTTATTAATGTACGGCGAAAAATGATCGCTTCGCTTTTTTAAAATTAATTTTAAACTACATAATATCAATAAACATGAATAGACTAGTCCGCTGAACTTATTTCTAGACCTTTGTGCGCAGCTAGACTAAATTCTTGGGAAGGATTAGGGCCTCTCTTTCAATATTTCAAATGGGAAAAACCGCGGCATTTGCTAGTTTTAAATAAAAAAAATCACAAAACTATGATATATCTATATATATAAAAATCTCGTGTCACGATGTATGTTCGCGATAAACTCTGAAACTACTGAACCGACTTTGATCAAACTTCATAAGTATCTGTTATTTGGTCCAACTTAAAACATAGGACAGTTTTTATCTCATTTTGTTTATTATTATTTTGCAAATTATATAATATTATTAACATAACGCCATCTGTTGATACTTATTCAATACAGCAATTATTTATCTATGAGTTCCATAAGAATTAAACAGATGGCGGTGTAAAGTAATTTATCAGCTGGATTGAATAAAAAATTGCACCCGTGCGAAGCCGGGAGCGGGCCACTAGTTTTATATTATTTTCACATAACCACCACATTAGTGAACGTTGCTATTTTAAACATTTATTTATTTTATACATTTTAAGGTATAAGTATTTTTATGATTTACAAGAAATAAAAGAATAGCTTCGAAAATATAAATATGTGATTGACAACTTTCTGTGGATTGATAATTTATGTATTAATTTTTGGTTCAAGTGGACCGTCAGTTTGTCTGTCTAAAAAGAAAACAATCAAGTTTTCTAAAAAAAAAAATTAGGTAAACAATCAAAGTTATCCACCAACATTAAAAGTAATTTTTCTTCGTAAGTCATGTTCAGTTTCTTTGAACCTACGTTTTCCTTTGTTATTATAATTGACATTTCGTTCTCAATAACCGGTCATTTTCAAGAAAAGTACATAACAACCTGAATTCCCCAATTACCAGCTACTGATCAGACCATGAACTTTCCTTTTATATTTGTACTTACAACTCATACTCGTACTTTTTATATTACATATATTTTTATTTATACGAGTTTTTTATATTACATAATAATTTATTTTCATTATTCTTTTTAATCATTTAAGTGAACTGTCAACCTTGCATACGACTTTTTTATAAAAAAATTAAATGTAAGTTCTGTAACACCTTGATTTTTGTTTTATTTCCTTTTTCGATATTTATAAGTATTAAAAAAATTACATAATTCATAAAGTATACAAATTAATATAACGAAACACAAATGTAGGTAATATACACCGCGCTATCGCTAGATGTCGCTGTCAAGAGAATAAACCCGCCAACACAATATTTTTGCTCAGTGTATTTATTGTTGCATTAAAACGACCATAACGCATGGTTTTTTTCTACCCTCACAAAACCATTGTATCGCCTCGTGTTAGAAACAAGTAGGTATTATCACTTGCTTTCAACGTATCGGCCAATTTTTGGCTTTCCTTTTACTCTATTGCATTAAAGCTGATTAGTCTGATTAAGCTTTCTTATGACTCGGAATGAATAAAATTATTTTTTGATAAAATAGCAGAATGGCACACTGCCTTTTGACCTTGAATGACAAGCGATATTCACGTTTTGTGAGCACATGATGTTGCGCAAGGAAACAGCGGTGAAGGAGCAGTAATAGGATCCCTTCTCCCAGCCGATCCGACGGAAGAGGCTTGCAGACGGCAGGCTTAAGTCTGCCACCTTATCCCTTTGACCGAGTCCTCCTGGGCGGTAGTCTAGGGAAGAGCACCGCCCGCAGTGAGCCCCCAGAGATGGCCGGAGTACCTCCACTCTAAGTGTAAACACACAGTGCGAGCGGCGCGGGCGGCGGTGTCGTTAACATACAGGTTCTTCTGCGTGTGAACATAGTAACAGCGGCGCGGATGCGCGGTATCCGCAGCAGGTCAAACGGGCAAGCCCGTCTGGCGGCAGTATCGACCCCTTTACAGAAGACCACCGTAAAATAAGAGCATATGTGCTGTTTTGTTTCGGTAGTGAGTAAGGGATGCCAGAGCCTATTTTCCTGTCCCTTTGAATGCTTCCCAATTCCTTCCTTAACAGCGTAATTGCAGCACCTGTAACACTGCTTGTGATATAGGCGACGGTAGCCAGTGCCGGATTAGCTATGTAGCAAAAGTAGAAATTGCTACGGGTCCCCGCATTCCAATGTCTGCTTGAGCTTATAATAATTTTTCAGCAAAAATCTATTTTTGAAGTCGATGGACACGATTTCTCTCCGGAAACCAGATCTCATCAGCTAAATTTTTAATATCTTGAAATGAACATATAAGAAAATATTGTTCAAATGTTATTCTTTTATGTAGATACTTAACAGCCTTACCTATAAACGTTACTTAAATTTTAAGTAATACTTAGGAACCACTTAAGAAAATTTTTTACTTATAAACGTTGCTTAACTTTAATTTGTTGCTTAGCAATGTCTTAATGAACTGTCAAACACTACTTAAGAAGATAAGTAATGATTAGTTAATACGATGCTAAGAAGATGATTAGTTGATTTTTATAAGTAAGACAGCCATACTTTTACTTGCTGAACAACAAACCACATACCATCAAGTGGTTCTTTAGCCTATTGCCGACTATTACATGAAAAAAGCCCGTCAGACGTCAGTATCCACCCCCTTAGACCAATATGAAATAACATGTGTAATGTTTAATCAGTAGTTGAATAAAGGATGTCATAGGCCATTCCGCTATTATCTCCTTATTACTTATCCTGTCAATGTTGGCGGCAATACTGCGATAGCCACTACCATCAAATGGACAGTTGACCTGGTTGCGTCAAAATTTTATTTATTTTTGGCACCTATAGGTACTTACTTTGTATAATCGCATTATTCCACTTAAACACCGCGTATCTCTTACCAGCCTTATAGCAAACAAAAAATATGGTCCACACCGCTGGTGGTCGAGGCATAATATGCCTCAGAGATAAATACATAATCTAATATATAAAATTCTCGTGTCGCGGTGTTTGTTGCCAAACTTCTCCGAAACGTCTGGATCGATTTTGATGAAATTTTGTGTGCTTATCGGGTAGGTCTGAGAATCGGCCAACATCTATTTTCCATACCCCTAAGGGATATTTTTTTGTATGGCAAAACAACGTTTGCCGGGTCAGCTAGTTATCATATGTAATCATAATCATATGGAAATTCTTTGGCATATCAATTAAAATTGTGATCTTCTGCCGTAGTCTTTTGGTTACTTTCGAGCCGGATTACATAACAATCTCATTAGTTTTATAAATTTTATAATAAACTCTCAGCGTGAACGATTGTGAAATAAAATTAAAATTGTTTTTGACTATTTAAAAAACAAACATTTTCTAAATTAAATATGGATTATTCTGTATAACGAGTAAGCTCAAAAATGATATGCAAATATAGGGGAGAGAAAACAATGAAGCGTCTGCATTTAATTTACATAATATTTATTATTTTAAAGTCGGTCGCTTTACACAAATCAAAATTTGGTCCGACCTTAGTCGCGTGTATACAAAATATCAGAAACGAGTTGGGTATATAACAAAAATTTGTGTCACATCGGCCTTGGAACACGCAGCTGACTCACAATATACCTTACAAAATTATTGTAATATTTACACACTAATCGATAAATAAATATAAAACTAGGGACTATTGACAATGGATTCACAAAATAAAAAAATAATAAATTGTGTGTGAAGCCTGAATTATTGTTAGTAAATATAATGCGTGGGCCGCAATTGGAGCGAAGCTAAGCGAAACTAAGTGAAACTAAGTTCGCTTCGCTTCGCTTCGCTTTGCTTCGCTTCGCTTCGCTCGTAACCAAGAACTGTTCAGCTAAACTACGCCGAAACAGGCATTCCAAGTGTCTCGATCCCCGGGAAACTGTGATCTTAGGGATGAAGATGGAATGGCAACTCATCACATTGCTACATCCAATGTGAACCAACTTCACATTGCTACATCCAATGTGAACCAACTTCACATTGCTACATCCAATGTGAACCAACTTCACATTGCTAGATCCAATGTGAACCAACTTCACATTGCTACATCCAATGTGAACCAACTTCACATTGCTACATCCAATGTGAACCAACTTCACATTGCTACATCCAATGCGAACCAACTTCACATTGCTACATCCAATGCGAACCAACTTCACATTGCTACATCCAATGCGAACCAACTTCACATTGCTACATCCAATGCGAACCAACTTCACATTGCTACATCCAATGCGAACCAACTTCACATTGCTACATCCAATGCGAACCAACTTCACATTGCTACATCCAATGCGAACCAACTTCACATTGCTACATCCAATGCGAACCAACTTCACATTGCTACATCCAATGCGAACCAACTTCACATTGCTACATCCAATGTGAACCAACTTCACATTGCTACATCCAATGTGAACCAACTTCACATTGCTACATCCAATGCGAACCAACTTCACATTGCTACATCCAATGCGAACCAACTTCACATTGCTACATCCAATGCGAACCAACTTCACATTGCTACATCCAATGCGAACCAACTTCACATTGCTACATCCAATGCGAACCAACTTCACATTGCTACATCCAATGCGAACCAACTTCACATTGCTACATCCAATGCGAACCAACTTCACATTGCTACATCCAATGCGAACCAACTTCACATTGCTACATCCAATGCGAACCAACTTCACATTGCTACATCCAATGTGAACCAACTTCACATTGCTACATCCAATGTGAACCAACTTCACATTGCTACATCCAATGTGAACCAACTTCACATAGCTTCACTCAGCTCACATGAGTGTAGCGAAATGAACTGTCCTGCTTAACTTCGTCCCTGTGTAGCCTCCGCTTAAAATAGAGTTCAGCCGCGTGCAATTCAAAAAATCCCATCTAAATGTAAACAGCCCTTTACAACATCGGTACGGTACAAATAATTGAATCGCTTTAATTATCTCTAAAATTGACTGACAAACAAACTAACATTTTGTGCCGCAAAACGAGTGTGATACCGTACAATAGCTTAACTTTATTACAATATTTTTTTACTCAATAACTATTTACAATAAATGCAACGTTATTTACCTAAAACCTGTGCTTGATAACAATCTATATAAATATGTTTTTAGATCTTAATTTTAAATACTAGTTTAAATCGGAGAGAGGAAACGGGACGGTGGATGTACATTCTAACTTGTAAAAATATAAGCAGTTTACTTTATTGATAAATGGTTTCAAGAAGAGCCTTCATGCAGTGATTTATAACAAGAACAGTTTTGTGTTTATGACAAGAGAAACTTTTTTTTTCCCAAACTTAATAATGAAAACGCGATGACAAGGAAATATCACAGTCATGGAATATTTTCAGAAAACGATGAATATTTCGATCCAGAGACGGCTTTGATAACGAAATAGTATTTTCTCTTGTCATACACATTTGTGGTTATGTAAATATTAAACGTTTGATAGATACTTAGTAATTTGTATTAATATTACATTTCTATTCATATTTCTAACAAAATAATACTATTTTATCCCTCCTTGCGTTTACTTGGAATTGATTTGGAGCACACAAATTTCCTCCTCGTGCCACACCTGTGATCACTTTATTTCTGATTATTTCATCATTATTTTTTTAATTTATTTATTACCTTTACTAAGCCAATACCAGATATAAAATTAAATTTATATGGAAACATAATAATAATTGATTTAGTTGTATGTAGCACAGAATCGAACGCTTCTTATAAATTCCTTTAGAATATTCCCATTTTAATCACTTATTTTATTATGCAAAATCTAAATCTGACTGACTCTATTAAAATGAAACAATTAATATGAATCAAGTAACATCAACAAAAAATCGTCTAATGTCCGTTTTCACAAACAGTCACCTAGAGTTAGGGAACACATAAAGCCGGTCATTCACGGCACTAACATTCACAATCCTGCATGAATCGCCCGACTGCAAGTCGGAGTGCCGTGAATGACCGGCCTTAATAGCACTTAGGTGTTCCCCAACTCTAGATGTTTGTCGGTGAAAACGGACATATGTAATATAAAAAACCACCTACAAGCTCGTACTTCGGTTACACGTTCTATGATAATGTACATAACCGTCCAGGCATTTGAAACCAAGCGATTCAACGTCATTCACTAACTTCACTACCTCACCCACCATTTATTATCCATAAAAATATTGTATAAGACCTAATAAATATAGGAAAGAGATATTGAAATCGTAAAAAGTACTGTAGTCTTCAATTGATCGATATGCTTTATTTTCACGATGGCAGCCCAACACTTTAGCAATGACTTACTAGAATGTTTCAATCACATTGAACTCTTTGAAATAGTGATCCCAAATAACTATATTCAACCATTTATTTTACTTTTGAAATGATTTATAAAGTTATGATTTATTTTAACATGAAAAAGAATCACAATTGTCATATGTACTTCATTGTTGAGGGCAACGTAATAGTTTGTAGATCATCTAACACACGATATAGAATATAATATTATATAAAAAAAATAGCAAGTAAAACAACTGAAATACTTTATAATTATTTTAATATAAATTAATCAACAGTGAATCGTTTAATTCGTCTCCATATGAATTGGGTTCATCATTTGAATCCTCAATAACATTAATTACCTATTAACCGTATATAAAATAGAGTCATTGTTAAATAAGCATAAAATATAAGGCTCGAATAAATGTTGAGCCAAAATAAATAAAGTTGATTTTTTATATGAAATCGATTCTGTTACGCATTGGCATGTCACTAAGTCGAGCCGTCAAAAGTAAAATTAATTGTTAGTCGGACTATAAACTGTGAAAAAAAATCTGATAATAGTTTTCTACTTGTTATGTGAGTTCATAGTTTCAATGGATCTGACTGTTCAAAGAATTCAATGTCAAGAAAACTTGGTAAACAGAGTCGTATGTTCATCAACATTGTCATATATCAGACATATTTGTCAATATAAGCTTGCAATTTTTTTTAATCAGTCCAAATATTTCTAATATCTGACACGTATATGATGAACAATCGAACATTGGTATAATAATCTTAGTGTAAGGTGTAAACTATCAAAGGCAATGTCGTAGTAAAATCGCAAAATACATGAAAGAGGTAATACATTCACAATATACATTTAAGAAACGCTCAATTATTTTGATAACACAATTAGAAAATCAATTACAACACATATAGTATTTCTATAGAATGCAATTCCCAGGTATCAATGTTTTATAAGAAAGATTGACATATTTATTGATCGTTATAAACTGCACATCCGATCGCACAAGTGAACTATAAACGTTACAATAATATTAATATTTACAAATACTAAAACACTTGCGAATCAGTCGGTATCATCTCTTACTTTATCTCTCTAATTCCTTAAAGCAACCGAAACTTTAGCCGCTTGAACGGTTTCATTCAAACTTTAGCTTTCTTCAATATGAACGCCAAAACACCTGCGAGGTAAACGCCTTAATGGGTGAGCCCATGAGCAGACGGAAAAACGGACATTTAACTTTACCTACCCTCTCTTATATATTTGTGTTTCGTTTGAAACATATTAAACTGAAATAATTTTTTACTTTAATAATTTACGTAAAATAACAAAATTTACAAGGAATTTTAAAAAGAATATTACCTACGTTAATATGACAGAGATTTTACAGTGATTTAATTAATAATAATTATAAGGTAGTTTTAATGTTATTTTGATACTAACAAAATTCAAAATTGAAATTGAAAATCTCAAAGATTTAGTAAAGTTCATTTTAAAAATTTTTGAAATAAATAAATAGTGAATTTAAAAAATACAATAAAAATAAGAAACTTAATACTTTTAATTATTTTTGCGTAATGCATATTTCATGCAAGCCGACTTTATGAAAACGCTCACAAAATTCTTCATTGCACAAGGTATTATAAAAACAACAAATCGCAAAATATTTACAAAATCTAAACAACACCGTTAACGAATTTAGCTGGTACCATGAAATGGCATAATATCCGTTTTTGCATCTTCCAAAACAGTATTTTGTTGAACAGTGTAGGAAGGTTTAAGGTAGAAGAAGAAGCCTTAAGGTAAACGTCACCCAGTAAGACACAGTTGTAAAGGAATCGAAGCGACTACGGGATGACTGCAGTACAATCACATCACTATTGTATATAAATTGAACTACCGTCTTTTATTGATATGTCCATCGACATCACATAACACTGCGCAAAGTACACCTGTCTCTTTCTAACCAAGGAGCCAGCGGGCGTTTAAACGTACCACTCTTTGATGCCGTCTCGCTTCACGGGCTGCGTGGGAATGGGGGCCAGAGGTACGGTGGACCCGTTTCTGTTCAGAGGTAAGGGTTGCAGGTTCCTAACCGCTCCGCCCGTCCCACTCGACGCTCCACTTTGGTAACTGGAATGGGCCTGGAAAAAATACCAGTTAATTATTTCTTTACATAAAAAAAAAATTGCTTCCAGCCGTCTGTCCCTCTGTATGTACGCTTAGATTTTTAAACTTAATGGAAAGAGCGTTAAACGAGAAAGGTTTTGCAGGAAAAAAATGCATATATTTAGATTAAAAATGAAACTATTTGATGTGTTTCCCCAAAATTTTGATTTTACATAATTTATTGCAAAAAAAAACTTTATAAATGTGTATCTACGCTTTGTTTTATACCTAAATTTGGTTCTTGCGGTTTATACTGTTCCTAAAATTATGGAGACGATCGATCAGAAGCAGCGTCTACACTTATCTTGCAGAAACAATTATATATACTTATTTGTGTATTATATAATTTTGTTAAGTCTCCTTTAAATATACATAAATGAATTGAAATGTAAAATAAATGGGAAAAAATGAGATTTCAACCTCAAAAGTACCTGATTGCCTAATAAAGCAGCGCTGGCACCTTGTTGGTAATTCTTGTCCTCCGTCACTTTGTACGACGGATCTAACTTGAACACGATGTATTTGAGCACTATTATAACGATGAGTATTATTGCTATCAACACTGACGCCACTATGCCTGCAAAAGAATATTACATTGAAATTAACCCATTTCCTTATAGATGGGTTCCTTAAGTATTAAGAAGGATCACTTAAACAAATCATAAATCTAGATGATAGTAAATCGTTTTTAAAAGCATTGATTGTCACAATTAATCAATACTCTGTGGAAACTGACGTAATTGTGTACTCGATAACACCGATATTGAAGTTCTTAATAATTTGATTTCCTAAATAATCTTTTATCTCTTTTTTTGTCTTCACACATTCCACACAGCACCATCTAGTATTATGGATACAAGACAGTTGATATTTTTTTGTTGTAAATACATACATATTATAAATACAAAACATCCATGACTCAGTTACAAAGGTAAAATGTTAACACATAAACATTTGCCCCTAGCGGGATTCGAACCCGCGACCGTTTGGCTAACAGCTAGGTTTACTAGCCACTAGACCAAACGTATAGTCTTTAAAAACACATCAAAAGTCTCAAAATGAATTCCAATAATGCTGTTGTAGGCAGGACCCAATATAAAAAAAGACTTCCTTACCAACGATTGTGGCGTAAAATTCTGACTCCGGCGGCACAACTCTGTTGTCCGTGGTCTTGGGATGATACCACTTGGTGGTGATCTCGTGTTCGTATCCGTTGTAGTCGGGATGGGCTCTCCCGGGCCCCCTGTCCGGGTCGCTCATCCCGTAAGTGGGGGTCCGCGCTTCTATCTCGTTCCGGTCCTCGTAGTCCGGGATGTGGTTGCTGTCATCTTCAGTTGTATGCGTCGTTTCCGTCTGGCGACCATTTATTGTTGGCGTGTAGTGACGACCGGTGTATGTATGTTCTGGAATAACATCATTTATTTATTGCATAAAACATACTGAGCACTAGTTGTTTTTATTTATTTTATTTTATTTTATTAACCTTTGAGACACGAACAGAAACAAAAACAAAAATATAGTAAAAAAGACAAAAAAAATAATACGTTACCCACAAGCGTGTTCACAAATAGGTATTACATTTAATAGAGAACAAAACCAAACATCAAGACAAAAAAAGAACAAAAAAATCTATATATATAAATCTCGTGTCACGATGTATGTTCGCGATAAACTCTGAAACTACTGAAGCGACTTTGATCAAACTTCATAACTATCTGTTATTTGGTCCAACTTAAAAGATAGGACAGTTTATATTACATTTTGTTTATTATTTTTTTGCAAATTATATAATATTATTAACATAGCGCCATCTGTTGATACTTATTCAATACAACAATTATTTATCTGTGAGTTCCATAAGGTTGTCACAGATGGCGGTTTAAAGTAATTTATTGGCTGGATTGCAAAAAAGCACCCCGGGCGAAGCCGGGAGCGGGCCACTAGTATTACTATAAAAATTAAAAATTATAAACAGATATGTAAGAAGAAAAAAAGAAACAATATACCTAATAGAAAAATAACATTTAAATAGAACAACTAGGCAGATGTGACTAATCAAGCTCAGATATACCCCTCAACCGATAAGACCCCTTAACCGCACTCTAAGCTGAGCAATTATGTTTGGCCTAATTGCTCTTACCAAAGGATCTTATGTTATATTCTTTATCAAAGGAACCACCGCTTTACCGTCAATAGGAGTGGTTCTCTTCTCGGGAGTGGAGGCGGAGTCACCGGTGCCCACGTGCAAGTTGTCGTGGTCCAACGGCGTCGTGTGCGCGACAGTACTCTTCGCGCCGCTCCTCGTCGTGTCCGTCGACCCGTCCGTGGATCCGTCGAGCGACTTGTCGACGTGCTCAGTGGAAGTGACGGACGCGGTCGGTGACGTCATGCTGTGGGTGCTCGACGAGCCCGATCTGAGTTCACATTTTAATCGCATCAGTAGTGGCAGTATTCCACCCCCTTGCAGAAGGCCACCGTGAAACAACAGCATATGTGCTGTTGTGTTTCGGTCAGTGAGTCCTAATCCTTATCGTTAATACTACTGTTGTCGGCAGCCCACTTGCAGCAACAGTGGCGTTGCTTGTGTTATAGGCGACGGTAGCCACCTACCATCAAGTGGCAAATCAGCCTGTCTGAAGACCTTAATATAGATCTTCAGCCTGACCTGAATAACCTTAAGGACTATCTCATCTAAATATTCCTATTATTTAATGGCTAGAACTATTTACTGGTAAGTCCTATAATTATAATTAATGCAACTTACGTAGTGATATGATGTTCTGGCTCAGTAATCTCTTCACCGTTGGAGCCGGAACCTTCAATACAGTCTTCGTCATCACAAGGTTTCATCAGCTTACCGTTGGCGTCACCCTGAAATTTACATTTGAAAATTATTTGTTTCACATTTACATAGAGAAAAATTCCCAACTAAATTTCGTAAAAAAACTTACAAACAGATGTGAATTTATATCACGAATCTCTTTAAATATTCTTTGGCAAAAGTCATTATAAGATACTTTTTCTCACGCAAACTTCTTTGACCAAGTTTCTTGTTTTAAAGTACATTTAAAAAAAACATAACAGGCTCTTCTATGAAATTAATTTCAGTAAAATAATAGTGAAAACAAAATTAGGGAAACGCCTGTTTGCATTTACATAGCAATATTTATTCATTCATAATTTCGCTTGTTTCATTGTATGAGTGCCATATGTGAAAAATGTTATAAAATTACTTATAAATATACCAGCTTATTTAGGGATGTGATTACAAATTCAATGATTACCATCACGATAAAAAAAGAACTTTCAGAATTCGCATAAGTAAGACTGTTGTCTATTGTCCTAAACTGATTATTATTTATTACTTTGTAAGAATTCATGTCTGTGGTTGTTTTATGGGATTAAATTATTAAAATTACAGTTTGTAACCTTTTATTACATAAAAAAAAAGTCTTGGTTACGAACAAACTAAATCTCCAAAATTTTTCAAAAGGCTCGGTCAGAAAAGCCTGGATATTTATTAGATCGTTTTATATATTTTTTCAAATTTAGTGTGTAATATAGCAAACATTCACAATAGTGTGTGGGTTGGAAATGAACTGTCAAAAGTGATGCTGCTATCCCTACCTTCCCGTACACCCTCGAAGGTGGTCTTCTAGTGGACGGGACGTAGACGGGCGTGATGAGGTCGTCTCCGGAGCCAGCGTCGGGCAGCACGCACGCGTCTTCGTCGTCATCGCGACACCCCGATCCTGCGCCGGAGTAGACCAGCTCGTCTAGCACTCCTGGGCCCGCGTACCCTGACGGCGGAGTCTGGAATTTACCATTGAAAAAGAACATTTAAATAACATAAAAAAAATATTGTACTATAGGCGACGGGCAACCACAGCACCTACAAGTGGACCGTCAACTTGTCTGACGATCTTACCATAAAAATAAACAGTCATTATTGTTTGTATTATTTTTTAAATCCTTTATTTCACCTGTTGCATTCTATTTATGTCTCTATCGAGTGGAGAACTGGCTCTCCTGGCATCCCCTCTGACCGTAGCCGCGGGGTCGCCAGAAGCAGCCGCGTCAAGGATCCGAACGCCATCCACCACCAGACCAGAGGCCACTCCAGCGAAAGACCTCACGCCTCCCGGACCACCGCCCACCGTCACTGACGACATGCTGTTGAATATCGTCGACTGTTGACCTCCTGAAAAATAGTTTACCAACTATTAGTATTGTTTTTAAATTAATTTTTCTACTTAATCTTTCCGAAGTCCAATTGTTTTTGCAATTTTTCTCTTTATACGAACCGAATAGCCAAATTTATACAGATAGACAGATTAAATTAGTCTTGACCAATTGATTGACAAAAACGGTTGATTAACCCAAGCCAAGACAAACTCAAAAGTATTACCTTGTGGATGACGTATGTTGACGTCATAGTTGTCCAGTTGTAAGGCGGCTCGGCTTCCGTTCCTTGTGAACCGAGCGATGTGGTACGCACCGTCATCCACCCTAGTGGTCTCATCGCCCAGCGGATGGTCACCGCCGCCCACGTTGTACACCATGAACAGGTTGCCACGGATCTACGAGACAATCATGTTTAGTAACAACAATACGGTTAGTTCAGTCAAATTACTGCCAAATGCCAAATGCCAAAGGCCAAATGCCAAAGGCCAAATGCCAAAGGCCAAATGCCAAATGCCAAAGGCCAAATGCCAAATGCCAAATGCCAAAGGCCAAATTCCAAAGGCCAAATTCCAAAGGCCAAATTCCAAAGGCCAAATTCCAAAGGCCAAATCCCAAAGGCCAAATGCCAAACGGTAGCCGCCAGCCACCACTTAATTTATGTGTACACTCACAATCTCCATCTGCATGTAGTCCTGGGTGTTCGAAGACTCGATCCTCAGCAGAACAGCGTCCGATTTGCTCGTAACGAATCCCAACGCGACTCGATCCGTTTCAGTGTCAGCCACTGAACTCGGTGGGAATGTGTAAGTGATTATTCCCCTTCCGGGGCCGAATTCGTATGCTATTGACTCTGAAAAATTTTCAACTATATATTAATAAACATCTACCTATAAAGAGATTTTTTTTAATTAAGAGAGAAGTGTTCAACTTCAAGTTATACATAGTGATTCTTGTGTTCAAATTATACCTACTAAGTAATTACAGCAGTCCGACACTTTTAGAACATGAAAAAGCAAAAGCGACAAGTGTAACCACGAGCGACGAAGAAATTACTGAAGAGATATTTTTAATACGATTAATAAAGAGTTTTCCAATGATAAGAAAAATCATAAAAATATGACATATAAAGTTACTACACAAAATATGCATGGTTCTGTTATATATATACAACCTGAACGGAATATCAATAAGTTTTAATAAGTTAAAATTTGACTAGATAACTTACATACCATTAAACAGTTAAATCGTCATCTCTTGGCAATAACAAAACGTAGGTAAGTCCGGATATTTATTTATGTGAATTTCCAGGCCTAGACAACTCGCATATCATGTAAAATCAATGTGAAATCAGAGGAAAAAGAAAAACTTACCATCGTAACACGTGGGCCCAGTAAAGGAGGTAAGGTCGCAATCGCAAACATATGCATTCCATTGCTGCACGCATACCCCTTTGTTGGCACATGCGTTGTGCGTGCACTTCGTTGGACCTGAAAATTCAATATTTATCAACGGTATCAATGGTTTGGAGCAGATCATAATATTTTGGTAGCGGGGTTTATTTTGCCTCAATGTCAAAAGGTCCAGGATGACATAATGTTGTGTACATTATTTAAAAAAAACCATCATCATTAAATATTAAATCATTAAATACCACTGATCATTAAATACAAATCCTGAGTACACTTGAGTTCATTAAAACAGTATTTTTTTACGTTGAAGTTGACAAACAGGCTGACGGTCCACTTGATAGTAAGTGTTATTTTTTTTAGTAATTCCATTCCAAGACTTACTGATACTTAATTAAATGCTTAAAATTTAAATAAATAAATTCTTCCTTTTTTTCTCCAGACACGAGAGAGGTTGAAACTTGATACAGTATTTATGGTAATATCATATGTAATACAATATGACTAATGGGGAAATACTCCTGAAAATAAAATGACACGTACCTTCACATCCCGAAACCAAAGATGAGCTTGGAACCACGGCATCCTCTATGAGTGATGGCGATTCTCCAGGTAAGTCCAGACTCGACATGCAACCCTCGAAGCCTTGCCTGGACAAAACCCCGACCGGCAGAGAAGAGTACATGTCCTTCGGGACACCGCCAACGTACAACACGCTGTCCAACTCTAACATCAGGTTGGAGCCTAAAATAGATCATTTTTATTGTTACTATACCTATATTTAAAGAACAAAAATTAAACAGAGTCCTCTGCGCAATTTGTCGCCTTTTTTATATTAATAATGATATTACTCTTGGCCAGCATCTAGCCGTCCAGCAAAGACGAGGCTGACGATGGAGTAAGCTCACCCAGAAGATGTCTATTCACTCCAACTTTGAAAAGATTTGGGCTATACACAGACAACGGAAGGGAGTTCCAATCTTTGACAGTGCGTATTATCTAAATTTTTTTAAAACGTTAGGTCCAAAAAGGGATATTGACAAGATGAGGATGGTAACCAGCTGTACGTCTGAATGAAGAAAATGCACACTAAGAAGTACATCTTATAAATGACACAAAACCAGGCGATTTTCATTGAGATTGGGACCGCTAATTTTCAAAATAACATAAATAATTTACTTCTAAATACATACATTTTACAAAAAATAACGTGGCTCTCCGCTTCTTTTTCAAATAAAAAAATAACTGTTTTGAATTATGATATTTTTAATTGTATTAATAAACAACACTTACTTGTAGTGTGGATTTCAAGGTCATCGTCAACTTGCAAAGTGTGAATCTTGGGTGTAGGTCTTCTAATGGACACGGTATGCCATCGATTATCATTCAAAAAGTTGTTCAACTTATCCTTCATAGTGACCACACCGTCTCCAAGGTTGAAAACACAGTGGATGTGGCCACTGACCAACTCGATAGCCAAGAAATCTTGCTTCTTTCCACCATTGTAAAACAACAGTCCGTCCATCTCTGTCGTGCGGAAGTAAAAGTCCAAATATGTGTTTCCATACGCTTTGAGCAATGGGAGACCGACATATGTGTGTTTTGATTTGAACGTGACAGATTTGTACACATTCAAAGAGTTGGGCTTCACAAATTCTCCAGTGAATATGATATTTGATGTATCAATAATACTGTTACTTTTCCCATTGTTCCCTATACCAATGGTCTTCGCTAAATCTATATACTTGACACCGTTGAAAACGAATTTTTGAATATATCCAACAAAGTTCGGGAGAGTTGATGTCATTTGTATTTCCTCCTCAGGGTGGAAAAGACCACCTAAATGTAATGTGGAAATCTCCAAAGTGGACGCTTTTCCTAATATCGTTTCAGCTGTAAAACACATAAACACAATTGAAAAATAATAGTTTTTTTTTATGTTTTAAAACGACGATACATTGAAGACAACATTGACTCTAAAAGAAAAAGAAAGAGCAAAACAAACGCTGCATAGAGTTTTCTTTTTAGCAACTATTCAAACATTTTCTATTAGTGAAACAGTAGCTGTTATAGATGAAGAATTAAAAGCGAGAAAGAGACATCTAAACAGTTCCATTAAAATTATTTTTAAAAGTTTAGCATTAGCATTAAAATTCAATAATCTGTACAATGAAATCAACATAGAAAAGTGGTAGTATACCTTATTTTTAACAATTAAATTTCAAAGTTACATTATGTAAGTTATAATAATAATAATAAAGCTTTATTTATTTCCACAAACAATTAACAAAAATAAAAAGATATCAATTTATTAAATTAGTAAATTAGTTGTGGGCTTGTGGATCCCTTGTTTGGGTAAAAGCCTCCCCCATTTTTTTCCATTGTTTTCTGTCACTACCAATGTTTAGCCAATCTTTCCCTGCTACTTTGACAATGTCATCTGACCACCTTTCCTTTGGACGTCCAACACTCCTCCTCCCTTCTGGTCCTTTCCATCTCGTTGTCGTTATAGTCCATCTTTTGTCTTTTATTCTAGAAATGTGACCTGCCCATTGCCACTTAAGTTTCAATGCTTGTTGGAGAGCATCTGTTAATTTAGTTTTTTGTCGTATGACTTTGTTTCTAATTTTATAAATTTTTCTCAAATTTAGAATGCTCCTTTCCATAGCATTTTGGCAGGAATTAATTTTGGATTTAATTTTGTTTGTATAGACCCACGTTTGGCTTCCGTATAGTAGGCATGGTATGATGCATGTTTCGATTACAATTTTTTTCAAGTTTAAACTATAATTTCCTTTTAAAATTTCTTTAAGTGCCCAAAATTTTTGCCAGGTTATGTTTATTCTCCTATCTATTTCTTCTTCGTTACTTGCCCTAGTTAACGAGACTTGTTTCCCAAGATAAACATAACTATCAACATATTCTATATTGTGTCCTTTCACACTTATAGGTTTTTTGAAACTGTTTGTCATAATTCTGGTTTTTGAAACATTCATTTCCAGTCCAATTTTTGAGCTTTCCTCATCCAGACCACATATCATCTTTTCTAATTGAATCGGATTCTCCGCAAAAATGATAATATCGTCCGCAAATCTCAGGTGACTCAAATATGTATCAAAGATCCTTATTCCTATGTGTGTCCAGTTTAATCTTTTAAATATATTCTCTAGAACAGCTATAAATAACTTTGGCGATAAAGGGTCGCCCTGCCTCACCCCTCTTTCAACTCTGATCTCGCTACCTCTGCTTTCTAATTTTACTGTGCTAACGCTATTGGAGTATATGTTCTTTATGGTTTTTATATACTTTTCATCAATATTGAAAGATGTCAGAGCTTCCCATATAGAACTATGGCTTATGCTGTCAAACGCCTTGCAGTAGTCTATATATGCTATGTATAACGGTTTATTGAACTCTTTATACTTTTCTATCACTTGTTCCAGGGTATGAATGTGGTCTGTTGTGCTGAAGCTTGACCGGAAGCCTGCCTGTTCGATTGGTTGTGCTTGGTCTATTTTGGGTGTTATACGTTTCAATATTATGGACGTAAACAGCTTATAAATGCTTGATAACAAACTAATTGGTCTATAGTTACCAACGTCTAAAGGGTTTCCTTTCTTGTATAGTAATATAATATCAGATGAAAGCCATTGTTTGGGTATATTCTCCGATTTTAGCACCATATTGAATAGACATTTGAAGTGTTTAGTTAAAATTTGTGATCCTAATTTGAGACATTCATTGCTTATTCCATCTTGTCCTGGGCTTTTTTCCGTTTTCATAAATTTTAGCTGCGTAAATATTTCTTGTTCCTCTATAGCTGGTACAGAGTTATCGTTTATTTGTATTTTTTCTTGGCAAACTATGTGGGTTTCTTGTCTTTTATATAATTCTTTGTAGAAGTTTGTTGCAATTTCTATGACTTCCTTCCTAGATTGTGTATTTTTTGAATTATTTCCTAGTTTTTGTATCCAGTTTTTATGTAAATTTAATTGTTTGAAAGCTCTCTTTGTGCTTCTATAATTTTTTAAGTTTCTTTCTATAATTTCTTTCCTGTGAAGTTTGTAGTCATTTCTGATAGATTTGTTAGTTGCTTTGAATAAGGATTTTAGTTCTTCTTTTGTTGCTTTTGTTTTTGGTTTCATTTTAATTAGGTTTGTTCGTTTTTTAATTAATTCGATTGTTTCATTTCTTAATACTTTGTTAGATTTTTTGATGACCTTCTCCGTTTTTATACTATTAATTATAGCTTTAGATAGATGATCATAATAATCCTGGACACTAGTTTCTTCAGTTAATTTTATTTCTTTAGTATTAAGGCGTAAATTATTGATATAAGACTTTATTTCTTCTTCGGTATTTGGCGATTTAGGTGATTTATTGAAGTTCTTTCTGCTTTTTTTGGGATATCCTAATTTCAACGTGGCTCTCACCATTCTGTGATCAGATGGAAATGCAATGTTTGATATTACTTCTGTGTTCGTTATTAGTTTCGGCTGGTTGGTAAGAACAAAGTCTATTTCGTTTTTCTGTTTGCAGTCGGGTGAGTTCCACGTCCATTTCCGGCTGAATTTTCTTTTGAAAAAAGTATTTGTTATTGATAGTTTTCGTTCTAGTGCATATTCTATTAGTCGTTCTCCTCTTTCATTTCGTGTTCCATAACCGTACTTGCCCATAATTAGATTTTCTTCAGGCTTTGGTTGTCCTATTTTTGCATTGAAATCGCCAATAACTAATACCGTGTTACCCGCAAGAGAATGCGCTTTACTTATATCATCATAAAAGTGAATATGATATTTGATGTATCAATAATACTGTTACTTTTCCCATTGTTCCCTATACCAATGGTCTTCGCTAAATCTATATACTTGACACCGTTGAAAACGAATTTTTGAATATATCCAACAAAGTTCGGGAGAGTTGATGTCATTTGTATTTCCTCCTCAGGGTGGAAAAGACCACCTAAATGTAATGTGGAAATCTCCAAAGTGGACGCTTTTCCTAATATCGTTTCAGCTGTAAAACACATAAACACAATTGAAAAATAATAGTTTTTTTTTATGTTTTAAAACGACGATACATTGAAGACAACATTGACTCTAAAAGAAAAAGAAAGAGCAAAACAAACGCTGCATAGAGTTTTCTTTTTAGCAACTATTCAAACATTTTCTATTAGTGAAACAGTAGCTGTTATAGATGAAGAATTAAAAGCGAGAAAGAGACATCTAAACAGTTCCATTAAAATTATTTTTAAAAGTTTAGCATTAGCATTAAAATTCAATAATCTGTACAATGAAATCAACATAGAAAAGTGGTAGTATACCTTATTTTTAACAATTAAATTTCAAAGTTACATTATGTAAGTTAAGTTACCTGAATTAATAAACCCTGCATTGAAATTTCATGTATGATTATTTGCAATATAAAATTAATATTAAAAAAAATTAGTACGAAACATATATGCTTTTAATATAGTTCTTAAAGATAAAATTTCAAAACAGAGTCAAAAACTTTGCACATACACGTAGGAAGAACTACTGGAAAAAAACAGTAAAAAAATAATAAAGAATTAAATAAGAAATCAGAGCATTCAAATAAAAGGTGGAAATACCAAGTGCCAGCTAAAAACCAACTCAAACAAAAGCTGCTATAGACTACATCTATTAGGACGTCTAACATCGAGTTATAATAGACATTTTATTCTTCTATTGAGTCCAATTGAAGGAAGATTTTGTCTTTTGTATTTGCCTTTAGTATTAATCATAGATCAGTTGTAATATTTGAGCAAAATACATGAATCAGAAAACATTACTGATCAATTTATTAGTAATGTTTTCGAGCTGCACATTCATCATATCCTTCATAAAGACTCCAGTATTTTTTTACTATTAATATTTGATTTAACTCCGTTATCGCCTTTTCGCAATTTCTTTACATTTTTTTATAAATACTTAACACATTAACACATAATTTTTGTGCCCATTAAAAATTTATTAAATTAAATCTGACAAATCTTTACACAACAATTATATTCAGTTATAATACCTTTTTTCATCGTAATTATTTATTGTGGAGTTTCAACCACTAAGAAATGCTATAAGTTTAATTTGTAAATAATATATTCATTTATTTATTTATTTATATTAAATATGTAAGTTAAGGCAAAACAATCCTATTTGTCAACTAATTTAATTTTTATTGGTGAGCTTTAAAAAAAGACTTGGGAACAATTTTTCTCGCTTTTGAAATCATAATGATCGAATTTCGACCAGTGGTCGAAACACTGCTTTATTTAATTGTTCTACCAATACCTATGTACTAATAAGTATGGAATTTATTTAGTTAATGTTTGCATTGTTAACAATTTAATATTGTATGAAAATAAAGAAAGATCAAAGAGACAACATTTATAAATACTGTTTTTTTTTTAACCAAAAAATTTAATCTATAATATAAAAATGAATCCCTAAATGTGTTGCTAAGCGCAAAATTCGAGAAAGGCTTATCCGATTTTAATTCTGTCTTCACTCATGGATAGAGGGATAATCAGGGAAGGTTTTTACGTAAAAAAAAATGCACCCCGGGCGAAGCCGGAGAGGGCCGCTAGTATTAAATAAATGTCTTTTATCTGTCTTCAAATATCCTTTATGAAAATTAGAGGGCGTCACACAAAACCAATTCCAATGGACTGTACTGAAATTGTCAACGGAGTGAAATCAAGACTAACCTTATCGTCGACTACATAGGGTTGAAATTAAAATGTGCGGGTGCTGTCCCGTGCATACGTACATAACATACCGCGCACTGCCTGCGCCCCGTCCACTTGCAGCTTCAAGTTGGAAGCCCTTCGCGAGAACCTCACTGTGTGCCAACTGTCGTCGGCGACATTTGTGCCGGCCAGGAGGTTCTACAAATTTGTATGTACTATTTTTTTATTATATAAAGGTGGCAGACAGGCTGGCGGCTCACTTGATGAAAATTTAATTTATTAGTCAAATTAATAAAAAATGTGATGTACACAATATAAATACTAGGTTTAAAAATGATTTAGATTTACATAAGACGCGACACCACGATTTACAGATAAGTAATTCTTTTATGGGTCAATGTATACACGGTTTTATAATAAACTGCCTGCGATGATAAGAGCCTTATCTATAAATAAATTTAAAGGTGTCATTAAAACCAAACTCCTCTCGAAAGGCTACTATAAGGTCACTGATTATTTAAGCGACAATGAAGCCTGGATTTAAAGCTTGAATCCGGAGCTCATACTATGTTTTGTTTAGTATTGTATATGGACTTTGATTATGTTTGTATTAAGTGTACTTAATTGTTGTAATTTTATATTTTAAAGATGACAAAAAGAATAGTATCCTGAGTTTCTTTCGGGGTTTCTTCTCAGGATCGTCATCTTGGCTTTTTTCCGAAACCCTAGTAAATAGTAAATTTAAATTTATAATGACGATCATAAGAGTTTCTTGAAAAACCTAATTTATAAATAAATATTTTGATTTTGATTCTGATTTGATGGTAGGTGGTTACCGTCGCCTAAGGACACAAGCAACACCAAGGGGAGTGCTAGTGCGCTGCCTACCCCTGCCTAGTGCTTTGATAACTTATTGTTATCAAAACTTATTTATTGTACCTACTCAATGCGCGTTTGCGTTGCTTCTGAGTCATATAAAGAGCATATGAAAGCCTCATGAGAGCCAGGCCTTTATATGCCTTTAAATGCTCTTTATAAGGCCCAGACACCACGTGAAATATTGCTGGCGGGCCGGAGTCACGTCACGTCACGTCGTGATCACGACACAATTGACTGGAGACACCCATTTGGATACCGTTCCACTTCACAACCAAACGATCAGACTCACTTCTGACAATTATAAGGTGGAAGCAACACTTTGCAGTGTCGACACACCTCTTTGTATTCTACTGGCTGTACAATGGCAAGTGCTCTGATTTGTTCCAATTAATGGCTACCTAATTATTTTTACCACTCAACTGGGCACAATCCGAGTGAGAAGAAACTTTGGAACAATTTCCCTTCTGAGGTGTTTCCACTTAGCTACAATATGGGATTCTTCAAGCGTGCCGTAAATATATTCCTGTAAGGTCCGCACCGCACATGGACAGTTCAATTGGGTAAGAATTCTCCCAAAAAATATCTCAAATTTAACCAATAATAATGTCAAAGAATCACCTTTTCTCTGTCTCCCAGCCTAACACTCGCCCTGACTCTGCCTGCAGCCACCGCCAGCTCGATCCTGTCTGCGGTGTGTTCAGAAGCAGTTCGCAGCAGAAGACCAGCTTTGTTCGTACGAAACCTCAGCATCAGTTCTTCAGTCTGCGTTACATGCTCAGATCCCAAAGACGCCGAGAGATGTTGACTCCCGTTCAGGAAGATCGTTGGTGATTCTGCAATAAGAATTAACATTTAAATATTCGTAGGTCATAACCATAACCCGCCAGAACAGTCACAAATCAACCCGTCTGACGGCAGTAACCAACCTCTTAATAACACCACAATAAAATGTATGTGTTTCGGTGAGTGAGCAAGGAATATCAGATCCCATTTAGTAAAATCGGCATTTGCCGCACCTATTACATACCTATCATCAGGCGTACCATTAAATAAAAGTCAGGAAAATTTTGTAATTATCTTGAACATTAAGTAAGGGAAACTCAAGACTTTTGTACAAAAAAAAATCTAATTGTAATTTATATTGTGCTGATGTTTTGTTCGATATTTGATTACTATCTTCCAGGTATCGAAATGAACCCGTTACTGCAGTAAAAAGAAAAAATTATATTGACAAAAAATTATTTTACCTCGTCCGCAAGAAGGTCCACCATAATTTGTAGACGAACAGTCACACAATGCCCTATTCCATCCTTCGGAGCAAACGCCTCCGTGTTGGCAAGGAGAACTCACACATTGCTTCATCAGCACATGACAAGCTGAACGCACAGATGCTGAAAGAATTATATTATGTCCTGTTATCATAAGTGTTACGGAAATTTCAAATTTTCATTCCATTTAACCCATTTAAATATTTTACTATAAATCATGCATACACGACTGCTACTTGACAGTATACGAGTAAGTACATAAAAAAATAAGACTTAAAAAATTTCATAAGTCCAAACTAATTAATTAATCTTTTGTACGAAGGATATAGTATCATTTACATATTTGTAATTATAATAGTTTGGCTTATGAAATTTTAAAGTAACATCAACTAAAGTAGTGAGTAAGAAAACTAGTGCTATTAGAATGGAGTTACAAGTTGATTTTTAAAAAATCACTCATTTTTCGTTAGACAGACTTCTATTGGAGTATCTATTAGAAACATTAACGAACAATCATCATACCACGTATAGATAATGAACACATCATAACTAAGAAAACTAACATTGTCACACAAAACGAGGTCTTTTCCATACTGTTCGGTGCTGAAATGGAGATTCCCACCTGAGTCCTGTTGCCGAGCGTATGCTGTCAAATCCTGAGGTTTCCCGTTCAGTACCAAATCGCGCATACAACCAACGAAGCCCTGCCTCAAAGCGGCTGTCCACAGAGCAGGAGGCATTCGAGAGGCTGAATACTCTGCACCCAATCCGCCAACGAACAGAGGGCCATCCAGCTCCAGTTGATTAGATTCACCTGGAAATTATATCAATATTCTTTTTTACTTGTAGCGAGACACACTGAGTTTATATTATACTAGCGACTCACTTTTGGCTTCTCACGGGTGCATTTTTTTTGTAAATTATATATGAAAACCTTCGTTGTTTAAAGCTCTTTCCATTAGTGAAAACGGCAATTACCTAAATCAGTTGCGAAGTTAAGGCGATACTATGAGCCAATCGGTTTCCAAACCGGATGTTAAGAGGCTATCTCCTCTTTCATAAGTCAACATAAATTTCCGAAAAAAAAAAAGTTTTTATTGATATTTTATCTATATAAGGTACAAATAATATTGTTCAAACTGTTTAACTACTACGTGAAAAAAAAAATATAAATTGAAGTCGTTTTCGGCTGAAAATTTGCATCTGCTTTTAAACGACAAGGAATATTTATATGATTCTTTTTTTAAATGTTCGTATGGATTAGACCTATATACTGTACAAATAATGATTTAAAATAAATTTTTTTTCAAGCCACTATCCATATTTATCTTATTTTGTGGGTCGTACGGGGGAAACATCTTAGCTCCGCTTATTCGCGCAAGGCCATCGGCTCTTAGAAGGGCCTTAAGATCTAAGCGTACATACAGAGGGGCAAACGGCGACAAGCGACTTTGTTTTAAATTATGTAAAGATATTAAGTTTATATTAAATATATTTAAATTAAGATACATAAACTATATTTAAATTAAGTTTTTTTTTTATTAACGAATATTGACAATTAAAAAAAAAATACTCTTGACCCCTAAACTAAACTTTGCATACAACGATATGCAAAGTTTAGACAGTAAATTTTTTTGCCTGGATTCGACCGGAGGACCATTTAATCCCAAGTTTTAAATATCAAATACTCAATCCAGGAGCTCTTAGTAAATATATTCATCGAACAACTTATTATCAATTAGATAAAAAATATTATTTTACCTGGCGTTTTAAATTCTGCATTAGCACCGTCCACCGTTACTCGACCATCTCTTCCCGTTCTTCTGAGCAAGAACTCATGCCAATGTGAGTCATCCACTCTCCTCCTAGACGCCCTAACTCTTACTCCACCGGAGCCAAGATCCACGTGGACATATATATATCCGTTCAGTATTTCAACAGCAAACAAATCCGCCTACAAAAGAATGTATAAACTAATGAATTTTAGGCGAAATGACTGTTGCAATAGACATGCTCTAGCTAGAGTAAATAAATAAGTGCATGTGATACTATTTGTATGTTTAAAAAAGTTCAACTAAGTATTTATAATAATAATTAATTTATAGAACATTTATAAAAAGTAATTACGTTACTAATAAAAATATATTATTAATTAAATATAAGCTAAGTATGTTTATGCTAAGTGAAATATAAGAAATTCATGCAAAGTGCAACTTTCAATTAAAAATATTTAAGATAAATAAACATAACTGGTCGGGGTTTGGACAAAATGGTTTACCCCGACCAGTTATGTTTAAAAATTTATATAAAAATGTTTATCTAATAGTTTTGTATTAAATCAACTAATTCCGCTAGGCTATGTGCATTACTGTGCGAATTTGTGTAGGTATTAAATAAAGCCTTTCAAATGCGAGGTAGATAGCCTAAATTCAATTATAAAACTTTTGGCACACGGAATGCGAGCTTAAGCGCAATGAAAATCGTTAGAACTGGCTAAAAATTATACATTTACTTTTGCGTTTCAGAAAAATTTTATAACTTTAACATCGCTATTCGAAATTTCATATAGTAATCTTTTATTAAAGTATAAAATATATAATACGTTTTTTGATAATAAACATTAATAAAATAAAAATTAAAAACCCCACATTTTCTCAAGAATATACAAAAAGTATGTAAGTCTATCCATCATCTCCCTCGAGTAGGTTTCTCATATTTATTTAAGTTTCATTATCATTCTATTATAATGCCAATAATCAAGCTAGAGTTTTAAATTAAAAAAAAACTAACTTTAATCAGATGTAAGTGCTTATTCTGTGTGCCATAAGTTGGATGTAAATAGTTTTAATGTAACCATAATTACTTAATACTTAATTAAGTATAATAAATAATTCCTTCTGCCGAAAAATTGCTGTAACTTTGTTTTTTTATTTATAAAAAATATTAAACCAAAACTAACTGTAGTAATAATTAAATATTAATTATATTATTCGTTTATTTATTAAAGGATTTACTGTTGTCATTTTAAAACATCACTTATTTTAAATTTGGAACAAAATATTTCCCAAGTGGAGGAAACGCAATAATTTTAATATATATAAAAATATCACGTGTCACGAAGTTCGTTCACGCTTATCCAATGTGAATGGCTGCTTCAGCTTCAAATATAGATACAATATATTAAGAAAAGGGGACGAAGTCGCGATCAAAAGCTATTATAGTATGAATACTACAACAAATTATAAATACATAACACCCTCTCAACACTTGCTCTTCTATGGTGTGTTCAGTGCTTAGGGTAAAAATCAACTGTGCCCTCACACTACGGTGCAAATTACACTTAACGAACACAAAAAAAAACACTTCAACATTTAAGTGGGTGAAACTTTATAAGGTACCATACACAAATTCCCCTATAGTCAGTGTTATTTAATACCTAATGTCATCGACACAATTATGTTACCCTGGTACGCCCGTTTAAACAATACTCGTAATTTGGAAGGAATAAAAATACGTTAGCTGTAAATAGATTAAAATTGATTTTTACTTTCTCCTAAGTATATCTTTAAGCACTATACGAGTGAATCTCATTTATTTACTTGAATCAATACTAATAATAAATCTGTAAGGGTCGGTCATGGAGTTAGTTACTTTGTTTTCAGAGATATCGTGTTTATAGGCTCTATACATGATACTGAAACTAAATTGACGATTTTTAGAACTTTTTTCTATATGTATGTTCCTCCATAACTCTTAAACGAATTAACTGATTTTCATGAAACTTGGTAGATAAACATTTAGACGTATGGGACACAGGATAGGCTACTTTTTTCTTTTTCAACGCGGACAAATTTGTTTTTATTATCTGTAGTTCCACAATAATCTAACAGATGGCTGTGTACGGCGCATGGGTACAGTAATTACTCATATATTTTCTTTTTCAACGCGGGCGCCAGCTAATTTATATATAAATTTATTTATTAAGGCGCTTGGAGTCGTCAATGACGTTGGCCGTCTGTATGGGGTGTGTAGCTTGCAAAATCCGCGCCGATTACCGGAATTATTATTATGTTTCGATATGCTATGTTCTGTTTAAAGTACAATAGAATCTTAATTTTTAATATAGAAATTTGATGATACGATTTTTTTTTAAATCAAATATTGTCCAATCTTTGGTAATACATTTTTTTTTCAAGCTCTTGCTCTAGCCATAAACGAGGAGTAGGTTTAAGGAAGTACAAATTTAACGACACTAAGAGCCTTAAGTTAAATTTGAAGACTTTCTCCTGTATCTTTAAGCTCCTAATTTTTACGAGTAAATCTCATTTATTTACTTTAATTTATATATTAATTTATTTGTTAAATTAAAATTTCTTCCTTCACCTTGATTTTCTTTCCTATACCTACATCTCGTATTTTAGTCAATGATTATATAGTTTGTCTTATCTAAATATTTGTTAATACTATATTATAATGCTAGTTATTATATTACTTTTGATAAAAACCTTTTAAAACATTATATTTAAATTGCCTTTTAAAACACCTGCAAATGTAGACAACTTCTCACATGAAATTAATGTTGAATAGAACACCTTTGACTTTCTCATAGAATATTCATTTCCAACTTGTGGTAAAAGCAAAAGAATTAACTATTGTAGTAGACTGAATTTTGGTCCTATGCAATAGAGAACGTTTTTCTTTACTTATCTATCTATATATATATAAAAATCTCGTGTCACGACGTATGTTCGCGATAAACTCTGAAACTACTGAACAGACTTTGATCAAACTTCATAAGTATCTGTTATTTGGTCCAACTTAAAAGATAGGATAGTTTATATTACATTTTGTTTATTATTTTTTTGCAAATTATATAATATTATTAACATAGCGCCATCTGTTGATACTTATTCAATACAGCAATTATTTATCTGTGAGTTCCATAAGGTTCTCACAGATGGCGGTTTAAAGTAATTTATCGGCTGGATTGCAAAAAAGCACCCCGGGCGAAGCCGGGAGCGGGCCACTAGTATATTTATAAAAAATAAAGAAATAAATATATTTTTTATAAAATAGGTAAATTATATTCACTAGTACTTATACTGAAAATAAGTACTGGCCGGTAATCTAATTGTGTAAATGCTGTTACGATAGTAACAAGTTGTTAGAAAAATATTAACGAAGTAAGTTTGTTTTTGTAAATGGTTCATAACTGTTTGTACTCTGCTTAATAACTGTTTTTATTATATATATATCACGATTAATATCAACATTAAGTTTAACACTCGCGTCCTTTCTTCCCCCTCAACTTATTTCGTGTTTATACTCGTAATTTAATTTATTCTCTGTTACACTTCTGTCATTCAGTAAGTGGCTTCTGTTTTCAAAATAAAACCCTTTCGGCAATAAGTTAAAATTGTCAAAATTACATTATTGTTCTTGTCTTGTATTTCTTTATTTTTCTCCGAAATTTATACTTACACTTTTGAATTCAAAAAGCGTTTGTATAACATCGTCGATTATTATAGTTTCATCTCAAATTGTTTAATAAGATTTAGATATTCCCAATATTACTTATTACTCGTATAGGTATCGTGTAATCCCTTTTAGAACAAAATAGTAAATGAGATTCAGACGTAGTATGTACATAATCGGTTTTAAATAAATGGGTAACAATAACTATTGTATTTTTATTCATTCCAAAATTAATAATTATAAATGTTTTGTTGACATTGCATATTCGTTCACACAGTTGAAATTAATAATTGAATAAGTAAATTAGCAAAACACAATTGCACTTTAAAGTGTCTTCTGTGAAGTAGTATGTAGTAAGACAAAACAAAACAAAAATATTACACAATTATTGTTACAATATGAACCATAATATGCAAATTATTTTAAAGCCATGAGAGACTGTGCAATGTGTAATGAAAATGTGATTTTTGACATTTTTGAAAATAGATACTCTGTAGAGAAAATAAAGTACAAAAAAAATCTCTGAAATTAATTTATTTCAGCTTTTTTTAACAATCTTATACAGGTGTGTTTGTATCCTGTAAATTAGCCATTCAAGTTATGATGTTGTTTTTCTTTATTTATTTTTTTGTTTTGATTTAAGTTGTTCAAAAATTTATAAATCTTTTTTTTAATTTTTTAAGTATAAAAAATTAGATATTTTGTTTCTTGAACACTCAGTCTATTATAATAGAAAGTTGATAAGAAAATATTATCAATTTTTATTCATACTTAACACTGACCACGAATAGGTTAGATATTTATCGCACACTTGTAATATTTATTTTCTAATAGTTTATTTAGGAATAATTCACATATTTTTTTTTTAATTTAAGACTTCTTTTAGATTATATTATAAATCTGTAATTTTGGTAATAAAATTTGTCTTTTTGTTCATACCATTGAGATTTAGAGCACATCGTACTCGTAAAACAAAACTTCATGAGTATATACTTTTTTTAATGCCTCTTTTGTTAATTCATAAATAAATTATTAGTAATTAAATTAATTCATTAATAAATTAAATTCAATAAATAATAATTAAAAATAAATAGAATATAAACTTTGAAAATGTACAGTATCTAAAAATACAATGTCAACAACATTAATTATTCGTATTTTCGTTACTGCCCGATCAGCCTACCATGCAGCCTATCTCAATGGATAATTTAATTATTCAATATTAAATTTTGTAACGGAAGTTAATTAAGTCGGAATTTCAAATAAGCCGAAAGGTTATATTGTTAAAGGCATGTTATTAAAGTCACTGCTATTGATTTAATGCCAGTATTAATTAACGTGAGAAATTTCATTATCCGTAGAGATTTATTTTATAGGGGACTGCGTTTTGTTTTATTTTATTTGTGATCATTTTTCCAGGGTTGAATGTTTTGAATAGGCATGTGAAACTTTATTAACTCTGACTTGGTTGTATTTTTTCACGATTCACACAACAGTCTAATATGTAAGTTAAACTTAAATAAGTTTATATTTCACCTAAACTGTGTACCACTAATGATATTCTTTTGTAAATATTTTTTTTTATCAGCGAGTAACATAGGCTATATGTTAGTAACAAAACGAAGTATTTTTGACATGATGCAGTTACAATTTTATGAATTTATATATAATTTATTTTACTATTATAAATTTTTATTACTTATTACATACCACTATTGGGCTTAGTATATCAGAAAGGAGTAAAACTGGTCATTATTAAGTTATTATAGTACTATAATAACTTTATGATCCCTTAGCAATATAACTAATGCGTCACAGGGTAATGATAAAACGTGTCACATTTACTTGTCATCAATTTTTTTTTTGTTAAACTTTATTAATCCTTCATTTAACTACTCGTAGTAAATTAATGAGATGTTTGAGTTAGCGTAAATTGTTTGAAATATTTAAATGTTTTCATTAACTTTCAGTGCATTTACAGTGATACTATTAGACCTTATTTAATCTATTACAGAGTATAGTACCTATTAATTGTTTAAAATATTTTTTGTACTAATAAAACCGTTACCCGTAGGCAGATGATGTTTTTATGCCTACCGTTTTGGTAGAACCAAAAAAAATACAGAAAGATATTTTCGTAAAAACGCAATCCCCGATTTCAGTAAGTAAATTTGAGAATGAAATTGATGAGGGCGATTGTTCATGACGATGATATTGATGACTCTATCTCCTCCGGTGATCTCTGTCCAACCCCAAAAGCTTCACCCCTTACCGTGCAACCTACCCTTGGTGGTTTAGCGCCCATGTTGAACAGGATCAGGCCGTTTGGCTCGTTCGTGCGAAACTTGAATGATATAGTTCCGGTCTTGACAGCTTCCCACTTCGGCAGTATCTGTAAAAAAATTAGTAGACCAGTGTTATTAGTATGGGGTAATTAAGACGATATAATACGAGTTATTAGGGCCCAAGGTAAATAATATATAACAATACTAAAATACATAAAGATATTATGTATAAAAAAAGTTTAATCAAGAATATATATATAAAAACTCCAAAAAATAGTAAACTAAATTATTTTGTAAAATAACAGCGAAATAGAATCGAAAGTAACAAAATTGTAGCCTCGATCTATATACTTAATTAAAATGTTTATGACAATTAAACTACCCAATACCATATTAAGTTATTAAATTACAAACACACATTGTAATGTAGTGTGTGTGAATTAATGTCTTTTTACTCTGCTCAAAGTAGTATTGGGAAATTTCATCGGTTCATACAGATACGTTATTGGTATAAACCATAAATAAATGTTAAAGGAGTACTGTGATATCCCTTACTCACTTGACGAATCACAACAGCACATGTGCAGTTATTTCACTTTGATATGTTTAATCCAATACACGCCCTACAACAAGCGATTACCTAAAAACTCTTCCATAACAACAAACTCGTATCAATTATATAATGAAAATCGACCAAACCCCTTTACATAAGAATCAATTTTAAAAAAGCCTTGTTGAATTGGAAATGGCTGAGTTGTAAGTGTAATTGTTGGTCGATACGACCTCGGCCCAGGTCATTCGAGTTCGCCCTTCGGTAACAATATTTCAAGATCAAAACTGCCGATAAACTGCCATTATAACATGCCTACATTGTATTTTACAATTGGAATCATTTGATACATCCTGTACCTACTTCTTATTATTTTATTACTAGGCACGCACGCGCGCGCGCACACACACACACACACACACACACACACACACACACACACGCGCGCGCGCACACGCACACGCACACGCACACGAACACGCGCGCGCGCACGCACGCACGCACGCACGCACACACACACACACACACACACACACGCACGCGCGCACGCACGCACGCACGCACGCACGCACACACACACACACACACACACACACTTCAACACCTCTAAGACGAGGCTTTTCTTTGCTCCCATTTCCTCAAAGCCAATTGCCTGATGTCATTTACCTTCTCTTATCGCGACATTAGAATCAGTTATTTCCATTTTCTAGCTTTTTCGACGATACGTAAATGTGTAGCATATAATTTATTTACCGACCAGAACCAATGCGTTTGTGCTATTCAATTACAATGTTATATTACAAATGTAGTTTCGTGTAAGATATAAATTTGTATGGAGTTAATATCTTGTAAAATCCTAATACTATTCTCACGATCATTATTCGTGAGAAAGTATGTGTGTGTTGGCAGAAATGTGACGTTACTGGCGTGTGAATTTATAAAATCGAAATTACATTTAAAAAAATATATATATAAGTAATTTTTGATGACTATTTTATTTTTAATCAATACTAATAATAAATCTGTAAGGGTCGGTCATAGAGTAAATTACTTTGTTTTCAGAACTGAAACTAAATTGAAGATTTTTAGAATTTTTTTCTGTATGTATGTATGTTCCTCCATAACTCTGAAACGAATTAACTGATTTTCATGAAACTTGGTTGATAAACATTTGGACGTACCACAGGATAGGCTACTTAATATTATTCAACGCCGACGAAGTCGCGGGCATCAGCTAGTTTAATATATAATTAAAATTATTAGATTTAAAATTTGCGTCTACGTTGTAGAATACAAGAAAATAGATACGGAATAAAACGCTTTCATACTAATGTAATAACAGAATTACAGTTGTTAGATAAGCAGTTATACTAGCAGTACTAGCGTGAAATAACAGCACGTGTGCTATTGTTTTCGCCGAGTGACGAGTGAGCTGGATCCTAGAACCCATTTCACTATACCTTTCTAATCATACAAAGGTCAACAGACCCTTGCAGTACTTGTGGCGAACATATATATGTAGAAGGTAGTTCGGGTCGGCCTTGTTGTTCAACAAAAATTGCCGAATCGAATGTGCCGGCCCGACTATATGTAATAGCAACCCTTATTTGTTAATAAGCCTGTTTGATAACCTTTACATGAACTTAAAAGTCATCAAAAAGTCTTGCAGCATCTATAGTGATGCTTGTGTAATAGGCGACGGTTGCCACCTACCATCAAGTAGACCGTCGGCCTGTCTGTCGACCTTAACATAAAAAAAGAATAAATATGAATAATAACAAAAATAAATCTAATAAGTATTGTATTGTTGTGAACACAAATTAATCTGATGTCATCCATTAACAATACTTTTTACGAATTAAGGTAATGGTTTCGTGCGATTTACCGAGAAATCATTCTGAATACACAAATTAGCTTTCACGCACAACCATTAGGCCAACAATGTAAATGTGTTAGTGTTGCCACTTAAAATGTGGCCACAACAATCAAAGTAAATGATTGCTATGAAAACACAACGTCATTGTGTTTGATGCTAAGACGAAATTGAAATGATCTTGCGACGTATGTACAACTAACTATAGAGCAAACAACAGCGAATATCCAATCACAGGAAACTAAAGTGCACTTTCCACCCCTAGTCGAACGCTTAACTCAAATCCAATCGCCTCAACCCGAATCTAATCAGAGGTCAGTACCACTCGGAATAACCGACTACGTTGAAGAGACCACCGACTTGAAAGACACTTGAAACTGTCGGGATTGTCTTTAACTGGGCAGGATGAAAACCTTATCCGAACTGAACAATACCACTTTGATTTCCCTTTAAGCCAGATTATTGGAGTGGATTGTCACTCAACTTTACATTGAAATAAAGTATTAATTTCGTGGTTACTTAAAATAAATAGTGGTAGGACACACTTTATTTCGCTTTCATTGATTGGGCAGTACCTTTTCATATTATTAATAGTCAGACTTTTTAAAATATTTATACGAACTTCTCCAATGCACCTGAGTGAAGGCTGGGCGCTAGAATAGATGAAGCAAATAAAAAGCGTCCGTGCATGTACGTGGTAATGAGGGACTTCTCGTATTCTTAATTTAGCTCGACTTCATTATGAACCTAATCGCGTCTTTGGGCCATTTAAACTGCTTTAATTTCGCACAATAGCCTCACTGAAGACAGAAATGGAGTATTCATATCGTTTCTAATTAAAAAACGCCTTACCTTACAGTTTTCTACGAACAACAATAGACTTTCACACACCTCATTATCCGACAATAGCTTTTAGAAAATCCTCTACTCCAGAATTCAGAAAAATAGCTGAGAAGTCTTTGAGAAAAATGTATATCGCAACTTTTTTTTGCAAATAATGAGTTGATAGGTCGGAAAATGTCTACCTAACCTAACCTAAAAAAAATCCAGGTCGAAGAACAATATTTTAGGAAAATTATTCTTCAGCAATTATTTAATGTTTCGATGAGTTGTTAATGAACCCAAGTTTTTAAACACCGTTATGCGCACCATAGATGCGAAGTTCATCCGCATAACTTGGATAAGCTGTCGCTGCGTACAATCCGGATGAGTACAAACTTTATTCCGCGGACGCGCGAATTTGGAACAATCCGTTCTGAGGCGTTTCCTGCCTACAGGAATAAATTCTTGCAGTGTCCTTCCTGGTTGTGTCCCTAGTCCTTAAGCAATGCTTGTGCTTCCTCCTTGCTTGTGTCCTTAGGCAACGGTAACCGCCAACCATCAAGTGGAGCGCCAGTCTGCCTGCCACTCTTAATAGTATGAGAAAATCTTTGTCAGGAAGTACTAAAAATCTTAGTCATTGGGACCCTGGATCAAATCTAGAGGAAGATAAGCGACCAGGAACGGTAACGGTAAGAATAGTAACTTACTAAATGTGCATCTCTGGTGGTGAAGGTGACAGGATCAGCGGTGTCTGATGCTGTACAGGAATACTCGAGTCTGCCGGTGACAGTGATCAATTTGCTGCCGGTGCGCGCCAAATCAATGAGATTCAAACGCAATGTGTCTGCTGAAAACTCCACCTATACAATAAATACATATTAAACGCTTTCATCTTTTCATTGGTATATGTTTGTTATAATAATATTATTGACTGTTTAAATAAAACCTGTACTAAATAACATTCAATTGAAAGTCGTACCTTCTTCAGACATCCAATAAAGTTATTGTGAACCCTAGCTCCGGGCAAAGCTCTCGCATTTAACGACCCGCCAACATGAGCTCGAGAACTCGCCAGCATCGTGAATGAGCCTGCCACATGAGCATGCTCAGGGTAAACATCGTCAACAATTGCCGATACCTGAAAGAAAAACTCATTTTAATAATTACAACTTTGACAGTGAAAAGAAATATTTCGTAGCACGATGTCTATACTATTGCCCTTCCTGTCGACGTTTCAATATATTTTTTTATAATTGGTAGCACAATTAACAACACTGAAACCATTATACACGTTTGGTCTAGTGGCTAGTAACCCTAGCTGTTAACCAAACGGTCGCGGGTTCGAATCCCGCTAGGGGCAAATGTTTATGTGTTAACATTTTACCTTTGTACCTGAGTCATGGATGTTTTATATTTATAATATGTATGTATTAACAAAAAAAAATCTATGTAGTATATCAACTGTCTGGTATCCATAATACAAGCATTAGTTGCTTAGTGTGGAACTAAATGGTGCTGTGTCGAATGTGTGAAAATATTTATTATTATATTATTATATATTATATCGTATTATGTCTTTAATTACATAGTGACAAAAATGTACCTCATTAAAATATACTAATTGCAATATCTAGTCTACTTTACTATGTATTCTGATGTATAATTATATAATTACTAACTTGCACGCGTATTCGTCCACTTAGCTTTATAAAAATAGCATACTAGCAATACGCTCCTTGATTCGCACGAGTGCTATTTTTTTTTTACCAAATTATATGTACAAACCTTCCTTGTTTGAAGCTCTTTCTATCAGTGAAAGCCGCAATAAAATCCTTTGCTTACTTTAAAAGATCTAAGCGTACAGATGGACAGACGGCATGAAGCAACTTTATTTTATACTATGGAAAGATGTTACCTAGCTTTCTATAGGTGAAAGAATTTTTAAAATCAGTCCAGTAGTTTTTGATTTCATTCATTACAAACAAAAATAAAAATCTTTTCTTTTTATAATATTAGTTCATAAGAATTTCATAAGAATCCTTTAAATATATTTTTTGAGTTTTACGTGAAAGAGTACTAACCATCTATTCATACTTATAGACTTTCGCATTTGCAATGAGAAATCAATACTAATAATATATCTGTAAGGGTCGGTCATGGAGTAAGTTACTTTGTTTTCAGAGATATCGTATTTATAGGCTCTATACATGATACTGAAACTAAATTGACGATTTTTAGAATTTTTTTCTGTATGTATGTTCCTCCATAACTCTGAAACGAATTAACTGATTTTCATGAAACTTGGTAGATAAACATTTGGACGTACGGGACACAGGATAGGCTACTTAATATTTTTCAACGCGGACGAAGTCGTGGGCACCAGCTAGTGCAATAATAAAAAGTAATAACCTATATATAATATTTTGTTCTGTGTACATCGTAGAATCGTATTGAGATAAATCCGTGGGCCATCTAGCACCTCATAACATACCGTATGTGTTTTAGCTGTTAATGATCTAATCAAAGTTTAATTAGCCAGTTACCATTACTCGTAAATTCGCATTGACGTCACTATCCATTATGTGTACTAGAGTATAAACTCGGTTGGGCATCGAGTCGTAAAAACTTTTTTCATATCGTTCAGCCGCGGGACACTATTTAATGAAATGTGTTTCCTTTGAAGTTGTATCTCGTAAAATGCGTTATTAGTTTATCTTTTAAGGGCGCCCCGTTCATTTAATGGACCGGGAATTTTTCCCGGAAAACACACGGAAATTTGAATTAAAAACGGTTATTACTTTACGACGATGTTTACTTACATTTTTTTATGAATTAAAGTTGCAGGCGAGCTAACTTTCCATTGATGTATGAGGTTCAGATTACATAGTCTAAATTGCTGATTGACTTGATTAATAAAACTGTATTGTATTATTATATTTAATTGCATGTATTGAATTATTAATTGTATGTAAGTAATTCAGACATTACGTTACATTACATTACGTTTTAGGCGTAGTTGGCAATTTATCCATCTTTTCCATTATGACAACTTTATGTTATTATGTTAACTTTATGTTAACCAATAAAGTTATCATTTTTATTGTAAAAAGTCTAATTAATTAAGACAATAAAAAGAATAAATTATGAAAAGAAATATGGCTAACTTAATTATGAAAAGAAAATATTAAATTAAAAATCGAAATATGAGTAACGACCTATCTTTACTGGTAGGGATAAGTGGGGAAAAAAAATTCCGTTTATCCCTACTAGGGGAGATACTCAGTAGGGATAGGTGGAACGGGCGGTTATTTAATTATTATTTATTTAATTCCAAAAGGTTTGTCTTTAATAATGATTTTAATAGCTAAAATATCTTCAATATTGTCTCTGTGGCGTCTGACGTTGAGGTCTTTGTCAATTGTATCTTAAAGTAAACGTTCGACTCGCACTAAAATCACGATTGTCTAATTTAAACGAGACTACGAGGGGTTGCGAACAAGATGAAAGGAAATAATATCATTTCACAATATTGTTGTTGTGAAATTAGTGGAAGAACAGTTTAAATATTTTATTTAATCCCTTTAAGAGGTTTCTGTTGTAATTAATTTTCCTCAAGCTGTAGAATTAATACTAGCACGAATATTTGTGCCTTTTTAAGCTAGTAGCTTGGCATTTCTCATGCCATCGGTACTAACTATAGACATCGGAGACGTAAAATTTTTGGTTTCAGGAAATATTTTTTATATATCTATACATATAAATAAAATTGGAGTGTCTGTTTGTAATATTGAAATAACCGTTTTTTACTACATGCATATGAATATATAATATATACGGTACATACACCAAAATAACATTTTTAAAATTTTTGTCTGTCTGTCTGTTTGTTCCGGCTAATCTCTGAAATGGCTGGACCGATTTTGACGGGACTTTTATTGGCAGGTAGCTGATGTATTAAGGACTAACTTAGGCTACGTTTATTTTAGAAAAAAAAATAAAAAAATACACCTTGGGCGAAGCCGGGAGCGGGCCGCTAGTATTTTATATATCACGAGATTTTAATGTGAAGTTCGACAGGTCTATTCAGACTTAATAACCACGACCGCTCCGTTAGGAATGTACGACTGAAGAGATATATATATAGAAGGGGCATATAACAAAGTTCACAAAATAAATAAATAAACTAGTAGTCGCCCCAGTGGTTGAAATTCGACCGTAATTCATTTATTTTTAAGTACAAAAAATATACATACAATTCTCTTCTCAGTTAGACCACAGACTTTGACATAAACAAAAGAATATATACTACATAAGTAGTGTCAAACGTGTGTGCGTGTGTCAAGCACGTGGTAGCGTGTGTAATATTTATTTTAATTAGGTACTTTAATGTATTTCTAATGCGTTTTATAAAATAATTTTAACATTCTCTAGTCCTTCTCCATATAAACTTTAAGGGCCAGTTTTATAACGATCCGTTAGTTAAATTTTATATCAAGTAGACGAAAAAATGATCTAATAGTATAATATAGTGTATTATAAACAACTGTTCGTCAGTCAACAGTATTATTTGACAGCTAGCGTTTACTGGCTCGTTATTGACTATGATAGGGTCGGTTTATCTTACGTATCGTTTATTTTGTTATTTATGTAAATAAATGTGTTTGTGACGCGACACTTGACAGTTCTTGACAGACTACAACGAAACCATCGACAATATTCATAAACTTCGGCGTATTTTTACGGGCAGCTACCGAATGTTTAATTTCTTTTATAGAACCACCGTCAGTAAACGTTATTGACAGACCGTTAACCGTTCGGTTACTAGCACTGTAACGAACGGGAAAAAGGTATGTCGTTTATAAAACTGGCCCTAAGTGTACCAAATTTCACACTCCACCGTTCGCGAATTTTTCTTAAAAAGGGATCCAAAGTTTTCGCTTCAGGTATATATATCAAATTAAAGTACGCAGGTCTTGTCACATAGCCCGTCGATATTATAAAGACTTTATATCGCGCACTAAGATTTGAATAAATTCCAACTAAAAGTCATAATTAATAACAGATAAAACAACAAGGTAGCATCAATGTTTCCGAGAGACATTAAGAATAATTGCACGCAGATATACCAAACAGTAGAAATTACACTTGGGAACATTTTATTATTCCAACCGTGATGCCTAAAACGACAGCCGCCATTGTTGTCCAAGATAAAGGGACAGTAATTAGTGTGTCTCGCTAATTGGACAGAAAATTATTTATCTTATTACAAACCGCTGTTTGCTCGCGTCTAAATAAAAATATACGCACTGCTAAATATTCATTTCGGCGTCGACTTTATTATGTTTAAGAAATATTCCAACTATTTTTTATCTCTCATGAAGCTTTTTTATTAAAACGTTTTCATAAATTTACGAAGTAAGACTACATTGCTACTTCATCTTGCTAAATTTCTCGGTTATATGAACAATATTGATTCTTCGGCGAAAGTCAGAATTCTTGATCCTATCAGCGGAGGAATCTCCGAGCATAGCAAGTTCTATAGCTCGTTCAGCTACTTTAAATTTGTAGACCAGTCCAGCTATGAGAGGCTACGTTTTGGAACCTGCGGCCAGGTGGACAGACGACCTGAAAGGCATCGTAGTTAGGCTGAATACGAAGTGCAGTGGACCGTGCGTGGTGGCGAGCAAGAACAATAAAGTGGCGAGCCTTGGGCTCCACTACTAGATATATTAGCAGTGGAGAGACGCAGGCTGATGATGATGATAGCCTTCCAAGCTACGAACATTTTCATAGATTCCAACGAAATAAAATTTAAAGCATTACATAGAGATTAAATAGCATAAAAATTCTCCGTACCTACATGTACGTACAGTGTAATACCTACATCTTTGTAAGTTTACAGCAGACTCGTAAACTCGCAGATTTTATTAGATGAATAAGGGTCTCTTTTTCACAAAGATTTTTTACACATGGCAAAAAATTGTTTCAATAATAAAAGATAATGGATCTAGTAAAATTATATTCTCGTGACATCCATCTTATAATAAACTTATAACAATTGCTTTAAAAGGTACATTTTCCTTATTTAATATATAGGTAGCTATGTCCAAATACATCAATGTATATTATCCGCAATCTAAGTCCGTTAAGTGAGAGGACCTCGGGGGTTGATTTAATATTTAAACGGGGAAATTGTATTGGATTCAATGGTACATGTCAATACGTATAATGTTTTTATTTTATTGAAACACAGTCACACAGTACTCAATACAAAAATAATATATGAATAAATACATAATGTATGCTTAAATCATATTGCCAAAAAGGACTTATTTTTTTAACTATAAAAATAGCTATGAACATTTGATTAAATGCCATACATTAATAATAATATTGTCACTTAATTATGAAATACTTCATATTATTAAATAAAATAAACTAAAAAAAAGAAAGAAACAATAAATAAAATTCTGACGGAAGATAATTAGTCTCAGTTTCTATAAAAGTAATCTCAACGCAATGCATTCTCGCTTTATTGACAGATCTCTATGTACAGTTCGAGACCAGACATTTCATACTTCGAATCCGGTATTTGTGAAATCGTCTTTCTCCTCACGTTCTCCCAGTACGATACGTTATTGATTCTTTTAAAAAATCTACATACATATCGTTTCTGAAGTGATCTATGAGGCCGTTGCAAATCTCTTGGTATTGCATGATTATATAGGCAACTTTTCACATAGATGGCCCTTTACCTATAACAAGGATGATGCAAGCGATCTGCTGCTACTGTCAAAGTAGCCAACTATCTAGTTAATATAAAAAGATGAGATGAAAAAAAAATTGAAAAGATGATACATGAAAAAGATAAGAGAAAATGAAAGATTAAAAAGTTGAAGAAATTTAAAATAGAAAGATAAATTGAAATGTTATTTTAATTTATGGCAAATTTTATAATGTAAAGACGTATGAAGGGCAATGTTTCTAGCATTATTAAAAAAAAATATCAATTTAAATATTAAAATACAACTTCATCTCTAAACCAGTGTTGAAGGTTTTTTAAAGCCATAAGTTTAATGGTAAACTCTTATAATACATTATTATAACTCCACCATAGCCTCATATAAAATCATATTTCTGAATACAAGCAGTGTTCAATGCCGACATCTTTTGTGGTAGTCGCCATTGTCAACTCCTTTCATTCGGGCCAGCATTCTTTCTATTATACTACACCAGCCACGATCTATTCTATTAAATTTGAAAAAGAAATTAAAGTTCATTTTCTTCACTGTTGAACCTTAATGCACGGAAAGTAGAAAATCCAGGGTATCGCTTTATAGTGAATGACTCCACTCGTGTAGAAATCAATGGAGTTATTGCGATTTTTATTTATTTTTAATGCACAAAGTTACTTTTAATTGAAGTAAATAGATTAAAAAGTTATATTAATTATATATGATGATATGATTTATATGATGATATATTTATATGATTAAATAGATTGTCTTGTCAAAAAGATCAGACCGTACACTAATTATATTAGTTTTGATAATCCTCTGACGAAACCCGGTTGAGTAATGTTATGAAACAGATAGAAAGAGGGAATAATCGTTCATAATCAAACAAAATATTGGTATCTTAGTACATTCATTTTAAAAAAATGCAATACTTTAATTTTTATTCTTTAAATTTAATAGTAGATTATGCTCAAATAAGTTGTTCCAATTAATGCCTACCCAAGTTTGTACTACCATAAAGCCAGAGATGCAAAGTACTTGCTTAATACTTGGAAAATGTGCTGACTGCACTCGGTTTGTGTGAGTAAACCGTAGCTTTAATGTACCTCCAAACCTAATGTTTGGTATGGCCAATGGGCCATGACTATTTAGTATGGATGCGTTACAGATTTTAGTCTTTGGTCTTCAAACATTACGACAGTGGTGACGAGAACAAATGATGCAGTTTCACGAATGCAGCCCAACCCAGCTGGATTCTTCTGTCAGCCTCTTGATTAAAGTTATTTTTACCTGACTTGGTCGTGTTTCCCAAATAGACATAATTCTGTACAACTTCAACAGTCACATGTCATATGAGAATTTGTTCCTTGAACATGGTCTTGTCCAAATTCATCCTAAGATCTATCAAATATCCAACATCCCAACCCACTAAGTTGAAGCTGTTAAACATTCCACTGAGTTCTTCTAGCGACTGTACCAGAATATATTCGTCGTTGACATCAACTACGTGGCTATTTATAGTAATTGAATTTTGACACTAAGAATGTATTATTTCGCAAGTGTGAGCATTTCTCCAGAATAAATCCTTGGATTAGAACGTACCTAGTAAATTTATACATTGTCATGTCTTTTGTGAAATTGGGTTACTTTAAATTTGTTATTAAAATAAAACTACTTTCTAGGTTTGATTAAATTCGTTCAGGGTTGGTGTGGCACTCGAGCTGTAGCGGAGGGGTCCCTCTTGACCTCAACCCCTTTAATTTTACCGATGCAGCAGGTAAATGTTTACCAATTCGTGTAAATTAGCATTAAAAAAATTTAGAGGTAAGTAGCAATAAATGTAGTAGTAATGTAATTACAATTTTTTTCACCCTAAAAGAAAAGTTGCAATGGTTTTTTACCCTTTCATGCAAAAACTACTGAAGGTATTTTTATGAAACTTTACAGTAATAAAGCCTATACATCGTAATAACAAACATGTTACAATTCATAAAGATACACGGACAAAATCGCGGGCAAAAGCTAGTATATTTTTGACTGTGTAATTAAAGTATAAATAATGTACTTACCCTGCAGAAGCTTGTTTGAGGTGTTATCTGTAATGACAAAAAATACATAAATAAGGAATGTGTCAGAATTTTACTCTCTCAAAATGGAGGAACTGTATATATGTATGTATGAGGAATCATTATATGACTCCAAAGTCATATAATGATACTTTTAAGTAACAAGGAATATAGTTTTGTAAAAAAAATGCAATCAATCATTTCACAATAAATTTTTGTTACCCAGTCCTAATGGGTTATTTAACAAAAGCTTTCTGGCTTACTATAAATATATGTTCAATATGAAGCCTAAAATAATATTGGCAGGTAAAAATGTGGGCTAGTCGTGGAAACTTTTGTCCAGCAGTGGGCGTCTGTTGTTAAATAAAATGACTAATATTGACCTAAAATCACCAGTTCATAATAAAAAATAACAGTGATTTTCATATGAAACATTATTCAGTTGTGTGATGTGATATCGTCATTTATTTTTTCCTGCTTCTAAATAGAATAGTGTTTATTATATAGCAAGACGTAAAGAATATTAACTTAACATTAAATTTCGATGATTTAGGTATTGCTCACTCTCATGAGTGATCTAAAATCTATTACGGACTAAGTCTAAAATCTATCACCATGAGAACTTGTTAGGAACTGTCTTCGTGCCAGTTTAAACTTACTAATATCTTCGACAGCTTAAGTTTCGTATTCAAGCCAGACCACACTGGCAACTTCTTGGTAACAACAATATTGATGGAACTTAAAAAGATTCTAGCTATCTAAAACTTAAATAATTTGTTACGTCCTCTTGGGCATTAATTTACTTTCTTTCTCTCTGGTTAAATATGTGATGTGATGTGAAATATATTTGATGTATGAAAAATTGACGAGCCTTAAAGAGAGGCTTCAATCCAACAGGCTCATGAGGAGGACTTATTAAATTTATCGATAATTGCAATTTGTTGAAGATATAATATACTTTTTACTATATTATATCTTCAACAAACAATTTAATTTTCTATTTAAAATTTTAATGATATTACCTAAACTTAATACTAATGCATAATAGAATTGCAGATAATGAAATTGTGTAGATATTTCAGTAAGTTTGGTGTAAGGAAACTTGTATAAAAACTGTTGTAATAATTGCCTTTTATAAGTATTTTAATAAAACTTCATTTGCGAAATTTATCAATAAATCTTTAGCGCGGACAATAACTAACAAGTACTTAAAGTTTTAAATAGTAAATAGCTTTTCTTGAGATGCAAACAAACTACACATATTCGTCTTGCATACTAAACAATAGGTTGTTAAATTTTGACGAGAATATTCGAGACTGACGTGTTGTCATCCAAAAAAATACCTTTAAAAGAAATCAATTAAAACCTATTGAATTTAAAATTGACTCCATACAAAGCGCCTATCAATTTGATTGCAGATAAATGTTACCCAAATTGGTTGAATCACAATCGGCCTCGAATGGTATCGATCATTTTGTAATTGGTCGACACAAAGAATTAATTCCGATTTCCGAACGAAGTAGTTTTCTATCTTCTAGGGTGACGTTCGCCACAAAATAGATACACAAAAATAGGTATCCTCTTCGCTACACACCTAGATGTTGGCCAAAAAATATTCCTTAAAAAATAATTTAAAAAAAAAATTAAAAAAGACATATTCCTTTTAATTTTTGTATGGGGAAAACTATAAAAAAATAGTTTTCGTACAGTTTACAATAATTAAGTACAATACTTTATCTAGATACTCGTATTTAGTAGCACAAGGGCGGATTCGTACGCACCAGCATAATCTGGTAGTCAATCTTACTCGTATTTTATGTTTTGAATAAATTATCAATATTATAAAAAATTATTAAATTTAAATTGTAATTTTTTTTTATCAATCAATCTAGTGTGAAACTTCGCACACAAACAGTCCATTTACTGGATAGGAGTAATGTAGTACTCCAGTAAATGGTATCCTAGGACATAGTATACGTTGTATCCTGATATTAAGTTCTTAACATTATAGTTATTGAATTAAATCGCGGATAACTTTGGAAAAATAAATGAAATTTATTATAAACTAGCGGTCCGCTCCCGGCTTCGCCCGGGGTGCATTTTTTTTACGTAAAAACCTTCCCTGATTATCCCTCTATCCATGAGTGAAGACAGAATTAAAATCGGTCCACCCGTTCTCGAGTTTTGCGCTTAGCAACACATTTAGAGATTCATTTTTATATTATAGATGAATAAATTAAATGTTAGACTTATTCAGAAGACAGATACAGGGAAACCAGCGGGGAATAGCTAGTATGCAATATTAGAAATACTATGAAAGCATATTTCTGTAAATACAGAAAAGTATCATCTTGAAGATATTTCATCTTCGTTAATGTAACAACATCACATTTCATTTAGATAATGTATTTTTTTTTTAATATCGATACATTTTCCCTTTCACCACATTTCCCTGAAGTGGTATCTTTCATTAATACCGTGAATCACAAATGAATGTTATTTACGGTATGGACAAATCAATACAACAGAATGTAATAATAATTAATAATAATCTTAGTCAACAGTAAATTCTAATGGGATATTTTCCTATGAATTAACGATGAAACTTTTTTTTTATAATGTAAATGTCGTCAGACAGGCCGACGGTCTACTTGATGGTATGTGGCTACCAAGCAAAGCCACAGATGCTACGAGTATGCTTCCGATAAGCATTGGGAAGGTATAAGGAAATGTTCTTTCCAAATTATAAGGTATAAAGGTATAAGGAGCCAACTATGAAATTTTAATATCCTTTCCAAAGTTGATAGAACGTTATAGCAACTCGACCAAGAAGCCTGTCAAATTGTACTGATAATTTATCAAATAAATTATCAAGGCAAATATATATTTACAAGAAATCAACAACATATTTTGATCATCAATTGAAACACGCGAAACGCTCATAAGCACTAACTTCGATCGGTTTTCTATGAATTCTAAAAAAGGAATTTATTGCGACTTATTTAATCACAATTCCAATACTAATTTGTGACGAGTGTAGCTGCTATAGCTGACAAGGAATACACTTCTTGAATTACGACTTGTTTTTTTTATGTTATTTTAGTGGTGTACCCGGAAAAATACATCCTTTGTGAGTATAAAATATATATTTTTTAAAATATCTTAAAACAATAAACTCTCATGTTAATAAAACAATCAATAAATGTTACTTACTGGTCAAATATATAAATTATTTTCTTTAGCAATACTAATTCTAATTCTTAGTAAAATTAAACCCAATGAAATTATATTATAACCATATCGTATAAATCCACATAATTTCCCAATCTTTCATTATTAATCTTACTAGATTGGCAGCGCATTTACATTGCAGCACCTTGCATTGTTCGTGCTAAAAGGCGACGGTAGCCACGTACTATCAAGTGTATCAAGTGTATTGTAACATGTCAAAACAAAGAACTTGTGAAATGTATAATAATTTTACCTCCTGTATTCTCCGATGTACTGTCAACTTGTGCCACTGATGATCGTCGAACCTCGTCTTCGTGGGCTTGATATGCATCTCCTGCTTCCCGTTTCCAAGGCCCATAGTGAGAGATACGCCGCCATCTCTCACTGCGAGGTTGAGGTAATCAGCTTCGTGGCCTAATAACAAACAGATATAGTCAAAAATTATAATTCAAAATTGTAATCGAACATTGTAATATATTGTAATAAATCATACATTGTAATACATTAAATTAAATAGGAATAATGTCCATTTCGTAAACCATTGTACCCATTTTTTTTTTCACTTTTTAAAAGGTACCTACAGTCAAAAGCGCCTTCTTAAAAGGTACCACTTGTTATTTATGTATAAAGACATATAAAGAAACTTACAAAATGCTAAGTCTCTCTGCGTGTAATAATAGTATCATAGATATCAGGCAGGCGCAAACAGACTAAATTTTAATATATATTTAGTATCAGTTTTTTAATACTTGTTGAAGTCCTTGAAAGGTTCTCATAAAAAAGAAAAATAGGACCTGGGCGGTTTTTTTATGTTAAGGTCGACAAGCAGGCTGACGGTTCACTTGATGGTAGGTGGCTACCGTCGCCTATAGGTGCTGCAAATGCGCTGCCAACCATAGAAGGTAAGGATAGGGAAGGGATGGGGTAATGTGCTCTGGCATCCCTTACTCACTCACCGAAAAACAACATCACATATGCTGTTATTTCACGGTGGTCTTCTGTAAGGGGGTGGTTACTGCCGCCAGTTAATTAGCTAGTCTGCCATAATTACCTTAAGTAGATTTTCAGATTTTAATTACCTATCGTAGTCATCTTTGGTACTATTTATCACGTCGCTCTGAACCTCTCACTAATTTGCACACAGTTTAGAAGTTTTCCCTAAAATACGTGATCTTAAATACAGTACAAGGATCTTCTCAATTTTCCCTAAGCACACAAAGTTATATAGTAAACGGGTAGCGGTGTTTGGAATTCACGCTTTAATGGGTTCTTGATGAACATGTAAGTTCCAGAAGCCAACGTTAATAACCGTTTAAATAACCTCTCAAATAGGAGAGATACTGGCAAAGTTAGCTGAAATATACAGACTAAGAAGTGGTTGAAAATTCACACATAATATACAAAAACAACTTTAATGCCTAATGTCAAGAAATAACTATAATAAACTCACTTTTTGATACATCAAAATATTAACCACGTATAAATTTGAATATAGAATAAGAAAGACCATAAGAATAATAAATAATATAAAAATTGTATCAATTTTTTTCACTTTTTCTTTTCTTTTCTCTGTAGGAAATTTCAACTAATTTTGTAATATCTTAAGAGATTGATTTTTTTAAAAACTTCAAGGGAATATTTTAATATTTTTGTTTTATTTTGAAAAAATATTATATTTTAAGATTTTTAAATCTTAGTCGATTTCATTTATTTTTGTAAATTTTTGTCTATAGTTAGTTCCAGTTTTAAACATGTGATATCATTTAAAAAATTAAACGGATGACATCTCCAATTAAATATATAAAAAATATACTAACCAGTATAAAAAAGCAGGCCGTTTGGTTGACGAGTCTTAAAGTATAGTGAAATCGTATCTTGCGTGCTGACTATAGGTTCGCCTCCAGTCTGGGTCAAGTCGTAGGATAGGAACTCAGCGCCTCGAAAAGTAGCTTCAGAGGGCGCTTTGTCTGTAACAAAAATATAAGACATAGATACTTTCTTGTTCAATAGTATAAGACTTACGTTTGGAATACAATATACTAGCGACCCCCTCCGGCTTTCCTTGTTTATCCCTCTTTCCATTAGTGAAAATCCTTTGGGTGATTTAGAAGAAATTAGCAAAGAAACAGACAGAGGACAGTTTCGGTTACTTTTTTGCAAATCAACAATATTACAATACCATATGGAAAGTAGTATAGTTGAAGTTGAATATCCTCATATTACCCTCACGCCTAACCAGGAATCGAACCCGTTAAAATGACAGGGGGCCTAGCCAAGATGTACATTAAAGAAAACGCTCCCTAGCGAACTTTACGAAGCGAACAAAATAAAGCCCGGTGATTGGTTGTTGTAACGCCCACATAAAATTTTGACCAATCACAAAGCTTTGTCCGTAGCGTAGCGTAGCGTTTACGACTGTAGAAAGCACTGCATTTGCATCTTGGCTAGGGCCCCAGACTGAGAATCGAATCTGCGTCTGACATGTCAGCTGTAAAAAATTACGACTCATAAGTATATGTTATAAATAAATTTAGACTAATATCGCTGACTATGATTAATGATGGAATTGTGCTAAAAGGCGAAGACACGAAATTATGTAGGAGGAATCGTGTTAGCGTTTCAGTCTGTTCGTTAAGCTGTAAGATAATTGCAGTACAATCAATAGCCACATTCATTACGGATGGCACCGAGGGACACCTAGCGCCGCGTATGGCCCCATTGATTATTTCTCTGCAGTTAATTCTTTTCAATTCCTCTCACTACAATATATATAAAGAGGTGAAGATGGTTTATTTGTTTGTTTGTATGTATGTGAAGATAATCTTCAAAACTGCTCAACCAATTTTAAAAAATCTTACATCAATAGTTACAATAGAATTTCAGGATAGCACCAGCTATCTAAAAATAAAGATACAACGTTTGATAAAAGTAGGTATAATATCAGGCGTCAATGTATGTCAGTTACTTATATCTTTTACTTTTCAACGTGGATGAAGTCGCGGGAACCAGCTAGTGTTTAAAGTATTTATAACTCTATTAATGGTTTAATGGTTTTTTTAGATTTGATACTAAGTTGTTGAAGTTTAATGTTTTAAAGTAATTACTTTCATCCTGCTATCTCGCACCAAAACTACGTAGAGCTTTCATTTTATACTTTACGTAACATATAACACATGAAATTTGCCAAAGAAACTTTAATATACACTTTTCACGTGTTTTATTAAAGCATGAGTCGCCTCACTTGCATGAGATTTTTAATGCTGTTGATGTTATTATGTTCAAATTTGAAATATTTTTAGTAAAATTTAAATTGTGATAAACCGAGAGTCAAGTTTAATAAAACATTTTTTCTTATGGATATGTCGTCAAACAAGGTGACAATTCACTTGATGGTAGGTGACTATCAATGGCATGTGATAGTGTAGTTTTATAATGGTGCAGTTAAAAATTTAGCGGCTCTAGCTATACATATCTATACTAATAGTATCAATGCGAGAGTAACTGTCTGCCTGTCTGCTACCTTTCAGGCCTTAACTACACAACCGATCATCATGAAATTTTGCATACACGTCAAGGATACAAGAAAGGATATAGGGTACCTTTCATCCAAAATATAAGTGGCGTTATTACTCATATATTTTCTTTTTAGAACGAAGTCGCGGGCAAACGCTAGTTATAATATAAAGTCGCCGTCCGCTTCTGTCTCTTTCTTATAAACCAACGAACGAAGAAACCAGAACCAATGAACGAAGATATATAAACGAGGAAGGTTCGTATATATTAATATACAGAAAAAAAATGCAACAGAGCGAAGCCGGAAACTTGTCAGTTCAATATAATTTAGCAAGTTTTTCTAGTCAGTTAAATTATGTCAGATAAATACAAATTCCTGACGACACTGGCGTCTATAGTTGAATTGCTAATATCAATGCATAAATAATTTTAGTATTCTATGACAGCATATCAGATTTTTTTATTTAACTTATTTTCTCATGAATGACAAGCAGTTGTATCAAATAAATGTTATAATATTTTATTGCTAACAAATTTTATATTAGCCACTTTTTTCTTCTTGTTTAATATGAATTCGAACTAATTTTACAGTCAAAATGAATATCCACTTTTTCAATTACGTAACAATAATTGATTGCTTGTGTTATTTAAGTTAATATAACCTCAAAATATCTATACTTATGTCTATACTTATGTTTGCTATACTGTATGTATTTATGTCTATACTCATCTACCACAATCGCAATGATTAAAATCCAACACAGGCCTATTATTATTAACAAAATTATTGTTAACCTGAAGCGATGAGAAGACAGGCAGGCTAAAAGCAGTGCCAGCAATCATTAAGGAAGCAGGAAAGGCACTTCAAAGTCCTACCGTATATACAAATACAAATGACGGATGCTGGAACCCTTATACGTTGTACGCTTTGGAGAGAGAAACGTGGAAAGGCCCTCTACGCAATGCAAGGCGACTAAATCAAAGCTACGTCTAGACCACTTTAATCGCTAGCAGTGACGGCACATCTTCCTTAATTAATGTTACATACGTGCTCGCAGTACTTGATGAGAACAGTGAACCAAACTTCGTTAAAGTATGGCCATTGCATACGCAATCGTCTACAGCAGTCTTTCCCAAAGTGGGCGATAACGCCCCCTTGTGGGCGCTGCAGGCCTAAAGGGTAAGAGACCCAGAAAAAAAATGGGGGCGTTGTGTAGAGGCTTGGGGGGTGATTTGTAATTTCATTTAGCTAGGATGGGGGCGCTAAAAAATAATTTACTCTCAAAGTGGGCAGTAGACAAAATAAGTTTGGGAACCACTGGTCTACAGAAACAAATAAAATATCTGTCATTTCGAAATAAAGGCCTGTAATTAATTTCATAATATTAATAAATTAAATTTCAATTATATAGAATAAATTCCTCTTTAAATTATCGAATTTTCAATATTTTTAACCTAATTAATGGTTATGTGTAGCAATTCATGACAGTAATATAGCCAACATGTTGGGTACGATGCCACTTGGACTATACTAGCTTCTTTTTCTTATTTGTGCATTATTTGTGTTAAAATTTTTATTAAATCTTTATTGCTCTTTTATTTAAGCAGTTATTAATTACAATATTGGAGATAGTTATTACATTTATTGTACTGTACAATAATACTAGTATAATATACAATATTGAAAAAAAAATTAGAACGGAGTATTATAGTTTGCAAATGATAAGTTTTCTTACTGTTTATTTCCTATACTGCGTAATACCAGAGCACTCAAATTACCAAGTTTCCTATGTGACTTTGCAACTCAAACATAAATATAAATACCGTTTCGACCGCGCCGCACTGAATGGCTTCGATATTGAAAAAGTTTTCGAGCTTATTCTTGCACTAATTGCTCAACAATTTATTCCTGGCTGTTTTATTCTCTGGAAAAGACATTTTACTCGACGAACAAGACTGAACCAAGTTTATAACATTACAGAAATGTGTATTCTTCATAACCAGAAATCACCTCTGCACCTCCTTTGAAAAAATACTACATTTTAAAACCACACGATTTTCGTCATCACTTTGAAAAGTACCTTTTATAACCGTCCTTATCGCATGAACTACCCAAAAAATACTCTCTTCTGACACAAATGCACTTATGTTATAAGAATAACAAAATTTTAAAAGATTTAGACTTATTTTCTATTTCAATCAGGGGCACAGCCTACCACCGTATCAGCCGTATCAATTATATGAGACCCTGTTACAGGGGCCACTCCTGTATCGAGAAACTCTTGTATAAAATATCGTAAATTGTTATCTACAAACTCACTTTCATGTTTAAGTCATACGCTAAACTCTAAACTTTGGAGTTTACCATACGGTCTACGACTTTAGAGTTTAAGCTTCGCCAGATAGATAGAGCGACAAAATTTGCTACAGAACCCATCTGGGGCAATCTGGTTTCAATGACGACTTTCAGGAAGAGACTGAAAAATCTACTATTATGTTACTTATTACTTTATAGAAATCCATTTCGTTTGACACTGATAATATTATTGTTGGTTTGGTCCCATGACGTCAGAGTTTCAAAAGGTCAAAGTTTCATTTGATCAATGTACAATCAAACATAATTTTCTTTCTGAAATAGCGACCCCTTTGAAATACTCAAAATGATGTTAACGTCAGAGATTCTCCATAAGTGACCAACCAATAGAATTCTATTGATTTCCTCTCATAATGATTATAAAGTTGACCATTCAAGCGCGTCTCTTACGAATTCTCCGTTTAGGAATAATACATAAGCCTCTGACCAATGTCAATCGACCACTGTAGTCTAATAACTACACAGAGAATTTGAGATTAAAGACCACTCTGTAAATCAAAGTAGGCCTTTTAAATTCCATCACAATATTTAATTAATTATTTAAACGGTTTTAATTCGAAGAATCTTGAGCCCACTCAGCATTAAGTACGGTCTATACTTGAACCTGTTAAATAATTAGTCTAGGGTTTAAAGTAATATACTTATGAAGTCTGTAATGTTAATAATGATTCAATAAATAAAAGAGATTGGATTTGGTATGTCTATCTTTAAAAAAAAGTCTAGTTGTCTATAAAAAAAAATATTATTTAAAAAGTTACAGCCATATGAAGCCGGAAAGGGTTTGCAGTTTAATAATAAATTAGATGAATGGTAAACATAATTTAATAACATCTTGAAACACGGCGAACGTATTTCCCCCAGGTTCCTGATGCAGTTTTAATCGCGGCCCAACTTTCTTACAACACCTGGACGCGAAGAAATTGATTAATAGCGGCAACTTTCACGCTTATGGCTTAATAGACAAACTTTTCTTACCTTCCGATGTTACACGACTAAAATATTGTAGCTAATTGAGTCGATAGATTACTTGTGAACTTCTATTAGTTGTACACCTTCCGGTAATATATTGTACTGGTGTACATACAGATCCAAGAAACTATTTGTCATGCTCTCTCTTAAAGAAGCTTGTTTTATTTTTCATTTAAATTAATACAGTCTTAAAATTGGTTTAAAAAAAATTTCTAAACAATAAGTTAAGAATGAAATAATAATAAACATTATAAAAAAATCATTTTGTCAAAACGCTTGTTCGACATAACTATCGACTCCAAAAAAGCTGGCTATTACCTCGATCAAAAAATTAACCTTATACAACGAGATATACAAGGTAACATTAAAATTTGTAAATAATGTATTTACATTTTTTTAAATTAGCCCCAAAATTATTAGTTACACCTCCCCTAAGTTAGCAACATTATTTTATGTATTAGATTAAAAAAACCGCAAAAAAAATTATTATCAGCAAGAAAACCTATACTACTTAATACATTGACATATATGTATTATATGTAGACGTACATATAACATTTTGATTTTATATTAATTAATTAATTAGTGCATACAGACAGAATACAGAATTAATGTGTCAGTTTATAGAGGTTATTGAGCAACTAATTCATCTCAAACCACTCAGCCTAGAAGCATGAAGTTTTAATATATACAGAGAGCCGAAATTTCTTTGTTCTAATTCTATGTGCAACCATTACGTAAAGTCTGAGCGCAGTTTAGCATCCTCAAGCAAGTTTTTAAAAGTGTTTAATTTTTCTTTACGCCAAAAGCTCACGGTCCATTTCATGGCAAATGTGACTGGTGACTACCGTCGGATAACAAAGCACAAATGAAAGTAAGGGTTCAAGCATCCCTTAATCACCGAAACACAACTTATTTTATTTCACTGTAAGGTAAATTATCATCATCAATACTAATAATAAATCTGTAAGGGTCGGTCATGGAGTATGTTACTTTGTTTTCAGAGATATCGTGTATATATATATAATGTATATATATATAATGTATATAATGTAACAACGTATGTATATAATGTATGTATGTATATATCTCCTGAAGTACACCGCTAATTTCCCCTTGTTCTATTTGTTACTAATCCTGTCCATCCAAAGGTTGTCTGGAAGATATCGCTTTTAGCGATAAGACCGCCCATTGTACATTGTCATATTTTGTACTTTTTTTTTTTTTATTGTGTTACTCTGTGTACAATAAAGTATATCTATCTATCTATCTATCTATCTATCTATACATGATACTGAAACTAAATTGACGATTTTTAGAATTTTTTTCTGTATGTATGTATGTATGGTCCTCCATAACTCTGAAACGAATTAACTGATTTTCATGAAACTTGGTAGATAAACATTTAGACGTACAGGACACAGGATAGGCTACACCGGTTTTTTTTTTATTTTATTATAGTTGGGTTTGCTCTCGGCCAGCATCCAGCCGTGTACAATTGCGCGTGTACTCGCAGTAATGATATAAAACCACCAGTGGGACTGTCACCATGGTGAGTACACGCGCAATTGTACACGGCTGGATGCTGGCCAAGAGCAAACCCAACTATAATTTAAAAAAAAAACCGGTGGCAGTAACCATCCCCTTATTTTGAACTAGCTGGCGTCCGCGACTTCGTCCGCGTTGAAAAAGAAAAAAGTAGCCTATCCTGTGCGCTGTAAAAAAAAAAAGGGGGAGCAATGTACAATTGCGCGTATACTCGCAGTAATGATATAAAACCACCGGTTGGACTGTCGCAAATAAAACTCGGTAATTTTACATCTGGTGACTGGTCTCAATTTATTTAATTAAATGCTATACATATTTGTGAAACACATAAAACATAATTATATCGAGTTCACATAATGCAAAGCGACATCTAGATATACCTTGCGTTCTAGGTTGACTAAATAATTTTTCAGTATTCTGTCCACTGTTTTCGTTCTAAGTGTTCATACATCTATCTTTAAGAATGACATTTATGATCATGGAAACTTATTGACAGGCAGTCTGACGGTTCACATGATGACAGATGGCTTCCGTCGCCTATTAACCCCTATCAACACAGGTGTACCTAACTGAGTACTAACTGAGATAGAAAAATTGGCATCCCTTACTCACTCAACCAAACCCCTACATCATTACTCTTTAAGAGAAATTGCAAAAATGTTTTTAACATCTGAGCCCGTTTAAAGTGTTATTTAATGGGTCGAAACATGAGACCATTTGTTGAATACTAATTACTCTGATGACATAGAGAAACACTATTAATTCCTTGCATTTACAAAGTTTAAACCAGTCGAGCTGTGGACGCCACTTAACATTTTTCCGAGACAAAACACACTCTGGGGAGTTGTTCCAACTAATCTGACGTCAAAACATTATTCATGAGATATTTTTGAACTATATTCTAGATAAAATGCTTGGTTATTCGCTTAAACACTCTTGGGGAATATGTTAGCTTTAATGCGTATGTTTAATTTAATAAATTAACACGTATTTTCTGAACTGAAAATTACCTAATAGCCTGGTTCCTGTTAATTTAAAATGAAATTTAATATTAATTTTGATTTAAAATTCGTATTTATAAATAGTCAGTCACAATGTAGGTAAATTATATAACGGCAAGATAAATCTTCTACTGACACGGAAAGCTGTTTTCACTGGGAAGAAACCTCTGTAGTTGCATCCTTCAAAATTACAGCAAAATATTAAGTATATTATTAGGTAAAATTCCTTTTATATAGTAATCTAAAAATTAATAACCTGTGCTTTATAAAAAATAACTTTAACATTTAAGTTTTTTACTAAAATACTTAAAACTTACTAAAATTATTAAGTCAAAAGTTTATACTGCCAACTGTGTTAAAATTAGGTCTACTTTTTACCACCACATATCATTCCCCTTTCCACAATTACTTTTGTAACGCGTATACGCAACCGAACCTATTTAAACAAAGTAATTTAGTCCTAGAACATAACAATTAAACTGAGTAAACAGCTGTTACTCGCGACACAATTTAAGAAGTTACTGTCGTCTACGAAATTACGAGTTAATTAAGGGAACCACCCAAATTCGCGTTGTTATGTTACCCGGTTCGTTATTTCGCTATTTTGCGTATAACTGCAACAGAGATCCGTTTAAAAAAAATACTAACAACGGAAGGGCAGTTTAGCTTATAATTTTGTGACATTGCAAATATCAAGTCATAAATTGGACAGAAAATCTGTCGAGAGTAACCATCCATTTATAAAAGATTACAGTGAAATAATAGCATCTGTGCTGTTGTGTTTCGGTGAGTGAATAAGAATGCCCTAGCCCATTTTCTTATTCCTTGTCAATCTTTTATCCTTTTAGCTACTAATATCAACAGAGCATGTGCTTTAAGCAACAGTTGTCCACCTACGATTAAGTGGCCGTCAGCTTTACTTCAAAAAGACATTTACTTAGAAAATTAAAGGTACTTAGCATCATGACTAATATACGAAAGTAAAAATTTACCACAATTTTTATTTATGTACAAGTTGACAGACCTGTTGTAGTCCAAATCGTATGTAGCTACTAATACTAAGGGTTGCAAGTGCGCTGATAATCATGATAGAAAATAATGATGATGATAAAAAACCTGTACCCTTTACAGGGGAATGGCAGTCAGGTGGACCATTTCATGATAGAAAAACAGTGTTACCTGCCGATACGAATTAGCTTATGAAATGTAGACATTATTGCACGAACAACGATAATGCACGTCTGAATGCGGTTGAACCTGTGCCTCTGAGTCCGATTTTATCGAAGACCTATAATTTTCATGTGAACCAACCGGTAATGGGCTTGTGGTCAGACTTCTATACATATAATATACCTGCAGACTGACCACAAGAGTCTGAAATAGAATTTCTCGACACAGTCACCAGTCAACAAAACCACGACTACGTTTAACCGTATCATTTGCTTTAGACCGATATTATCAATTGTAATTTACAATGTATATAAATCTTAACCCAAACTTAAAGTACTATTTACTCTATGCCCAAACTCATACCTAAAAATAATATTGAACAACTTAATTTTAAATTGAAAATTGAAATTGTGTGGCAAATTCAAATTTAATCATTTTTTTACATCATATTTACATAATCGAGTACACTCATATCTCATTTATATTTGCAAAATTTTTCCTTTATTCATAGAACCTAAGCAACTCTACGACAATCTAAAATAAATTGTACTGAAGTTCGTGGCCATTCTACGTTTTACATTTTGTAATAACATTCGCAAAGAAAATGGCACGGCCTCAACAATCAGATCGAAAGGTGTGAACGGAAACCATATTGAGTTTGAATATGAGATGGGGAAACTCAATTCCGAACCTCGTGAGTGAACACTCGCTCTATGCAAATTACCTTTCCCTGTTTACTCGACGGTCCACTACGATGCCCATAATAAATTCATAGACATTGGCTTTCTCTCTATTTGAGGATATAAATTCAGAACTCCACTGCAAATTGTTTTTGTACTGCAAAGAATAAGTCAAGTTCAGTCGTGTGGTCCTGCTCAGATATTCCTTCATTTTAGCCACAAGCATACTTAAAAAACAATTCTTAACTAATATTATTTATTTTATTTAATCTTTAGTTTAAAATATAAATTTTAATGCACATCTCAGAAATATGTAAGAAAATATTATCAATTAAAGCCATAGTGCAGGAAATACTGTTAAATACATGGTTTCTTAGAATCCAATCGATACTTCAGTGTTCAATTATGAATTTATGTCTTTCATATATATCTTTATAGATATCTTTTAGATATATACCAGCTGGCTAAATTTAGATGCCACTTTTTATTGACGGAATATTTCAGTATTTGAGCTAGTTCGTATCAAATAATAAATAGTTAGTATCAGTTACATATATTCTTTAGATGATGTATGCTTTGTAATACATTATATTCTCTGTAAATTAAGTATTATACAGTGAGAGTATTTTCCATTGTGAGTAAGTATTAGGTTTCGTAACATAAATATACTATACACTTCACAGCCTTAGTTTTCCCTGACATGTCCATTTGTTTCTATTGAATCAAGTAAAGTCTGGAATCCTATCGCGAGATATTCCGGAATTTTATTAGCTCCACTGTTTGTCCTCAGAATTCCCAGTTGTGGCAAACACTGTTAGCGTTTCGCTTCGTTTAAATTTCCTTCGTCATGCATTTTTAATTTACATCTGTTTACAGCCGGCAAGCATCTTTCAAGTGTGTTTAATTTTTGCCATTTCGCAGATTACCGTACACTTTGATATGAAATAATTCACAATTTCGCCTTGTGCTGCCTTGTTTGTAATATAATGTTCTCTTTGATATTTCAAATGGAATTTTCGGTCTGGAACTCCACATCATTTGCTCTGCCAAATGCTTTAATTGGCTTCATCCTTATAGAACAGAGTCCCTGCCGCGTCTGTTTGTCTCTGTGAATGTCTGTATGTGCACGATAATCTCAAAAACTACTGAATGTATTTTAATGCGGTTTTTACTAATAGAAAGAGCGTTAAACGGAAAAGGTTTTATATATAATTTGCAGAAGAAAGCAGGGAGCGAGTCGCTAGTATGTAATATGTACAAATTCAAAGAATTCAATTTTTTGCGTTGTGTACTATGGACTCAGAAACCTCATAACTACTATGAGGTGATCTGAAAAAGGGTAAGAGGAAATACAATATAAGATCAATAAAATTGACTTCTATTTGGATTGGCAAGAAACGACGGTCCACTTTTAGTAGTATGTAGTAGCTGGTAGTTTATGGCGTCACTTGGTGGTATACCAAAAGCAAGACATTAAAGAATTTCTTAGCCATAATTGCACGACCTAATAAAATCTATTTTTTCTTATCATAAACCATATATCATAAATCGAATTGATGTAACTTTTATACAGCTCGTAAAATAACATAAGACCACCACGAAATGGTTTGGTCCTATGACATCATTTATGTGTTTTTGTTTTCCATGAGTGAGTCAGTCCCATTTCCCTATGTTCTTCCAATCTTTTATTCTATGTCCTACTAAGGTTGCATTTCCGTGAATTTTATAAAAATTTTATTTAATTATGATAATTAAATTAAACTGTAAGTCCGTGATACCTATCGTTTGTTTAGCTTGGTCTAACTAAATTTAACCACAAAGGCTGTGTAAACTAACCTTCCACTAAAATGTATATTGGAATATTATAATTCACAGTTTCATGGAATATAATATTGTAGCTAATATATTAATAATACCTCAATTTAACAATAACAATAATACAATATCGTGTTCCTACTTTAGAAAGGAAGTAAAGAGAAGGTCGTCATCATCATCTCAGCCGTAGGATGTCCATTGCTGGACATAGGTCGCCCTCATAATTTTCCAATAGGACCGATCAAAAGGAGCTTGGATCCACTGTCGATCCGCGGCTCTTATCAGATCACCTGTCTACGTTGTGTGTGGACATCCTATGTTGCGTTTTCAGGAGTGGTAGCCGGATCTCTTCCGGTGATTCTTAACATCCCCTACACCGCCGTTACCTTGGTCGATACCGTAGCCAGGAATAGCGAGACCTTCATGTCAATCATAAGGTGTATTGCCAATTGTCCGCAAAGGTTGCTTCTGCCCACCCATTGGTGATTTATCCTTTAGCCGATTTCTACGACACCCACGGGTCGAGATGGAGCGATACTATTCTAAGCGTGTATACCACGTCTATCAAATCATCGTCGCCTATTACACTATTTAATAATGTAACCCAATTATTCACTATCACGCAAAGCAATATAACCGGTGGGCAATATGTCGAAATTACAAAACTTCTTAACCTCATTTCAACCTTATTATCTCTTTTGCAACTCACATCCTTTTGCCAACCATGGCATTATACATTCTAGACGTTTTGTCTAACAAAACGTTTTATAAGACTTTATGAACCCAAATCATTTTTTCTATGCATGCAATTATCACGTTTTATATTTCTAAAAATAGTATTGCCTTGGTTGAAATAAAATGCATTCAGTATTTCCATTACATGTAGGTAATCATAAAATACTTCCTCAAATTATAAATATGCTAATGGCCACGAGGCGCAAGGACAGCCTCGTTATTCCAAGGACGATAGTTGTCAAAACTCAATATATATTTAAATTCTTGGTATAATGCGGGCTTTACACTAACGTGATTTGTGGAACGACTGCATGCGGAAGTGTTTGGAATAATTACTTTGATTCTACAACTTGGAGTTACATTTTTTTTATTTTTATTTAATGGTCATATGAGTCAAATGGTTAAAAAAAAATTTGAAATATTCAATTATTCTATGTATAATGAAACCATTGCCAATTTATATAATTATTTTGTAAATATCTAAATATTATACAATAAATGTTTTAATTTCTGTTTCTTCGAGGTGGTCTTCTGTGAGGGAGGTTACAGCCGCCTGACGCCTTGCTACTACTGAAACTAACACATTCTCAAAATTGAATGATGGTGGATAGGTACTATAATTATTTTTTATTATTATTTTAACACCTCAACAGAACCTTCGCGCAGCACAAACTACCTGATAAGGGCCGCGGGTCAACGGTGGATCCAGTTTGCTTCTGACCGGTCTAATGCTCCATGAGGGAGGCCTATATGCAGCAGTGAACTTCCTGTGGCTTAGATGATGATGGCATACCAGCGTATCACATTCATTATTTATTTTATTTTATTTTATTTATATTATGAAGCGAAATGCTTCATCTAAAATCACAGACCGATTTAAGCGAAACCTTTCACTTTTTACACGATAATGAAGAAATATTATAGCATTTTTTGCACAAATTTCTGTGACATCAAAGTAAAAATATGTGCTTCACAAAAGAGTATTGTATACAGCGAGTTGCCTCTACCTGCTTCGTATTAGAAGCAAATGAGATTTTTAAATGCCCATTATTCTTGGCGTATAACGAGATTTGTATCCGGGCAACGCTCAATTTCCATCATGTTTTCATGTGTTTAACGGTAAACAAGATACATGAGGAGCTGGCGAACGGAACCGGATTAGTCCAGTATAAATTTACACATTTTTTTTTGAATCGTGGTGTTTTGATCCAGTTGCGACGATCCCTGTAATAATTTTCAATCAAAACTGGCTCTAAGTAAGACAAAAAGTGCGTTTTCAAACGAAATCGGATTAGTCCACTACCAAAGATGTAAAAAATTCCATCATATATATTTTTCACTGTACATAAAGTGGACTAGTCCCTTTGACATTCATAACTTTAATAAATTTACAATCAAAAGTGGACAACCGCAGTAAAAATAAAATATTATGTAAAAAATGTTTATATTTATGCACTGTAAATCAAGAATAAATATGGCAACACAAAATTTCAATTTCATTACAATAAAACCTTTTTTTTTTTATATCTTCTATAGTTTTGGTTTAATTTCTATCTATGTTCCTTTTTTGAACAAAACCGGACTTGGCCCATGTATGCAAACATAACCGGATAAGTTCAACGTTTTCAAACAAAATCGGCTGTCAATTTCTATTTCTTGAATAACTTTAAGAATATAAAAGTTAATTAAATATTAATTAGTCGTCCAACAATAGATCTAATCCACCTACCTACTTATAAGGATAAAAAATTATGTATTTATTCTCTTCCATGCAGTAACATTAGTTTTTTCGCCGTCCTGTAAAATTAAATTTCTCCAACTAATACGGTTTTGTTCCCCAGCTCCTCACGTGTATGTATTTGCAAACACTTTACGCCGTTAACTCGACGGATCGTTAGAAGACTACAATCCGATTAATACTCACTAGTTCGCTAGCATTTTCCGGTGTTTTCTTAGTACAATAAGTTATGGGAAATGTACATTGATGATGCTTACGACCTGTCAAATGACGTCACAACATGGCCGCCGCAATCGCTGTGCAGTGGGGACTTAATCACGCAGCTATGGAGAAGGTTAAGGCGCGATTTCACCATAGTCTGTTAGTATTTGACATCGCTGTTAAGTCATTTAACAGACGTTTACAGTATGCAAGTGACAGCGTTAAATGACTTAACATCGATGTTAAATACTAACAGACTATGGTGAAATTGCGCATACGCGCGTTATTTCGATGCATACAGATTAAGAGAATCGTTAATTATTTTTTATTGGAATTTATTTTTAGGACTATGAGCTCCAAAGTCTCTTATGTACTATTATAAATACCTGTAGCGATACGATTACATAGGTCTATTTTTTTAATTATAGATCTGCAGGTAAGATGGGAAGATCCACTTTATTGAGTGGCTCAGCAGCAGAATGCTATTACTATACTACTTCGAGAAGATAAAGGGTAAATGACAAGTTGAGGATAGGAGAATATCTGGTATCCCTTAATCTAGCTCCGAAACAACAACAAAATATGTCTCTTCATTTCGATATTTTTCTAAAAATGCCTGAAACTTTTATTTCAAATATATCCTGCTTAAGGGTTAGTATCACAATCAGCATAAAGACTGAATCCCAATATACGCATGAAGCCTACATCTTACAATGATTTAGTAGTTAAATGACTAGTTATCACAGTTATTACATCGTTAATAGACTTTAAAACGACTATGTTTTGACTGTATTTTGTTTTTCCAGAGTATATGCGCGTTTAGTAAAAAAATCATTAAGGAGATAATTAAGTATAATGCTTATAAAAATTGTTATAAAATTAACAATAAACCCTTTTTATTATAGATCGTCAGTAAACGGTAGTTCGATCACCCCTAGAAAACAGTTTAGAGGCGAAACTTCATTCATTACTAAGTGAAGGATTTTCAGGACGCGGACGCCCCGTACGTGACGATTTTAGCATTCAACTACTCTCTTCACCTATTTAGAAATCGTTTTTAATGCTATGGAATAACTGCTTTATAAAGCAGGAGCTACTCAGTTAACTTAAAGGCTTAAAAAGGATAAAACAAGCTCTGAATTGACAGCGTAACTGCTGTAAAAATTAAGATTTATTTATATTAAGCACAAATTATTTAGATGCAAAACAAGTTTTTTTTTTGCCTTAGTGTCTCAGTATTAAACACAAACTTTATAATTTATAATTTAAAAAAATAGTTTATTTTGTAATAACCAATAATTTACCGATTTTGGACGTGTAAGTGAAATGTGATAAGTAAAAGTTAAATAATAATGTTTACCGTTATTATTATTATCGCCATGCTAATAATATTAATACAGTTAAATATTAATATTATTCGCATGGCACACTGCGTTTCGCAGTCATTTGGGCAGTCCGTCTGGCGGCAGTAACCATACCATTATAGACGACCACCGTGAAAGAGCAGCAAATGTGATGTGTATCACTGAGTGAGTAAGGGATGCCAGAGCCTTCCTTATGCCTTATCAGTGGCGTTGCTTGTGTTATAGGCGACGGTAGCCACCTACGATCAAGTGGACGTCAGCCTGTCTGTTTTTTAACTTTAAAAAACAGCCACTTAAACTCAAAAAAATCTATAGTCGCATAGATAAATGTTTTTAAATAGTAGTTCATTGGGTAAGCACGTCCAAACATGCATTTGTATGAGACGAGCCGCTGGTAACTGTCCTAAACCTCTCTAAACCGCTCAGAGCGGGACAGCAGTAACAATCTGCATGTTAATGCCGCTAAGGGGCCAATAAAGCAGAGTTATTGCTCTCCGCTATACAATGCGATTGTTATTCGAATAGCCAAGTTAATTGTGTCATGGATTTCAATGTTGTTACTGTTTAATTGCTCCAATGACCTAAATCTTCGCATTAGAATATTTCTTCTAAAAGAACTATTCTTTGCTTAAATATAAACTAGTAGATGTTGCACGCGACGTCGCCCGCTTAACTTACTCGTATGTTACTCGCTGATAACTTAGCTTTCTATAGGTGAAAGAATTTTTAAAATCGGTCTAGTAGTTTTTAAGTTTATTCATTATAAACATACAAATCTCTCTTTATAATATTAGTATAGATATTCCTTAAACAATATTTCTTCGTGCATACATTTTTTGACCAAACCCATTCTGTTTTGGTTAATATTGTTTTAAATATACAAAATTAAAAAATGTATCAAATGTTGTCTAAACTGATAATAACATAAGTTATTCAACCTTAGTCTAGCCATAAACAAGGAGTTGACTTAAGAGCGTTCATCAATTAAAATCACCCTGGAGTCAAAATTTATGATTTCAGTAGTTTCAGATGTTTTAGTTTGCAGATAAGATGTTAACGTCATATTATTTGTAGTTGTATAATCTAGTAAATAGCTGAAAAATATTTTAAAGTGAATTTTCATTAGAACATTTATAAACAGCGGTCGACGCTATAAAAAAATTATAACACAATCTTTTAGAACATTAATGACTTCACATACTAGGTCCAAGAAAAAACAGAAATATCTCAAATTTGATCCTAAAATAACACGTTTAATATCACGAAAAATTACTAAAAGTGACACTTTTGATTATACTTTTCTTGAATGAAAATTTACAGAAATCGTATGTTTTTTTTTACTATTATCTAATAAATGATATGAATTTTTGGAAAATCAATATTTTTATAATTTGTCGGATATAATTTTACTAATATCTCGCTTCTGCGTCGGCCGTCGACCGCTAATTTTAAAAAAGGGTTGCTTAAAATCAGTTTTAATGAGAAAAGTATCCCAATATTTTAAAATATTTTTCGACTATTATCTAGATTATAAAACTACAAATAATATGACGTTAATATCTTATCTGCAAACTAAACACATCATGGCATTATGATCCGCCGGGAATCATAAATTTCTGATTCTAACTCTGTAACGGCCTTAAGAAAAAACCCAGATGGCAGTATAAGATAATTGCAACGTAAATCAAAATTGCAAGTACACGTTGAAGTAAAAATGTTATCTAACATGTTATATACATGACCAAATACATGTATAATGTTATATACATGTTATGTTACATGACTCTCACCCAAATGTTATATAACACATATCGTCCACACATATAAAACATGTTTTGTAACATATTTTGTTAATTATGGTAGTCTGGACTCACATTTATTTATTAGCATAACATTTCAAATATTCGTTAAATAGTTAGACATTGAAACAGTTATAGCAACAATTTATCTGTTACTTCAATAATAGCGAAATAAAATCAATAATAACTTAGGTATTTTGATCCCACTCCATTCAGTTATAAAATAAATATAGAAGGAAGGTGAAAGCATTAATATTATAAAGAGGAAAGATTTGGTTGTTTGTTTGTTTGCTTGCATTGAATATGCTCCGAAACTACTGGATTGATTTGAAAAATTCTTTCACTGTTGGGAAGCTACACTATCGCCGGGTGACATAGGCTATATTACATTTTCAAAAAAAAAATTATGGATCTATACTAAAATTCCAATAATGTAACACAAGGTGTAAAATAATGACCTAAAAATATTCCTTCCATCGCTTGCGCTGCGAAAACTATTGATGATATAACAAAATAATGTACTACGACTTTGCAGAACACATCATTATTATTACAAAACGTGTCGCGACAGCATATGTTATATATATAGTTGTTATTATTATGTTATGATGTTATATATGTATTATAGTTATGCTACAATAAGTGTTCTTTAATTTTTAAAAAATAATTGAAATACCGCCGTTAGAAAAGGCTCTTTATTTGTACCTTGGTATTAATCCTTATTAAAATAAATTACTTTATATTCAAGACTGCTTCAATACCTTCATATTACTTTTAGAATTATTGAATTTGGACATACGAGGGCGGGTCAATAAGTCCGTGACTTTTGGAATAAAACACAGATTTTTTGATAAATAAATCATTTTATTTTTCAACGTAGTCTCCCTTGAGCTCTATACACTTTGTCCAACGCTTCTCCAATTTTTTTATCCCTTCCAAAAAATATGATTTGTCGAGGTCCTCAAAATAGGCCTTTGTTTGAGAGATGACTTCATCATTGGAGTCAAATCTTTTTCCACCAAGCCATTTCTTCAGGTTTGGGAACAAGAAGTAGTCACTCGGAGCCAAATCTGGAGAATAGGGCGGATGAGGGAGCAATTCATAGCCCAATTCATGGATTTTTGCCATGGCAACTGCACATGTGTGCACCCTTGCATTGTCTTGGTGGAAAAGAACTTTTTTCTTGGCCAAATGAGGTCGGTTTTTTTTCAAATCGTCATTGAATCGGTCCAATAAGTTGGCATAATATTCCCCATTGATTGTTCTTCCCTTTTGAAGGTAGTCAATGTGGATTATCCCGCGTGCATCCCAAAAAACAGTCGCCATAACTTTATTGGCTGACAAACCCACCTTGGCCTTCTTTGGCGCCGATTCACCCTTAGAAACCCACTGTTTTGACTGTTGTTTGGTCTCTGGTGTGTTGTGATGGATCCATGTTTCGTCCACGGTTACAAAACGGCGCAAAAACTCCTCCATATTGCGATTAAACAACGCCAAACCTTCCTGTGAAGTTGTTACACGATTGCGTTTGTGGTCGACTGTGAGCAAACGCGGCACCCATCTTGCGGAAAGCTTTCTCATGCCCAAGTGATCATTCAAAATTGAAACCACTGAGCCATGCGAGATCCCTACGGCTTCCACAATCTCTTGCACTTTCAATCTTCGGTCGGCCAACACCATATCGTGAATTTTTTCGATTGTTTCGGGTGAAGAGACCTCAACTGGGCGTCCAGGACGTTCGGCATCTTCAGTGCTTGTACGGCCACAACGAAATTCAGTAAACCACTTTTTTACCATTGAAATCGATGGTGCAGAGTCCCCATAGTATTTATCAAGCTTAGCCTTGGTCTCGGTAATGGTTTTTTTTCGCAAAAAATAATGCTTAATAAGGACACGAAATTCACTTTTTTCCATTTTTTCCTCAAATTACTGGGTAGTCTGATAAAGATAGCTGTCAAACACAAACTAACTGACGCAGCAAGTTCAAATTTTGACAGGAGTCAACTGACAGATGCCTGTTGACAGGAGTAGTGTTGCTTTTTCAGTAAAGAGGTCAGAAATTCAAAAAGTCATGGACTTATTGACCCGCCCTCGTATCACGAGTTTAAAAATGTAAGTATTAGAAAAAAGTCGCGTGATCGCCGCTCACCCCGCTCGGCTAGCTAGGCAGCACCGTAATATGCGATGTAAGCGTCACTGGGGTCACTGCCGCGCGGCTCACTCGCGCGGTAGCCGGTCGGCTCCCTACGCAGCGGTCGTGTGCAGAATCGAATAATTTTCGCTTGAAAATATTTTGAATTCGCTTTAAATTCGTTTAGTAGGTAAGTAAACCCAACAAAAACGTTCTTTTTAAAACTAAACAAAAGTTCTTTTCAAAACTAAACCCATTTTTTTATATTTTTGAATTTTTTGTTGAATACCCGTGCGAAGCCGGGGAGGGCCGCTAGTTTGAAATAAATGTGAATAACCTTTACATCTGGTCCCCGATTTGTATCCATTTGAAATTTCATTTATAGCAAACCGGTTTTGCTATCTACTGTCTAAAGTTGAAGCTCTGAAACTTTGTCCTCGATTCGCTGAGAATTATTGAATACCGGTCCATTTATATCCGGTCGAGTATTTGTATTGTTATAAATTCTTTTTGTCTGATCGCTACCTCTAAATAACAACTGAATTTTTAAACTGAATTGTAACTGAGAATAATAATAATAAATTTAACAACGCATTATAAAATAATAGATTATTTTATAATACAATAATTCGTACTAACTATACAACTCACGCGAATCTATAATAGAACAAAGTCGTGTTAATTTTATAACTCCAGAACGGCTGGACCGATTTTTATTATCTATGAAAAAAATTACGAAATATTCACGAAAGAAAATATTGAAATTAATTTTCTCGTACATTTTGTATGAAACGGGGTTTATTCCGACGCGGTACGTCGTTCGTCGGTTCGGCTAGTTAGAATTGAAAATATGTGCAAATTAAAATAATCTAAGTCGTCTTTACTGTAATATTAAAAGTGCTATATATAAACTTAAATCTGACATGAAAAATTCGGCTTTAAACTGAGCTGAAAATCCGAAAAGCAATCTGCACTGGCGACCGCAAACACTGGCCAATTTCGTAAGCTACATAACGCTCCAATTCAAATTTCCGAAACCACCTTCGGGGCAGCTCGGCCATTTCCGGCACAAACGACAAATGGAACAGCACCGACTCTTCTCCCCGTGTCTGTCTACCTCTACCTACATTACACTCATCACTCTTCGGTTCACACATTAAATTCTCAGCAATATTTTGGTGCGTTATATAATTCATAAAAGATGTAATCACACCTCAAAATAAATACTTAATGATATATTGTTATTGATTTAGTAGTCGCATTTATAAGATACTAGCGGCCTGTTCCCGGCTTCGCCCGGGGTGCATTTTTTTACGTAAAAACCTTCCCTGATTATCCCTCTACCCATGAGTGAAGACAGAATTAAAATCGGTCCAGCCGTTCTCGAGTTTTGCGCTTAGCAACACATTTAGGGATTCATTTTTATATTATAGACTAGCGACTCGTTCCCGGCTTCGCCCGGCATTTTTTTACGTAAAAACCTTCCCTGATTATCCCTCTACCCATGAGTGAAGACGGAATTAAAATCGGCCCAGCCGTTCTCGAGTTTTGCGCTTAGCAACACATTTAGGGATTCATTTTTATATTATAGACTAGCGACTCGTTCCCGGCTTTGTCCGGGTGCATTTTTTTACGTAAAAACCTTCCCTGATTATCCCTCTATCCATGAGTGAAGACAGAATTAAAATCGGCCCAGCCGTTCTCGAGTTTTGCGCTTAGCAACACATTTAGGGATTCATTTTTATATTATAGACTAGCGACTCGTTCCCGGCTTTGTCCGGGTACAATTTTTATAACTAAAAATAATTTCTATTATATTTTTCTAGCTATATTTTTATGAATACGAGTTTTTTTATAATAAATTATTAACTAAACAACCCTCTTAAGACTTTAAGACATTACGTGCCATTTCATGTAATGTTAACCATACATAAACTATAAATACTTGTACATAAATATGTTAAATCCGCCTTGTAATAAATAAAAAACCGTATGAACTATCTCGATTCCAAATGACATAGTGAGTGGTTTAGCTACTGCGAATACAGTTGTACTGTTTCCGCCATCCGCCGTCCGGAATAATGGACTCCACGCGTGTCACCGGAAATAGGCGCGATGACGGATCCGGATGCTCAGAGACGGCTGACACGAGCGACCTTCTCGTGTTCAAAGCTACCAATTGGAGAGAGGCTTTGAAGATTTGTCGCAACAGTTCAAAAATTTTGTTCTAATTTGTTCAAAGCAAGTTAAACGTATTTTTAGATGGGAAATCTTTTTTAATATCGAGTTTTTCCCTGTTGCATATTGGGACGTTTTTTGTAAACGAAATGTCTTAAATCTTTTATATATCCTTATATATCTATATATATAAAAATCTCGTGTCACGATGTATGTTCGCGATAAATTCTGAAACTACTGAACCGACTTTGATAAAATTTCGTAACTATATGTAATTTGGTCCAACTTAAAAGATAGGATAGTTTATATCTCATTTTGTTTATCTGTTGATACTTATTCAATACAGCAATTATTTATCTGTGAGTTCCAAAAGATTCTAACAGATGGTAATTTTATCAGCTGGATTGAGTAAAAAATTGACCCGTGCGAAGCCGGGAGCGGGTAGCTAGTATGTATATAAAATTCTCGTGTCACAGTGTTTGTAACCAAACTCCTCCGAACGGTAGGTCTGATAATAGGTCGAAGCTGTTTTTTATTTATAACCCTAAGTGATAAGGGTGGCTCACTTTTTTTTTTTGCAAAACAGCGTTTGCCGGGTCAGCTAAGTAATAATATAAACAAAGCGAAATACTCAAATTAATTTCATTCTAATTGTAATATTGAATATATTTAATTATTAAAAGATTTTTGCTTTTTTCAAATAAAAAAAATATAATAACTAGATTTTGATTAAAGTATGATTTGTTTCTATATTTCAAATTTTGTTTGGAAAATTTAGATTATTATTAAAGCTAGCTAGAGATTATCATCGAAATAATATATCTTTGCAAGCAATATTATTAATACTTAATATTTAGTTATACTACTTAATGAACTTAATATTTATTTTATTTGTGGCAGGGCACACTGCATTTCGCAGTCATTTGGGCAACGCATCTGGCGGTAGTAACCACTGTGAAATCAAGTGAGGGATATTTTAAATTAAAACTATTTCATATAAGAAGAAATATGTTGCACAAACAGTGTGGTGAAATGAATTATAATATAGCATTTAATGTTGGAATATTTCGCTGAAATGGTATCTAAATTTCCGCTATCCGAAAGATCGCTCTGATCGCATGAACTCGGAACTTCCTACCGGCCAGACTTCTCCAACCACACGGTTCATTTAAAATGGAACTTAATCCTCTTACAGTCACTTCCAACTATTTTCAAGACTTTCAGCATTATAACACTTAGGGCCAGTTTTATAAACGACATACCTTTTTCCCGTTCGTTACAGTGCTGGTAACCGAACGGTTAACGGTCCGTCAATAACGTTTACTGACGGTGGTTCTATAAAAGAAATTAAACATTCGGTAGCTGCCCGTAAAAAATACGCTGAAATTTATGAATATTGTCGATGGTTTCGTTGTAGTCTGTCAAGAACTGTCAAGTGTCGCGTCACAAACACATTTATTTACAAAAATAACAAAATAAACTATACGTAAGATAAACCGACCCTATCATAGTCAGTAACGAGCCAGTAAACGCTAGCTGTCAAATTATACTGTTGACTAACGAACAGTTGTTTATAGTACACTATATTATACTATTAGATCATTTTTTCGTCTATTTGATATAAAATTTAACTAACGGATCGTTATAAAACTGGCCCTTAAACTATGTTAGTTACTTACATATATCTCTGAAATAAATAATGTATTACTGGTATATTATCACATTTCGCTGCTTAAATTCAAAAGTAGCAAAAATCAAAAAAAATCCAAAAAAATTTATTGCAAAAATACAATCGCAATCCATGATATTGTATGTTGCAAAAAGACTTATGGTTATTTTATTGCATATTTAGTATATTTTGATCATTTTTTTATATATTCAAAAGTAACTTATATGCTTATATCTCCTCTAGTTTTCAGTTTATTATAAATATACTTAAAACATTTAATGCTACTTAAAAGTACGCTTCTAACGATGTATAATACGCATATATCTGATATATATCTAATAAGAAAACAATAGACAAATTTTTATTTTTTTTGATTAACTCTCCTGTAAAATAGTAAGTAGGTTTTGAGATTATACAGTTTTAATGCGAGAAGACGATTAATAAGTGTGATATAAATTTTATATTTGTAAAGGTTATATAAATGTAGAGATAATATAAATTTGTGTAAATATAATGTAATATAATATAATCTATTAATTTAATAATTTACCACGTAGGTAAAATACTAATATGTAAACTATTTTAATTTATGTTTTGACTTATGTGTCATCTAATTGTTTTGACAATGTGAAAATAGATACAATACGAATTGAAGAAATTGGTAATATTAAACTTATATTGTCGTTTCTTTGATTAAATTTACAAAGCAACACAATTGTTTAATTTATCACATTATATATTAATAACTGTTTCAGAGATTCCAAAGGACTAACATTCTGGAAATATTGGGGAAAATCCTTTTGATACAATTTTATGTGTTTTTTTTTATGTCTCTTACAACCAGGCGATTAAGATGACACGTTTTTCGAACGCATTTTTCATACAATGGCAACTTCGTACGCGCTTAACTAAATAGAGATTGGGGGATAGAGTAATGAGCTCTGGCCTTCCTCACTCAAGGAAAAACAAAAAAAATGCTGTTATTTCATTTAGGGGAACGATGACCAAACGGACTTTCCCAGTACCTGTCTGCAGAATTCACTAAGATTCAACAAAACATATCTCGTCTAAGATATTTATGTAAATTGACAAATATATATATAAATAGCATGATATTACAGCTAAAAGAATAGAGGTTCATTAATAAAGAAAGTTCGAAGTCGTATGAAGAGAAACAATAGAAAATCTCTTTTCATTTTGAAAACTCCACTCGATTATGCAGATATACAAAGAAGCGTCGATACGTTTACATAAGAGCCATCGGAATACTAAAATTGTTCTTTTGAACAAATCGACTGTGAAAAACCGATAAAGGCGCCCAAGAAAAATCCAAGTGCATATTTTATAATGATTATGTAAGAAGTGGGTCATTCTGCAACAAACTGATCTGATTTATTTATGTGAAAGTCGTCAGACAGGCTGACCGTCGACTTGATGGTAGGTGGCTACCGTTGCCTATAACGGGATTAAGACGAGATAGGGTAATGGATGATCTGTATTTCGATTGTGGAAACATGTGTAACAGAGCATCACTCGAGAACGGCAGGACCGTTTTTGCCGATTTTCTTTTGTGTTGGTAATTATCAGGACAAGGTTTGTATGAAAGAATTTTTTTTTCAGAAAATCCAAGGGGTAAAGTCGGAAGTTTTGATGGTATTTTTTATGATATTGACAGTGCAAGGACTGTCGTAGCAACTAGTAAGTTATAAATACAGTTGGTTTGATTTTAAACTGCGGAAAATATAATTTTCATCCGAAACGACTAAATATCTTGACGTCACTTTGTTTAATAACAATAAAAGAGTTGTTTTAAAAGTTGAAAATAATTAAACAAATCAAAATTCCAATCAGAGAGCTGTTAAATTTTGCGTCTCACGTCACCTCCACAAAAATTCCCCTCCAAATACTTTCCGAATTTGAAAACTCACAAACTTCCGCTATCAGAACTTGGTAACAAACTTCGGTGACAGTCTGAACCGTGAGATTTCAGACCCCTACCACTGGCCCAAAATTAGATTAGGCCAAATCTGAAGTTGGTAAGGGACATACAAATTTATACCTATTGAGAAACTTCACCAAGATTACTTGGTTACATTTTCTTGTAATTTACATATTGTTAGAGAATCTCTACCTTGATGAAGTTCTTGTAAAACTATTATGTAAGCACTATATAAAATACTAGCTGGTGCCTACGACTTTGTTCGCGTTGAAAAATATTAAGTAGCCTATCCTGTGTCCTGTACGTCCAAATGTTTATCTACCAAGTTTCATGAAAATCAGTTAATTCGTTTCAGAGTTATGAAGGAACATACATACAGAAAAAATTCTAAAAATCGTCAATTTAGTTTCAGTATCATGTATAGAGCCTATAAACACGATATCTCTGAAAACAAAGTAACTTACTCCATGACCGACCCTTACAGATTTATTATTAGTATTGAAAATAGCCTATCTTCTATGTATATACGAGTATATCCTATATTTAACAGATATTCATACGGTTTTTACTTATGTAAAGAGCCATTAAGGTTTCTGTCTTGCATCCCTCACTCACTCAACGAAACATAACATCACACCTGTGGTGTTCTGTGAGGTGAACCTCAATCAAGGTTCTGTAATTTGAATCACTCACTACACCTGACAAAAATAAATTAATATAGGGTTTTTTTAATGCCACTATAAAAAAGGTAAATCATAAGGAATCATAAAATATCACGTTTGTCGTTAATGGGTATGTAAATAAGGTTTACAAAGGTTCAAGGTCACAGAGGTCATCGAATAATGGTGTTGGCGAGTTAGAGTAGGTAAAGCAGAATTGATTTTTAAGTGTGTCGATTGTGATAAGCGAAGCGTCACTTAAATTATTGTAATTGTCCTTATTGTAATTTTTTTTTTTAAATTTAATAGGGAGCATTATTTACAACAACACTGCAATATGTAAAATTGTATACTTTATAATTATTAGTTATTACTATTATATAGACGCGCTAGGAGAAGGATAAAGTCATGGCTTAGAAATATGAGAGCCGAGAGTGAACTGGGATTGCCTCGGTCGAGCAGTATTCCAGTTGGCTCCTGACAGGGACCGGTTCAGGAAGTTGACGGCTAACCTTCAGGACTGAAGAGGCACAAGGACAGAGAGAAACATATATTACTGTATAATTACTGTAAAAATGTGCCTATAGTATGACGTCATGTTTATTTCGATCCAAGTATGAACTAATTAATATTGATTTCATATTTTATAGCAGGTTTATCTGGAAATTAGGTATTTTGAAATTCATACTATTTATGTGATTACAATACTTAACGAGAAAATTTTGCTGTTTTACGAGTGGCACGCGATATACGTTTGTCTACATGAAGCATGCTTAAAAATCGCTTCCGCCTATGCACTGAGGGTTTAACCTTTTAGTACGAGTGGTTGTCACAGCGGCGCGGCGCCTAACACTAATTTCATATTCCACTAATAGCACACGCCAGCTTTTCGTGGAAGCCGGCTTGTGCAATATTTAATGCATCAAATATCGAAAGGTGTATCTATAAATGTGGTCTGATCTAGGTGACAACTTAATTCTAGAGTTTATTTCAACACCTCAAAATAGAAGTTCTTTTATAGCTTTACGAGAACAATCTGAAATATATTTAATTCGAATCAAATTCAATACTTCATATATATTTAAACGACATACCTTTTTCCCGTTCGTTACAGTGCTGGTAAGCGAACAGTTAACGGTCCGTCAATAACGTTTACTGACGGTGGTTCTATAAAAGAAATTAAACATTCGGTAGCTGCCCGTAAAAAATACGCCGAATTTTATGAATATTGTCGATGGTTTCGTTGTAGTCTGTCAAGAACTGTCAAGTGTCGCGTCACAAACACATTTATTTACAAAAATAACAAAATAAACGATACGTAAGATAAACCGACCCTATCATAGTCAGTAACGAGCCAGTAAACGCTAGCTGTCAAATTATACTGTTGACTAACGAACAGTTGTTTATAATACACTATATTATACTATTAGATCATTTTTTCGTCTATTTGATATAAAATTTAACTAACGGATCGTTATAAAACTGGCCCTTAATGTCACTATTCACTGACAGATCGGGCTAGAGTTGACGCAAATCGAAATTAAACTAAAATTATATAGTATAAGCGTGATGTTATATAGCCTTAAGCCATCCTCGATAAATGGACTATCCAATACAAAAATAATTTTTCAATTCGAACCAGTAGTTCCTGAGATTAGCGCGTTCAACCAAACAAACAAACACTTCAGCTTTGTATAGATATTAAAATCGAAATTCCGTATATTTGCTTAATATTTTTGCCACTTGAATCATTATTTTATCTTTAATTTTAATTTTTTACAATAAGTATATGTATATAAAAACATAAAATATTATGAAAAACATAAAATTCAAAATCCCCTAGTAAGAGGGCAAGGTCCAAGCTACCGGTGGTTAAGGTTACAGAGTGAAGAACCTTATCAAGAAGTATCACCTTCTGTATCTTGTCCCTTGATCCAGCCATCTAGTGAGATTATTTAAATTATTATTACGATAACTATACATAATAATTCGGATAAGAATGAACACGCCAAGAATATATTGTCTATTCACTCATATAATACAATCATGAATCATGACTGATACAATCAAAATCAAGGTCTTTGAAATAATGGACGGCAACTTAATTTTACGGAATTTCACCATTCAGGCAAAGTTACCAACCAATTACAAAAGATCACCATGAAATAGCATTTGTGCTTTTTATGGTATCCCCTATCTCTTCCCTTTATCCTTACCTTCACAGGCATAGGTACTGCCTGACACGATTAACATAAAAATTTATGTTGCACTAAGAGACCATAAACTTGGTTCATATGTTATAACCATAAGAATAGTCGATTGTTTGTTTGTATGTATAAAGAACTTTGATAAAGTTATTATAGAAATAGTAACATAAGTTGAAACTTTAAATTATAAATTGTGTATTTAAGTGTTAGTCTTTTTTAAGCATATGTTTTACATAATACGATTAATGTCGATTTTTTTTTGCTTATAAAGAGAAACTGAATTTGCTATATAAAAATGTTGGATAGATTAAAAAATTAAAAAATGCTTAAATAGCTTCTTGTAGTCAAAAAGATAATATGTTTGTACAATATTCCATACTACAATATAGCTACAGTATTACACTGCAGTTTTATGAAATATTTTTTCAAGCTTTTTTATGTTTCTATAGTACCTATCTATATACCGAAATAAAAAGATTATTTCTTCCTTTAGTAACATTTGTAAATAGACTTCTGAAACCAAATAATATTCTGACGTTTGTAAACTCAACTTTTGACAAAATCTAGTAGGAATAGGAACATACAAAGTTCGTAAGAAGATTTAAGCCGAAGTTTCTCGGAGTTGGTGAATTTCTGTTAGTTTCCTTGGGGTTCTGTGGAATATTGGAAGTTCGGATGACTATTCACACGTCGCTACTTCAAAACTGGGTTATTGATTAAATTTATATGAAGCAATTGGACGTAGGTTATAGGTTCAAATAGCTGTATATGTTAATGCTAAAAGCATTATATTAGGGGTTAAAGTATGAAATTGCCGATTTGTACTGAAAAATAAAAATTCGTTTTTTTTTTAATCTAAGATATTTATTTAATCAAAATAATTACCATTATTATCTATACATTGCTGCCATCTAATAGGAAGCTCATTTATGCCTTTGCGATAGAACTCTGGTGATCTAGATTCGACAAACTGTGTGAAAGCATTTTGCACTGCCTCCTGAGAAGAAAACTTTTTATCACGCAGAAAATTGTTCAAATCACGAAAAAAATGGAAGTCCGTTGGACCAAGGTCTGGCGAATACGGATCGTGACGAATGGTTTCTAATTGCAGTTCCTGTAGAGTCTGCAGATCAGTCAAATCATGAGGCACCCATTTTTCATATTTTTTTATTTTATTGATTTGACGCAAATGAGTCAATATTGTTGGTAAGGTAACGTTAAACCATGCCGCTAATTCCTGGGTAGTTTGGCTCGGATCGGCTTCCACCATCTCTTTCAAATCATTGTTATTCACCTGTGTGGGCGGTCTTCCACGTGGTTCGTTCTTCAAATCGAAGTTTCCATCACGAAAGCGTTTAAACCAAAATCGCACAGTGCGTTCATTAGCAGTCCCCTCTCCAAACGCAACATTAATATTGCGAGCTGTTTCTGCCGCGTTAGTTCCGCGTCGGAACTCGTATTCAAAAATCACACGAATTTTCGAAGTATCCATCTTTATTGTCTAAGCTGAATAAAAAAAACAACTGAAAGTTGATAATCGAATGCTGCACATTTTTTAAAAGAAGAACTACATAGGTACCGTATGAAAAAAGTTTCACTCAAAAATCTCAAACCATGAAGGTTCTATGTCAATTCGAAGTACCTATTACAATAAAACGGCAATTTCATACTTTAACCCCTATTATGACCGCAATTTAGCGATTGAAATTTATATTTAGTCCCAAGTGTCTTACGTTAGATAACCTAAGGCGTTAGGCATATAAAAATTACAGTAAACTTCCAGTATATATGTTATTTAAAATTAATTTACTATAGATATTAAAGTAATAAATCTTCAGACCGTCTGATGGTAGAAACTACCCTTACAGAAAACTACCGTAAAATTATAACACGTGTGTTTGTGTTTCGGTCAGTCTATATATAAGGGTTCTTTCCCTTGTGTCACAAAAGCATTTTCCAACCCTATAACGTTGGATAATATCGTCGTTGTCAAACCAAAATCTGCTATGTGCAAAAAGTTTACTTTTGAGATATTTAGTTAGTTAAATGGGTGTTTAAAAAAATTAATTGAATTGAGTTTTAAAGAGTTTTCAATTGGCATAACCTACAGAAGGCACCATTAATTTTAGCAGCAGCTTTTAACAGAGCCTGTTTGGTATGCCACCGGCTAATAGCCAAGCGAACGGTCGCTCGAGTAACGCTAGGTTCGCACGCGAACAATTCACAGTTAACATTAGACACAGCAGATGAACTTTTCGCTATAGACATTTTGGAAATTCTTTAACGACAATCTAGTCAAGTGTGCCTAACTAATATGAAAGTGAACAATTCACTGCATTTATTTTGCGTTGAAATTTTACAATTAACCCTTGATCACGCCGCGAAGAAAAGTAGAAATGTAGCTAGAAAATTTCCTGATTTATGGATTATCACCTTTAACTGTGTTTTATTTGCAATATTTCTAAAAATCCTAAAAAAATGTGGGGAAAAAGGGTAAATGCTCAAGCAAATGGAAATAGCAGCCTGATACATTAGAAGATCGAGTCTGTTTGAATTGTTTTTTTTACAGTTTATTTTGTCTGAGCTGAAACCCGCGACTGGGGATATAAAAATATTATGTGGGTGGTATTAAGCTTAATCTTAGCCTGTTTTTTTTCTCTAACACACATATTACATAAGAATATTCAAAACTGCATCTCCAAACTTAAACTTTGCCAAATCACAAGTTTACAAGGATCACATAGACGCAATAAACATAAAAAGGTTAGTACTAAATTTTCTCTTCACATCATAAATAAATAGTCAAAAATATATTACTTTATTTGCTTCTGATTTTCCGACAGATTTACAAAATTTAATATAAATTTTAATAAATCTAAGTAAGATTACATCCCTCACATTTAGAATATATAATGTCGAAATGTAGGGTAAAACAACGTTATCCAGGGCATAACTAACTTCGGCCTGTCTAACTGAGATTAGGATGAAGCAGTTTAACTATTCGCCCTCTGGGAAACAGCTGACTATAGATTTGGAGACTTAATTAAGATTGGAGTGTCTTAATTAAGTTTGTCGACTATTAAATTTATATTCTATGTCAATACTTGTTGGTGCCCGCGTTGAAAAATTAAAAAAATATACCTGATAAAACATCTGACACCTTTATTGCTGTGACAACGGTCGCGTCACCACGGTGACGATGGCCCCTAATCTATACTTTACTAAAATTATAAAGAGAAAATATTTGATTGTGTGTTTGTTTGTTTGCATTGAATAGGCTCCGAAACTACCAGACCGATTTGAAAATTTATTTCATTGTTGGGAAGCTATATTATCAGCGAGTAACAGGCTATATTTTATAAAGATATGTGGACGAAGTCGCGTGCAACAGCCAGTAATGAATAAACTCAAAAACTACAGGCCCTATTTTGAAAATTCTTTCATCCATAGAAAGCTACATTATCAGCGAGTAATATGTGCTATATTTTATGTTCATTATACGGACGAAGTAGCGTGCTACAGCTAATAATATTATAAAGAGAGAAGTTTTTTATGTTTATAATGAATAAACTCAAAAACTACTGGACCTATTTTGAAAATTCTTTCACCTATAGAAACCTACGTTATCAGCGAGTAACATAGGCTATATTTTATGTTCATTACGCGGACGAAGTCGCGTGCAGCAGCTAGTTTTTTTATATATTTTCAGACTGAGAATCTAACATTTTCCAGATATTTTAAAATATCCTAGTCATACGAGTATGTTAATCCAGGTTATAAACTATATGTGTGCCAAATTTCATTCAAGTCCCTTTATTTTAGTAGTTTTTAAGTGAAAAATTAACAAACAAACATCTATACTTACTTATGCATACAAACTTTCGCATTCATAATATTAGAATAATATGACAAAGTAGTTTCAGAAAGAAAATTCGTTATGCTTTCAATTTTGATTATATCAATGGGATTGATTTTAATTGATGTATATTCAGTCATAATAAATTTCATCCACGGTTCGTATTCATTTTGTTTTATTGCTGTATAAATATTTTTATTAACAATTTGCATATGCTACACTTGTGACTCGCTAAGTGAAATTTGTCGACTCACTCTCATATTTAACTTTATTCTGATAATTTTTTCATATCAAATATTACAACATACATTTTGAATGTTTTTACAATATAATTCTGTGTGCTGAACCCAAAATTAATAAGAGTTTTTGATGTTAATGTCCCGGGACAGGCTGACAGTATTATTATTATTATCCTCTTAGTGGCTATTTCTGGTCTGCTAGAGTACCAGTATCACTTCGTCCATTGCTGAAATATTGTGATCGCCACAACCATAATGGTAGTAGGTGGCTACAGTCGCCTATAACACAAGTAACGCTACATTTTGAGGACACGGTTGGTCTAGTGGCTAGTAACCCTAGCTGTTAACCAAACGGTCGCGGGTTCGAATCCCGCTAGGGGCAAATGTTTATGTGTTAACATTTACCTTTGTACCTGAGTCATGGATGTTTGTATTTAATAATATGTATGTATTTACAAAAAAAAGGTAATCTATGTATTATATTAATTACGGAATAAAAAAAGGTAATCTATGTATGTATTTACAAAAAAAAGGTAATCTATGTATTATATTAACTATCTGGTATCCATATTAGTGTGAAACTAGATGGTGCTGTGTGGAATGTGTGAAGATATTATTATTATCATCAGAAATTGACAATGGAAATGGGCCTGAAATGGACCTTAAATATTATTATTTTTCTGTGAAAAGTATATTATATTCAGTAGATACCTATTTCCAGTAGTGGGCGCCTATAGAGTGTTAATGATGATGATAACGAAATGCTAAAGTAAAATTAATTTCGTAATAAGACAAAAAACTTTTACTAAGTTAAAAACGCAATGTAATTTAATGAGGTTGGATTTAAAAAAAATACATTTTAGTACTTTTCTTTCATTCCATTTAAATGACCCATATTTATCTGCACTTACGGAATAAACGCCTGTTAACAAAGTAAATGCAATACGAATGAACGTTTAGTACAAATTACTTGTAATACTTTGCAGGCGCTCGGCTTCGTAAATTGCTAACGCAACCAATAGGAAATTCTGATCGTTACAAAGAACATGTTTTAAATTAATAATTAATATTATTATACGTGAAACGAAAACTTTGGGTTCCTTTTAATAATTTGTTGTAAATCTTTTTTCTTTTGACGAGCTTTAATTTTATAAAAAAATAAATTGATAACATTAGAATTGAAAAAAAAGCTTTTTTTTCCTGCCCACAGTCGAATCGCAATAAGTAGGCGAACACTTATAACATTGAAAAGTATTATAACTACAAGTTTGTATATTATACCTGATGTAACACAAAAAATGTGAATTCTCTCAACCTTCAAAACACTTGTTTCTAGCGGGTTTTTTTTAAATAAACATTTTTAACAACGTCATTTTTTTGTTCCTCTAAAGTCGACGTCACACATTCTGTTACACATTTTTCCAATAATTTTAGATTTTTTGACCCTATTTTTATAAAATTTAATAATCAATCTAAACATATTCTTTTAAGGAAATCGTACGTAATAAAAAAAATCTTCAAATAATTACTTAACATATCACTTACCTCTCTCACAGAATGCCCCCTCATAATCGCCATCGCGACATTCGCAGACTGGCCCATCGTCTGTGCTGATACAAACGCCACCGTGTTGACAAGGATCCCGTCTCTCGCACGCATCACCGCTCGCGTTACTGATCCGAGACGACTGCACAAAAAAGATTTTCATTGATATGAGACATTTTTAAGAATGGGTTTCAGACAGGCTGACGGTAGGCTGACGATAGGGATATCTTCTTTAAAACTATGGAGGACGCGACAAATGGGCTAATAAACTACAAAGTAAACTCGTATCACATTCTCAAGCTATACCATAAAGGTTTAGTTGAGTATCTCGACTAAAGCAATATCTTTAAGTAATATTTATTGTATACTTATTTGTAGGGTTACATAAAACCATAGAGTAAATAGGACTATTTACTTTATGATAAAACTAAACGAAGGATTTCAAGGACCAATGTTCTTTGTATATTGGTCAGTTTATTCGCTGCTTAGACTTTAGTAAATATTTAGTATAAAAAAGTCATTTCCCGCTGTCTGTCCCACTGTGTGTATTATTTAATGCGGTTTTCCCTAATGGAAAGCCCTAATATGACAGACGGTCTCTTAACAGCATGTGTGCTGTTGTTGTTATGATGAGTGAGAAAAGAATCCTGGTGCCCATTTACCTATCTTATTATATGTGCTTCTAAGGTCGGCAACGTCCTTGCACTCCCTAATGACGTGGCTTTTTTTAATAGGCGACGGTAACCAACAATTGTACTGTCAGCCTGTCTGTCGTCCTTTATACAATATTTAAAAAAGTTATGTATCAAGTTACTAGGAAATTAAAATGATTCATGATTACTCACACCCTGTATATGGTTTGTTTCAAGAAAGAATTATATTTGGATACTAGCTGGTGCCCACGACTTCGTCCGCGTTGAAAAATATTAAGTAGCCTATCCTGTGTCCCGTACGTCCAAATGTTTATCTACCAAGTTTCATGAAAATCAGTTAATTCGTTTCAGTTATGGAGGAACATACATACATACAATACCTACACTTACAGATTTATTATTAGTATTGATTAGTATTGTGTAGACATTTTTGTAGCTCAGCTACGAGCTTCTCGTAGAACTTTAGTAGTAGCTTTCGTAGTAGAAAATGAAACTTATGAGCTTGCAATAGAGCGCCATTTCCGTTGAAACCTTTTAACAATGATTTTTATGTTTTTAAATACTCGATTTCGTGATATGGGCCGAGCTTATAATTTATCCAAGAGGTGAAAGGCGAATGAACTATGAAGCTTCGTTGGTCTAAATGGAAAACGCAGAGTATAAAAATGCCTCCAGTGTGTAACTCCTTCTTTGTAACTCTAAAATTTTATAGCTTAGAATCTGGTTACAATTTATACAATTTAGTCATAAAATTTATGCTGAACGAGCGCAATGGCTGCTGGTTTTATAACTGTGATATTATCTTAAAGTTTATAAAACAAATAAGCACATTTCACACGTAGAATATTTGAAATTAATATTTCATTTAAAAAAAATGAAGAATTAAGAATGTCAATATGGTTTTTCATTATTTTATAATTTATGCTAAAAAGTTTATTAAGACATTGGTTTGACTATATTAACTTAGCACAACACAACACGCGCAAATATATTATCTACTAACTGGCGCCCGCGACTTCGTCCGCGTTGAAAAAGAAAAAAGTAGCCTATCCTGTGTCCTGTACGTCTAAATGTTTATCTACCTAGTTTCATGAAAATCAGTTAATTCGTTTAAGAGTTATGGTGGAACATACATACAGAAAAAAATTGTAAAAATCGTCAATTTAGTTTCAGTATCATGTATAGAGCCTATAAACACGATATCTCTGAAAACAAAGTAACTTACTCCATGACCGACCCTTACAGATTTATTATTAGTATTGATACATGTATATCATACATTAACAGCGAGTAACATAGGCTGTATTCTATAAAATTAAGCGGACGAAGTCGCGTGTAACAGCTAGTATAATATAGTCATAATATATCGAAGGTATATTAATTGAGTCAGTCGTTTGGAGTTAAGATGAAAAACGTGTCACGCGATCCGTTCTCGGCTAAATATTCAAGTCACGTATGGCGACACACAACATACATTGCGACAGTGTTAAGAAATTGAAAGGAATCAATGTTTTCTTTCTTTATTTACAGGGTTTCTGACGATCCACTTAATGGTAGGTGACCACAGAAATAGTAACACGTATACCGGTCTTAAATTAACAGTAAATAGTTAATATTGTTGTAGTTAAGAAAATAATATAATATACCTATTAGGTAATGCATGAAAACTTTAATTAAGTTTTATTTTATTTATTAATTTATTTAAAACAGCAACAGCCTAGCACACTCAACATTCCAGCCCTATCTTTTAAAATCTGGGTCCAGTGTGCAAGCCAATCAGAGCTACAATTAAGATTATTTTTTAAAATAAATTTTAAAAATTCAAAATAACAAAATAGAAAAAAACCAAACAAAATTTATTACAAACAAAAACAGGTCAAACAATTAAGATACAATGTGAAATGTTAAAAAATGTCAAAAGTTAAAAAATCTAAAGTTAAAAAAAAAGGCAAAAGTTCAATATCACTTAAAAACAAAACCAGAAACAGTTAAGTGTGACAAAATGGCAACGAGAATTTGCACATCGTTTGTCAGTGTAATATGTGGACAATATGTATTAAATATAAAAAAAATGTTTATTTTATTCAGCAAATACTATGTTATGATTTTGGAGTTAAATTTGAAAAGTCATAACCAAAACTGCTAACTGTGTAGGAAAAGCGAATTTTCGTTAGATAACGCGCGGGCGTCATCTCAAGGTCATTACTCTGACCCTCTAAACCAAATATAGCCGTGACGTCAGATCACCTATGACGTCATACACATTTAGTTCAGGTTTTAAGGTGTTAAAGGAAAAAGCTAGTATACTCATAAATACTAGCCTTTGCTCGCGATATTTTTCGCTATCTTCATAAATTACAACCACCCTATGTTGTTCTGATGTATAAACTATATTACCGTATAGGTAATGTAGTTTTTGTGTTAAAGAGTTAGGTACCTATATTATACTAAATTACAGTCATTTGTGTAGCCCGTTTGGCGACAGTAACCAGTTAAAGAAGACGGCCGTGAAATAACTGTGCTGTGCATATGCTGTTGTGTTTCATTGAGTTAGTAAGGGATGCCAGAGGAAATTTCCCTATTCCATCCCCAATAACTTTTCCCTAATCCTACTATAGCAGCACCTGTGGCGTTGCTTGTGTTATAGGCGACGGTCACCTACCACCGAGTGGACCGTCAGCCTATCTGCCGACTTTAACTTAAAAAAAGCTTTTGCCGCAACTAGCTATTGCATTCAACTAGCTATTGCCTGCAACTACGACCGAGTTAAAAATTAAAAAAAAATATAAGGCTTGGCAAAATGACCCTGAATCTGGCGGACATTCGACAAATTACGGATATTGACAAAAAAAAATTCAAAAAAAAATCAAAATTCCACTTTTTACTTATACTGAAAAGTACATATGGTTTTTGGTTTTTTTTTTGCAATGGAATTATTTTTTTTGCAATAGAAATAGTTTTTGTGCAAAAAATCAAAAAATCAAAAAATTAAAAAAAGAAAAAAGAAATTTTCAGTGATTTTTCATGTAGATATCAAATCAAAATGTCTAAAATAAATTTCAAAAATTAAAAAAAAAAAATTAATAAGTCGATTTATAATTAAGTACTATAAGTAAGTCGAAATTAATTTTTAATAATCTCTAAATCTTAGAGAAGTAGTACAAAATTATTTTTGATTATTAAAAAATTTTTCTCATTTATATTAGTTTATAACATTCTGTTTTTTAGTTTTTACTTGAAAGAGTAAGTAACAACAACCTTATATGTAAAGTACCTTTTAATTTTTAATATTAGTAAGAATTATATGCGTGAACTTAATATTAATAATATTAATAAACTTATCGAGTTATTGTCATTAAATTATGTGATTATTATTTTTAGCTAGTGACCCATTTTCGCCTTCATCTGGGGTGATTTTTTTTATATATACAAACCTGCCCAGTTTATCCCTCTCTCCGTAAGTGAAAACCGAATTAAAAGCGGTCTAGCCATTCTTGAATTTTTGCGAGACTAATGCACGGCGATTTTTAAATACGAGTATAAAGAAGATTGACTCATCAACATTATTCATTCCGAAAGCTTAATCAGACGCGTTAATGCATTAAGCAAAAGCAACGACTTTAAAAATTGGTCGATACGTTGAAAGCAAATGATAATACTTGTTTCCAACACGAGGCGGTACAATGGTTTTGTGAGGGCGGAAAAAACCATGCGTTAATGGACGTTTTAATGCAACAATAAATATACCAGTAAAAATACTATGCGTTAGCGGGTTTATTCTCTTGGCAGCGACATCTAGCGACAGCGCGGTGTGTATTACCTGCATTTGTGTTTCGTTCTATTAATTTGTATCCTTTGTTCATGTTCGACAAGATATAGGCTTAAATTATTTCAGTACATTTTTTTTTTGAGAGAAACATAAACTCCAAAACCTGACCTAAGCCCCCTGGCACTCAGGGCTTACTTTAACGCCATGAACTCTAACAAATCCTTAATACAGGACTTTAGTAAAGCAAAGATCTGAAAGACATTATTTTTGTAAAAGATTATACGATATATCACGCAGGTTACAAAATAAAAACTTTTTTAAAATATGCATTTCAATATTCCTCGCGCACTTACATTTCAGTATCATGAATGTGTCTTGGGTTTACTTTTATATTCACAAAAATATGGTAGAATCTCTGCATTGATCTTGCGAATAGATACTGAAAGAAAAGGGCCTTTATAGGACAAAAGATAAAATACCTATATAAACGAAAGGGAAATGTACCCTGGCATCCATTACTCACTCATAGAAACACAAAAACATACACGCAGTTATTTCAAAGCAGAAAGTTCAAAGCCAGGTAGCCGGTAGAAATCGAATTCAAATCAGCTCCATGTTCTTAAGTTATAAAAATATATATATATATTTCTAAAGTTTTTCGCTAGTTGTGTAAATGTGATAATCAATGACTGTTTACAAGATAAATCATGTTACATAAATATTATTCTTATTCATGCTGCATTGTCGCTAGATGGCGCTAAAAACAAAATAAACACACTAACACGTGATGTTTTCATTAAAATTATTGGAGCTAAATAAAATAACAATTTGTGCAACCTTTAATATCTTCATAGGGGTGGATCACCTAATAAACAAAGGATAATTTTTGGCTACGTTGCTTTTTTCTTAAACAAAGTCTTATCAACTGCCTGTTTAGGTATATAATTAAATAAAATTCGAGTTAAACTACCCATTTTATCATATTTATGTTAAGGATGGCCGGCGTGCTGATGGTCAACTTAAGGGTAGTAGCTACGCTGGCGACTTCATCATGAAATGGTCACAGATTAGGTAAAAATAGAGTGCCCATCGAAATAATATATATATGTATATCTTATATATATTATTTCAACACAGCAGCACATGACTGTGATGTTATTGTTACCGCGGTTTTCTAAAGAGGTGGTTACCGCCACCAAGTTCACCGCCTAATTAATGACCACGTAACACTGTGTGAAAATTAAAAATGACTACTAAAAGAAATAACCTATCAAATATTATTATCTACTGTAATCATATTTGTTTACGGTTTACACACTCGATTTTACATGGATTTTTTATATTTTCACATAATAATGTTCAAATAATTATTTTAAAAAATGTGACTATTCTAAGACCAAGAAATATCTTATGATAAACGAAGGGTGAATGAAGCAAAAAGGGCACAATCTAGCAATACCCTCTTCATTGTGGAAGACGCCCGTCAAACAACGGATAGATAAAACGAGAACTTTTACTGATCCCCGAATGTTTTATTGTTCGACCTTTTACATCGCAATTTTGTGTATTATTAAGGGTAGATTGTGTTACATTATAATTTAACCAGCCCGTGCCCGCGACTTTGTTCGTATTGAAAAATAACATCTGATAACACCTGACATCTTTATCCCTGTGATGTGATTTTTATCGTGTTATTTTTAATAAAGGGTGATTTTTTTAAGCCCGATAGAACTTACGAAAGGGCTAATTGTCAAACGAACTGTCCTACGGCGCTTAGGTACTGTTTTTTGACATTTATGATCAGTATATTCTGGCATATCATCATGAATAGATCGACGCTTGAAAAACGCTACCAAAATTATCCAGATTTACTTTAAAAATCAGTCATCAATTCGTGCAACTTATTAGACGACAGTGATTTTTATGGCGCAATAATCGTCCATCTGAGCAAGCCATCCGTCGAACTCATACTCTAACTAAATGATGCAATAACACCAACACGTCGAAGAAATGTGAGTACTGAAGAGAATATCGCCGTTGTATACGAAAGTGTGGAAGAAGGTTCAAATTTATCGATTCGTCGTCATTTGCAGGAATTGGGGCTCTGTCCGTCCACTATGTGGAAAATTTTGCGCAAAGATCTTGGCCTACACCCGTTTAAGATCCAGCTAGTGCAGAAATTAATGCCACGAGACCATTATATGCGTCATTCTTTCGCCGATTGGGCTCTAAAGCAGTTGGAATCTGATGCGATGTTTTATCGCAAAATAGTGTTCAGCGATGAAACTCATTTTTGGCTTTTGGCTAACTCGATTATTTTCTGTGGGACAACGTAAAGTCACTAGTTTATTCTGATAAACCAGCAATAATTGACGACTTTGAGGCCACCATTGTTCGTGTTATTCGTGATACGGCCAGCAATGCTCGAAAAAGTGACACAAAATTGGACGTGTAGAATGCGCTTTGGCAAGAACAGCCGCAGTGGTCATATGCCCGAAAACATTTCCAAATGTTCTTGCCATGTATTTATCTTTCAAATGAAAAAAAAAATTGGATAAAAATTTATTTTCTGGTGTAATTTTTTCCAAAATCTTATATTTAGCAGTCTAATCTTTCTAAATCTTCTAATATGTACATGTTTTGTCAATTGTAAATATAATATTCTTTTTGTATATTTAGAATCTATTGTATCTTATCTATGTAGAAAGTAAAACGTATTTCTTATATGCTCACACTTCATGTGTACTTCTTTGTGCTATTATATTATTGAAAATATACTTATCTTAAATAAAAGCCTAGCTTATTAACCACCTAGACGTAGGCAAATATTTTCCCATATAACATCGAGCACTCTCGATTTATTTAATAGAAAACGTGGCACCTGCTACCACTGCTGCCTACGTAGGATCCCGTTAAAAAAAACATTTACCAACAGAAAACTTTACTAGACGAATAAGATACAATCGACAGTAAAATAAACTAGATTCGACATTTTAGAAAAAATATACGTCATTTTTGCTAACTTTTTTTTATACTGCAAAACTGATTCAATTTCTTCTTGCGTCTGAGAAGCCTCCCGGGAAGTGCTACTTAATTATAATAATAATGTTGAGTTTGTTGAAACTTATAGTTAGTAAATTTGTTGAAAAACATTATAAAGTTACTTTCTATATCTATATCTATACACACTCGTATTATAAAATATTATTAATATTTAAATGGACGGTATATAATATTATTACATTATCTAAAAATAAGTTATATAACACACACATATTATATTTAATAAACAAGCTATAATATTGAAAAAAAAATATTATTAAATAATGGATGGTTTAGAAGAAATCATTTAACTTCTAATTTTTGTGTAAGTATATAATATGCAGTAAAAATTGCATGTTCAGAGATTAGCGATTCATTGTGAACGTCTTTGTTTGGTTCCAGCTTAAAAAATAGAATATAATTTATAAAAAATTTAAACAGATAGTAGACAGTTTAAAAATTCATTGAATTTATCCAAGGGAATTCAGGAGGACAGTGTTTTAGTTAAAATAAGAACATAATCATTGAGTTAAGCTTAAATGTTAAGATGAATTAGTTATATGATAAATAAGCAAAGAAGTCATCAATATATATATGTCGGAGATGGCTGCCATGGACCACGTCATATACCTACCTACCAATTTTATATCGTATTTTCACTATAATTAGTTACATTGTTAATTGATACTATGCTTATGTGACCTAGTTATTAATTAGTGATTAGTTCTTATTATTTAGTGAGTAACATGTAACATTAATCTACCCTCCTTTGGTTTGTAAACACGTTGCGCGCCCTATTATCTAGTGGGTAACTTGAAATATCAAACTACCCTCATTTGAATTGTATACGCGATGGCGCCAATGGATTGGGTTGTTGGTACATGTGTGCGTGCACTGAGGCCTCCTTTAAAAGGACGGCGCGTTGCTCCGTATCGCCAGTCTAGTTTCGGCTTAGACTCAGTGAGCACCTGCTCCCGACAAACCAGTCGGTTTACTTAACCCATGGTGGTTAATACGCCTCTCAGCATACTGCTCTAGAGGTCGTTACTCTGCCCGATTACCCTTATAACTGTATTATTTCCTTAAAATAATGGCTTCGCCCAATTCTGATAATATACCCGTTGAATCGGCCACCCACGATCTGACATCAGAAGTGGGATCTCTTCGGGCTGAATCGCATCCTATTGAACCATGGCGAGCCTTACTTGATCAACAGCCTCGTAATATCTCCCAATTAATCGAAACCCTTAAAGGGTCTTCCAATACGCCCCATGTGACCCATCTGCCTGATTATAACCCGGATATACCCGACTCGAATACTAGAGCTTGGTGCAGCACTTTGGACCTCTGTCTTTCTGAGAGACCCCTGCAAGCAATCAGGATAACAACCAGGATAGAGGATGGCATCGAAGAAGATCGTCTGCTACTGCTGTGGGGAGACGAGCCACGCGGCTCCTCGCTACCCTGCTGCAACTGGGAAGCGATAGCGACAACGAGTACTGCGTCCAGCATCTTTGCGTCGGGCACACTGCCAGCTGCCAAGCGCGTGATGCACTTTTGTGAGTCGTTTTCATTTTGTTTTCTTTCTGGAGTTGAATGCTTTCATTAGAGAGAGAGCCAGCCGATAAATTGATTTAGAATCAACATTATGATCTTTTAACATTAGCTGGATTTTATAATTACGCAGTTTATATTACACCGAAATTCTATCAGTTGTACTTACATAGAGGAGTATTTAATTTAGATTTTTATTTTATATTGTCTGATATTATTATTATTATTTAATTTGATCTACCTACCCGTTATTGTTTGCGAGAAATATTATCTTGAGAGTTTAATGTTAAACTGGAAACAGACCGTGTTGTTTTGTTTCGAGATGGCCTTAAAGGCGAGTTACCACACCCAAACGAACTTGAGTATACCCATTATAGTGTAAGAAAAATGCCTGAATGTCCTGTTTCTATAAAAAAAATTTTTACGTGGATATCGATGATGACAGTTTCATTTAAGACATACCGTAGCTACGAAAGGGATTTCCTATGAGGATGCCTATTGGAATTCTATGAGGATGTCTATGTTGACTCCTATGAGAATGTCTAACTTGGATCCTATGAGGTAACTCTCATGTGGGTTTGTCTATGTTTGACGCCTGCGTTTGTGCTATGACATGTTTTCCTGTGATGATGCCTATTAGAATTCTATGAGGATGTCTATGTTGACTCCTATGAGAATTTCTAACTTGGCTCCTATGAGTTAACTCTCATGTGGGTTTGTCTATGTTTGACGCCTGCGTTCGTATTATAACTCGTTTGTGTGAATTTAAACGTTCGGATCATTTTTGACTTCAGGAGTTTTTCTTTGTTATTTTAACAAATGATTGTAATGAATCTTATTTATTCGAAATAGTTGCTTAACTTTGTTTTGCGTAGTAACACAAGTAAGATGAGCTGTTACCCTTATAATGAACCTTTGATATTGATTTTAATTTTGAGAATTATTTTTAATTTGATGATCTTTTACTAAGAAAATGGTGAGTTAGTGGTGTTAACTTAATGATTTGGATACTGAATTAATTTTGATTTTGATTATAATCAACTTTGACTAGATTAAAAAAAAAACTAGTCTAGTCTTTTTCATACAAAAAAAGAGTTTGTATGAAGTACATTATTAACGCCACTTTCTCTCCTATTTATGTGGCCAGGTTGGCCGAGACTGAGAGCATCTACTTTGCGTTTTTTATTTTTCTATTTCAGTAACGTCACACGAGGGCGTGTGAAATGTCAGGATGGTCGTGTCGGAGATGGCTGCCATGGACCACGTCATATACCTACCTACCAATTTTATATCGTATTTTCACTATAATTAGTTACATTGTTAATTGATACTATGCTTATGTGACCTAGTTATTAATTAGTGATTAGTTCTTATTATTTAGTGAGTAACATGTAACATTAATCTACCCTCCTTTGGTTTGTAAACACGTTGCGCGCCCTATTATCTAGTGGGTAACTTGAAATATCAAACTACCCTCATTTGAATTGTATACGCGATGGCGCCAATGGATTGGGTTGTTGGTACATGTGTGCGTGCACTGAGGCCTCCTTTAAAAGGACGGCGCGTTGCTCCGTATCGCCAGTCTAGTTTCGGCTTAGACTCAGTGAGCACCTGCTCCCGACAAACCAGTCGGTTTACTTAACCCATGGTGGTTAATACGCCTCTCAGCATACTGCTCTAGAGGTCGTTACTCTGCCCGATTACCCTTATAACTGTATTATTTCCTTAAAATAATGGCTTCGCCCAATTCTGATAATATACCCGTTGAATCGGCCACCCACGATCTGACATATATATTTATTTTTCAGAAATATAATGCCAAAAATACTCGTCTCGATCCGTTTTTGTGAAACCCTTTCATTATCATAAATTATACGGAAAAAAATTGCTAGCTATACCCACACAAACTATAAGCGTGGGAGGACGCGTGGGTTTATAAATGAAAACACACATAAGTATATCGCGAATAAATATATCTTATCCTACTACCTAATAACACGAAATTTAACATTTGAATTATTATTCAATAGACTGCAATAGACTTGCCCCTGACTTTGTCCGCGTATAATAATTTGGTAATTAAAATGTCTTATATAAAATCCAAAAAAAAATTTTTTTTTGGAAGCACAGTAAGTACGTAAATTTTCATTTTCATATTTGAAGATGAAATATAAGCAAACTAAATCCTATGAGTCAACAAAATTAAATAATTCGAACGTTTCAAAACCAAATGAAGCAGCGTATAATTCGACGCTTAATATTTTGGTCAAACCGCCCACTCTCTGTCAACACGAAAACAACAGTTACCCGCAACGAATTTTAATCGCATCATTCCGCATTTAACTAATTATTTTAATCCATATTGCATTATTATCCATCGCATATTGCGCTTGAAAACTTTTGTCTTCAATAACAAAGGTAATTTAGCTGTTAACTATTTTTTTAACAAAATATAAATGGTGTTTTTTTTTTCCCAAAACCAACCAAAAAAAATGTTTTTGTGTTCTAACCAGTAATCACTGTCTGGTTGCAGTAACAACTCCCTTACGTAAAACAAGTGTGAAATATAGGTAAGCCCCTCAAATCATTTATACGTCTGACCGCCATTTTGGTGACGTATAGTCGTGACACAGTCACTAAAGTTAGTATAACACTGGCCAGCGATTTTTAGTTGCGGATGACGTCATGCGTATGTCAATGTGACAAGGTTCCTGCTCATTAGCAATTTGAGGGGATTATAACAAATATGGCTGTTGTATAATATTTCGGTTAAGGATATCAGATCTCATTCCCCTTTATCGCTTATCATTTTTGCTTTCGAAGTCCACAGTTCATTTAACTCACTATTGCTTTTGTTAATTGTGTTAATAGGAGACAGTAGACACCTATAATCAAGTATAGACAGAATGTCACTCTGACTACTGAAATTTATGAAAAAAAAAACTTATGTAAATTTAAGAAATAGATATTGGGAATTTTTCCACCGATACTGTGAGACAATCGCCCTATGATTTTTAAGTTTAACTAAAAACCATAGATAAATGTCAAAACATATATGCGTCTAGACGAAGACCAGTCTTAGCATTGGTTACGTACACATTGACCATTGCATTAATTAAAAAATTGAATTAAAAATGGCAAAATAGTGGTATCAGCTTAAAACATAACAATAATCATGGTATGTTACTATCCTTTTACGCAGTAGCTGTAGCATACTAGTCATAAGTAAACGGTACACGGGTAGAGTAAACGGTAGAATCAACTAGCGTACTATTCTGCCAGTACCAAGTACTCTACCAGTTTTAGTAGAGTAACTGTTTACACAGGAATCATCAGTCTTTTATAGAAACCGGTACGTCACACTGATCGAACACTATGAACACTCATCGAAAAATTGTAAAACACCAGGGGTGGGGGAAGGCAAGTAGTAGAGTAGCTTGCCCGCGATGGTAGCTATACTCTACTTTTCCATATTTTAGTACTCTACTCATACTCAACCAATACTGTCTACATTAGTATAGTTAGTAAGAAAGTTAGTACACTACCATGCTACTATACCGTTTACTCTACCCATGTACACCGGGCAATAGTGCTACTTTATTCACCATAAACTAGTGATTAACGGAGCCACTAATCTAAATAATGTGGCAATACTAAACTCCGATAAGAAGTCACAGCAAGCATAAAACTATTTACAACGCAATCAGAAATGTCCAACTACAAAGTTGGTTAAACTTGTAAAACATAAACAATGACCTTTGTCAAAATGAAGCTTGAATAATCCTTTACCACAAATGGAAAGTTTACCCTACATTTAATTTAATAAAACAGAAATTAAAATATACTCACATAAGCGCCCTAAAACAGTTCTTTTTTCGACGTGGTTTTAAAACTTCAAGTCTTGACTTAGAAATACTCAAAGAAATCAATTAGGCTTTTGCGAGAAATTTTTGTTGTCATACAATTTTATTTTAGTTACAATGTTATAGGTATAGATATTTATGTTTATCTGAAAGAATCCCTTTATTTTTCTACTAACTGCGCTCGCGTTTTAGTACGCGCAGTAATTCGTTTTTTGAAAATCCTACACGAACCTAATATTTTTTCCACGATAAAAAGCATCCTATATGTAAATCCAGGTAATAAACTATCTGTGTGCCAAATTTCATACAAATCCGTAAAGCCGTTTTGCATAATTTAGTAACAAACATTCAAACATGCAACGCAGACGAAGCCGCGAACATCAGCTTGTATAATATGTAGTGAGAAGTCACTAACTTGTCAAGGCAATCATTCTTGTTATCAAGTGTTTCTTTAAGCGCAATGTCAAGTTCTTTGGCACTCGAGAAACTTATTTCGCGCAGAGAAATTGTGTGTCAACATTGTGAATAAAAAAAACGTTTACAGATTGAAATTTCGAAAAGCAGAAACATTTTCGGCGCTGACTTTTATAAAAATGTCGGATCCCAATGCAGGAGATTAAAAAGCCATCGAGCATGCACCGCGGGTAATGGATTCTTAATGGGCTGCCCATTTACCCCGATTCTCCTCAATATCAGTGCGATGAGGTTGTATAACCAACAAATACGGCAGGTGTGCACCCTCTCTTACATCTTATCGTTTTAAAATGTCATTGTATTTTTTGGGTTGCAGACGATTTTAATTTGCAATGTGCTCAATTTTTCTAAAGCGGTTATCACACTTTACAATTTGAATGAGTCAATTGTAAAGTGTGAAAGTGGAAATTGGAAAGTGTAATCGCAGTTAGAACAGATTGGATCCAATGTAGATTTTATCTATTTTCAATCCTATGTCTTCGATTTAGAAATCAATTTTGTGTAGTGTGATCACTAGGTTCACTACTTACCTAAGTACAATTTGAATACTTACAATTTGAAGGAATCCAATTTAGGTACCTACCTAAATTGGATTCCTTCAAATTGTAAAGTGTGATAACCGCTTAATGTTGTCCAATGTCCATACATACTCACTAATTGACGAGATATGCTAGTAAAATTAATCGAATTTTTCATGTAACTGGACATATTATGCTGTTCTATTCAACATAATGTTTATTTATGTCGGATTTACTATCGATACAAACATTATAAAGAGAGATCATTTGTATTTTGTATTTTTGTTTGTAATGAATAAACTCAAAAACTACTGGACCGATTTTAAAAATTCTTTCACCTATAGAAAGCTACGTTATCAGCGAGCAACAAAGCTTATCAATACTAATAATAAATCTGTAAGGGTCGGTCATGGAGTAAGTTACTTTGAAAGACATATCTTTTCAGAGATATCGTGTTTATAAGCTCTATACATGATACTGAAACTAAATTGACGATTTTTAGATTTTTTTTCTGTATGTATTGTATGTATGTTCCTCCATAACTCTGAAACGAATTAACTGATTTTCATGAAACTTGGTAGATAAACATTTGGACGTACGGGACACAGGATAGGCTACTTAATATTTTTCAACGCAGACGAAGTCGTGGGCACCAGCTAGTATTTTATAAAGTTACGCGGGCGAAGTCGCGTGCAACAACTAGTAAATTATAAATATTTCTAGTCATATTTTAAAATATATATTTACTACTAAAAATAGTAAAAATTTGTTTACCTATTTTACCTTATACCAATCCAAAATGCTTATTACATACTAGAAGCAAAACATAAATTGAAATATTGAGTGAAATTACTATTCTTTTTTTTTTTTTTAGAAAAATAATGCCAATATTCTTATAAGTAAAAATAATTGGTAGTGTTTCGGTGAAACGCCCCCTTATCTTAAATTTTATAATATCAAGTCGACAGCATTGCTTCCCCCTGGCATTCCCTGGATTCCTAGACCATTAATCTAATTGCGTCGTCAGAATGTCTACCTGTCTTTAACATAAACATGCCTCGAGTCTAGACAAATAACTTTTATACAGTTTGGTCTCCCTTCTATGCTATTCACATTAATAGGATTGAGTCCCTGCAGAAAAAACTTCTTAAAATAATTTCATATAGAAATGGACTGGGTCGTACACTCAACAAATATACTGATCGCCTTCGGAGTTTTGGTTTGTTATCTCTGGAAGATCGTCGAAGGAGGTATGATATCATTTGTCTCCATAAAATATAAATATAAATATATAAATATCTTCACACATTCCACACAGCACCATCTAGTTCCACACTAAGCAACTTAATGCTTGTATTATGGATACCAGACAGTTGATATAATACATAGATTACTTTTTTTTTTGTAAATACATACATATTATAAATACAAACATCCATGACTCATGGTACAAAGGTAAATGTTCACATGAACATTTGCCCCTAGCGGGATTCGAACCCGCGACCGTTTGGTTAACAGCTAGGGTTACTAGCCACTAGACCAAACGTGTCGTCTACACTCATCCTGGGATTGTCCGAGTCTTCTTTCTGCGATTAAGATCAAAATTAAATATAGATCTCGTTCTCCCCACTCTGGTCCCTTTTCCATTGAATCACATAAAAACAACACATCCTATTATAATCCCTTGGTTAGGATGTGTCGAAGTTATAATGATATGGTAATCGGGTTTGGGGACGGTTTTGATATATTTGACAGCAGGTTTTCTCGTGTCAAAAATAGATTAAGACTGACATAAGTAAATGTTATTAATTAAGAATTATTTAAGAATTTAGACATGTATTAATAACCATTAGTAGTTAAGTTAATTTAAACATGTTAAGTACACTGTTTAGGAGTGCAATTTAGATTAATCAATACACTTGTTATTTATAATTATCATGTATATAATTGTATTCTGTTTGTGTACTTCATCAAATAAATAAATAAATAAATATAGTTTCAACTTCTCAAATAACAAAGAAAAAACTAGTGAAATTCACTACATGGGTTATGTGATTTTTCTCCAATCTGTTTTTTTTTGTTTGTGACAGACAGACGGATAGTTATTAATTTAGATTTTTTTTATTTTATTTAAAAGTTTACCATATTACACCTACATAAGAATATAATAATAAAAATAAAATATATAATACTTTATGTCTTTTGTATTTGGGCTACTAGGAGCCAACCTACGAGCTACTGTGTGGCCCGTCTGCTGCACTTTATCTTAAAAAAATTATAAGGAGTGAATATAGGACGTGAGATTTCACTTCTTCTTTCCCTTTCAGCTAATCAACAAAACATTTATAAATTTCTTTTTTATAATTTTGTATTCAAATGTAAGAGAGAAAACAGAGATAAATCTAACTTAATAATAATTCATACATCAAAGAGGAGCACCTACGCCACCTACCCAATTATAGTACCCAATTTTCCGGGTACCCGACGTACCCGGAAAAGTGTCAACTCAAAAGGATATTTTCAAGTGATAGCTGTAGGAATATATTGGACAAACAGTAACATTTTTGCCCTCCGTAGCAAAATGTACAAGAAGCAAAATGTGCACCACACTGGACAGTTAAAAATACAGTAAAATTCTATCAGAGTGGTTGAGAAGAGGAGCTGCTACCTTTGAAGACATTTTTGATAAAAATTTGTCTGCTGTAACTATTTGCAGTACATTTTTTCAGTTCTTTATTTAAATCCAACTGAAGCTACTTGCAACAACAACTAGACAATTCGTGCGTAAACAATACTTTTTATTTTATAATTATTATTTATTTGGGGTCTTCTTTTATACTAAAACTTTTTAACTAAATTTTTTTATTATATTTATAATATTTTTGTGAGATTTTATTTTTATTTGTATATAAAATATAAATTAAATACTGACATTTTGATTTGCCATAATGTTTTATTATTAAATTTCAGGTTATTGGGTTTTACGTATACTTAAATCATAGGCTAATAAAGCCTAAAGTGTTGATAACTAAAAAAAAAATAACATAAAATGACACGAGATTAGAGTCGTAAAAAGTTCAGAGTAATATTACTGCTTGAAAGCTTATGTCCTGTAAAAAGTTTGCTTGGGAGACAAATCACGCGCCGAACATAAATCTCCGCCGGGACAAAGAAATTTCAGCCATTCCACTAGATTATTTCTTGAGACATGAAATCATTTTAAATGTTATAACTTGAATTGAAAACATATGTTTTCTTTATATTTTAATATTTTACATTTATGAAGAAAAATAAAGTAAGAAATTAGTGTTACAGTTTTAAATACTTTTACTATTTCATTGTCGACCTTTATCTGTTACCCCGATAACTTCTTTTAAACCACCCAAAGGATTTTAAAACGGTCAAAAGAGAAATAAAAGAAGAAGGTTGTGTCGGGAGCGTGTCGCTAGTTGTATAATATTTGAAATTTAGAAATGCATTTTAAAGAAATAGCCTTCTAAACTTTTAAGTCTACAGTTTATAAACGATTACTCTAGATTGAGTCTACATTACTCAATGACTTGGTTAACAAAATATCTAAACTGTAAATGGTTAAAGAAGACAGAATGTCAGAATTGCTTTGAAGGTAGGTATAACAGGCAATTGGTTCTATGAAAGCAAAGCGTTTGTCTTACAAAATGCGCATAAAGTCAAAAAGACTTGAGAACTTCCAGATTATTACAAGTATTACGAGTATAACAAAAAAGTCGCCTGAAATTTGAACCCGTGACCTCTTGGGGTGTGGCGTATCAGGGGCGAGGCGAGGTAAGAGGTCCTCCCACTGAACTGGTGATTTATATTTCTCGTGAACCGGTCAGATTGATTTCAACCCTTAAATTGAACCAAAATTAAACACTTTCATGGTATCTTTCATTTAGGGTTCACATTTAGTAGTGGGAATTCTGCACGGCGTTCCGCAGAAGACACCTTATGTCTTATTAAAGACTAGCTGGTGCCCACGACTTCGTCCGCGTTGAAAAATATTAAGTAGCCTATCCTGTGTCCCGTACGTCCAAATGTTTATCTAGCAAATTTCATGAAAATCAGTTAATTCGTTTCATAGTTATGGAGAAACATACATACATACAGAAAAAATTTCTAAAAATCGTCAATTTAGTTTCAGTATCATGTATAGAGCCTATAAACACGATATCTCTGAAAACAAAGTAACTTACTCCATGACCGACCCTTACAGATTTATTATTAGTATTGATAAACTGTATTTTTGAATTTACTAATTATTCTCCTGATCCTCTTATTAGGTCCAAACTTACAACCTAAACCTCTATAACATTGACTAATTTTTTCGGTGAAAGAAATAACATAAGAACCAGTTTAAAAAATCTTCTTTTTTTCTATTTTGTTTTAATAAAAACTAACTAAAGTTAGTCAAAGTGAAACTTATGTGTAAAGCTGAAGTTGAAATCACAGTTGGGGTCGTCGTACTCACAAACTGTCAGTCATCCCCTCGCCCTATTAAGGGTGGGCTCGGAGGGCCCGCACTAAATAAATAACATCAAAGATAAAAGCGAACGGCTATCTGATATGTTTACACATAAAGCTACATTTTTTAGGCTAAGATTTTTTATACCTGTTCACGTGATGGTAAATTAATGTCGTCTATAGTAAATAGCATAGACAACTATAGTGAAGCATGTTTAGGCCCTATCGTTTGGAAGATGTTAATTTTCTCATGACGTCATCTTCATCTTTATGACGTCATGAACCAATTTAATTAAAAAATACCTTAGAACCGAAATTAATTTTGCAATAAAATTGTAATCTATACTTATAAAATCGTTTAATAATCCAAAAAATACAAACTTTCACATTTATAATATTCTAACAGATGCCCGATACTTGATACGCATTGAATTATAATAAAAATCTTCCTCGTTTAACGCTCTTTCCATTAGAGAAAACTGCATTAAAATCCGTTGCGTAGTTTAAAAGATCTAAGCGCACATACAGACAGACAAACGGAGGGAAGCGACTTTATTTTCTACTAGCTGGTGCCCACGACTTCGTCCGCGTTGAAAAATATTAAGTAGCCTATCCTGTGTCCCGTACGTCCAAATGTTTATCTACCAAGTTTCATGAAAATCAGTTAATTCGTTTCAGAGTTATGGAGGAACATACATACATACAGAAAAAATTCTAAAAATCGTTAATTTAGTTTCAGTATCATGTATAGAGCCTATAAACACGATATCTTTGAAAACAAAGTAACTTACTCCATGACCGACCCTTACAGATTTATTATTAGTATTAACTATGTAAATATAAGGATTAGGCAAGTGTAGGACGTCCACTCACAAAGTAGTTAGACGATTTGATAAGGGCCGCGGATCGACGACGGTAGGCCCAGAGGGCCTAGTGCGAGTTTTACTCGATCAAACGCGTCGAACGCGTAAACGTTAAATTGTATGGAAATGAAGCAGACCTACACGTTAGCCACCAGGTGGCGCTGCTTCATTCCTATAGCAATTGACATTTACGCGTTCGACGCGTTTGATCGAGTAAAACTCGCACTACCCCCTCTGGCTGCTTCTGGCCGGTCCTTTTGGAAAATCATGGAGCAATCTTATGTCCAGCAGTGATCTCCTATGGCTGAGATTATGTTGATGAGAAAATTAGGTAAAATAGGATATTAAAATATCAACTACGATGGACAAACTAACTAATACGAGTATGTCAAAGATTTTTGACATACTCTTATACTCAAACTATATTTATATGTTGTTTATATTATTTAAATAGGCATAAAAAATACAGACTATAGCTCGCTGATCATTTTCAATCCATAAAGTTTCGACGTTAAAAAAGCTCTTTTAAGTCTATTGACAGAATTGACTAGTAATTTTTTTAATTTTATGAGCAGTACCTAAAGATTTATTTAAAAAAACTCTTGTAGAAGACGACCAACTAATTATTCATCAGGCAGAATGTGTTAGCTAATGTTTTTCGTTTAAAATTTAATCTCGCATAGAAATTAACCAATTACTTAAATACGCAATTAACATGATTAAATTGTTTTTATTGTATAATTAAGCTATTAAAATTTAGATTAGCTTAAGCTAATTTGGCGATAACAAAATTTAATAGCGTTTTGTACGAAACAACCAAAAAATAGCAACACGCCTGCGGCTTCGCACGTGTGCAATGTTTTTTCTACAAATTATAAACATGAATCTTTCTCGTTTATCGCTCTTTACATTTGTGAAAACCGTATCAAAATTTGTTGTGTAGTTTAGAAGAAGTTAACAAAGAAATAGAACTTTATTTTGTAATATGTACCTAAATATATTTAGATAAAGATTAGATGCTTTTGATAATTGGTTCTGAATTTATTTGTCTTTTGTATTTATTTATATAATACATACATACATAAATGTTGATGTCAACATACGTTTTTATGGTAGATATACAAACTTATGTCAATGACATATGAAAACTTGACTGTTGACAGTAAAATGAGGAAACAACATCTCCATAACTTTACTACATAGGGACTGAAAAATGTTCTTAATTTCAAAATAAACCTAAATTTAAAAAAGATGTTTTCACGTCACTTGTTAATTGGAATAACTGTATGTATGTAAACAGTATGTCAACAGAGCGTTAACTGAAATAGATATTTATTTTAGTGCCATATTCACTGTTTGCATCCTAAAAAAGTCTAATATTATTTTATTATGTGCTACTAATTTTGAAAATGAAAAAAAAATATTAAAAATAAATAAACCAAAAAATTATAAATTTTAACTGTATCTCTTGGTATAGCTGTGAAAAAACTTATATAAAGATATTTTTCTAAAAGAATAGAAAAAGAAATATAAGATAACTTGAACAAAGGGCAAATGTAAGGGATTTTTTTCAATTACTTTCAAAATGAGAGGCTAGCGAAAACAATTTATTTCTACAGTCAATAGAATTTTGTCAAATTCTACTCTGTCAAGATTTCTCAGCATTCTTGGCTAAAAGTAGTTCCAAAAAGACTTAACTATATTCCTAGAGATTGAATAAGGCATCATGCCACATTAAATTAGTAATTTTTATATATTTTTTTATATAAAAATTGCTTAAATTACTAATATTATTACTAAAATTACTTAATAGCATTAAATTAGTCATATGACTAATTTAATGCTATTTGGATATTAAAGTAATAAGTTCGCTTTTTATACAAGTTTAAAAATATATAGTAAGCCATTGTTTTGTATAATATTTATTATGTAAACCTACAAATATACATTACACATACATACAATAACTTCCACTAATGCTATTATTTTTCTTGCAAACAATAAAAGTTGAGGGTACAAAGAAAACTCCCTTGTAAAAGGAAAAGATGGAGAAATACCAGAAGTTGTCATCCCACGTACGTACCAGTGTCCTCTTAATAATTTATACTACGGTCCGAACCCACGATATCATACGTGAGGGTGGAGTGCACAATTTATAACCGCACAGCGGATTTTTATTGTATACTTGTAAACCACTGATGTTAAATAGCAACTACAATGTTTCGCGGCAAATCTTAACCACAAAACATAAATTCAAACCTGGTAGAAAATACTAAATAATTGACTATTGTAAGAGACCGAAATTTAGTCAAATTCAATAAGGAATATTTTTATTTATTTACTAGCTATTGCATGCGACATCGCCTGCATAACTTTATGAAATATTGCCTATGTTACTCGCTGATAGCTTTCTATAGGTGAAAGAATTTTTAAAATCGGCCCAGTAGTTTTTGAGTTTATTCATTATAAACATACAAATCTTCTCTTTTTATAATATTAGTATAATTTTATTTGTATGCGTGTTAACCAGTTTGGATTAACACAGAGACAGGCGTTATAGGTTAGCCAGTACTTTCCCAATTGCCAGGAAGTTATAGCACTTGATGGAAGTTCATCTAATGTTATTTTGACAAACTTTAGTTCTCAAATTTCTCAACAGCTTGCACTTGGGGAGTCGCTGCTACGCTAACAGTTTTTAATTTTCAATATATTATAATTATTTATCCTAATCTGATGGATAGTCTCATGATGTGAGGTAGAGATAAATCAAACTAAAAGTGCGCGCCCCTCCACAAAATTTTATTGTTTCGCTGCACACTTTACATGCGTGGGTGCGGCGACTATACTGTGAACTTAGACTGTCAACCACACTGACAGATCAACTAGTCGTATGATAAATCCGGGCGCTGTCATTGTATGGCGAGGAGCGCGCGCTATCTATGGAACAGCACGTCCACTGTGTCGCGCGTCTTGTCATTTGTGCACTAGTTGGCCAACAGATTGGGCTATTCGGGTTAATGATTATGTATTGTTTGCATGTGCTTGTGGGAGTTTAACGTACTGGAGAGGCGCGCATTTTTAGTTTGGTTTATCTATAACTACGTACCTACTTGTATGAATTTTTTTCCCTTTTTTATATTTGTAAGAATCTTATTAATATAAATGTTTTAAAAAATCGCTGTCACTTGTAACTTACTTAATATATTTTACAGTGAGAACGCTCAATGGAATTTGTTTGTTGGATTTACTCGAATATAAACAGAGAACACTTACATGTGAACCGTATTTCAAACGTGCTACGGTCCTGTTTTGAATGCAGGTCGATTTATTGCTAGCACGTGACGACGCTTATGCGGGAAATTGAGATGCTTATGAAGACTTTAAAGAAAATACTTTGTTTATTACACCGACCGAATATTGCTCGTTTCTTTAAATTTAATCTTCTGTTTTAATAACCTTTTTGAATTCCTGTTTGAATTTGATATTTCATTTTCTTAAGTGCTATGTATAATCATTTATTCCCGCTGTTGGGCCAGGCTAGCTCAATAAGAATTAAGAAGACCACTGAGGTGGGTTCTTCTTTGTTTATAGTAACTGATTTTCCTTATTATGTATATTATAAAACAATGCCCCGCCACGTCTGTCTCTCAAAGGTGCATTATGAGTCTGAACTACTAAAAATATATGATACTAGCAACCCGCACCTGGCTTCGCACGGAGTTGATATTTTCAAAAATCCTTTGTTAACGGAGGATAATAAAATTATATATATATACGTTATAAAATAAGCCCATGTTCCATAAGCTAGGAAGTTACTGACTACGCAATGACTACTGCTACTCTCAAAAACCTTGTAATGAATAAATAAAAATGGCTAACTCGTATTGAATTGAAAAGCTGTGTGGAAACAAAATATTTTATTATTCTTGTGTGAAAAGATTACCACAGAAAAGCGAATAAAATTCACAATTTTATGCAATAAATTCGGCCGCGAAAGAAGTGGCTACATTTTTACATCCGAGACATTTTTAGTGTTGTTCTGCAGATAACAATATTATAGAATTAACTGCTGTTCAAAGATTTACAAAAAATAAATTAAGGATTGTCTAAAGATTTCATTATAATCGTATTTCCTAAAGCTGCCAAAACTCTTTTTTTTTAATACTATTTTTCCTTTGCTGCGATTTTCTTTATTTGAGATACTATTTGTTACACGCGACTTCGCCCGTGCGACTTAATAAAATATAGCCTATGTTACTTGTTGATAATTTTTTTTAAATCTCCTAATAGGACCGAATTTTTGAATTTTCAAAAAATAATTAAAAATAGTCTGTCCAGGATTTTTTTAGCAAACCCATTTTTAATATATTTTCTAATATACTAAATTCATGATAAAATATGTTTCATTCTATTATCAGCTCGGTGAAGGTCGACTTAGGTTCGAGACTATTACAAAATTTATTATAATGTCTACAATAATGACATTCTGACATTAAACGAAATTGTTTTTTACATTAGACGGTAAACTTCGCTGGAAAGCTCATATCAAAAAGAAAAGAGACAAATTAGACCTAGAAAATATTCTTCGTCATCAGATCATAACATGGTGGTCGCCTAAAATAAAATATTAGCAATATAACGATTGACCTCTTGTTGCTGTAACACTTTGGCCAGGCGTTAGTTTTTTCATTTAATTTTAGATGATCCCTCGGGAACAGTACATTTAATCTGGATGATGAAAGGTATCCTATGTCTTTTTCTGTATCCCTGACAACGTGTATGCAAAATTTCATGATGATCGGTTGAGTAGTTAAGGCGTTATAAGGTAACAGACAGACAGACAGATAGACAGATATACTTTCAGATTTATAATATTAAGTATGGATATAATAGCGACCCGGCTTCGCACATATACTCTATCTATACGCAGGCTTGTATAGGTTGAGCTATTCAGCTTCTCGATAACACAAATATAGTTAAACGTTTGTATAGGACCAAACATTTTGGATTAGTTTAGAGATAAATCACATAATTTATGTGAAGTTAGTGCTACCTATAAAGAATACAAAAATAGATACAATAAAAGACGTCTTATTGAACATATTCTTAAGTAATAAAAAATAATCAATTAAGTATTTCAAGTTAAATTCAAATTGCCCATAACAGTGATATGTTAAACAAGAACATCACTGGCTCATTAGTCTTACATTGTAATCTTAAAAGAATATACTTTTTAAGCTTTTTTTTCTGAAATAAATATTTTTTTTTAATTTAAGGAAACATTCTTAAATTTTAAAAAATATACTAATTTCAGAAAAGTTTTTAAAACAGCGATTGTCTAATAGAGTAAGTCAATTAGTACTTCAGTTAACAGTTAACTTAAATTACACTTACTTTTAAGTCCCTTGAATGGCGGAGCTCCTGCCTTCTAGGTGGTTGTCCAGGGAGGTCGGAATACACAAGGTTCCTGACAGAACCTCGAAATTTTGGCTCGAATATCACAGAGGGCAATGCCAAAGTTGTTAACTTGGAGTTATATCTGTAACAACATAAAACATAAATAATAATTTCTTAGTTGCAGCGCACATGGAGTTTCACAGTTATAAGTTGGACAAATCGTCTAGCGGCGGTAACCAACCCCTTACAGAACAAGCGCTGTGAAAGAAGAGCAGATGTGTTGTTGCCTTTCGGTGAGTTAGTTATCTTATCCTACTGAGTTTATGTTATCTTATCTTATCCTTTATCCTACTGAGTTGGCCAGTGTATTTGCAGCACCTATGGCGTCGCTCGTTTTAACAGGCGACGGTAGCCACTTACTACTGAGACGAATGTCAACCTGACTGTCGACTTTTACATAAAGAAACAAACATAAAAGACATATTGTTTCAAATTCAGCAACATCGCATTTCTGCTGAGTCATAAAACTTTTTTCTTTTGATCACACAATAGTATATGGATCCTAAAATATATCAATATGAATTATAAAATAATATAATTATTATTATACATATTATAAAAAAACAATATGTCGAAGACGACATCAGATTTGAGAAAGCGTTCTTATTATTTCTTAGCATCGTTTTGTTATTTTGAACCCGGACGAAGCCGGGGGCGGGCCACTAGTCTATATATATAAAAAAATTACGTTTCACGTTGTGTGTCCTCGATGAACTCCTAAACTACTGAACTTAAAAGGTAGGACAGTTTTTATTTTGAACCCAGGCAAAGCCGGGAGCGGGCCACTAGTATTATATATAAAATTATGTATTACATATGATTGATTCAATTGAAGCCAATCAGATTAAAAGAATTTTATAGTAAGTAGTAAATCCAATAACATTTGGAACTATGTTATCGATTATGAAATTGTTTACATAACAGTTTTCAAAATAAACTTTTAAATTTCATTCAACCAATCGAAAACATAAGTTTTCCTAAATTCATAGCTTTTCAAGCGCACTGCAATATATTCACTGTTCCTCTCCGTTGAAGCGAGATAGATGGCAATATTTCATATCAACTTGACGTATTATTTTCGTAGCGGGCACTTTATTCAAAATTGCTTTTGGGGATAACAAACGCATTTGTCTGCATATATGGTAATAGGTGAAATGCATATGTCATATTAAAAACAATGGCCAGAGCCCATTTTCCTCTCCTTTCCCAAAATTCCTTATGCTTAATCCTACTGAAGGATTTGCCCACCAACGTTGTTTTGCCAAAAAATATTTTTTTGGGGTGGACCACCCTTAACATTTAGGGCTATGGAAAATAGATGTTGGCCGATTCTCAGACCTACCAGATAAGCACACAAAATTTCATCAAAATCGGTCCAGCCGTTTCGGAGGAGTTTGGCAACAAACACTGCGACACGAGAATTTTATATATTAGAAGACTAGCTGACCCGGCAAACGTTGTTTTGCCAAAAAAAAAATTTTTGGGGTGGCCTATATCAAGCAGTATATTAGACAAATATAGCCACATATTTGGTCACAATGTTGGTCACAGACCAAATATGGTCACATATTTGGTCACAATATTGGTCACAGACCAAATATAGCCACATATTTGGTCACAATGTTGGTCAAAGACCAAATATGGTCACATATTTGGTCACAATATTAGTCACAGACCAAATATAGCCACATATTTGGTCACAATATTGGTCACAGACCAAATATGGTCACAGTACTTGATGACACACAGAACTTCGTACCATCAAAAATTGATTCGATTCGATTCTTCATAAGCAATTTCATAAATCCTAATAAACCTTCCAAAACCAATACTTTAAAATCAATTCATTTGATTAATTAATAATTTGTTTGCAACACCAAAATCTTTTTTATACTTTTACCTTGAGATATTTACAATATTGAAATCATCAAACTAAGTCCTCGAGTCTTGCTGAAACACATTTCAATAAATTCGTGGTTTGGTCTAAGCCTGCAAAGTCAATTTGCCTTAATAGAATTGCTGATCAAAATTAATGTTCACAAAATGTAATTAAATTTGCTTTTGCGGAAAATAACAGTTCTGCACAGTTAAAACGATAGGTCCGTCAAGATTTTATTAGAATTAAGTATATCAATTATGTCTAATCTTTCTTTTTCCTTTTATTCTTGTCAAGATGTCAAGAAGTGTAGAAAAAATGCCATTACAACATGGAAAAATTATAAGTAATTTGCAAACAATTATGATTTTAATTGCACATTTTATGAGGACTTAAAAATCTTCCCAAATGAAAATCTGTCGAATTAGAAATGAGTTGGATGTCTTCTCGATACATGCATGACTTGTATAAAATTTGCAATGGTATGGTTGACCTAGTAACTCTCGTAGTAATACTACGAGTAGTACTACTCGTAGTAATGTACGAGTATTACTAGGTCGTAGTAATACTCGTACATGCATGATACATGCATGACTGTCTTGTATAAAATTTTCAATTGTATGGTTGACCTTGTAACTCTCGTAGTAATACTACGAGTAATACTACTCGCAGTAATGTACGAGTAGTAATAGTACTACTATATAATACTCGTACATTAAATTTGCGGCCTCCAGCTCTGTCACACTTTTGACGAACTTAAGAATGTCTTAAGAAATCGTACACTGTCAAATTTTCTTCAGCAGATTTGTTCTGCTCATCTTTGCTCACCTTCGCGAATAGCATCGTCAACACTCTTGCTGGCTAATAAGTAAAAGATTAGAACCGTTCTAGTGTTTCTAAGCCAATAAAATGTTGCAGTTTCATGAGAAAACTCACTTTGCTAATAAGAGCCCGTTGTTGCACTGTTTCCTAGTCCCTAGGTACGCATTTGAGTTGAAAAAGGGTATGGCATTAAATGTTGCGATTCTTGAAGTGAAGATATTTTACTATTAAATATTTTCAATAGTCGCGTCAGTAATCTGAAAGTTTCCCGAATACGATACATTTATTCTTTATAAAAAACGAGCTGTATGATGGAATAAAGGATATTAACCGATTGTAAAAAAATTAGCATAATAGGCACAATTATAAGCACAATGATTAATTTCGATACATCACAAATGTTGTTATTTCACATGAAACATGTTGATATTGCATTATGGTCTACTTTAAGGGCCTGTTTACTACCACCAGACGGGCTTCCTATAATTTATGACTGCAAAATTGAGAAAAAATCTTCTATAAGAAAATGTCTCGTAAATTTTTACATAAAGATTTTTAAGCTCCAAACTAGTAACTCAAATATTGAAAAGAACTTAAACTCGCTCTCATTGCTACCATAACTTTAAGAACGATCAAGATCTAGCAAAGCTGCGAAGCTAGAATTTAATTAGGTTAGTGAAGCTCTCTCGAGCGTGCACAATATTACTTCAGAATAATACTAACACATTCAAGATACTTGGTGCGAGAAAATTAGTACCTTATTGCTAGTTATATCTCTTACACCACTTGCTTCTCAGAAAGGATTAGTATAGCATTTTAAGACATTTTCAGCCAGCAATACCGGAGCAGACTAAGCTCTAAAAGCTGTACCCAAAAAAGCAGCACAAAATAAATATTATTAACTAGCGACTCCAGTTTTGGAGTCCATAAGGAACATAAATACAGACATTGACTGATTTATAAAGATTACGCGTATTATAGCTGTTATAAACCTTTTCTTAGCTAATCTCCCTACAATGAGCTATTTCTTTAGTTATTAATTTAGAAATGAGAGTCTATTAGTGTCCAGTGAGACCATCGTCTTCTATTGGCTATTGGTGCCGATGCTGTGGTTCTATTCTATTGGATCGATACCTCGTAAGTTTCAAATAATAATAATAAATAATAATAAAGCTTATTTATTTCCATAGCCTATAACAAATTACAATTACAATACATATTTATATACAAGGTTTCCTTAAACCATGGACCCCCTTCTGGGTAAAAGCCTCCTCCAGCCCTCTCCATTTCTCCCTGTCTCTAGCCAAATGCATCCAGTAACTTCCAGCGAATGCAACAATATCGTCCACCCATCGTTTCCTTGGTCTGTCTTTAAGTCGTTTTGCTGTTGGGCCTGGCCATTTTGTTGCCTGTAATGTCCACCTTCGGTCCTGGTATCGCGAAATATGGCCTGTCCACTGCCATTTAAGACTTAAAGACTGTTTCAGAGCATCTATAATATTTGTTTTATTTCTAATAACCTTGTTCAAATAAGTATACAATATTTTCTAATTTAGGTTTATACGGCTTGCGTTATTAAAAGAGAAATTGAAACGTTTCCGCTGTAAAGTGTTTATGAAGGTATGAATGAACCCTTTAAAGTTTGAGGAGCGCTGCATTTTCATACGTTCGCCACAGCGTCTGAGCCATAAACGGGACACAAAGGGAAACAAATTGCTTATATAAACAAGCAGTACCGCCGTATCTAGACCGACATCATGTTGTCTGCCTCCCTTAGGAAGAAAAATCAGGTCACACTGTTATGAGCTCGAATGGAGAAAGATTCCACATGATATATTGTTCAACTACCAACTAATATTTAATTCATAAGGCAAAGTAACCATTAAAAATAATATAGAAGTTTCGCTCTGATGTCATAACAATCTGTTATTTCTAGCTAGTTTTCCTTATTGTAAGGTTAAGTCTATAATGATGTAAAATAAATAAACAAATATATGTACCAAATTCACACATGGCTCCCATCAGCTAAGACTAACGAGTCTTTCATCATTAACATTATCAAAAATTATTATTTTGCATTTATTTTAGAAGCCTAATTTACTAGTACATGACAAGCATTTTATAAACATTATAATTTCAAGTCCAAAGCTCCACAGAGTGGGCTTTGTTTTGCAAAAGAACAACAGTGATTAATTACTCCGTACAAGGTATGAAACTCGAGACAATCTCAAACAAATTAGGAGAAAAACAACCTTTTTTTAAATACTCCGTTTAAACTTTGCTCTTGAAGTTACAGTGAAGAGTCAGCGGTACTCAAAGCTAAAGAAGAAGAACATTTAATTACCATCGTATTTAGCACAAGTTTGTGAATAATGAAGCAAAAAACAGACGGGCCCCGGGACGGTACGTGCCTGTAAGCGTGTTTGGGTAACGAGCCAAACCATTTCAAACTGGATATAACTGGGTCACGCAGAAGTATTAACACTAGAAACTAGTTTTAACTGGAATATACTGTCCCGTCGGTCCGCGAATACAATTTAAACGTAAAGTACAATAGTTAGGTGGAGGTCCCGCGGGAGTAATCTTCAGGACTAGGTCAGCTGGATTCGTTTTTTCAAGTCCTAATTTATTGCGCTAACCAACCGGGCGGTTTGGGCCAAAGTTCTCATCCCGAGTTGCATTCTGATCAAAGAAGCACACATTGGCGTTACTGTCCAGATTGCCAAATAATGACGATTCAAAAAAAAATTAAGTTTCAGCTTTAAGTGGCTGTCTGAAAAAATTTTGTATTCAAATATAAAAGTCTTTACTTATTAGATAATAATTATATATTGTACAATAGCAACCCGCCCCCAATTTCGTATGGATGAATTTTTTCTGTAAATTATATACACGTTTCTGGTTTATCGCTCCTTCTACTAGTGAAAACCCTATCAAAATATAGGTGATTCAGAAGGAGTTATCCTTGATCAATCTCCTTTATATTTGGTTTAGCATTTAGACAATTTCATTTGTCGCTTCTTCTATTCATTGACTAGTAAGATTAGTTAAATGAAATAACAGGAAATAACCCTTACATATTGATATCGGTGCATGTTATAACACGGTCTAATAATATTGTCAGCTTTAAAAATTCAACGAAATGCTCAATAAAAAGAAGCATTTTAACTTGGAGATATTTTGGGGAACAAAGTGGTAAAAGTTTAAAATTTTTCTATTAATGACTCCATATTTCTGACCACGTCTTCTTTCTGATGTTTCGGTGTGGTGTAATTCAATGAGCAATAGGCGATTTGGATTTAAATTTATAAAATATTTACAAAATAGTATAACTATAAATAGGTATGATTAAAAACATCTATTTTGTTTTTTCATTATACTTTTTAATAACACTGAATAACAATTTGCTGAAATCTGAATCTGAATCACAAGTTTTGATACTCATGCGTATTTATAACGTTGTTTTACTTAAAGGAAAATGTATTCAACTTGGCCATTTTAATTTTATATTTATTTGAAGGTCGTAAAAATAAACCGATTTGAATGCGATTTTCACTTATGTATTTTAGCAAACTACCCGATTGTTTCGTTCCAAGTTGCGTGCAGAGCTAGTTATTAAATAATGTCAGTAAACAAGTAAGTAATAAGTAATTTTTATACTCTATAAAAAGTTGAATAAAATATTAATATATTTTTATTTTTACGATATAAAAATAATAAATAATTATTCCGGTGTTTTCTCGTAACTTAGACCACACACTAACATTGGAGACACAATTAAAATTCCTAAGACGTCCCTATCCCACTTTTATTACAGTAATTTCGTGAAAAAGGAAACTTTCGTCGTATTTTACAAAAGTTAGAAAGGAAATGATATTGTCACGGTTAATTAACACAAATCTATTTTGAGTGTCTGCTTAGGTGAGATTTAAAGTGCGATGCGACTACTGCCCGTTTAAATTAGATAAGTTAAAATTACTTTTTATCCTCTGGCCATTTAGAGCAGGGATTCCCAAAGTGGTCGATATCGACCCCTGGGGTCGATATCGGTTTCCTAGGGGTCGACATAAACGAAAAGTGATTTTGGGGGTCGACGAGGTCTAAAAATCGACCCCTATTATATTAACACAAGTTCTTATTTAAAACTTTCAAGATAGGTAAGTAGGTAGTTACTGTATTGTTTATGTTGTGTTACGTGTACTAAGAATAATTAATATTTTTGTAGGAAATAATGTTCCAGGAATGTAAAGTTTCAAGTTCGTACAAGATGAAAAACTCGGCAAGTCTATGTGGACAAGTTTGTGCAAGATTGAGTTGGAGCGTACGTCTTTCAGCGGCGTTTTGACTTGCTCTCTATTTGACGATAAAGTGCTTATCACACTATTCAATTTGAACGATTCCTATTTAGGAATCTAAGTAGTGAGCTCGTGATCACACTACGCTAAATTGATTTCTAAATCGAAGATATAGAGTTGAAAATGGATAAACTCTTAATTGAATCCAATCTGTTCTAACTGCGATCACACCTTCCGATTTCCTAAATTGGAATCGTTCAAATTGAATAGTGTGATAGCGGCTTTACGCGAATTAAGACGAACGAATTCATGATCAAGTCCAAACATGTTCCTGATATTTTACTATTTAACGAGCTTGCATTTAGGTTGAAAGTTCATTTGCGTTTTGAAATTCGTTGGAGCTTGAACGATAAAAACTCATATAGCTAAGTACTCATTTATTTCAAGAGATTACAAACTTATTACAAAGCTAAATTAAGTGAAGTAAAGTGACTGAAAAAGTGTTAAACACAACATACAACATATTTTAAATAGGTATGTATAATTGTATTTGTAAAAATTACTAACACTTAAGTCTTTGGTTTTCGTTCTTATTCTACCTAATTACCTAATACGAAGTTTCTATACCTAATTACCTACTGTAGTTACTTCCCAATATAGGTATCAAAGTTTATCAAAGAGTAAGTCAGTAATACTTAACAAGAATCCATTAACTGAGTGTGATAAAAATAAGATAGTGTGCAAATTTAACAGTTTATTATTGTTTTTTATTTAGGTTCCTTATTTTTTTGTTTGCAGAATTACTGAAAGTTTTATGATGGCGGACACGAAAAAAAAATGCAGACAATACAGTTTGGACTACTTGAAGTTCGGATTTATTGCATCTCCATCAAATCAACACTTCCCGATGTGTCTCATATGTGAAAAAGTATTTAGTAACGATGCCATGAAGCCTTCAAAAATGGATGACCACTTATCAAGAGTACATGCTAACAAAAAAAGTAAGCCCTTGTCATATTTTCAAGCACTGAAAGAAAAACTAGACAAAAGGCCATCCATAGGATCGATGTTTGCGTCATCATCTATTCGAGACAATGATGGTTTACGAGCGTCCTATAATATATCTTTACTAATAGCGAAGTCGGGGAAACCCCATACAATTGGAGAGCAGCTTATCTTACCAGCCATTGCGGAGGTCCTTAACAATGTATTGCACAAACCCGCACATGATATTTTAAAGAGAATACCTTTGAGCAACAACACCGTTCAGAGACGCATAGATGAGATGGGACGCGATGTGGAAAACATTTTATGCAAGTTCTTACAGACCCGCAGATTCTCTCTCCAGTTGGACGAGTCTACATTACCCGGCAATGAAGCTCTATTGTTAGGATATGTTCGATTTATCAAAGATGAAAATATGTGCCAAGAACTGATTTTTGCTGCATATTTAGAGACTGATACTAGAGGAGAATCGATTTTTCAGGCCGTGGAACATTTTTTTACTGATAAAGCTATTCCATGGAAGAATATTGTTTCTGTTGCGACTGATGGTGCACCGTCTATGGTTGGTCGTCATCGTGGCTTTATAGCTCACTTAAAGCGACAACTGCCTGATGTACTGGTTATTCACTGTGTGATTCACAGGCAGCATTTAGCAGCAAAAAAGCTGAGTCCTAGATTGCATAAGTCTTTACAATATGTAATAAATGCTATCAACAAGATTCGAAGCAATTCTTTGAACTCTCGGTTATTTGCTCAACTATGTGACGAAAACGACGAAGTCTTTACTCGGTTACTTCTGCACACTGAAGTTCGCTGGCTATCAAGAGGCTCTTGCTTAGAAAGATTTTCAGCCCTTTTTGAATCTGTGTTGGAGTTTTTACAAGAAAAAGATCCGAATTTGAAAGAAAATCTGAACAATTGTAAAACAGATATTTATTACTTGACTGATATCTTTGGAATGTTCAACAAAGTTAATTTGCAACTACAGGGTGATGATCTTAACTTGATTAAAACAAAATCAATAATATCGGCCTTCGTGGGTAAACTAGTTCTTTATAAACAAAATTTAGGCAGAAAAGAATATTCGCAGTTTCCGCATTTGTCAAAATTACCAAAAATGCTTCAAGATGATGACATTTTATTATATGTTACTCACTTGGACGCATTACACAAGGATTTTACGGAGAGGTTTGATGATCTTTTAAATTTACAAATTCCTCAATGGATAATAAATCCGTATAACACCACAGCCATAGAAGAAGCCAATGTGATAATGCAAGAAGAGTTGATTACCATCAGCACAGACGAAGAGCTTAAGCAAAAGTTCAACCAAGGCTATCAGAAGTTCTGGTTGCAACGCAAAATTGAAACACAGTATCCTACATTGTGGAACATTGCTGAAAAATACCTTATCGCTTTTCCATCATCATATCTAGTTGAAAAAAGCTTCAGTGTGGTAACAAACATTTTGACAAAACAAAGAAACCGTTTGAAAATCAACGAACGTGGAGATTTAAGGCTGCAACTCACTAATATTGAACCGGATGTAGCTAGATTGGTAGATAGTCACCAGGTTCATCCATCGCACTGAATGTTTTATTTTCTCTTTGCGAATTAATAGTTTTTAAAATATAATTTCCTACCAACTTAAGATGCTTTATGTATTAATTTGTAATAATTATAAATTAAACTTGATATTTACTGAATTGGATTGTCTTTTTATTTTGTTAAATTTTGACGAGAAAATGAAATCAACTTCACTCACTTAACCAAGTGCAAAGTTTTCTAATTGGCACCTTAGTACCTAGGTATTTTGTACCAATAGGAAAAAACTAAAGATAGACTAAGATAGATAGCTGCTTTAAGTTAGCGGACCATTATGAATAAGGGGGTTGGTCTTAAAAGTAGGTAATTTGACCATGGGGGTCTGAGGTAACAGTTCATTGTTGAAAAGGGGTCACTTGTCCAAAATAGTTTGGGGAACCCTGATTTAGAGAAACCATCTAGAATTCTAGACGCACTTAGCAATAATTACATTTGTTAGCGTGAACTAACTTTGTTTTATGCCTATTTTCTGTATTGTTCCTGTTATCACATTCTTTATTTTACTTTTATTACTAATTTTTTTTAGTAAAAAAAAAGTGACACCTGTAAATATTTTGTAAAAGACTAACTTAAATACTTTCATGACTTTCATGATAAATGTCAACTAGCTTCTGCCCGTAACTTCGTCCGCTTCCCCCGGGGAGAATATTTTGTCTGGACAAAAGATACGTGTTTGTCTTTTTCTGTACCCTTAACAACATGACTGTATGCAAAATGTCATATAGATCGATTGAGCAACGAACAAACAAACCAGTTCACTTTCGCATTCACAATATTAATAAAAATGACCGTTTCTCTAAATCTATATATATTTGAAAATGTTGTGTTGGGTTGTGTATTACTCAAAAAATCGGAAACTAGCCGATGGATTGACTTGAAATTTTTACACAACATTGCATTTAAACAGAGGAATGATCTTATATACTTTTTTTTTTCCCAAAATTCCAACGGATACCGATTTTTTTCATATTGACCGTGGTTATAGCAACCATGGAACGTTGCTGACTGAGCCACAGCGAAGCGTGGCCGGGTTCAACTAGTCCCATATTTATGTTTTAAATAAAGGAAATATTCACATAAAACATAAAACAAAGGAAATATTCACGAAGAAAATATATGAAAAAAAAACTCACTTTCTAATACATTTTGTACGGAACAGGTTTTTTTTCTGATGCGATACTTAATGTCGATTTTCTTTTTATTTAATAAGACTTAATGAAATAGTACGCTTCGTTTATACTTCATTGGAATATTAACTGTTTGCAGTTTAAGCTGAATGTCTGTGAGTAACTTTATACGTTGGTAGAGGCAAAGAAGTACACATATGAGTCTGGAAAGGTAAATACTGTTCGTGCCCTCAGGACGTGTATAGGTTTTCCAATCAACTGGGGCGTAAGGAACAGCGCACACTTTCGATTAGCTATTGCTACTCTAGTTAAAAGGAGGAACGGATCGCTTTTTTAAACTTAATCTTATTGATTTCTGTGTATATTGTATAAATTATTTCGTTATTTGTATTTGATAACTCTTTATTAAAATGTATACAAAACTTGTACCGATTTGTGATTGTAATTTTTTTATAGATAAAATTTTTTTTATAACATATTATAATATAAAATATAGACGCTAAACGCGTCCTTATGTTTTTGCTCTTGTATACCACCCAACGGATTTTGATAGGGTTTTCACTTATGGGAAGAGCGTAGGAAGGATAAACGAAAAAGGTTTATTTATTAAAATTTGAAAAAAAAATTGCATCCGTGCGAAACCGAGGGTGGGTCGCTAGTGCGATTACATAATATAGATTACACCAGCGAACTTGGAAATATATATTATTTCGATAGATTATACACATTATATAAATTATACATTTAAAAAAAGAATGAAGAAAAAGTAATACACAAGTGTGCGTCTGATCTACGAGTACTATCGCTTTCTGGAAATTTCCACTCAAGCGAATACTTTCCCACGGGAACTTGCCGATGTTGCTATGACTGATACTATAACTAGGTAACTGGTTTCGATCCTCTATAATTCTCTTTGTTCGCCAGTAAATATCTATATTAAAGAGTTCTAACCAATTATAGGTATACAGTAGACCAGTGGAATAAACGCTTAGCTGCATACAGGTTTGATTCCCAGTAGAGCTGCACCTTTTAATAAAAGATTTGTAGTGGCAGAACACATTGCGTTTCGCAGTCATAAATTTGGCAGCCCATGTGGCAGCAGTAACCACTCCCTTATAGAAGACCACAGTGAAATGACAGCATGTTCAATTATATTTTGGCCTGCCTAAACCCTTATGTTTTATCTTATACTAGCCTTGTCCGCGACTTCTTCCGCGTCTCATTTATTCAATCTTTATTGCTCATATATTTTTGTCAGGCATTGAATATTTTTATTATTATTTTGAGATGACCCTTCTTTTGTACTTTTTTCTGGATGAAAGGTTTGCTTCTTCATACAGGTGGTCTGTGCTTTTCTGTATCCCTGACAACGTGTGTGAAAAATTTCATGATAACTGTTTTGTAGTTAAGGCGTGAAAGCGTTAGAAACAAACAAACTCACTTTCGCATTTATACTTAACTAGCTACACGCTCGCGGCTTCGCCCGGGTTCAAAATAAAACTATCCTATCTTTTATCTTGGACCAAATTACACATTAGTTACTAAGTTTTATTAAAATCGGTTCAGTAGTTTAGAAGTTCATTGCCGTCAAACAACGTGACACGTAATTTTAGATTGTCTTACACCGCCATCTGTTAGATTGTCATGGAACTCACAGATAATTTTAACGAATAATTGCTGTATTGAATAAGTATCAACAGATGTCGCTATGTTAATAATATTATATAATTTAAAAAATAATAATAAATAAAGTGAGATATAGACTATCCTATCTTTTAAGTTGGACCAAATAACAGATACTTATGAAGTGTGATCAAAGTCGGTTCAGTAGTTTCAGAGTTTATCGCGAACATACATCGTGACACGAGATTTTTTTATATATATATATATATATATAAAAGATAGATAGACTAGCTGACCCGGCAAAGGTTGTTTTGCCATACAAAAACATACCACTTAGGGGTATGAAAAATAGATGTTGGCCGATTCTCAGACCTACCCGATAAGCACACAAAATTTCATCAAAATCAGTCCAGTCGTTTCGGAGGAGTTTAGCAAAAAACACCGCGACACGAGAATTTTATATATTAGAAGATTATTATGTAAATCGTCAGTCTGTGCCTGCGGACCTCTACATAAAATACATGATTTAATCCAACAAATGTTCGTTTTCTATTAATATTTTAGAACAATAGAAACAATATGAGCCGACGGCGATGTTAAATGCCTTGCCCTACACGCTAGAATACCGCGCCCGATATGCTTTAGTTAAATTTTACAAGTGAATTTTGTTCACAAAGGATATAAGCAAGTTTCGGATATAACAGTACTAAATATTTATTAAGTTCGTTAGTAAGGTTTGCCTACATTTTAAACAATACCGAAGCTCCATAAAATTAGCAGTGAAGTCAGAGGAGCTGGGGGAGACGTATATTCTGTCTGTCTATGTAAATACAAGACTTATTAATATTATAATTGCGAAAGTCAGTTTGTTTGTTACTAAATATGCTTTCATGCCTTAACTGCTCAACCGATCATCGTGAAATTTTGCGAACACGTTATCAGGAATATAGAAAGGCACCTTTCAACTAGAAAGAAAAAATAGTCCCGAGAAATCAACTTCTATATAAATAAAATCAGAGTGTCTGTCTGTGATTTGCGAAAAACTGCCTCAAACTAAGCTTAGAGAGTCACATGCTGTTAAAACGTAAATAACTTTTTTTAGAATTTTTGTCTGTCTGTCTGTCTGTCCGGGGTAATCTCAGAAACGGCTGAAGCGATTTCGATGAAACTTTGCAGACATGAAGAGGCGGTCGTCAGGAGTAATATAGGCTACTTTTTGTTTATGTAAATTTTTGCACCCGGGCGAAGCCGGGAACGAGTCGCTAGTACTTAATAGACGTATAGACAATGAAGAGAAAAGTTGTGAACCGAATCCGACATACGCATAGCATCGGAAGCCGTAATTCTATTTAGGATATGAAACAAATATTTCTTGTGTGACAACATATTGCTGATTCAATATGTTGGAACACGTTGGCAGAATGTTATTGGCTTTTCTTTAATCCGTTGTTACACTGGCCGGACGCATATGAAAAGTTTCCGAGTTACAGCTGCGAATATACGGGGATGTTTTTGTGATCAGTTAGAGTGATATTTGTTTTAAGTTGTTTCTTATTCTAATTCAAAATGCCTTCACTAGCTTTTGTCTGCGACTTCGTGGTCTTTATATAACCTTCGTGTGTGTTATCCTGATTTATAAACTACTGGCTAAACCCGGGCTTCGCTAGGGCTCGTTTTTTCCATTAGAACTTCGGAATAAAAAGTACATAAAAATTTCAGGTCAATCCACCAGCTAGTTTTCAAGTTTTGCGGACGTTAACATACGATAGCAAAAATATATAAAGATTTATATATTACTTTTTACTTGAAAGATTAAGGCCAGGCCCTGTGAAACTAAGGGAACTTTAAATAAATGTGCTGAGTCAACCACATATCTGATCAATGTGGAATTTACATATATATATTTTGAGACCTTTATCTGTAGATTATCAAGTCAGAAACATAATTAGGTGATTTTCATTCGATACATTTTTTGATAGAAATCGGCGCCTTTTCCGGAGAATATTACATTTTTCTACTAAACGGCTTGAGTTATATCGCCAAAAAAACTGCTCGTAGCAAGGAAACATTGTTTACCAGTGATTGTCAAAATAAAATAAACTTAGGTTTATTTTTACTCCTATAATTAACGAAAACAATTTTGAGACTTACGTTGTTTAGTTCCGAGCTAGTGCATACCAAATCATGCTTCAAATAATGTACGCAATATTCAACCTTACGTAAGCTGTATCTTGCGATATATTAAAAAAATTCTAGAGAGCCGCCGAGCAACTTGTAACTCTCGGGTGGCGGGACGTGGGCGGAGCGAGCGTAGGAATTTGTTTCGTGGGGCCTGCTCTTAACAAAGAAACATCCTCGCAAACTTTCATTTTTTTTAATAATAGGGGTTAAAGTATGAAATTGCCGTTTTATTGTAATAGGTACTTCGAATTGACATAGAACCTTCATGGTTTGAGATTTTTGAGTGAAACTTTTTTCATACGGTACCTATGTAGTTCTTCTTTTAAAAAATGTGCAACATTCGATTATCAACTTTCAGTTGTTTTTTTTATTCAGCTTAGACAATAAAGATGGATACTTCGAAAATTCGTGTGATTTTTGAATACGAGTTCCGACGCGGAACTAACGCGGCAGAAACAGCTCGCAATATTAATGTTGCGTTTGGAGAGGGGACTGCTAATGAACGCACTGTGCGATTTTGGTTTAAACGCTTTCGTGATGGAAACTTCGATTTGAAGAACGAACCACGTGGAAGACCGCCCACACAGGTGAATAACAATGATTTGAAAGAGATGGTGGAAGCCGATCCGAGCCAAACTACCCAGGAATTAGCGGCATGGTTTAACGTTACCTTACCAACAATATTGACTCATTTGCGTCAAATCAATAAAATAAAAAAATATGAAAAATGGGTGCCTCATGATTTGACTGATCTGCAGACTCTACAGGAACTGCAATTAGAAACCATTCGTCACCCTCCGTATTCGCCAGACCTTGCTCCAACGGACTACCATTTTTTTCGTGATTTGGACAATTTTCTGCGTGATAAAAAGTTTTCTTCTCAGGAGGCAGTGCAAAATGCTTTCACACAGTTTGTCGAATCTAGATCACCAGAGTTCTATCGCAAAGGCATAAATGAGCTTCCTATTAGATGGCAGCAATGTATAGATAATAATGGTAATTATTTTGATTAAATAAATATGTTAAATTAAATAAAAAACGAATTTTTATTTTTCAGTACAAATCGGCAATTTCATACTTTAACCCCTAATACTAGCCTTTTCTCGCCCAATAATATATTCACAAGTTTCACCAAAATCCCTTCTGTAGTTTTTACGCAAAGGAGTAAAAAACATGGGTTGTCATCATTAATCCAATAATTCATTAATTTCTTTTTAACGCAGATTTCTTTCCCTCTTTGACGATATGCTTAAGCTATTACATTCTTTACAGCAAGCGATTCATTTTATGTAGTTCTGTCCCCATAATAATTATAATTTCTGTATAATTTCAAGCTACTTCACAGAAAAGTACTACAAAAAAAATTAGAAAAATTAGGCGACAATTCGTCACTATTTTGTGTCGGCCTTGAGTTCATATATCCATATCAAACTAAGCGTATATAGTTCAAGTCATATACAATATAGAGCAGTAATCCAGTAATCCGTGTTGCCTGTTGGCCGGTGGACCGGTCATTTGTCACCGTCTCAGCGTCCCGTACACTGCTGTATAAATATTAATACTACCTACATATTTATAACCACGGACGAGCGTTTAAGGCCGGCCGCACATTGTAAGAAATTTTTGTTAGAAAAATTCTGACGCTCGCCGGATGTTTGACTCTGCGAGAACTGTGTGAAAGAGACGGAATTACTGATAAACGAATGTAAAGAGGAAGACAGAACTATAATGTCCGGCGTGCATCAGAAGCGGACGACCGACCGGTCAGAATTTTTCTAACAGTGTGCGGGTTCTAATACAAAATGTATGCACCAAGTGCCTTCCGGCGAGCTTCAGAATTTTTCTAACAGAAATTTCTTACAATGTGCGGCCGGCCTAAATCTATCTCCTTCGCAGCTGCAGCGAAGGATAAACACCAAAAACACCAGTTTTCGTTGGTTAGAAAAAATAGTATACGATCGAAATTAAGGTTCTGCCTCATAATCATTTTGTCGCAAAGGAAACTATTTTTAATTTAATTTTAATTAAATATTGATGTAACAATAATAATGACCTAGTAGTCTATGTATAGATAGGTAAATTGTAGTGATTTTGTGTGCAAAAATAAAAAAATTGTATCAAAATCCGTTGGGTGAAAAATAGAGACGGATTCCTCCCATACCCTATCTTCATTTTTAAAAGTGTAACTTTCATATAGTGAAAGAATTTTTCAAATAAATGCAGTGCTTCCGGATATTATCCTCCATAGCAAACAAATACACAAAATCTGCTCTCCTCTGTAATATTATTGGTATAGATGCTACAGTACACTAACAATGCCACGTGATTGTCCCCTTTTTTTCTCTCTTTCTCGGTAAAGGTCGGTTTTGCTCGAACTCGGTCACTGACCCGCGCTATTAAACTTTATTTTCGCTATTGCATTTCTTTTTTTTGACTTATTTTCAATTTCCTCGGCTCCTAACCTGTCTCATGATTAAGGCTATTAAATGAAAAAAAAAACATTTTTTTTTTAATCCCTCTAAAGTAGGTTCTGACAGGACCCACTATGAAAGTCCAGCAATGGAATTACTACGACTGATATTAAATTATTAATTTAAATAATTTTCTTTTAACAAACGTATAAGAGTGTATAGATTTTAACAAAATTAGCCGTGACCCCGAAAATACCAAATGATTAATCTAACACGTTTACTTTGCGATAACAGAAACGCGATCTTTCGTTGCGTAGTTTTAAACTCTATTCCTATGGGGATAAGAACTATGATTTGTTTGTTACATTCAAGGTTACTCCACTACAATTTCTTATCATGTAATGCCTGCGTTTGTTGTAAGGAACTTCTAATATACGAATAAATTAATCTAAGTAGAATTTAATTCTATTTACATTAATTTATTCGTGTTACGTAACAGACTGACTTCTGTTTTCTGGTATATTTGGTGTTGTAAAAATAACAGTGTTTTATAATTAACCAGCGACCAGCTCCCGGCTTCGCACAGGAAAAGCTCAATTATGTTTTATTACATATACAAAAAATCCGTGAAAAATTATCTAACTGATGGTGAAAACCGCATCAAAATCCGTTGCGTGGTTTAAGAGGGGTCAAATTATACTATGTAAATTTTTTATAAATAATTTTTACATGTAGATTACAAAGTCTTTTTTTTTTGTTAAACTCGTCAGACAGGCTGGCAATGAGTCTGACCAATGAGTTTTGTTAAACATATCACCAGAATACTGGTCACTAGAATATTACTACAGTGTTTTTATTTCATTGATATCTTAAAAAATGACAGAGTTATAAGCGTTCAAAGTTAGCGCGCCGCCCACATTTTTCAAACTGACTCGCGAGCTTTGATGACGTCACAAATCGACAGAGCGAGAAGTCGCGCGCGCGAGGCACGACGTACCTGGGCATTTTTCAAAGAAATTGTCCGTGACGAAATGGGAGTTCCATTTTTTTTTAAACTTTTTATATTACCTGAACACAAGTTAATAGCTTTGAAAATATATTTAGACATATTAAAATGTTATGATTTTTATATAATATCATCGATTCATTGAAAATTTAAGTATGTTCCTATGAGGTAGCCAAAGGAAATGTTCCATTTTGTCACGAAATCAGTAATTAATTAATAAAAAAATATTAACTTCTTAGTGAAACAAAGTTTCGCAATGACATTGCACTATCTATTCTATTAAAAATCTAAATTAAATTTACTATATTTAGTTTATGTTAAAAAGTTTTACTACGTGTGTGATCCTTTTCGTCACTATCGCCTCATAAAGTACGATCAAATACTATCTTTCTGTGTAGAAATACCGAACATTTTAAAACTATGGCATAAAAAAGAATAACCTATTTCAATAAAGTATCATAAAATAAAAAAAACAATATATTTATCTTTATTTGTTTATTGCTGAAAATAATTTTAATACACCGCTAATGTTGGACAGTAACGCATGTGGAATGTGGCGTCACTATTAGGAACTAAGTAAGGCGGAGTACACATTACAAAAATTAATATCTTTTTACTTTTTTCTTCTTCAGAGAGATCTGCTATTTTTTTCTGCTTTTTCTTTAGCCTTTTTAACTGCTTTTGTCTCTGTATTTCATACTTTTGAGGGTTTTCTTTTAATTTCTCCCTGTATCTTTTTGCTCGTTCTGCAGCCGTAAGAGCCATAGTTGTAAATTTTAAAACTATTTTGTAGTACGAATCATGGTAAATTAAACTGGCTTTTATAAAATAAATTCTTTCTTGTTTCGATCTATAATCTAAATGTATAATTTTCTTGCAGCATGACATCAAATGATTGCTGCTTTTGTAACTGAATTAATAAAATTTTATAAAAGTCAGCAAAAATAACGCATAGTTAGAAAATAAAATATTTCGGCTTTGATTTTATTTTTCGAACTGTGTAACCTCGACCTAAGGATTCCCTTTCGTCACAAAAATGTTCCGCTTATATATCACGTGACGAAATGGATGTGACGATTCCTTGACTTCAATAGAATTAAATTTCATTTAAGCTTTAATAACGAAATAAATACTATACCAACTTTTGTTTAATGTAACATATTAGTTAAATAAAAACCCTGTTAAAGCAAAATAATAAATCAACAGTTATTTACCTAGCAAAAGGACGTCGCTATTAGGAGCACGACGGACTATGAGTGTGACGCTCGCAAATTGTTTTCCGTCGCGTTGTGATTGCAAGAAGTTCCAAAGCAAAATGGCAACTCCGATAGATTTATAATGTTGCCATTATTTTAAAAAGAAATTCTATTTTGTTACTTTTATTACCACAGTCCAAACAATCAACGTGACTATTAGGACTTTCCATATTAAGTCAAATTTGTGGACAAATTACAATTGAGATAATCTGTTATTTTATATTCTATTAACTAGATATTAGGTTCAAAATTCAATTCCTTAACTCAAAATGTTTCCAGAAAATATAAAACATTGTCTGTCTGAATAGTAGAAAGTAAACTAATTTGACTTTAAAGTTTGGAAGAAATGGTTGGACACAGTAATTTTAATATACTTGTCTACTTTAATTATGGCTCTGTGTTGTTGTTTAGAGAGCTTTTTATATTTATAAAATAACTTTAGCATGCTCACATATTGTGTTTCCATAAAATTAGGCCATAAAGTTTACAAAATATATTTTTGATATATCATAATGCTAAATTTGTACCGGACATGGTGTTTTAATAACCGACAAGTTTTTTGAAAAACGCCCACCTACTTCGTCAGTTCTGTGCTCCTATCGATGTGTGACGTCATCCGCTTGGCGCGCGCGTACTTGAAAATTTAAATAACGACCGCCACTTTCGGCGCTAATAACTTTGGAAATACTGCATCGATTTTGATGAAACAAAAACCACTGACATTTACATAACCATAGCTCTCATGTTATGTATGTTTTATTGTCATCTTCAAACCTATCGGTCAGACTCATTGAATTATGGCCACCGTCTTCTATAATACAAGGTACAGCAAATATTTTGCCGACCATTTATTCGATTTGCAATTTTTTCTAAATTTATTAATCAATACTAATAATAAATCTGTTAGTTGATTAGAAAAATAATTTGGGTATTAATTAGTTGTTTAGGTGAGGTTTGTAAATTTAATCAATACTAATAATAAATCTGTAAGGGTCGGTCATGGAGTAAGTTACTTTGTTTTCAGAGATATCGTGTTTATAGGCTCTATACATGATACTGAAACTAAATTGACGATTTTTAGAATTTTTTTCTGTATGTATGTATGTATGTTCCTCCATAACTTAAACGAATTAACTGATTTTCATGAAACTTGGTAGATAAACATTTAGACGTACGGGACACAGGGTAGGCTACTTAATATTTTTCAACGCGGACGAAGTAGTGGGCACCAGCTAGTTTATAATAAAGATAACCAACGTAAGTAATAATGCATTTGTTAAGAAAATTCTGATACACTCAATGTATTTAATTTTTACTTGAACCACAATTCAAAAGAGAAAAATTGAAAAACACTAGCTTGTCAGCAGCGTACTTACTTTACAGAGGAAGAAATATCGAGAGTGACCACACGTTGGAAGATTAATTATCCTCAGTCCGCAGTGGGACAAAGTGGCTTCAGATCTTGCTCCAAGTAATACCGGGTTGGCACAGTTGCTAAGCTGAATTAAACAATTCAAATACCGCAATAAACTTGCTTATCCCAAGCAATTAACGGGGCAGCACTAGCTATTAATAAGCGACGTATGGCTTTAAGAATTTACGATCGACGTTGTTTTTCTAAAAGCGAATGGCCGGCTAATGGTGCTATTAAGGTTAAGAATTAGGTTTATTACTTCTTTTGTTTCGGTGACAGATTAATTTGCTTATACGATGTTTAATTTTATAGTCTTATGTTGGAAATCTTAATATTATATTATGTTTTTTTTTATGCTAAGATCGGCAGACAGGTTGATGGTCCACTCGATGGTAGCTGGCTACCGTCGCCTATAACATACGCAACTCCATAGGTGATGCAACACTACCGTCGACTGTTTGTGTTTTCAATAAATAAACTCAAAAACTAGAATAAAGAAAAACCTGTTTATAAGGGAAGGTTCTAGTATTAGTTTATTGCCGAAATACAATACCACAACGATGTTATACACCTTTTTTTTTTTTCAAAATAAATATTAATTACTATACTATATACTAGCCGGTGTCCGCGACTTCGTCCGCGTTGAAAAATGAAAAATATAACACCTAAGAAAAATAGGGCAACCCGTCTCGCAGCAGTAAACATTCCCTTGCATAAGTACAGATTGGCAGAGTAATTTGGGTAGCCAGTCTGACGGCAGTAACCATGTGTACTGTTGTTTTTGAATAAATGAAGTAAGGGATCCCAGAGCTCATTTCCCTATACCGTCCCAATCCGCACACCTATGGCGTAGCTTGTGGTAGTAGCCGGCGACGGTAGCCAGTTACCATCAATTGGAACAGCCTGTCTGCCGACATCAAAAAAATGATTTATGAGACAATTGTTAACAATTTTTTGAACGATAATTTCGAAGTCAAGGTCATGTCACATCAGGTAGAAGTCGTTATTATAGTTATTCGCGTGACAATGTCTTATTTATTATTGAAGTCGGCCATTTTGCCTCCATTATTTTCTGAACGTTATTGAATAAATAATAAAAAAAGATAAAACTAAAAATGCAACTATCTATAGTAGTCAGTCACAGACAATACGTGTTTTACTTTATATGTGGATCTATCTATACAAATAAATAAAATTTAAGTGTCTCTCAATATTTTACAAATTTCCTTTATATGGAGAAAATAATTTGTGAAAACTAAAATGTCAATTTTCTCCGGTTATTTTTTATTTAAAGGTCGTCAAGCAGACAGTAGTCCTCCATGACAGTGACTCCGTTTCCTTTAAATACAAACACCACTCATAAAATAAAAGATAAATAAAAGAATATGCGTCCTGTGCGCAGGACTTTTCTTCCGCCACAGGAGTTCCCTAGTTTATGACTGCCAAATATATATTTTTTAATAATATGCGTTTACTCTTGGCCGTGCAGCAAATACGAGGCCGGCGATGGAGCGAGCTTACCCAGAAAATACCTATTCACTCGAACTTTAAAAAGATTTTCGGTTATATGAGTTCGGAAACTCAGACACCGGAGGACGACTTCTCAATTCAATAACCAAGCAAGAGGTACATACAGCAGTATTATAACAAATAGACTGAGAGTAACACGAATGGATAGTCACATAAAGTTAAATTCTTAGTTGCGTCCATATTATGACGATAAATTGTCATCGGCAGAGGCAACTGCGGTGATCGCTCTGTCGGATATTTAGGGCAAATGCGGTCACTGGTGTATAGTAAATCACATATGTAGATACATGTAGGAATAGAGCAGCCTATTATAGCTTTAGCCGCAAAATTCATACATCATTTTCATATTATCTATAAATTATTGCATCAGATTGACAAATAGGTACTGAGCATACATAAACTGGGTGTTATGGAAGACCACTATGAAATAATGAATGCAAGAATTCATTCTCTTCTAGACAAATACTTGTCCTTTATCAATTATCAAGGTCGGTTAATTGAACACACAGCTATCAGCACAATACTATCGACACGTACTAGCATAATATAATAAGAGTGTCTAGCATAGTATAATAGTAAAGGGTGATTTTTTAGCAATTTTCTTTTTGGCCACACTGATTTTGACAGCTCACGCGGGTTTCGTGTCTTGCGTCACTGTCAACCATGGTCAGTTTGGTCTATAATTTAACCATGAATCGACTTACAAACGAACAACGCTTGCAAATTATTGAATTTTATTATCAAAATTCATGCTCGGTTAAGAAAGTGCATCGCGCACTTCTTCCATTTTATGGTCAGTTTGGTCGACCTACTGAGGCGGCTATTCGGGCTCTTGTGAATAAATTTCGCACCAAATTCACATTATTGGACATTAAACCACCAACACGCATACGTAGAGTGCGGACAGAGGAAAGTATCGCAGCTGTATCCGCCAGTGTTAGTGACGACCGTGAATTATCGATTCGGCGCCGTTCGCAGCAATTGGGCCTCTGTTACTCCACTACGTGGAAAATTTTGCGGAAGGATTTGTGTGTGAAGCCTTTTAAAATACAGCTGGTACAAGAATTGAAGTCGAACGACCTACCACAACGGCGAATTTTTGGTGAATGGGCGCTGGAAAAGTTGGGTGAAGATCCACTTTTTTATCGAAAAATTGTTTTCAGCGACGAAGCTCATTTCTGGTTGAATGGATACGTGAACAAGCAAAATTGCCGTATTTGGAGTGAAGAGCAGCCAGAAGCATTGCAAGAACTACCAATTCATCCAGGAAAAGTCACTGTTTGGTGTGGATTATGGGCTGGCGGCATCATTGGGCCGTATTTCTTCAAAGACGACGAAGGCCGTAACGTTACTGTGAATGGCGAGCGCTACCGTGCGATGATTACAAACTTTTTTTTGCCCAAAATGGAAGAGCAGGACTTGCAAGACATGTGGTTTCAACAAGACGGTGCCACATGCCACACAGCACGCGAAACAATGGCCCAATTGAGAGGCGAGTTCGGTGAGCAGTTTATCTCACGTTTGGGGCCGGTCAATTGGCCGCCTAGATCGTGTGATTTAACGCCTCTAGACTAATTTTTGTGGGGCTATGTTAAGGCTCATGTCTATAGCAACAAGCCCGCTTCGATTGACTCACTAGAAGAGAATATTGAAGAATTTATTCGTGTAGGCCGATATGTTGGAGAGAGTATGTAAAAATTGGACTCGGCGTATGGATCATTTGAAGCGCAGCCGCGGCCAACATTTACATGAAATAATCTTCAAACACTAAATTATATCGATCGTTCTATCGATTCAAATAAAGATTTCATAAATGTTTCTGAATTTTATGTGTTTTTTTCGAAAATTAAATCCGATAGCTCTTAAAAAATCACCCTTTATTACTAGCATAGTACTGTGAAAACTGACAATAATAGTTTTTCATATGTATTGTCTAGTTTAAATAAGTTCAAAGAAATAATATTAGTTAGCATATATTGCATCTTTGATATTTTTGACCACTTCAATCTTATAGAATGGACCCAACACTATAATTTTGTGAATTATATTGACAGTTATAATATCTTTACTAAATAATAAATTTAGCAGGAAATCTAAAACTTTTATTTATAACGTCTTGAGAGATTTTGACGTCATTTGAGACAGAGAGAGAAAGTGGCACAACTACCTTATCCTTACAGCATGTATCTGGAGATACCGAATAATATAAAAATTAAATAAGCAATTTTTAATTCCATAAAAATTGTGCCCAGTTTCTTGTCCTTTTTTTAAATTCAAAATTCACGTTCAAACTACGTTCAAAACTACGTTTAAAATATTTCTCGTGTTAATGCTAATACCTACATTCGAACACATATATAGTCGAAAAAAATGTAGTTTTTATACAGCGGGCGACAGTCGGCTCGCGAGGCTCGCGTTTTATTTTTGTTACAACTTTTAGCGCAACTTGTTAGGTGCTGTGTACAAGGGAACTCCATTTGCAAGCATTGTCGCCAAGCGAGCCGCGTGCATAAATTATGTTATACGTGCACTTTGTTGTCATCCCAAACAATAACTACTTTAGACAAAACTGCGCAAAAAAAAGTCCAATACTGGCAATAAAAAAAGCAACAATTTTACATTCCTAAAAATTTCTTTTGATCGTTTGTCCTTGTAGAATTGCTGGTTTTTTATCGACAAATTCTAGGATATCAATACTAATAATAAATCTGTAAGTGTAGGTATTGTATGTATGTATGTATGTTCCTCGATAACTCTGAAACGAATTAACTGATTTTCATGAAACTTGGTAGATAAACATTTGGACGTACGGGACACAGGATAGGCTACTTAATATTTTTCAACGCGGACGAAGTCGTGGGCACCAGCTAGTTATTGAATAAAACTTTATGGAGATCTTATTCTCCATAGACCTAGCCGAACTAACTACAAAAAATTTTCCCTAAAAAACCATTTGATATAATAAAATCACCGACATTTAGAAATTAATTGAAGCAACATTTCATCCCCGAAATATTTTGGGTTATGCTTAAAATTGAAAAACTTTGATCACTGCTGGGAAAGTTAATAGCTTCAGGCAAGTTTTGGCCAAACTTGAGGCAATCAGAACGAACTTGTCACAAGCGAGTTTAAGATAATATTCGTATCAAAGTTATTTCATTATTTGAGACACTCCGTTTTTATATATAAATACTAGTGGCCCGCTCCAGGCTTCGCCCGGGGTGCTTTTTTGCAATCCAGCCGATAAATTACCTTACACCGCCATCTGTGAGAATGTTATGGAACTCACAGATAACTTTTAAAATAATTTCCATAACAACAGCTGTGAGGTCCATAACATTCTCACAGATGGCGGTGTAAGGTAATTTATAACTCGAATATAATAAACAAATAATTTGCAATAAAAAAATACTATAAATTGAGATAAAAACTATCCTATCTTTTAAGTTGGACCAAATAACAGATACTTATGAAGTAGTTTGATCAAAGTCGGTTCAGTAGCTTCGCGAACATACATCGTGACACGAGATTTTTATATATATAGATATATATATAAAAATGATTTATCGAAATCATTAGCCAATGATATATATACTAAGTTATTAAGCTTAAAGCTAAACTTTGAAGTTAGGAGTAAGTTCAATGAAGCAAGTTTGGACGTTGAACGTTCTCCGGAATTTATCACCCGATTTTAAAAGGTTTCCTTAACAAATTTTAAATTTTAAAATTTGGTTAATGAAAAAAACTAATGAGCAATTTAATAAAAAAAAATAATTGATGAACAAGGCCCCTTGTTACGCAAAGGGTAACTGTGATTTTCCCCCCCACTTATTGTACATATTCATAAACATATAATGTAGACTCAATGAATACATGGTCCACGGATGTAACTTCCGGGGGGAAACTAAAAAAAAACCGAGACACGGATGAAGTCACGGGCAAAAGCGAGTATATCATATTTCTCAAGTAAAAGCAGTTTTGTAAGTGAAAGTAGAGTGTAGGAGTTTCTTGAAAATTATTTAATAATTTTAAAATGTTAACTAGTTTCTCTCAATGTGGTTAATATAGTCCGTCAGTCGGGGTACGAAAATCTCCGTTAGTTTTCTAATTCATTTAGTGCTTTATATACGAAAGTCTACTTAGTACTTTATATGACAGACTGACAGACATTACCCTTTAAAACAAAAATTTTGTATATGAACTAACTAAATAACAGTCTCATTTGGTACCTACTTGGTACATTAGTACCAAGAAATTGTCAAATTTATAGTTTCTTTTTAAAATGAAAGTTATTATTTCAATTTAAAAGAAAAAAAAAATCAAAAAAGATTAGATGCAACTATTCATCTGTGAAAATATCTTTTGGTTGCATTCAGGCAAAGCCGTGGGCAAAAGCAAGCAACTAAAATACGGAAAGATAAAGTTCAATTTTAATTTTCCAAATGAAATTTATGTTTCGCAGATGTATTTACAATCTGTTCTAAAAAAACAGTTCAAAAATAATTTACATAAAACCTGAATAATGTGGAGTGGTCACAAACCGAGGCAGTGTAAAAATAAACTTGACTAAAAACCACGAACGAGGTACAAAAACCTACTCGTACAAAAACCGAAGTTATGACAAACCATAAATCTTTTGGCGCAGTCACAATTTAATTAAAAAAATGCGTACCACTCTCTGCCCGTATGTTCCATGTTTTGTAAAGGGAAAATAGATTGTGCGATTTTAAATAATTCAACAAAAGGTTTCAAATTTATCCTACTAAGTTTGTTAGGATGTATGTTCCTCAATAACGCAAAAGTGGATGAACAGGTATGGATGAAATTTGCCACAAAGATAGTTTATTACTTGGATTAATATACGGGATACCTTTTACCTTAGAAAATTGTAAGGTTCCCGAGGAATCGTCTAAAAATATTTTAAAAATCGGCGCCACTGTCATATTTCTCATATATTTGGACATTCTGACGTTTATCCGCTTATGAAGATTTTTTATAATAAAAAATCCATGTAATTTATTTATAACTAGCTGGTGCCCACGACTTCGTCCGCGTTGAAAAAGAAAAAAGTAGCCTATCCTGTATCCTGTACGTCTAAATGTTTATATACTAAGTTTCATGAAAATCAGTTAATTCGTTTAAGAGTTATGGAGGAACATACATACATACATATATACATACAATACCTACACTTACAGATTTATTATTAGTATTGATTATAGGTAGGTACCAACAATACGTGTAACAAATTAGGCTTCTGGGGACTAAATTTGAAGAAAGTAAAATATTTCTATTTTTTTTTTTTACTTTCGTATTATTATTTTTTTAATTTACGAAATCCATATAGATTTCCACGCTGAGGAAATCGCTGGCACCAACTATCTAAAAACAACTTTTTCCAATCGCTTGGAAAAAGTAGACTTTCAGGCGTTATATATTTTATTTTTTAACACAGACGAAGCGTTCCAGCTGATATAGATATAAAAGAGCATTTTTGATTATTTGAAACAGATTGAAACCACAATACATCCACACTCGAACGAAGGAACTTAGCGAATTTGTTACGTAGCCGCAAACCAGGGAGCCGCTAAATTTGTGGACCGCTCAATCTGTACCGCACTCGGTGCGGGCGGTCACCACAATTTAGTCCACAATTAGACATCTGTCTGTATAGTATAAGACTTAGGAGCAGTGTGCCGTGAAAGCGCCTACATATAAAACTGGCTTAACATTTACGATCGAAAATAAGGCACTATCTCGACCAAAACCTGGTCTAGTGATCATTTGTTTTAATTTGATTATCAAATTTTAATATAATAATAGTATTTTTATAATATTTTAAATCTATAAATATTATAAAATCGTAAACAAGCCGTGTGTATATTAAACATGTTATACTTACATGTTGTACTTATAGGTTAAAAACAGTTTTTAGAATTTTTGTCTATTTGTCTGTGCTTTTGTACACGCTCATCTCAGAAACGAATGCGGTTTAAATGATGTATTGTAGCAAGCTTCACTTAACATTTAGTGTTTGCTTCATTCCAATCGGTTTACAAACAAAAAAGTTATTGCAAAAAATTTTTAAACACAATTGACGTTAAATGATGAGCGTTTATATAAGTAATATAATAAGATAGATATAAACTCAATATCACATGAACCTTTCATATTATTATAAAATTCCATAAATGCCTGATATTAAGAAACCTTCATTATATCGTATACAAAACAGGACCTGAATAAGACCGACTCCGATAAATATGAGTATTCCGAAGGTCTCTTGTATAATGCTTTACATTAAATCTTGCCAACATGTGTCTCTCATAGCCTAGGGTTGTCTCTGAAAAATGTCTCACACGTGTCACGCCACTTAAACGATAGCACCCATATCTATAGACTAGTGAGTACAACTGGGATTCACTTATTTGAGGCTTGCATCCCTCATTTGACTCATGAGTTTTACACTTTTGCAAATGTTAAAGAATTCTATTGCAGATATTCCAATTAATTTATTTTTATATTACATATTAGATGGACTTAAATTATGAGGCAAAAGTTTAAAATTCTTAACTTCCTAAATTAAACTAAATATATAGATTTCCTTAATTGTTTAGAAGAACAGGCATAAATATTACTTAAAATAAATAAAATATCTAAGGATTATTGATATTATTACTGTTCATACAATGGATGTAATGAGGTCATTATATCCTTAGTTTCTTTGAAGTGGGCATCAGGAAAGAAAAGCTGTTCAGGCCTTTAAGTTTACTAGGTCATTAAATTGTACAATATACTATACGTATGTATATCAGAGAATTTTACTTCGACTCCTTGAGTAAACGCTGAATTGAGTCGAGTGTAAGAGCCAACATTAGCTATGCGATATACCTTATCTGGAACATGATTTTGATCGCAAGGGGACGTAAGATGCCCTACTTTGGAAATAGAAGGACACCTAATATTATACTCGTACACGAAACAGTTTTATTACATTAGCTTTTATATGCCCACCTTATACATTCGTGAACTGTAATGTCATATTACAGTTCACGTGTAATGTCCTATTCGAGTGAATAGGCATTTTCTGGGATAGCTCGCTCCATAGTCTTCCTGCACGGCTAGATGCTGGCCAAAAGCAAACCTATTATTTATAAAAAAATACCTTGTAAATATTCACTTTTTATTGCATTTAAATTTGCTATTTTTACGTAGGCATTTTTGTTCGCATGTAGGATGCAAAGTTTTATGAAATTTATTAAAAAATGCATCACTTTCTATCGTACTATCATCCCTTACAATTTGACACCACAATTAAAAGTCGGCTACTAAGTATAAAAAATATAGTAAACTATGTTGGTTATTGTGAAGGCTTATGCTGGCTAAACCAAGTAACCCAATCTACCTAGTAAGAATGTACTGAGATTGTTGCTCGTTAGTAGAATGAGTCTGCCTCATTATAGGGGTAACAAATCATAGGGGCCGCCTCACACAAATCATTGCTCAACAATATGGCACAAATTTAGAGGGGCTCCGTGATATAGCATATTTGTATTCCTTTGTTAGCCAGGATAAAAGCGATAGAAGATTGGATCCAATGTTGGCCCATCTTTTACCACGATAATCTCGGTTCTAAATTTGGACCTTTAATATTACAAAATTTTTATTATACTTTAAGCTGTCGTTTGTAGTGATTGTCTCTCCTTAATGTGGCCACGTATTGTTATATATTTTTTAATATTTTTTATATACTACAACTTAATAATAACTAAAATTATAATTATAATTTTAGATTATAATTAAAAATTATAATTTCGCATTTAAATAAAATTTAGTTTTTTGTTTGTTCTTTAAGCTTTCACGCCTTAACGACTCAACCTATCATCATGGAATTTGTGCAAACACATTGTCAAAGTACAGAAAAGTACATAGGATACGTTTTATCTAGAAATAAAGAGTTATTTCTAAAATTCTTAATTTTAATATAACTAAAAAATTATATTAAAATTAAGAATTTTAGGCCTGACAAAAATAAATATGTATAGGCATTAAGATTTGAATAAATATTTTAACACGAGACAAAAAATTTAGAATTTAATTTAATTTTGAAGTTAGAATTCCAAAAATAATCAGAGTATAACAAAAATAAATTTGTTTATTTATTTATTTATTTCTTAGAAAGATCACAAGCTTACTTTGGTGAGTCGACATCTATTAGATTTAAGCTCGTAAGTATCTATCTAAATATTTTTTGAACTGACTTAAAATCTCCACGTTATTCTCTGGGGAGCCTGTTCCATCACATAATATGTAAAACTGGTTTTAAGCTAGCTAAGTAATGTCTACCTGATTCGTGATTCCTAGTCATCAACTGGTATAATTCATCACGTTATAAAGATGTTTTAAAGTTTTGAATGTTTCAATTAGGTCGCCGTATGCCCGACTCTTGAAGCGTAGGGAATTTTAACATATTAGCGTCTCTTCATAAGTCATAAGTCTTCTTTTTAAGATCTCGCAGTAATTTCGTGGCTTCTTTTTTTTTTGAGCTTTCTCTGGCGGATCAATTTTTTTAATATAATTTTAGGTTTTCATATTAGGTATGCATATTAAATTAAAGCAATGGTTTTATAATTTTTTTAAACGCTGTCATTTTTTTTTAAGATCAGCAATCAGGTCACTACCGTCATCTATAACACAAACAGGTGCTGCAAGCGCGCTGCCCTCTATATGCCGGAAATAGGCTCTGGCATATCTTACTTACTCACCGAAACAAAACACGTGGTGTTATTTCAAGGTGGTCTTCTATAAGAGGGTGGTTACTGCCGCCAAATGGGCTACCCAAATGACTGCAAAACGCAGTGTGCCCTGTCACCACAATTATATTAGAAAATGCTTTTATGTTCGCTAAATGCAATTTTAAATATGTAAAATAATTGAAAACAGTTATCACTATCAGTCATCTGCGCTGAAACACGAAATATTTATGTAGCGCCCCGTAGAGCGAATCGTAGCTGTAGCACTCGTAGCACTCGTAGCAACGTAGCACGCTACGCAGCCCGTTATTGCTTCCGACACGTTTGTAATAAATGGAGTACTACCACTGTGGGAATGTTCTAAAATTTTCTCTTTTTGTATGTCAACAAAAAATACAAAACACAGCCACATAAAATAAAACAGTGAAAGAAAATATACACCTCTGATAAATATACAATGGATTATTTTATTCAATGGATTATTCTATTCTTTAAATCGCTTTAAACCACAGAATAAATAATAGTATTAAAACGTCATTAAAATGACTATGCTATGACGTCATAAGTTACGTCAAACGATTACGATTACGACACGTCAATATTGTAGTCGTATTACTCTGTGCATAAAAAGATGTCCAAAAACAAGGTCACATTCATAGAGTGTGATGCTTTATTTGATGCTTTGTTATGTAAGTAGTGTATGTAAAGTGAACTGTTTATAAATTTATTTATTTATTCACTTAGTTCTTCGAAACTTGTTAATGAATTTTTTATGACTTCATTACAGTAAGCTTTTATTGACTAGTGACCCGCCTCCGGCTTCGCACGAATTAAGTTTTTGTACATGTATATTTTTTTTATTAAATCAAGGTAGCGCTTGCGCATGCGCTTGCTCACTGAAGCAAAACATCACGCGTGCTGTTTTGCTTCAGTGAGTAAGAGAAGCCGATGCTCCATCTATTCCATCAACTTCTTATTCTTTATTCTATAAAAGTGATGCGTATCTTATGGCATAAACTCTTATGGCATTGCTAGTATTACTAGTTTATGGTTTTTTTCATCGAGTGGCAAATTTCTACATAAAAATACGCGCATTTTCTAACATTTTAACACATTCTAACATATTTTATGTAAATTACTTAGTACTTGTAGAATAATAACACACAAAATAGGTTACAATAAGTAGAAAGGAAGTTATATATAGGATAGGAAGTCAGATGGTGTAGTTTCGTACTGGTCTCTGAGTATCCGGGCCAAGGTAGATACGAGTAGATGGAAACTTATTCAGATCACGTCTCCCACAACTTTGTACTCAGGACGCATTAAAAATTTAAAATTCTTATACAGTGTGTAACTTTTTTTACAATTGGAGATCGAACAATCGTTTCAATTCGCCTTTTATTCGAAATGAATTTTCTGTTATAGAATGAATCGCTTGATATTTGAAAAATTTCAATACACTAACAACTGCTTACTTCGAGCAACTTTCTTTTCTTCACTTTTATTTTCTTATATTTTAGACTAGTGACCTGATTCTGGCTTTTTCTGCAAATTATATACATAAACTTTTTCGTTTATCGCTCTCTATCATAATAATACTGTTTGACGGTGAATTCAGGTTGCTTTTGATCGATCTTATTGTAAAATTTTTGGATAAGCAATGGACGTCCTACGGCTGAGATGATGATAGATGAGTGATGAGATGATGATGAAATGTCTGTTATGTTTAAGGTAACAATCAACATAAAAATCGTAACTTTATAAAAAAAAATATACCTAATACAAGTAAACAATACTTCGCAAGTAAAAACCGTAGATACAGTTTTACCTTTGTTATCCCCGCGTAGTTCACGAGCAAATAATACGTAATCCTATTGTAAATTTCTGTATGACGACGTCGTTAGGGCTGTCGCCGTCGGGATAACGGGCGTAGGCTTTGACGTACACCGATAACCGTTTTACCAACCCTAGTTTATCGTGAACGCTCGATTCTAATGGAAACTTCAACTTTTCTAAGGATGTACTCATTCGAGTGTATCTTTTCAATGTTTAAAATTGAGTGTATATATATTTAAATTATTTATTATATTTATAGGGCTTTATATATGAAAATACTAGCGACCCGGTTCCGGCTTCACACAGATGCATTTTTTTTTGTGCAAATTATATTACATAAAAGTTCCTCCGTGTAAGGAATGCCAAAGTACAATTCCCTAATTTCCATTCTGTATCCTTTTGTATACGAAGATCGGTAGCGCATTTGTCATGTGTTAAGAGGCGACGGTAGCCACCTACCGTCAAGTCAACCACCATAAGTATAACCTTGCAACATTTAAAATAGACTTTCATATTGGAAAATGGCTAGTCGGAATAAAGTAATGAAAAACATACCCATACAGCAAATCAATCAGTGAACTGGGAAATATATTTTTCACGCATTTCAAGCGACAAAGCCAAATGGCTTTCGAATGTTACAATTTAATAAAAAAAAACCGCACGTTCGACTCTCCTTTTGCCACAGAACGAACAAAAAATGCGTACGATAAATCTCCCCCGCAAATACCGTCCTTATCTCAAAGCGTTTAGAGTCTAAGTTTAAATGGAGCGCCTCGGAAGCTGAGTAACCAGATTGTATCACCACAAAATACGGTAACAGTCTTGAATAAATTGCGCATGTTCTCGATTACATTGCAGCCGGCTGACAATTATGGCGACGCAATTAAGATGCCACCAACTTAATTGAACGTTTTTTAAACGTTTCTATTCTATTTAAATCATGTGAAAATAATTCACATGATTTTGTAAGCCCGAATAACTTTCAATGTATCAATGTGGTTTTTACAAACACATTATTTTGATAAAAGATCCATTGTGTCAAGTATTTTTTGGTATACACCATATAATATTGTTAACTGTACCATTGGAATGTACCATAATAATAACCTAATTGGAGTAGATTATAGACTATAGATTTTCGTTTAAAAAAGTAGGGCTATCAAAGTAACCTCGATCCCAGTTTAACTTTGATCACGCTTCTTGTTTGAGCTTATTTTTGAATATATTATAACCATATTAGACGATAGAAAAACGGACAGAAGTTGATGTTATGGTTTTTTTAATTTCTTTTTTGCGCTTCTTTTTTTTCTTTTTTTTTTTCTTTTAATTTCAAAATTCATCAAAGTATACGGTACCTATACGAAAAAATGTAATAAATTTATAATGGGCTCGTTTAGTATTATATTGTCGGTTAAGAATGACTTCTTAAGAAACTTGGGCACTTTCTTTCTTTGTGAAAATTAGGCTAAGCTACCGGTGATTAAGGCTACAGAGTAAAAAACCTCCTGATAACACGTGTCGTATCAAGAAGAGCTGCCTTCTGTATGAGTGCCTAGTGAAAGCCTCTTGAGGTGTTGGTCGACGCTCTTCACTATAAGACCGTTTGCCGACACGAATCAACATCCCACATGTCGGTGACCTCGTGAGCCATGTTTAGGTATAGTTTATTACTACATACTATTCTACAGATAAACATATAGATATAATAATAGATGGAATGACTTACGACGGTGGTATTCCTCCAACGAACACGTCTGAATTTGTGTTGAATTTGCCGAAGATAAACTCTTTTCCCCGCGACGTCTTGCTCTGACTGCCTCCGTCTACCGTCAGAGAGGTGTGCTCATCGCGACGTGCCACCTATTAAATAAAAACCAATATTAAATAACTGACTGGGATTGTCTGGATAGTATTAGGGTATTTATTTCACTTATCCTTAAGTTTATTTATAAAGTTACATTGGTTTATAAAGTTATTTATAAAGTTCAATATGATATTACAAGATTACAACGGCAAACGACTTGTATAAAGACGACTTTATATAAGTCGTAAATATAAGATTTATCTATATAATAAACCTTATATATAAGGCGACTTTATATTTATTTATTATACAAACTTTACATGTTACGAAGACTTACATAAAGACATCTCTCTCCACTATGGAACTCTCATATACTGTTTCCTTTTTGAGACACGGATTTTTTTATGTAAATCTTGGCATGCTAACTGACGGTCTACTTGATGGTAGTTTCTACCGTCGCCTATTAAATTATTGGTATTGCCAAACTCAAAAAGAGTTTACAAAGGAGTGCCTTCCTCTACCTATAGAGGGAGTGCAGGAAGTGGACACTCCCCCAAACGGGTATATATACTCATAGGTATTAGAAAAATTGATACTACAAAATATATAACTTCCTTCTGCCACTTTGAATTTACTTGTAGGCCTTTACCGCTTGAGTGTAATATAAATCTATACAAGAGTTATAAACCTTGCTTTTCAACAGTTAACAGATACAAACGGTGGATACAAATTCTTAAAACCTACTTAAAACATTACAATTTTCAAACAATTATTCAAATATTATCACACGTAACTTGCAAAATATAAACCCGGAATGAAAACATCTAAATATATTGAAACGCCACAATATATAAGATTGTCTAAACTTGAAGTTTCTTAAACAGATAAAATCTTAATTTGAATATTCACCTGTATTTTGTGCCAATGTCCATCGTTGAGATTGTTCCCGACTGTGATAATCTGAGCGCCACCTCCTAAATTATATCGAAGCCTGAGCGCACCGTTCACGAGTTTCAGCTCAAAAAAGTCGTAAGTGCCACCATCGTCGGTGTACAACAATAAGCCGTTCGGCTGATCGGTTTTAAATTCGAGTTCCAACGTGCCGTTGAGGCCCGCGTTCCATTTGCGGAATTGCGAGTACGGATTCTGTTTGTCGAGTACGAATGCTAGGTTTCTATTGAAAGATAAGGACAGCAAACAGAAGAGTATGCAACGCATCGTTTTGACGTCGTCCAGAGCCATGGTTAGTGCGACACAGTCTCGTCACCATACCACGCCGGAGGTTAATAAGCACCGCCTGCGTTTCATTTCTTATCACCTGAAACAAACACAAGATATGTTGTAATTTATAGGATGACTTATGGCAGAGTGATTGAGGATAAGACTACGAAAAGAATTGATTCCTTGTTTCCAACCAGAAGTACTCTGGTGTGCATAAGATGAAACAAGTTATTTTAAGAAATATACCCAAATTGTTTTCATTCGCTGTCTTTTACTTTAATGCTATTGTAATCTTTATTTCCAACTGTTATTTTTACATACTCCGTAGACTGTGTGGTAGGTACATACTTAGCTATAGGGCGTTTGTCCACAGATCAATTGTCTATCATATATAGAAGCTTGGTTTCATAATCAAATCAGACGTTTTAAATATTTACAAAAAAGTGGTTTATATGACATGTTATAAACTTATTATTATTAATGTTATAAACTTGTTATTAATGTCATATTTGAATTTTAAACTGTCCTCCATTTGGTTATTATAAAATAAATTTCGTATAACTGCGCCCTCAGAACAAAGTCGCAACATTTATTTTGTCTGAAACGGAAAAACCGTAACATTTTCCAGGAAATTCATTTTATGGAAACCGTAAAACAGATATGCAAAGGCCAAATCTATTGGGATTTGAGGCAGTACATACAAACTGCGAATAAAGATGCAGAGAGCGGAAGTTAAGATCAAATTCTATATTCATTCTTCAAAGTACAGTCGCCGTGAAAAATCTCTAGGGCATCGTTACGCGTGCTGCCTTCACTTGTACCATGTTAGTAATAAAACGAACAAGTCTTATAGCTTTATCTATATACGCAGTAAGACGTGATGACGTTATATTTTTATATTAAACTATATAATTACCAGATAAATTTGCACACGTGCGAAGCCGGGAGCGGGTAGCTAGTAGGCTATTATCTATTAAGGTATGCAAACTATTCGGGCAAAAAACTAGTCTTATAGAAAAGTATTAAAAGCCTTTTTTACATTGATTCGCCGGTTCCTTGTAATTCAACTTTGAAATAAATCCGTCAAAGAACCTCATAAGGTCGGCATGCTTCAACGCCTCCTTTGATCATGTCGGCCCCAAGCCAACAGCATATCAGGTCATTGGCCGACAAAAAATGCCGAGTTGGCATCAAGTTTGGATGCCCCTATATCAAAGGAGCAAATTCACGTGAAAGGTTACACACGCCTTTTTTTAAACTCTACTGAAATATCAAAGGTAAAAACATTCGAACGGAAAGAACATATAATATTTAGTATATGCCAGCATTCTCGCCACTTTCCGTCTACCAAAGGCTTAATAGGATTAAATTATTTAGAAGTATTTTTTGGAAATAATTAGTTAGTTTTTAAGTTTTTGTGTTAAGATTGTAAATATTTGTTGTTTTTTATATATGATGTTATGAATTATGATAAGTATCAAAATACAGGGAAATCTCAAAATATATATTAATATTTAGTTACATCATTACATTTCACTATCTATATATGTATAAAAATTACGTGTCACCTGTTAGATAAATACCTGTTAGTATAGATAGAGATCACGTGTACTTATGGTACGACCGAGAAGATTGAAGACAATACATGTAATATAACATTGTTATATAACAACTTATATAATTTATATTTAATTGAGGCGTGATTCATCTGAAATCCTTGTCAGAGCAATGAAGCGTACATAGTCTTGGCCGTTGAGAGATTATTAAAAAGTCTATTTTCATAACAGAAATATCGTATATAGTTAAAAATACGACAGGGAGGTAAAAATAATTGCGGCAATTATTTTGTAGCAGCGAAGCTTAACTTTACCTAGACATATATATCAGTGTCATTGCTTTACTCTGTAGTTTTTCGTGATGTTTCTTATTTATGAATTTAGCTAGAAAACTCGAGATACACTTGAATTAACTTAAATACTCTTATATAATTAGTAAGCAGTAAAGAGCATAGGATAAAGATTTGTGCAAGACGAATGCGTCTATCTGGCTCAGGTAAAAGGCAGTCGAGGCACAAAAGGCTCGCATTTGGAACGTTGGAAATAGGCCGACTGGAAACTAGGATCAGAGAGCGTTCATATCCACTCCAAAACAGATATGCTCTAGAAATATTATATAATAATCTATACTAATGTTATAAAAAGGAAAGATTTGATTGTTTATTTGTTTGTTTGTTTGCATTGAATAGGCTCCGAAACTACTAAACCGATTTGAAAAATTCTTTCACTGTTGGGAAGCTATATTATCAGCGAGTAACATAGGCTATCTTCTAATATATAAAATTCTCGTGTCGCGGTATTTGTTGCCAAACTCCTCCGACTGGACCGATTTTGATGAAATTTTGTGTGCTTATCGGGTAGGTCTGAGAATGTTAAGAGTGGTCCACCTCAATTTTTTTATTTTATTTTATGGCAAAATAACGTTTGCCATGTCAGCTAGTATTTTATAAAGTTACGCAGACGAAGTAGCTTGTAACAGCTAGTGTAAAATATTTCATTGTATATTTTATTGTCATTTTAAACAAAAAAAAAAGGCTACATAGCCTACATGGCTAAGAATTTATATAAAAACTATTGCAAAACTAAATAACTTAAGGATAACATACTTATTTAATTGATAAATTAAAAAGAAAGTTTACAGTAATTATATTACAAAAATTGTGTGTGTGTGTTTATCAGTGAGTTTTCATAACCTATGTAGTATTGAGTGGGTGAGATAGAGGGCAAATTAATATTATTATTCTTATATCTATACAAATAGGTAAATATTATATTGATTAGTTTAAACAATTGGTTCTATTTTTTTATTTATTTTCATAATAAAAGTGTCATATATGTATTTTATTTTTTTATTAAAATAAATATTATATGTCAAGTTTTACTCAAGTAATTTGCATTTTTACTTTTCTCCATTTTTCTTATTTGGTGACATTCAATTAGAAAAGAAAATCACTCAAAATTTCAACGAAGTTACTCGTATTTCAAATTGGTCCCCTTTTTATTTTTTATTGTTTAGTATAAAAAAATAGCCATTTCAATACACAATATATAACTGTAAGTTATGACTGTAACGACCCTGTTATATAATTTTCACCGCCAACTTTAATACAATAGGGAAATGAATTTAGTTCTCAGACAATGTTATAATTTACCATCGATTGTGTAACATATCAAATTTGTCACATCCATCCGGCCAAAGCCTTCCCTCTTAAAGCGCCTGTCATTTCACTAACGGGCTATGTGAGTTAGCACAGACTTCGGTTTTCACCGCTTTTTACCGATTCCGGAGCTTTTTCGCCGTCGATTTGACGATCTTCTTTATCGATACACAAGCGTATTTTCACTTTTAATTTATCGCATCATCGACCCTGCGGTTTCACGGCCTTTTTTACCTTCGCCTTTTCGGTGAAAATTGTTTCGATATAATATTATGTAAGGTTAATGTTTAAAAATATATATGTTACGGCTAAAGATAGGTGTGAACATAAACTTAAGATTAGCCGGCTAAACTTAGGTTTATCTTCGAGGAGATGTTAATGTTAGTTTCATCTATCATTAGCCGGCTAAACTTAAGTTTAACTGCAGGCCCTTGGCTAAAAATGTAGAAGAAGCAAATGAAAAAGGAAACGGTATAATAATGTTTACTATTTCGACACGAAAACTTTTATTAAAAAAATAATCACTCTCATTACACATACTTATGTAGGTATACAAAATTACAAAATAAAACTTCTGCAGTGTTAATAACAAAACAATATCTAGTCATTAAAATAAAATAATAAGGAGCCCTATCCCTCCCTTATCCCTTATCGTTAATCCTTCTATGGTCGGCAGCGCACTTGTAGCACTAATGGCGTTGCTTGTGTTATAGGCGACGGTAGCCACCTACCATCAAGTGGACCGTCAGCCTGTCTGTCGACCTTATCATAAAAAAGGAGCTATTTGTTAGAACATGATAAACTAGAATGGCATTTCGAATTACAAAGAACATTATTATTCGATGAAATCCATCGAAACATTTTTAGCCGTTTCGTTTCGGTTAATGTGCACATTAACCGGCTAAAAATGGAAATTCACGACGCAAACTAACATGATATCGAACTTTAGCCTCCTCTCGAAGATAAACTTAAGATTAGCCGGCTAAACTTAAGTTTATGTTCACACCTAACTTTAGCCGTAACATATATATCCTATCTTAATTTTAAGTTAAGTTGTTTTATTATTCACTGCTATGGGCTTCGCATGGATGCAATTTTTTTCTGCAAATTATATACACAAACATTCCTTCGCTTGTCAAATTTTAAACAAATTCATTTGCAGGTCGTTTAAACACGTTCAATATTTTAAACATATTTAATCTCAGTCCTCTATACCCTCTCCCGCCCACTTCAAGATTGTCGTGGCCTTCACATAAGCCTCCCATCTTCTATCTAAACAAACCGCATGGTTTATAGGAGCCCCTTTTCAGCCAATATGGTGTCGTGATAATACAAAGCCAATGAACTAGAAGTGATTTGTGAACACGGTTATAGAAAGGTTTGTGTAACTCGATAACGAGCCACGTATTTCTGAAATGTCACAATCTACAAAGCTGGATTATTTTATCTTGGTATTTGCGGCATTATTGATCGCTTTTATATTTGGATCTTTCCATACACTCGTAAGTCTATTGTCATTGATTGTCATATACAGTTAAAATGATTTCATTTGAAACATTTCATTCCAATAAGGCGAGACAATGAAACGGTTGTCAGTATCTTTACATAAACCCTCCGATATATGTAAACTAACATCATCAATACTAATAATAAATCTGTAAGTGTAGGTATTGTATGTATGTATGTAAGTATGTATGTATGTATCTGTGTTCCTCCATAACTGAAACGAATTAACTGATTTTCATGAAACTTGGTAGATAAACATTTGGACGTACGGGACACAGGATAGGCTACTTAATATTTTTCAAAGCGGACGTAGTCGTGGGCACCAGCTAGTACGCAATAATTTTCGATATATTTGAGAAATTATCAAACAGTAAACTCACGCGTTGAGGTCATAAATATTTTATATTATACTAGCTTTAGGCGATATGTGTGCGTGTTTAGGCGATAGGCTAGGTTATACCTACCAGCTCTGGATTAAATAAGAAAAAAAATCCAGGCCATTGGTTAAGAAAATGGGGAAAATCGACACCCTGGACGACATCTTTGGATATTGTGATCACAAACTTTCCAATTTTCCAGTTTTTTTTATTTAATATTTCGTACACCGACACAGCTCCCTTACGATTTTATTACATGTATACATATGTATATGTATAGAATAGATAAATTATCTCATCGCGACGTTTACTATGTCACACCTGATAACAGTTTATAGCTTTTTTTATATACGCTTTTCTTAATATAAAGAATCTTTACATAGCAAAAAACACAAAAAAAAAGAAAAAGCAATATTTTTTTCTTTTTTAATACACAATAGGCCTTTAAAAGCAAAACAGAAGCGTACTCTGTTGGCACCAAGTTCAGTTATAAGTACTGCATTAGACTTCAGAACAATACTCGTCTAGGAGACATCAAAGCGAGAGAAATTCTAAAGAATGGCCTCTTTTCGAGGCGGAAAATATCGAATATTTTTAGCACTTAGGCTTCTACACACTGAAAATTTCCTTTATGAATTTCTAGGCTACCATTATACCATTCACAATATCTTGCAGAAAGGTAACTGAGCACATTTCATTGCGCATACGTCTGGCGGCAGTAACTTCCACCACCCGTCCATTTTTCCCATGGAAGTTTAAATGTAAAACACATTCGAATTTTAACCGTGCTATATAGAAACGGATAGCTAGTTATCATATCATTATTATCTAAAATGGGAACCATATAGTTTAGCCACAGTTCAACCAATGTGGTTAAATTATTCAATTTCAATGGTTATGTACGAGATCAATTTTCGTCTATGTACGTGATAATATGTACATTGCGGACATGTGGTTCTGAGGAGACGTATATAGTAATATATAACGGAAAACGAGCAGATATTACCCTATCTAGATGAGCGGGGAACCCATTCCCGGGGCCGGCGGTGATTTGCGGCCCAACATGCTATTGTAACGACCAAATTTGTGGCAACACTATGAGTTTACTTCGCGTATTAATCATTTCGAGAATAATGACGAATTCCATGCATTGTATTGTAACAAAAAAAAAATGGCTAGCGTCATTTCGTGTGCCTACCTGAATGGGCAAAAATAAAACATTTGCTAATATATACTTTTTCCATTCCCATTTTTTCTATCACCTCTATCCCACCTATGGTCGATGGCACACTTGTAGCACCTGTGTGTTTAGTCCTATTACTTGTGTTATAGTCACCTAACATAAAGTTGACGGTCAGCCTGTCTGACGACCTTAACATATTTTTTAATTAAACAAAAAACAGTAACAGCAAATATTACAAAGTTTACAAAAAGGTTTTTCTGGCATAGGCCTTCCATAAGAACTCATCTTCCATAAAAAGCCTTAATTCAAATCATGCATGTACCATGTATTGATGATTACCTGGATTGACATATATGATACTTTTTTCCTGGAAAAATGTCAGGTTCCTGTGGGATTATCAAAAAACGAACTACAGCGCTTGCCTATAAGTATTATATGTATGTGGCCAGCTGTATTTAGTTTAAAAAAATTAGATTTGAATAAGTTTGAGTTACCTATAACCTTATTGTTTCATTACAGTGTAGGTCTTAGTAGGTAATAGCTGTAAGTGGTGACATGTCAGCGTGAGTTTGTTTGATTACGTTTTGGTTTAGTTATACGATAATTTGAGTCATCACGGTTGTTGGGCGGTTTAATGAACATTATATTCATAGTAGGCGGTATGAACAGTAATAGCCTTAATACCACAAAGTGTTTATGAGCATAAGTTTATGACTAGACTAGCTGGTGCCCACGACTTCGTCCGCGTTGAAAAATATTAAGTAGCCTATCTTGTGTCCCGTACGTCCAAATGTTTGTCTACAAAGTTTCATGAAAATCAGTTAATTCGTTTCAGAGTTATGGAGGAACATACATACATACATACAATACCTGCACTTACAGATTTATTATTAGTATTGATAATGTTTTCTAATGTATAAACTTGTCTTTTCTTGAAAGGAACAAAGTATTCTATTTTTAGTTATTTTTTAGTTACGTAAGTCCCAATACGTGAGAAGACGTACTTGTTATTTGTAAAAGTGCCCCAAAAGTTGCGAAGAGATAGGATAGCACTACATTTACTTATTTACAAATTGTCTGATTTTTTTTACTAACATAATTTATTATTTTCTTACCGACCTCATGGCAGTAAGTAAATAGTTCGTAACCAAACATACGAGTATTATATCAACCAAAAGCGGTTTCAGCAAATTTTTTTTATCAACGAGCCAATATTATATAACGTAAATATATCATCTTAATGATTTTCTTTATAAGCACCTAATTATTATTCTATTCTTAATAAAGTCGTTTGTCTCCAAGTTCTGTAAGAGATCATCTTTGTCGCGTAGGTACTTTTAAATTTAATGTTTCAACGTTCAAGTTTGTGTATAAAGAATACTTTGTAAATGTAGGTACTTGTTACAGCTTACAAAGAGCTCTCACAAAGAAGACTTATTCCTTAGGGAAAATTCAGTACAGTTGCCCTTTGCGTTATTATAATAATTAAGTTAAATTATTTGTACAGAGAAAGAAATTAGTAAATATAACATTCAATACTACTGTTTTTGAAGCAATCGATTTTCACATAATAAGCCCGGGGTATGAAAATTTATGGGAGTAAAATCAAAATTGTCACACTAGTCAAAATTGTCGAATATTTTAGAATATATCTCAAGTTTCAGAGATATTGTAATCATGTAGTTTATAATCGTTCGTAAAGTTAAATATTCATGTTAAATAATTGTCCTTGTGTGTCGGTGTCATATATTTTCTCTTGTATTTATTTATCGTTCGTAAGAAGTAAACTCCAGTCGTGCGTCGGAGCTGTGTCACACTTTTATGTTTCAAACAATCTACAAATTCGCCGTAAATAATAAACTAAATTATTTTTTCCACTATCATCTCTCTGTCAAGGAAAATCCTGATTAATGGTCTGCAGAAGCCCGTATGTTTAACTTTAGTGTTGTACCTCTCATTGGCTACTCATAACTGTATCATTTGAGGAAAACATCATATAATAAAATCGTAAACGACTAGCGTCTGTACATTGAATAATTTTTCAAAAACTATTTGTACACGTTTTAGGTACCTACTTATGTTACTGAGGTCAAAAACATAGTCTGTCCCATCCCATAGTAGTGCACGCTAATCTCAAAAACGGCTTGACCGATTTGAATGCGGTTTTAACTGATGTTTACCAGCATTTTACTATAGAAAAAAAGTAAAATACCCATAAAACCACAATGTCCTTTCTGTAGTTATATTTTCTATAAAGTTTGTTTATTTATTTATTTTTACATTATAAAATATAAGCTCCAATTAACAAACTAAAACTTAAATTGAAAACGGAAACCTTATCGCAAGATTATTTTTGCATTTGATAACCCAATTCTTGAAGAAGGTTATAGGCTATGACCCTTCGGAACCTCAGAACATTACTGTTCGTCATTTTTGACTAAATTCAAATAAAAATAATTAAAACTTAGTCGTCTAATTTTAGAAATAATTAAGTGTAAAAAAGTGTGTATTTTATATGGCTCCATGGCTATATAAAATAGTTAGAACATTTTATAGCAACGGGAATAGACTATCGAAATGAGTCACGATAACCTCAATACTCTTTTGGTCGCATCACTAGTGAGTCAATGTCGTCGGTGTGTTTAATCCCATAAGTTTTTCTGGACACAAACATCCCACGTGCCGTTGTAATGAAGTTAATCTGGGTTGTGATAAGCTCACAACCTTCTTTTGTACTTATACAAAATCACAGAATCATATATCAAGTATGCACAGCGTATTTCACGAAAGATTATATCAAGCTGGACGCAAAAATATTTTAGTTTAAAACAGGTGGAAAACGCACTAACCCTAACACTAACAATCACTACCTTAATTTACACTTAAAAATATTAGTTAATTTAATAATAATATATAAGTTAATAATCTCTAATATATAAAATTCTCGTGTCGCGGTGTTTGTTGCCAAACTCCTCCGAAACGGCTTGACCGATTTTGATGAAATTTTGTGTACTTATCGGGTAGGCCAACATCTATTTTCCATACCCCTAAGTGATATTTTTTTTGTATGGCAAAACAAAGTTTGCCGGATCAGCTAGTAATATATAATATTCATGTCAAAAAGAATGGTAACCTGAATTTCTTTTGGGGTTTCTTCTTAGGATCGTCATCATATTTGCTATTTTTTCCGAAACTCTGGCAAAGATAGATTGACCTTATAAAGTTTTTCTATGAAACCTATTTAATGAAAAAAGAAAAAAGAACCAAATAAAGTATGCGACATTACCTATATGCGGGTCAGCCATCAGCATCATCTATACTAATATTAAAAAGAGGAAAGATTTGTTTGTTTGTTTGAAATGAATAGACTCTGAAACTATCTTCTGTTAGTTCTAACTGTTGGGAAGCTATATTATCAGCGAGTAACATAGGCTACATTTTATAAAGTTACGCGGACGAAGTCGCGTGCAACAGCTAGTAATTAGTCATACATCAGCATAATATGCGAGTGACACTGCGGGCAAAAACTAATAGGTAGAAATTCAACAAAAATTTGAAACTACTTTCTTAATGCTGGTTATGCTGCTTTCTTAAACATGAAAACACGTTGTTACGCTATATTGTCGAATATATATTTTTAAGTGTTGGACACGGTTTATATTTCGTTGAGAATTGAAAGAGACAAATTCCTTTGTGATATCAAAATAAAAAGGGGACATTTTTATTTCTATATTGGTAGTGTTTGTGTTGGAAAAGGCAGTAATCCGGATCAACGGAAACAATTCCAAATTGCATTCCATTCCAAAGCGGTTGGCCGGATCGCGGACTGTTCCACCATTGTGCATACCGTGCGACATTGTAGCTTATCACAGTATACAAGACATTGCAGTAGATAATCTAAAGTAACTATACCGTTTTTAAATCATTTAGCATTCTATGACTAAATAGTATAATATAAACTCAACCAGACAAACAGAAAAAAATCAGTAATAAAATCTTATTGACTAATTTACACGACGTGACAAATGACATTGAAATTGAGACCAGGGGGCCTAGCCAAGATGTACATTAAAGAAACGCTCCCTAGCGAACTTTACGAAGCGAACAAAATAAAGCCCGGTGATTGGTTGTTGTAACGCCCACATAAAATTTTGACCAATCACAAAGCTTTGTCCCAGTGTAGCGTAGCGTTTACGACTGTAGAAAGCACTGCGTTTGCATCTTGGCTAGGGCCCCAGTCGCAAGAAAGAAATACAACTACAAAGTAGTTATGACTCGCCAAAAACATATACAAATAACCCAATCGATTTCGACACAAAAGGAGTAGAACGAAAATGTAAAGAAGCGTCTAATATACACATATTTGGAGACCAATTAGCTTTAGGACTTTCAATGAAATTAAAAAATTATCGTAATAAGCAAAACAATATTAATATGTATAACATCAGTTCTATAGTAAAGCCAAATGCTATGGCTTGCGATATCCTTAACAGCTGTAACTTACTGGCAAATAACTACACCGAAAATGATGTAATTGTTCTCTGTTTGGGATCAAATGACTCTAATGTAATAAAACTAATATCAGACTTATCCTATACTTTTAAATTATTAAAAAAAACCAATGTATATATAACTAATATCATAAAAAATTCTTATTTTTTAAATTATGAAATGAATAAATCAATAAATCTTCTGTGCAATTGTTTCCCAAATTGTAATTTTCTAAATGTCAAACCAAAAAATAATGTATATTTGTATAGAGATTTTTGTATAAAAATAAATCATGCTATTGAAGTAAACGACTACCAAAAAATATATCTGAATCCAAAAAATGTATCAAATCACATAAAGCATGGATGTTGTAGTGAACATTTTCGACCGATAAATACCAAACATCCCCTCACCACGCCATGTTCTCTCGCAGACATCCCGTGTAAAAAACTAATACATAAAAATAAGTAAATCAAATTAATATAAAAAAAGGAACCATCCCTTATTACTTTCAACGGTTGAATAGAGACAATACCGTTAAAGGGGCTTCAGCTGTTGATGAACATGTCGGGCGAACACTAACACAAAATACAGTGAGTGACAAATTAACGCAAGATGCAAGCGCCAGCATGCACAATGCACGGATATTGACACAGACCACAGGTGTTTCAACATCGCAGGGGAATCAGTTTTTTCGTATATCCAACTCTTAATATACTGCATCAAAATATTTCCGGTTTGATAAATAAAAAGGACATGCTCTTACACTGTATCGAGGAATTTTCGGAGGAGGGAACTGACATTCACGTCTTGTGTCTGACTGAGCACTATATGTTAGAAGGAGAGTGTAGGTTGATGGATCTTGAAAACTACCATTTGGCTTCATACCACTGTAGACCCAAAAAACGTGGCGGATCAGCAATATATGTACGGAAAGGTTTCGAATATAAAGAACATGCAGAATTAAATAAACTCTCAGTAAATTGTCATTTTGAATGCTGCGCCGCTGAACTGACTTCTTTAAGAGTTCTTGTCATATGTATATACAGAGTTCCAAATTCTGATGTAGACCTCTTCTTCGATAAACTACAGGTTGCTCTCTCCAAATTGATAAATAAAAAAAGAACAAAAATAATATTATGTGGGGACTTCAACATAAATACACTACAAAAGAATAAATTAACAGATACATTCACAAATTTGCTTTTGAATTTTGATCTGGAACTTCGTATCAGAGAGCCGACAAGACCCAACAGCGGGACATGTTTGGATAACTTTGCCGATAACATAAAAGAAACCTGCAAACACAAGGTCAAAGATCTATTGTCTTTCTGACCATAGTGCCATACTGTTAGAGTGTCCTATGCCTAGTAATCTACCAAATCAATATTGGTACATAAATAAACGAGATTATTCGCAAGAAAACTTAATTAAATTTCGAAACTACCTTAAAAGTCTTAGTTTTTCAGAAGTATACAATATGTCAAATCCTAACGAGGCATACAATATTTTTATTGATATTGTGTCTTTGTTACACAGTCAATGTTTTCCATATAAGAAAATTAAAATAAGAACTAATAATAAACTAAAATGGATATCCAGAGGAATAAGAGCCTGTACGAAGAGAAAAAGGGAAATGCTTTGGAATTATAGATTGAACCCTACTCTTAAAAATAAATACAAATATAAAACATACAGAAAGCGTTTAAAAAAGATAATGATGCTTACACAAAGAGCCCACAACAGTAATTTCATAAGCAAATCAAGTAACAAATGCCGAGCAACGTGGAAAATAATAAATAACAACAAACAAACAAAACCTAAAGACAGTATTAAGAAAATTATTTTGGATGATGGTACTGTCATCACTGAACCTATTGACTTATCAAATAAAATAAATGACTTTTTTATAGAACAAACGAATGTAAATTTTAGTAATGACATTGAAAAGCACTCGTCTGACTTAACCAATCCTACTCCAATTGGCTCGATATTTATTACACCCACTACACCTCATGAAATTTTTAAAACTATAAAAAAATTAAAAAATACAAATAGTGTTGGTTATGATGAAATAGGCTCAAGAGAGATAAAATTCTGTGCAGAGGAATTAGTACACCCCTTGACGTTTATTGTTAATCTTATTATCGAAAATAGTATTTTCCCAGATAACCTAAAGAAATCTATAGTAAAACCGTTGCATAAAAAGGGGGATAAGCACACTATAGAAAACTATAGACCAATAGCTCTATTACCAGTATTTTCAAAGATAGTCGAGAAAATAATGTATAACAGACTTTATACTTTCTTTGAACAACATAACATCCTCGTAAAAGAACAAAATGGGTTCCGTAAAAAAAAGTCAATCTCCTTGGCCATATATGACTTAGTAAAAAACATAACAATAAATATAGACAAACACATTCCAGTATGTGCGCTATTCACAGACATGACAAAAGCTTTTGATCTCGTAAGTCATGACCGATTACTAGATAAATTAGAATTATCAGGTATCAGGGGAGCCCCTTTGGAGCTGCTGAGGTCATATCTGTCCAATAGGAAGCAGTGTGTTCAGATAACGCATATATGTACAAAATCAAGGATGGAGCGGACATGTATTTCTAAGTGCAGAACGATATCTAGGGGTGTTCCACAAGGAAGCATCCTTGGTCCGCTTCTGTTTTTGATATATATAAATGATTTGCCAAGAAATATTTTTTTTTTTTTTTTATTTTATTGAAACACAGTCACACAGCACTCAATACGACAATAATGTAAGAATAATATTGAACATCCAATGATATTATTTGCCGATGACAGTACTATAATAATCAACAATAAAAATAAAAATGAACAAAACTATGAAAATGACATAAATAAAGCACTAGCGGACATGATTAATTGGCTTACGGTAAATGAATTAAAAATCAATTTGGCAAAAACTACTTACATGCAGTTTCACCAAAGTAAGACCAAACCACTAACTTTAAACATACATTACCAGGGAACACCAATCCGTAAAGTTGCTCTCACAAAATTTTTAGGTTTGGAGATAGACACAGATACTAAATGGAAATTGCATGCTCAGACTATAAATAAACGTATAAACAGCTACGTATTTGCCCTAAAGAGGCTTTCTAAAATAACTGACTATAAAACCGCAATAATAGCCTATAACGCATTTGTTGCTTCTATATTGAGGTACGGTATAGTCTTCTGGGGAAACTGTTCGGACAAACAAACTCTATTTAAAACACAAAAGAAGTGTATAAGGGCCATATTTGGCTTGCGACCTACAGACAGCTGTAAAAATTATTTCAAAAAACACGAAATATTAACACTTCCTAGTCTGTACATCTTTGAAATTGCAACATTCATACACTCAAACTTACCTCTTTTCAAAACAAAAACTGACAGTAAAAGCGTGCGGTTGAAACATAATATAGATGTTGTATGTGGACAAACAGCTCTTCTAAGAAAGGGCATATTGGGTATGGCGTCCAAAATATATAATAATTTATCAATAGAATTAAGGAACAAGGATATAGTAGATTTTAAAAATAAACTGAAGACAGTGTTGGTCGAAAGGGTTTACTACACCATTCATGACTTCTTTAATGTCAAAATTTAGTATTAAAAATTATATACTTGACATTGATGCTGATATTAAATATTATAACTTAATAATACTCATACATTTCAAAATTAGATTTAAGATAAAGATTTTTGTATGCCAGCAATGGTAGGTCATATAGATCCAATATATTATGTTATTAAAATACCTACTATGTACATATGATCAACAAATAAATTATTATTATTATTATTATTATTACCTTTTTTCTATGTATCAATATACTAATAATAAATCTGTAAGGGTCGGTCATGGAGTAAGTTACTTTGTTTTCAGAGATATCGTGTTTATAGGCTCTATACATGATACTGAAACTAAATTGACGATTATTACAATTTTTTTCTGTATGTATGTATGTTCCTCCATAACTCTGACACGAATTAAATGATTTTTATGAAACTTGGTACCTAGATAAACATTTGGACGTACGGGACACAGGATAGGCTACTTAATATATTTCAACGCGGACGAAGTCGTGGGCACCAGCTAGTATAATATGTTTTCATCTAAAGGTCAACAGACAGGCTGACCTGCCACTAATGATACAATTTATTTTACATTTTTGAAATTTAGAAAAAAAAATCTAAGCGAATGCTTACGTTATAAAATAAACACATATTCCAAATTTCAGCTTTCTAGACTTGGTAGTTTGGGCTGTGCGTTGATAGTCAGTTAAGTTCATAAGTGAAAAACACTGTCATCTGTCACTGTAAGTTTAAGTCATCTTTACCTTATATAATTAATTAATTAAACGCTTATTAATTAATAGTTGCAAAAGTTAATTGGACATCTCTTTAAAGGTTAATTTTATAAAAAGATCGTCGATGGTTTCAATTAAAAAATGGAAATTTTCGAAATTCACTCAAAACCTAGCAAAACTTTGAACTTAAGTGTAACTTTTAACGTTAGTTGAAGCTGCGAGCAGAAACTAGTTTATAAGCCGTTTATTAGCATAAGAATACGATATAACTTGCTTTCTTTCGCCCTATATTTTTATAAATTACTAGCGATCGCACCCGGCTTCGCCCGGCGATCAATATTTATATACCTTCCGTGTTTATCCTTCTTTGCGTTAGTGAAAACTGTATTAAAATCGGTACAGAACTTTACAAGTTTTCATTCATATTTATTTAAGACAAGGACTAACCTCAGACCGAATACAGTTTTTACCAAAATGAGCGCAACCTAATATCCTATGAACTAAGGTTGAATATTGCGCAACAAATTTTTGTAGCTCTTCGGAGATAACCGAACAAATATGAAAAAACAAAATAAAAGTAGCCGATTCAAACTTTAGTGCAGAACGTTAGTTTTTTTTTTATTAATAAGCCTAAAAACAAAAGTAGTTGTCACGGAAAATTTTTATTACTGTGAACAGTAAGTTTTTTTAAGCAGTATTTGACTATTTTTTTTTCTCAGAAAATGAATTTTTTTTTATAAATCTGCCCGATTCAAACTTTTTTCAATATAGTCTATATTGAAAAAAATATTTTTTCAATATAGTCTATATTGAAGCACTGTATTTTTATCTAACTTGTGATTTTACTCTAAGAAGTAAAATTAGGCTATGAAAAGTAACACTTTTCTACTAATTAGAATCCATTCAGTCGTATTTGTATAATACAATAGTATTCATGCATCCATTTAAAACTTATATAATTTATGATTTACAAAGTATCAAGTGTACGGATTTACGATGAAACAATATCAACATTGTAGAAGCTTCGAAAAAGACAAACTCAAGTCAGCAAATGACAAAACAACACGGTCTCTTGGGAAACGAATCCGTACAAGTTTCGACTTAGCGAAGTTTAAAGGATATAGGATACTGAAAAGACAACAAAGGAGACGTCGAAACAAAAGAATTGTCCAAGGCCCGCCATAGTGCAAGGCTCTTCTTTATAATTCACTAGGTTTTTCGCTACACCCTCCTGTACGGCGAGACGTGGCGTTAGCTAATTAGGGTGAATTTTTTTGATATCGCAGTTACCTTTATCGTATTTTTTACAAGTTTAAAAAAATATACGAGTTTGATTTAATAACTAACCAAATAGTCCAGTCGGATTACTATTTGACACGAAAAAAAATCCGAGTAGCAATTTTCCACCGGAAATCGTTGTAGGGGGTCACTGGCAATCGACATTTCGTTTTTCGGGGTTCTCAGTCTTACACAGTTGCGTCATCCGCCATCTTGAATATATTGTATACTAGCTGGTGCCCACGACTTCGTCCGCGTTGAAAAATATTAAGTAGCCTATCCTGTGTCCTGTACGTCCAAATGTTTATCTACCAATTTTCATGAAAATCAGTTAATTCGTTTCAGAGTTATGAAGGAACATACATATAGAAAAATATTCTAAAAATCGTCAAATTAGTTTCAGTATCATGTATAGAGCCTATAAATACGATATCTCTGAAAACAAAGTAACTTACTCCATGACCGACCCTTATAGATTTATTATTAGTATTGATTAAATAACTCGTTTATTATCAATTTTACACGAAAAACGGTTATTAACGAAGTTGCTTGGAATTAAATTTCCTACTTTTGGTCCTTATCAATTTTTTCCTAGGATCGATATTTTTCGATTTAGATCCAAAAAGAAGGGGTGAATTTGGCGTAAAATGGTTGTGGAAATAAAGACAATTTAGAAACTGGAAAATGTCTCATGGTGGTAAATTTTACAGATATCAGATTTTACAGATGTCTTCATTCACTGGTTCGAGTATTAAAAAAAGATAACGACTTCACCACTCCAACATCCTCCATACTTTGATTTGATTGGACACTTAAAATATCCAGATTCATTCGAAGCCATTTTATTTTGGACAAACGCCAAAACATCGTAGTCGCAATGTTGCAATTAGAATTTTTTTTTAAATTATTCATTGTTATCGCTAAGGTGGTGAAAGTAAAGTACTATCGTATAAAATTATCTTTTTATAAGTTTCTCATTAAACATTGAAGTTATTAATATCGTCAACATTAATAGTTAGCTATTAAATAGTATTAAATATGTAGTTTTAATAAAATTATAAATTTATGGTTAGTTGCCACAAACTAAATATCTCTAGTGAGTAAATAGTTAATTTAAAAAAAAGTTTAACATTATGTAATTTAGTCTTCGATTGAACTCTATACATATATATATATAAATTTCGTGTCACATGTTTGTTCGCGATGAACTCTTAAACTACTGAACCGATTTTGATAAAACTTCGTAACTATGTGTAATTGGGTCCAACTTAAAAAATAGGATAGTTTTTATTTTGAACCCGGGCGAAGCCGGAAGCGTGTAGCTAGTCTATAATATAAAAATGTCCCTAAATGTGTTGCTAAGCGCAAAACTCGAGAACGGCTGGGCCGATTTTAATTCTGTCTTCACTCATGGACAGAGGGATAATCGGGGAAGGTTTTTTACGTAAAAAAAATACACCTCGGGTGAAGCCGGGAGCGGCCCGCTAGTCTATAATATAAAAATGTCCCTAAATGTGTTGCTAAGCGCAAAACTCGAGAACGGCTGGGCCGATTTTAATTCTGTCTTCACTCATGGACAGAGGGATAATCGGGGAAGGTTTTTTACGTAAAAAAATACACCTCGGGCGAAGCCGGGAGCGGCCCGCTAGTCTATAATATAAAAATGTCCCTAAATGTGTTGCTAAGCGCAAAACTCGAGAACGGGTGGACTGATTTTAATTCTGTCTTCACTCATGGATAGAGGGATAATCAGGGAAGGTTTTTACTTTAAAAAAAATGCACCCCGGGCGAAGCCGGGAACACGCCGCTAGTATATTATAAAAACAAGTCTATGTGAAAGTGCACATAGTTTACAACGCTAAAAATCCATAATAAAATTATAAATTAGTTGATGGTCGCAACTTCGTTGAAAAATGAAAAAATATATAAGCAACATTTAACGCCTGACATCTGCATTGCTGTTACACTTTTGCGAGGCGTTAGTTTTTTATTACTATTATTATTATTACTTTAGATAATTAGTGCTTTTTTTCTAGTTAAAATACATTAAGATAATTATACATTGGTAAATGTTTCTAAAATTAAGAATTAAAAGTTTTAAGAAGTATATTAGGCGTGGTTGATTGCTACAAAGCAATACGCACGTCTTCAAAAATTAAGTGTCCTATAAGACTACTAGACCGCTAGCACTCCGGTAAGGCCTAACATGAAAACATGTAAAAGCAATACTAAGGAACACTTATCTAAACACAAACGTGCATGGTTAAATCTTTCCATAGGACAATTAATAAGTTTTACCAGAACACAAAGTTACACCTTGCATATATTCATGTGAGCGACATCTAGTTGCATTGTGAAATCATTGAACTCGTTTGTTAGAACACTGACTATTGCACGCGACTTCGTCCGTGTAACTTTATAAAATATAACCCATGTTACTCACTGATAATGTATCTTTCTATAGGTGAAAGAATTTTTAAAATCCGTCCGGAATTTCTCATTTAATTTTGTTTGTAAACCTTCTTTCTTTTCTGACGAACTTTAGTTGTATCAACAAAAATAAATATTTCCACCTTCGAAAATATTATTATTATGACACTAAAAACAGCAAATTTCATATCAATTTAATTTTACTTTAGAATTTTTCCAACATAAAAGTAGGAAAAAATAATATTTTTATCAAGCGTGGAATACATGATATCTAACTGGATAATTTTATCAGTACGATATAAACTTTTACACAGTGCTAACGTTTTGTTTTAGTTGTTTATATTATGAAAATGTGAATCTACCAGTATGAATTTCATTAAACAATTTTGTAAAAAGTTTGGAAAATCTCTTTTAATCCTACTAAAATAATAAATACGAAAGTTTCAAAGTAAGTATGTTTGTTAATCTTTCACGCAAAAACTATGTAATGGATTTTTATGAATTAAAAGTTCATAAATTTAGTAAAACATCAGAGTAACATATATGCTACAAATTATAAAGATACACGGACGGAATCGCGAACAATAGCTAGTACTATAAATGTAAAAAATGTAAGACATATACGCATTGATATTTGTTACACAAAAAGTGCTGATCGGATTTTGATGAAACCTTACATTAATATTATTTGTGAAAAAACAACAGAATAACAAATAATCTATAATTCATAAAGAAACTGAAGTCACCGGCAAAAGCTAGTGAATCTATACTTGAATTGCAGTAACTGTTTAAATTTCATATGTAAAATACGAGTACTAATATATAACCATTTATAAGGACATTCAAATTAAAATTAATAATAGCTCTCTTCGTGCGAGAAATTACATAAAATTTTTGGTCCTTCGCGGCGGATACATTGTCATCAGTGAGACAAAGCTTCGTGCAGCTATCGCAATACAATTTAGTCACCAGTGCAGCGGTTTTAAAGTTTGCTTTATATTATGATATAAGTTTGTGAAGCACAGATCTAAACTCCGAGACTAACTTTGCACAAAATGACATTATTCTAGTTGGAGTTGCAGCGACGCGTTTTATTGTACAATAATGAGAAACAACACAATACTTTATCCTTTATTAGGATTGGATTCCTGGTTTGGTATAGAAATAACTCTTCAAAGTTGGATTAAGGTGCCACTAAACTTGCACGATTGACCTGGATCTATTTGATCTTAAATTAAATCGACCGTTAGCATTTACTACATACGGTAGATCGATCAATGATCTGACAACATAGGTGCTTCTAGCTAGATCTCAACTTCGATCGATCGATAGTTCGATGGATCTTTTTTTATGCTAACGGGCTAACTACTTGATGGTAGATGGCTAGCGTCGCCTTTAAAATAAACAACGCCACAGGTTCTGCAACTGCACATTTCTGCAACTGCAAGGTTCTGCACATTTCCTTAACCATAATTCTATTAAGGTTTGAAGCGTCAAACCTTAATAGAATTATGGTTAAGGAAATCAGAATGAGATAGGGAAATGAACTCTGCCATTCCTTACTCACTCACCGAACAGAACAGCACACATGCAGTTACTTTACGATTGTCTTCGGTAAGGTGGTGGTTACTGATGTCAGACAACTTGCTCGAATGACTGTGAAACGCAGTCTTCCCTGCCACTACTTGTCTTATCTGGGGGTTAAGGGCAATGGGGACTATCGTTTTTTTGCTCACCAGTTGGCGCCACTGTTGACTGAGGTCCAGAGGTATAGCTGTCAAAGGTGAAAAAAGTTTTGAATCTTGAATCTCATTAATTAATTATAAATAATATGTGGTTTATTAATTATAAATAACTATTATCATATCGAGTAGCTATGCCGCAACGCTGTGCAGTTCCATTTTGTTCGGGAAAAAAAAGGAGGACATATGTTTCCAAAAGATAAAACTGTTCTAAAACAGTGGCTTGTGGCGATTCGTAGGAATAACTATACTCCGACAAAACATTCTCGTGTTTGTAAAAAACATTTTAACCCCGAGGATTATGTGTTACCCAAAGAATCAAATACAGAAAATCGTAAATAATAAGCTTTTTTATTCATGCTTATTTGAGTAACGTTTATGTTACTTTCGTATGTTGTAATCTTCTGTTCACAAATTTTCAGCTACTCTTAAAGCCAAAAGTTGTACCTAGTCTATTTTCTTGGAACCAAGACAGTGAAGAGAGAAATGAAATTAAAGGAAAACGTGCAGAAGGAGCTCATCAACGTCAAAAAAAGAAACTGGAAACTGCCACACTTTCTTTAGATATAGACGAAACTCAACATGAAGAACATTTTGTCAGTAAATGCCAGATATTCTTAATTATTCATATTATCACAACAGCTTCAAAAAACATAAACTGCACCATAGTGACATTTATTTTTGCGCTATTTTTGCGCCTTTTTTTCTTAATTCCGCTTTCAAAGCGTTTACATTCATCGCCAAATAAACCATATTTGCGATAATTTCATGAAAGAGATCACTTTTCAACAGGTAAATTAAAGAAATTATAATTTATGTCAGGAAGCCCGCTAAAACCAGTGAAAATTGAATTTTTTTGGACCTCACGCGACACAAGCGCCTCTAGTGGCAAAATCACACGCGATAGCCCCCATTAGACAAGTCTATCTTGGCTGGCCAACCAACGCTGCCTTGCAAATTGTATGAAACATTGAATATAATGTATGAAACTGATGACGGCTTTCTGTACAGAAAATACACAAATGGCAGCCATTGGTTTCATACTATTTCATACAAATTACACCAGTCGCGTGCATAGACGACACGCTGAAGAATGAAAAGGGGTCTGTCTATAAAGCGTCTGACAGAAGTTATGGAAAACGGGAAGTGTCTGGCAGTGCTGAATATTATTTTGCAATAATATTCTACAAAACATACCTATATATAAAAATTAGCCTTAATCGATTTCCCACATTTTGTCCTTTGTCCTTTGCCGGGAATCGAACCCGGGATCCCTGTGTTCTTTAAGCACCTAAACCACTCATCCAATGGACTTGTCAAAAATTTAAATTTTATAATATTTTATTTCTACCGATAAGACATAAAGCATGATGTCTAGCTGTAGAAAGACAGTGATAGGGTCATTACGCTCGAACAATCATTCCTTTTAATTATGAAGGGATACTCCGTGAGAAAACCTCGGTATCATCTTCGAATATATAGAGAAATCCATAAAATCCAAAATGGGATCTTAAAATAGTCTAAAACAGCCCATAACTTCTTAAACAGAAATTAGCTTAATAAAAATCTACACGTAACAAAATTATTATTTTTTACCAAACAACACAATATCACTAAACAATATTATGTATGTATATAGCAATTCTAAAATATTTATACCGTACAGACATAATATAGAACTAATTGTGTACCTAGGTATGAAATAATTGCTTACGTTACGACACAGATATTTCTAAACAAAACCGCGTGAAAACTATTTCGAACAGCAACAAATCGATATTTGCTTTAACAATATTATAATATATCTAGGTTATCAAACGAAACACTTTATTCATAATAAACTTTTACACTAAACAAAGAAACCTTCTATACCTGTAAAACTACAATTTTGACAGTACACACACATAAAAGAGTGTGTCGTGTGCTTGAAAACACACCAAGTGATATACTTAAAACTCATACCTACGTTAAAACCATCGATTGTCTGGCTCGGACGATGAAACACACGCCGAAATATAACTTAACACAAACACGGAACAGAGTTATCACTTAACGCAACTTGGGAACACAGTACACTTGTCATGAAAGGAAAAATGTGGATATTAAGACGTGTATTATATAATTAAGTTAAACTGATTGTTGCATGGCGCGAGTAGAACGCGCTGTGACTATCTGCAGTTAGAAATGGCGACGGGATGCGCGCGCCGCCCGCCCTACGGTTAAGGTGGAGTTTCAACACTGCGATTATAAATAAATTAGAAAATAGATGCACATTCAATAACTATATTGGTTTTAGTTTTAGGTAAATATGTAAATATAGATAAGAAGTGGTTCACATTGAACCATATTTTGATTAATAAAATTTTAATTTTTGTAATAACTAAAAACATAAAAAAAACAACTATATTGGTTAATTTTATATTTGCTATTATATAAATTTTCTAAAGAATACATGCTAAATGTTAATTGTGTTCTCTGATCTATGTATGACTTTTTATTGCAGAAATCCTGTTTATAGTGATCATATAACAATCGGTACTTTTTCGATTTTATAATATAGGTATATGTATATAGGAGTACATTCCAAAAAAAAAAAAAAATTATCGAATGCGCAATCATGGGTAGGTATTATGATTATTGTGTATTAATTAAGTAATAATTAATATTGATTAATATCAATTAATAATTATTAATATTAATAATCAATGAGTAATTGGTTACTACATGTTGAATCAGACATATTAACAGCTTCATGTTGATACAAAATCAGGATCACCTCACATAGTGTGAAAAATGTCACCCGTCACTATGAAAATTAAATTCTTTCCTAAAACTTATATTTATCCTTTAATAAATAAACTCTTATTTTATATGTGTAAGTTATTTTGTTTCTGAAAACGATAGTCGAATCGAAGAATTTGAGAATATCTTTTCAAAATCTTCTCAAAATCTGTTTATTTTGCAACAATTGATAATAAAATATGTATTTATTTGAGTTAATTGAATTATACCACCAATCGCATAATCGAGACGAACAAAACATTCCTTAATCTAGACAAAAGGCTCACACTTTGTAACGTTCAGCGTTTTCTTTTACCATTTATCCTTTAAATGGGCATTCCTATACATATATCGTATACATTGCTTCTTTACAAAGCCTGATACGGAGCGGTCGCTACATAAAAAGGGCAATGTACATTTAACACTTCGATAGTGTAGTGTAGTATAAAACTTTGGCTACGAGCCCACAACCCTACGCGCGACAGGGAAAATGTTGATTTTCTTGAACAAAAATCTCTCGCTACTGAAAGTGCAATAAGAAATCTATAGATGCTTTATGTTACAAATCAGACGAGTAATCGCAATGAAGACTTTTGAATTGATTTCATTAAGATGATCTCTTTTTTTTTTAACAGTGAGTATTTAGAGTTTTTCTTTGCTGATAAATTAACGATTCTGTTTCTTAAACTAGGTAAGTCAGTGCAACTAATAGAATAACAACTTAGGCCTTCGATCACTCGGGCTGATCTGATCTTTTGAAAGATCCTGCAATTGATAGTAAAGTTCCATCGTCCGGATTGGATGAACCGGATTTCAATGACGGTTTATTCTATTGAAGAAACCAGGATTGAACATTATTATATACAAATTCTAAGATGACCCCGGGGATGTATAGGCAATGAAAACTATAACAACAAATAGAATGACAAATATCTTTCTAAAATCAGGTTTGGAAATTGATATTGCCTTTTTGTGTGAGAAAATTGAAATAAAAATTTCTTAAAAAAAAATGATGAAAATATTTACATAGTGTTCAGATATTCTTTCCATTTTACGTACAATTGGTTGATACCTCAGAAGTCTGCTTCCCGAGAACAGATGAATTCGTTAAAAGCGTTCTTAACTGCTTTTTGGTAATTGCAATTTTTCTAATAAGTAATAATAATTCTAATAAAGTGGAAATTTGTTGGGGTATGAAGAAAGTCTCCAGCTTTAGCTGTTAATCTTGCCTAAGTCTCTTGTGCAGTCTGTGGCCGAGTGTAGTTATTCATTAAGATTTTTTTGTGTATTGTTTTCAATACTTCACAATAACGATCAGCAATAATCGAGGATCCAGGCAGCAAAAAACGGTTGTGAATAACGTTAATAATAAACCACCAAACTATCACCATAAGCTTTTCTCTGATAACCTCCTGATTCTAATACTGATTGACAAAACCACTGATCGAGTGGTCCCGAGTTCTATTCCTGGCAGGATCAACTTTGAAAATGAACATTTCAAAGTTGGCTCTGGTCTGTTTCTAGCAAATAATGGCAGCGGACTGGGTTTTGCAATCGTTTGGGCAGGAACCACCCCCTTATAAAAGATCAGCTTAAGGCCCTTCTAAGAGCCGATGGCCTTGCGCGAGTAAGCGGAGCTAAGATGTTTCCCCCGTACGACCCGCAAAATAAGATAAATATGGATAGTGGCTTGAAAAAAAAATTATTTTAAATCATTATTTGTACAGAATATAGGTCTAATCCATATGAACATTTTAAAAAAAGAATCATATAAATATTCCTTGTCGTTTAAAAGCAGATGCAATTTTCAGCCGAAAACGACTTCAATTTAGATTTTTTTTTCACATAGTAGTTAAACAGTTTGAACAATATTATTTGTACCTTATATAGATAAAATATCAATAAAAAACATATATTTTTTTCGGAAATTTATGTTGACTTATGAAAGAGGAGATAGCCTCTTAACATCCGGTTTGGAAACCGATTGGCTCATAGTATCGCCTTAAATTAAATCATTTGTGCTGTTGTGTTTAGGTAACTGAGTGAGGGATGCCAGAGTCAATTTCTCTACTCTATCCCTTCCTTATTCCTTATTCTTAATCCTACTAAAGTCTTGGATTAAGTATTCACATCTTATCGCAGGTAACAATTCGCCTCAAAATTTATTTGTTTCTCTACCGATTCAACACTCTACTACGCACGCGAGTTAACTCTGAATCTCGCAGCAATGAGATGCCCCTTTATAAATGTTTTAAATATTTGTTTTTAATGTTAAAAGCCAAGAATCAACCATCTCTTAAAAGCCAAGATGTTCATTTCTGATTGCAAAATTTCCAGAACGGCATCAACTGTACTAATAACGTCCGTAGTAGCACATGGAATTGGTATTATATAACTTAACATCAAATATGGTAGTCCGGAGACACCGGGGTCAAATTAGACTTAAAAAGACCCGGTGGCCGTTATGCCGTAAATGCCCTTAACCACGGTTATTTTTTTTAATTTCTAATTTTTAATTAAAAAAAATAGTCTTATATTGCTAGAAATACATTATTTTGTAAATTATCGGACGACACGTATGAACTTTATCTTGTTTGGAAAGAATATTTGTATTTGTATAGGTAAGTAACAATTTCTTTTTTATTTTATTTTGCTATCCGATGGCCACAGTTAACAAGAAAATATTAGTTATATCGATTAAGAATCTAAAATTGAGGCTTTTACATAATATTTAAATATTTAATTCATTAAGCCATTATATAATATATAGGTAATATAGGTAATATATACCACAACATTATGTACACATAGTTATAAGGAATCATGTAAGGAATAACATAACATAAGGAAAACCTACACGAAATCCGTTAAAACTATTTTGAATTTCTAACGCTTAAAAGTAGTAGGTATATTACTCAGAACAAAATAACTAATTTTAAGGTATTTTTTCATACGTCGAATGTTACCGCCATCTGTTAATAAAAGTTCATATCATCTTGTTCATAGAAACTAGAGATAGAACAAATAACAGGCGACCATTATAAATTTCTACTAGAGGGAGCTATGTGTTAAACTTATGTACTACGATTTCAGCTTTAAGTTTGACAGTTGACGTATAACTATTGTCAAAAGATTGTCAATGTTACGTGACATCTAGCTTCTGACATTGGCATAATTTTTTTATTAAAATATTTATGTAACCAACAGAAGTTCCAGAACTGAGAACGGCTGTATAATTTCTATCTATTTCTTTTTATTGTAATTCAACAAAATGTTTTAAAAAAGCTTTCAGCTATGACATCACAATACAAAAAATTTACCAGACTTATAGCAAAGTGGCCTTTAGACGTCAATAAAGGAGACAGGTAAACTAACTTTTAGGTTATTTTCAAGTGTATTTTTAAGCTATATTTTGCATACTATAACTTTGTTATTTTAATAACTTGTTTTTCAGGGATCTCGGTAAATACATACGTGACAAGGTTAAAGTAGCTTACGAAACAGACAAACAAAGCTTAGATACCGAAACTTGTAATAAACAATTCAACTCCCTAAATAAAATTGCCGACAATCATTACAGAAATAAATATAAAAGGCGACTGAACTGTACAGCTACAGGCCTTAGCCCCGAAGAGTGCAATTCTATTCTTTCTGATGAAGTGTTGACTTATTTGAAAGAGGAAAACAAAGGATTATTTAGAAATATTCTCAATAAAGAATAACAATGTTTAGCAGACACCTAAAATATTTAAGGCGGACATTTCTTCCACGCAAATTCAGCACAGATATTGAACAATACAAAGACCATACGCCTGTAATGCTAAAAGAAGCCATTAACCATTTAAACCCTAGAAACAATGAGGTATTTATTGACATGACATTTGGAGCGGGTGGTCATTCAAGGAAGATTCTGGAATCGGCCGATTGTAAACTCATAACTTTGGATAGGGACCCTACCGCCTATGAAAAAGCAATGAAATTATCGGAAGAATATCCAAACAGAGTCACACCATTGTTGGGAAAATTTAGTGAGCTACCAAATCTTTTGAAAGAAAAAGGTATAAAACAGATGTCGATAGATGGCATCTTATTTGATTTCGGTTGTTCTTCGATGCAGTTAGACACTGGAGAAAGAGGTTTTTCAATAAGCAAGAATGGTTATCTTGATATGAGAATGGACGCAGGGAGAGATCCAAATCAGATATCGGCCAGAGAAGTTTTAGCAACGGCGACAGAACCTGAGCTTTATAAGATATTTAAAATATATGGTGAAGAGAAAAAAGCTGCTAAGATTGCTCAAACTATTATACAAGCCAGGTATATGATAAAGAATATTGAAACAACACAAGAATTGGTGGAAGTTGTCAACTCTTGCTGCCCTGATGAGACAAGGCTCGATAAATTGCAGCGTCCACAATCCAATGCGACAAAAGTATTTCAAGCTCTCCGCATATTTGTAAATAATGAATTAAACGAGTTGAACTATGGTATAGTTTTAGCAAAACACTACCTAAAAATACATGGGAAACTTGTGACAATATGTTTTCATTCTCTCGAAGATACAATCGTAAAGAGACATATAGCGGGCAACATAATAAATGAGACTGCCAATCCTATACCTTTGAAATACTTAAGTCCTACATTAGTCCAAGACCAAGACACAATAAATCAGTTTCTTGATTCATCATGGATGGCTATCAATAAACATGTGGAGGTACCGACCGATGAGGAAGTAGAAAGAAATCCAAGATGTAGAAGTGCCAGACTTAGGGCTGCAATCCGAGTTAAATAATAAGTTGTAGTTGTTTATATAGCTTGAATTTATTATAAATAGATGTAGTTACAATACTGTGTTTTCTTTATTGAACCTAACAAGTGCAAAAACTACATTCATGTAGGCAATAACAATTTTATCTTTTGAAGAATTTTCCCCTCATAAAAGTTGTAGGAGGTTACCAAAGGTTTATTTACAGTAGTCCGGCGTCCGGCATTGTCTAGTTTATTTCTATTCACACTGTTGAATTCGAAAAATTCAAAATAGGTTGGTTCATATTGGTTGTAAATTCAATTATTTTTTCGTTCCTAATAGGGAAAAAAAATTCTATGTTGAAGACAGTGGCGCCGAATTTTTAATTTTTAAACGATCCCTCTGGAAGCTAAAATTTTTTCAATATAAAAAGTATCCTATATTTAATCCAAGCAAGCGTTACTATGTGCCAAATCCGTGTTTGCGTTATTGAACATACAAACTTTTCTATTTATAAATAATATTAGGATACCTTTTTTTTCTTCATTGTAAAACTTTCAATGCACATTACAATCATAAAATGAATAGCAAAGTAGACAAATAGCGTAAAACCCACTGTACTACAAGCCTTATTGCAATAATGTAGTAACAAAGGCCATATTGAAATATAGCACTGGTGCTATTATTTCCTCGTGTGAATAGGGAATCCATAAACTAGTTCATTTGGTGTTGCTCCTGTTTATTGGCAATCAAAAAATTCAGTCCATCCGTTTGGGAGTTACGATTCCACAGACAGACACATGTCAAACTTATAACACCCCGTATTTGCGTCGGCCGTGAAAAACCATTGTACACTAAATAAAACTACCAACATTACTCAATCATAATCTTTATTGCATTTTTTCCATTACCTACTTCTTTCTCCGACAAAGGATATTATATACTATTTATCAAGTCTTAATTTTAAAAGCATCTAACAATACATTAATTCCATGTAGGCAATGACTATACAATGATATATATTGTATATAACATATTTTTTCATCAGCTTTCTGTGGTGAACATAAATTCATTAGCAGTTTAACGACAAATAAAACTTGGAATTAAGCCTTCATGCAAATGTACAGTCAGACAAAAATGTTTTAAAGGTTTAAAAATGCTAAAACTGTTGAAACACTCTAAAACTCGCCCCACTGATGGAATGCGCTAACGAAAAAGGTACAAGTAGCAAACACAATAATATAAGGCAGTGAAAAATAAATACAAATTTCATTGTTTAAAACAAAATTTATAAGAATATATTAAGAAGTCCATTATTAAATTTTGATAAGATTTACACAAATTTCGTAATATAATATTTATACAAAGAGTGAAATACATAGACCAATTCCACAAACTAAGTAGATAAGTTCCAATAAAACCTTAAGTTTAAATTAAAATTTTAATTATTATTTTTTTATTTATATAAAATTTTGTAACGAAGATGACTTATGAATTTTCTGTAATTATTTTATTTAAAATAGCACAAACTTTTTTTTTACACAGTTTGCTTCAATTTTTAAAATGTTTGGAAATTTTCATATTCTATTGTTAAACTAACACAATCGTATTTTAAGCTGGTTAGAACTTTTAAATAAAAGAATTACAGACAGGCACATAATGAAATACCTAATGTGAATTATTCATTATTTATGTTTTACTTTTTTACAACACTAATTACAAATATGGCGTAGCGTATCTTTAATTTATTAATGAGATACTACTAAAAGACGCCTAAACGATTTTAAATTTATTTATTTGAAGAAGAAATGAAAACTGATGCTGAAAATACATTGAATAAAAAAAAACATATTATTGTTTAAATTATTCGAAATTGCCTCATCAAATGGCAGTGCAATGTGATACTGGCAAGTCAAAATAAAAATTGCATTCAAATGCTTATTATAAGGTATTTATTTTAATGATTCATATGACTTTTTAAGATACCAAGTGACTTAAAATGGAGGTATAGAATTTTTTTTTTAATCAATTAATTTTTTTTTATTGCACTAATCCATAATTTTTAAAGTTTTTGCATTTTACAAGTGTAGGTACACGCAAAATTCGGTGGTCATAATATTCTTAAAATCTTATATTGCCCGGACAGACATGCACACAAGCGTTATCTGATCGTTTCTCCAATTCTCGACCACAGAGCAACGAATCGCTACTAGAGACGGCATCGTCAACTCTTTCCATACAAAGTTAGCGTGTCACAGGGAGCGTTATTGTTTATTGACACCAGTACACGCACGGCTTACGCATTGTTTACGTTTTGTGTTGCAAAACAATCTCGATTCGTATTTTTTAAAAGCCAAAAATTGCCAAAAAGCCATGTTTTTGCTGATTATTAGACCAAATCACAGCACAGTGAGGCATTTCTATCGCTTTTTTTAGTAAATGTTTACTCCACAACGTTCTAATAGAAACTGAAGGCCAAATGGGCACTGAGTTGCGCTCAGCGCAATTACGCGAAACGAATATTATTATTACTGCCGTCTCTAATAGCGGGCGATTATTTGCTCTGTGCTCTCGACTAAATTAATTAATATATTTTAAACAGGTTTGTATGCGAGTGTACATGCGCGGCTATCGGGGCATTTTGGGTAACCACATTTAAAACTATATTGGTGTAATTTGTTCTTGGAGAATCGCGAAAATTACCCAAGCTAAATGAAGGCAAACTGAAAATTCGTATATGCAAACGTTTCACCCGAGGACATTTAAAAATAATTATCAGAAACAATCATTAATATAGCACACAATGCAAGTCAGTTTGCCATATAAATAATAATAAATGTTCTCATATTTATGATATCATCAAAGAAGCTAAAGTTGTTATTTAACGCGAATCTCTTTTTTAAACATCACAGTCATGTTTCGGTAATATCATTACTTCAAAAACGCAAATTAAATTTTTTATTGATCTAACACTACACATGTTATCTATTATTGAAACACCACATAAATAATCTTTTCTTTTTTAATGTTCATTTAGCGAACCCTAAGTCTTTGTTGCTTCTATTGTCATAACTTTATGAACAATGATTACGTATTCATGTTCGGTTTGTTATTCAAATTTTAGGTCATCTTTTCTTTAATGTTGGACTATGGAGAATAGAGCTTATATGGGTGTTAAATTGAAACACTGTCAAATGTACAACCATTAATTTTGGTTGGTCAAAATTGCGCTTGTGTAGTATTGATACGATTGGTTGGCCATTATCGTACAAGTGTGGCCCTAGTCCTGTTAGGTGCGATTGACGGAGGAGAGGACGTTGGCCTTGGCGCGGTCGGTGGCCGCTTGCGCCGCTTCGCGCATCTCCTTGAGCGTGTGCGAGACGGTGTGCGCGTGCGCGGGCACTTGCTTCGGGAACATCGCGTGCAACACGTCGTTGAACCCGTTCGCCATCTGATTGCAGTTCTTGCGAAACCTCTCCACCCCAAAGGCCCTGATGGCTCGAGAGAATCCAAACACCTGGGAGTCGATCCAAGCTGAACGACGAGCCACCGTCAGCCCGGGACCCGAACAACTGTACTCCACCCGCTCAACCACACTCTGAAAAATACACACCACCATTTTTCATTGTTGTTAACGAGGGGCAGGGCGCACTCCGCTTCGCACTTATTTGGGTAGCACGTCTGGCGGCAGTAACCACACCCTTACAGAGGACCACTGTGAAATAACAATATGTGTGCTGGTTTGTGTTTTTGTGTGAGCAAGAGATGCCATTTTCCTATCCCTTATCCCTTCGTCTGCATGGAAAAATGAGAAAATAAATGAGTAATATAACGCCTGACGTCTTTATCGCTGTGAAGACGGTGGCGCCGCTACCCAATCCAAACATATCGCAACAAAAACATAGATATATAGATTTATTTGACAAAATAATTTGTTATATATTGATTTATATGCCAATTCTGTCTAATGTGGTTCTAATGGGTGAAAGTAGGTACCTATTAAAGGTGAAAAGGCACATTACTTACTCATGCAATAAAAAAAAAGCTTACCATTACTTTAGTGTAGCCCAGATTTCTTGTATATGTAACAAACAATTTCTTCTCAGGGTCAACGACGCTTTCTTCAACGATTTTCACCGCCTTTGCATTGAAGAATCTTCAAAATAATAAATTTATTTATTTATCTATATAAACTATTACAAGCACTTTTAGATCATTTAACACAATTGAAGTAAATGAGCTGACAATTTGATTTTGATTAAAAATATATTTTTGTTTATTGTAGATTAATTTAATAATTAAAATCAACAATATGCAAGTTTTTCTTAAGAAAAGCAAGCATTTGCAAGTTTTCCTTCTGTCAATCAGTTCTGTCTGTCAGTCGGTTCCTGTCTTCTGTTTGTACCTTGGAAATTTTAAATGGACGCGATAAAAAAGGAATGAAAACGAATTAATTTTATTTGTTGGTTTGACGGGAAATTTCAAAATTGTTCATACTATTCAAAATGCTGAGACTAATTATGAGTCTGTTTACCTCTCTCCCCATTTAGGCACCCGGTTGGTTTTCGTGAGAAGCCTTTTTGTATAAAGGCAACCATCTTTCACCTGTCTGCTCCATGTGTCTTCGGATAATACATGATTACTGAAATGTATAAAAAAAGGTATACTATCAGTGGAAGCTTATGGGCTGATCAATTATTAATTTTTAAAATAAATTGTTATTTCAAATGTAACACAATACTTAATTAAAACGTAACAACAACTATGTTTATCGCAACTTTTCATTCTCACAAAACAAAAATCGAATAAAACTTTAGATTTGTTTATTATATTTATAGATTCGGTGATTAAGTAATTAGGACATAAGTTTTAATGATAAACTTTATTTCTTTTAAGCTATAAAGCCCCAAAAACGTGAGAGTAATAAAAAAAACTATCTAAACTTGTCTTACTATAATAAATTTACACACATGATTTTTCAGAGAATATAATTATATTGGTACTCATTGCATTCAGGTCTCTTTTAGTAATTATTTTTTACTTTTTCAAATAGGTAATGCAAACAATGCAATTGCATCTTACCTTTGTGGATTAGGATACCTTTTCCAGTACCCACAAGCGACTTGGTCCCAACTAAAATTGAAAATACTCGTGTTTTCATAATATCGTGCCATTATTTCAATTTTTCTGAGACTAGTCTCCACACTGGAATGATTAAAGCTAAAAAGCAATAACTTTAGCACTGCGCCATGCTGTTGTTTCAGCAAGAAACCTGTAAAGAAACCACTTCTTCAGATATTGTCACTTTAGACAGACACCCACAGCACAGATCAGGTTACATAAACAAAAAAAAAGTAGGTCAAACAATTTTTTTTTTTTTGTTTTAATGTTTAAAAAAGCTAAATAATGAGTTAGGGCCACTACACTGTTAACAAAGTAATCGTGTTGATAGTCAAGTAAGAACTTTTCCGCAACAACATGTAAACACCTTGCAGTGTTTTGATGTTGATCGTCACGTAGGAACTGTCCGCAACAACATGTAAACACCTTGCAGTGTTTTGATGTTGAAGGGCAAAGTCTTTCGCAATCATACATAATCATGTTATTACGAAATCAGATTCTTAGGCGGCACCCAAGTTAAAGCAGAATTTTCTTTAATTTAATAGTAACTTAAAGGTTTTAACACGTAAAAAAACAGACTGATAAATCATTTGTTCACCATCGTTTCGCTTACCTTTGCCGGAAAATATCACGTTTTTTTTTATTAAATATCGGTAGTTATACTCCTACCCTTTTGTAGAAACTGTTGTAATAACCATATGATAAAAGATTTATTCACAAAACACACGCTATCATTCACATTAACACATTTTAGATACAATTTTGATAAATGTTGACACATAAGATAAATTTCAGAGTCCTTCCACCATTATTCTTTTTTTAGATGATTGACTGGACTGAGTCAACTGACTGATCTTGATTATTCTGGATTGATCTCCTTGCGAGTATAAATATAGTGTTCTGTGGTCTTGATCCTATAAGGTTGGCAACACTGGCAGATGCAAATCGGTTAATTTTATTTAATTAATGAATCATTGATTGTTTTTAAATGATATTGGTGTAGCCATTTTATCCAGCTCTAGAGCAATTTTTTCCCGCAACCTAGACAAGGAAATAATAAGTATTTCTTAAGATATGTGCGTTGCAATGGTCCAGTTTGTTTTTTGCGAATATCATTATTTATAAGCTGGAGCAAACTTTGCAAATTCAGTCAATAAAGGTGAATAAATGCTCAATGATGCTCAACTCAATAAGCACACCACATATCAATTTTAGGTTTTAATATTATATTTGTTAATAAATATTAAAATATAATATTAATATTTATACTTCCACATGTAGGTATTGCAGTAGAATAGAAACTCAAATAAATAATAGATGAAGCAAAAGTTTTGAGCGTTTTTCGTTAGATGGCTTTAGTGAGCCATATAATCAATAATGACCATACTGACTGACGCACAATACTATGTTTTAAGCGGATGGAGCCGCAGATAAAAGCTAGTTAACTGGAGTTTTGAATAAAATGCCTTTTTATTTTGACACGATATTTGAAACTTTTAAGAATATAAGCGTAAATATATTAAAATACCTACAGGTACCTATAGCAAAATACCACCAAAATACTTACCTATTTCAAATCACTTGGAAACAATGCGGTTTTGCGATGATAAATAATGGCAATATTGCCATAGAAACAGAAAAAAAAAGAAAACCATGAGAAAACCTAACGAGATTTCCTTGACACAAATTTCCTTTTTTTAATTTTTTGTATGATTAAATATCATAAATACATTTAATAATAATGGAAAAATTACAAATTTATAAAGATTATATAATGCAACTCAAAAGAAAAGCTATAAATAGGCCCTACATAATATTAGGTGAAGATGTCGCCCCGAAATTAAGACAATATGTGTATATGTTAGAAAACATTGAATTCAAAGATGGTGAGTACCATTCATATTATGGAAGGATGGTGAGAATAATAAAATCTTTTATCGACTTTAGAACTGAAGTTATTGACCAATGTATTAAAGAAGTCGATCACTACACGAATGTTGTTGATAAAAAGTCCTTAGTATATTTGATAAATAGAACAATAAATATTCAGAAAAATAATGATACGGAATTCGTAAACGCTTTTAATCAAAGCGAAGCGACCTCCGAGGAAATTGAAACTATTCATGAATTGAGTGAAATGTATGATAAAAATATGGAATCTTTACACTTTTTGAAAGATAAAATAGAAAAGTTTGATAAGATGGATGTTATGGTGGAATTTTCAAAAGAACACTTTCCAATATCACTGGAGATGATGAACGAATTGTTCTGTTTCACGCATGAATATGTTGCTGTGGCTTTAACAAAATTTGTTAGTTTTTCAGTTTTGATATTATTTTATCCTATTATATTTATAGGTATTTGGGTTAAAAACAGAACTTATATTATTGTATAGGTAAAAGTTATTAAAATTAACACGTTTATGGTATCTAAAATTTTATTATAACACTAGATGGTGCCCGAAACTTCGTACGTGTTGTAGTTCCTTTTTTGAAAATCCCACAGGGTATATCTAGCATTTTTTTCAGTATGCTTATAATACAAAATATAATACAAGTATTCTTATAATACAAAATACTGAGATTAGCGTGCACAAACTCACAAACAGACACATACATAAGTATTGTAAAAACTGTCTTTTTGACCTCAGTAACAAGTGCAATGTGTACAGTTTTTTTTAAATATATTTAATTTAATGCACAGATTAATTAAAATCTCAGATTATTTAAATTAATTAACTTGTTCAAATAGAAGATAAATAACCAAATGAATACGTAAATGTGACCCATAATGAATGAGGTTAATCTGTTTCTAATAAGAATTTTATTTGACTATTTTTTTTTTATTTATTAAAATTAAACTTTATATTATAGCTTTACAAAATAAGAGTCAGTTTAGAGGAGATTCACAATAGAATGTATAAAAATTTAAAGGAGATGGAAAAAGATAACGAAGATAATCTTGTGGCGTTGAAAAGATTACTTTACGAGAAGCATAAGGAGAAATTAATCGTGAACAGACGCTTGCGAAAGTCCTCGACTGATATTGCAAAAGTAAGCTATATGCTGTATTACCGTGTTCATCGTTAAAATCAATATAATATATACCTAAGATCGATCAATATTCAGGTCTTTAACTTAGCTCGCTAGATAAGTTTCGTTTAGCTCCGAAAACAAGATATTTGGAATTAAATAAAAATTACTTTAGAAAAAAGTTTATAGGGTCAATAGTTATTCTAGCTGCTATAACTAAAAGGGTACAAATTCCTTTTAGATGTTGACTTCCTATAGCTACAGCTGCCATCATTTAACCACTCATTCAATGAGCTCGTCAAATGTGGTCATAAAGGACCTATAATAGTAGTAGATCAACTATTACTTATTCTGTGCTTATCATGATATTGGTGATGATTATGTTGAAAATTTACTTAAATATAAACATTTCTAATATACAAAATATGATATATTTATAAATATATCACAGAATAATCATTCATCATTCATCGTCATCATCTCAGCCGCAGGACGTCCGCTGCTGGACATAGGCCTCCCCCATAATCTTCCAATAGGACAGGTCGACCCTTGGCCCTTATCAGGTCGTCTGATCACCTTGTGGGTGGACGTCTAGCACTGGGCTTGTCGGTCCGTGGCCTCCAATCGAGAACCTTCCGGCGGCCGTTAGCTCTCCGTATTGTGTGTCCTACCCACTACTACTTCAACTTGCTGATTCGCTGACTTTCGTACGTCTACGGATCTTCTCATTTCTGATTCGATCACTCCATAGTTCGTTGAGCGACGTTTAGGTCCATAGTTAGAGACCACGTTTCAGCGCCATGTCACCAATGGCAATTTCATAAAATAATATTAAAAATTATTTTATGCAGATTACAAAAGAAATTCAAAGCATATGTGAAAAGGTTGATAATTACGAAGAGCATCCGTACTTGGATTCACTTCGTAAAGAAGTGGATTACTGGAGACAAAAACTTGATTATTTCAGCGACATCGAAGCTACGCTGAAGAAAATCAAAGCCGAAGAAGAAAATGTTGAAATTCAAATAAATGCTTATAACAATATCAAGTAGGTATACTTTAATTATTAGAAATATTACTAATTTTTTTTAATATTGAGTAATAGTGCGAGTCTTGCTACTTAGGTACTCTACGACTTCTCTAGAAGCATTTAATTTCGTATTTCGTATAAAACTTTATTTTTAGGCATGAAATTTATTTTAAACTAGAAAACCGTCCACGGCTTCGCACGGATGTCCAATGTATTTTTTTTTTAATCTTTTCTCTTTATAAAGAATCTTCCAGCCGGTCCAGCCGTTTTTAAATTTTGCGTTCAGCAACAAAGTATTTAACGATTAATATTTTTTATTTATATATATTAATGTCGTGAAATAATCTATTCCATTATTTAATGTATTCAATATTACATTACAATCTGGTATACATAAACACAACAGGTCTTATGTAAGTAATATACGTACTGTAATTTTTTACTGGCATTTTCAATTAAAGTAATGGGTTTTCATTGTTTTTGAAGTCATATTAGTATTACAGAGGTGCACCATATTTATTATAATCGAATAAATTAATAGAAAAAATATATTATAATATTTAAAATAGACCTGTTATATAGCAGAACTAATTTAAAGAAATTGTTAATTTAATAGATAATGAGTGACATAAGTTATGTGTTTTGTTTTTAGCTCAACAGTACTACCTGGTCCGAGACATAATTGTTGGAAACAAATTAAAAGAAGTTTAGAAAAGAGGAAGGAATATGTAAAACAACAAAAAACAAATGCATCCTTTGCGTTATTTACATTTTTTGGCGTTAAAGGTATTATAAGTTTTGTAAAATATATCAACTAAGTAAGTATGTAGGTCGTATATTTTACAAATCGAATTACTACACAATTCGGATCATCATCAAATAGGGGGTGTGTTTTTTTTTTCAGCAGAATATCTACATTTAACTTGGGTAATATAAGTGTTAACCTTGATTGATTTATGAACAATAAAATGTGCTTATTCTACCTCACTGTACACTTCTCCTGAAACTTTTCCTTAGTTTCTTTCGGGGTTTCTTCTCAGGGTTGTCGTCTTGGCTTTTTTTTTTTCCGAAACCATAAAGAGTTTCTTGGAGAAACCTAATCAATACTAATAATAAATCTGTAAGGGTCGGTCATGAAGTAAGTTACTTTGTTTTCAGAGATATCGTGTTTATAGGCTCTATACATGATACTGAAACTAAATTGACGATTTTTAGAATTTTTTCTGTATGTATGTATGTATGTTCCTCCATAACTCTGAAACGAATTAACTGATTTTCATAAAACTTGGTAGATTAACATTTGGACGTACGGGACACAGGATAGGCTACTTAATATTTTTCAACGCGGACGAAGTCGTGGGCACCGGCTAGTTGATAAATAAATATTTTGATTTTTGACTTGATGTTTTGAAATCAAAACGTTACGTGGCCTTCATGTGACAACACGTCGTCACGTGACGATCGCGTTGCTTTTTGTTTGATATACATTAGTCGAAAACAAGGTCTGTTTAAATCTAGGCCAAAACAAAATGTTGTTTTCTGAAGAAGGTGGCCAGTGTTGGTTGGACACGTTCAATCATAAGGTATACGCTTTCGATTACGGACTGAGGAAATGTCATATGAACGAGGATGATAAATTTGTGGAGGTAAAATATGGCGCCTATATATTGACTGTCACAAGTTATAAATAATTATCACTTTGCTTTTGCTCAACTGTCTTCTAATACATGTATACCTACTGATATTATAAAAAAAGAAGATTTGTATGTTTGTGATGAATAAACTCAAAAACTACTGGATCAATTTTCAAATTTGTTTCACCTATTAGACAGCGAGTAACATGGATCATGCAAAAATACAAATATTCTCTCTTTATAATACTTATCTATTATGTAGTTAGACTGCCTTGAATGTAAATTACATAATAATGATCAGATTTCAGAAGACAAGTACTATTTTGATGTATATGGACGATACATATTAAAAGATAGCAATAAATTGTACCAAATAGGAACTTGTACGAGCAAATACAAAATCAGCGAGGATAATTTATTTGTAAAAATTCCAACGGACGAGGAAAAAATAAAGTCCTTCAAGGATTATGAGCATTACGAAATATTACCAGAAACTGAAGAAGTTGATTTTAAAAGTATTTATCTATCTTTATAAAATAAAGTCGTTACTGGCGTCTGTCTGATTTTGATACAGTTTTCACGAATAAAAAGAGCGATAAGCGAGGAAGCGATAAAAGTGTTGCCAGTTTTTGATACGAATGTCCACATTGAATTTTTTTTTTCACACGTTCCACACTAAGCAACTTAATGTTTGTATTATGGCTACCAGACAGTTGATATAATACACAGATAACTTTTTTTTTGTAAATACATATATATTATAATGTATACAAACATCCATGACTCAGGTACAAAGGTAAATAACACATAAACATTTGCCCCTAGCGGGATTTGAACCCGCGACCGTTTGGTTAACAGCTAGAGTTACTAGCCACTAGCTAGACCAAACGTGTCGTCAAATTAATTAATATAAGTTGAATTAACTGTACTAATTAATTGGGTTTTTAAAACTGTTACAATTTTAATTTTAACCTTCAGTCTATAAAATATAAAGTTATGAAAAGTATAGATTTTTTTTCAATTTTCAATAGGTATAATAATAAATAAGATATTAAATGGTGCCATACACAATCATGGGTATGGAGTCCATAACCCTATCTATCTATGTCCATACTATGGACATAGGGTTACCTTTCATTCAGAAGAAACTAGTATACCAATAAATAAATTGTAACAAGGTTTTTTTTAAACAATAGATAAATATTTGCTGATTTTTATTTAGTGATAAAACAAAAGTTGATGGTAATACTGAGTTTGATGAAAGGTATATTGGACGTGGAGACTGTGAAGTACTTGTGGGGAATTTTGGGTTCGATCCTGCCGGAGGCTTTGCGGGATGTTGGAGCCGCGGTTCCGAATAACCCGATACATTATTTGGCGCATAGAATTCTTTATCACAAGTGCGTTAATCATTATTATCTATTATATAATACCTAAACTTTATCATCAGCTTATACGGTAGGTAGGAATTAGATAACTATATCCCTTTACTTTCAAAAGGTCACATTTTCAGATGGTCAGTTTAACTGACTACATCATGATTATATCATATGGTAAGTAGGAATTATTTAAAAACTAGCTGGTGCCCACGACTTCGTCCGCGTTGAAAAATATTAAGTAGCCTATCTTGTGTCCCGTACGTCCAAATGTTTATCTTTCAAATTTCATGAAAATCAGTTAATTCGTTTCAGAGATATGGAGGAACATACATACATACAGAAAAAAATTCTAAAAATTGTCAATTTAGTTTCAGTATCATGTATAGAGCCTATAAACACGATATCTCTGAAAACAAAGTAACTTACTCCATGACCGACCCTTACAGATTTATTATTAGTATTGACGATAAATAATCCAATTTGAAATAATGTATTATGAATTGCATTTGATAGTCCAATTCTTGAGGAAAGTTACAATTATTTGATATCTCGTTAGAACGAAAAAAGTATGGCAGAACGCCAACTGAAAACGAAGTACTTATATAAGTGTCAGTGGATATTGCGATGCGGTGCACGGTGGGTCAGTGACCGAGTTCAACCGCTCGAAGAAAACCGAATATTACCGAGAAAGAAGAGAATCAAATTTCCCTTTTCTCTCTCAGTTAAACGCGAGTTTAAGTTAAAATCCAGTTGAAACCGCGAGCGAGGTACAGTTAATTATCTTCGTATACATTTGGGACCTCCATCCATCCTCAAAGAGCTTCGTGTTAAAGACAGACTATCGTCACCTGTGCAACTACGAATACTGAAGTTCTTTGGTCACGTCTCTAGAAATGAGAACTCGATGGAGAGACTGGCAGTTCAGGGCCAGGTAGAAGGCAAGAGACGACGCGGTCGATCGCCAACCCGCTGCATAGACGCCATCACAAAGGCTACTGAGTCCACCATGGTCCAGTGTACTCGCGACGCCCCTAACCGAAAAAATGGAAGCACATCTTCGGGAGAGCTACCCTCGGAAATGAAATCGACCCACCGAACACCCCACCGTGTACCTCATCAGCACAACCACGACCACTCTGACAAGAGTGTCCGACTAAGAAGAAGACATTTGGGACAAGTCTCTGTTCACTACCACGTCAGCATATTGCGGTTTGCGGTCTTTACGTGAAAATTGCTTCTATTTTAAGACCGCTAGATCATTAGTACTTCTATCCCTCACATTAAATCAAAAATCATACATACAGAAGAAGTGTCGGCCAAAGCAGGATTTGTAGGGGAAAATACTTCCTAATAAGCTGTCACCGCGGATTTATTGTATAGTGTTTGCAATAAATCATAGTAATTTTGTTGAATTTTACAGATATGGTAAACCGTTTAAGGAGCTTGAAAAAAGGAAGAGGGAAGCTGTGCTATATCGCGAAGACGTACTAAAGCAACGTAAAAATGTTAGTTAAAATGACTACTAGATATTTATCTGCAAATTATTCTAAAATAAATATTATATATAATTGTCTATAATGTAGAGAAAACACCAGGCCCTACCTTAGCTAATCCGTACATTATAACTTGGGATCATTTTGAATTTCTATCAAATCAAAATGTTTGTATTCAAATGAACAGATGTACTAATCTTTATATATAAAAATTTCGTGTCACGATGTATGTTCGCGATAAACTCTAAAACTACTGTACCGATTTTGATAAAATTTCGTAACTATATGTAATTTAGTCCAACTTAAAAGATAGGATAGTTTATATCTCATTTTGTTTATTATTTTTTTGCAAATTATATAATATTATTAACATAGCGCCATCTGTTGATACCTATTCAATCCAGCAATTATTTATCTGTGAGTTCCAAAAGATTCTAACAGATGGCGATGTAAGGTAATTTTATCAGCTGGATTGAGTAAAAAATTGCACCCGTGCGAAACCGGGAGCGGGCCACTAGTATAATATATATTATACAAATTAGCTGTTGCATGCGACTTCGTCTGCGTAACTTTATAAAATATAGGCCATGTTACTCGCAAGGGCGGATCCAGGGGGGGGGTCATGGGGGTCATGACCCCCCCCTGGACTGGCTCCAGGACCTAGGTGGACCACTAATTAAAATTATTAAACATAATGTTTTTATATATTTTTTGTCACAATATAGATTTTATTTAAGAACGCATTATTCGGGAACGAACACATCGAAAATTTGAATTTTACCGCGTAATTTTACTTAATTTGTATCAGCTAAGCGTTTTCATGCCAAAAAGCGAATACAGTAATCAAGACATTGAAACTGTGTAACAACTAGCAACCGATTATACATTGTTACTAGATAATAATCCAGTTTCTGTTATGGATCCATATCTATAAACGAATATCGGCTGTGGATGTTGAAGTGGCAGCGGAGTCAGGACATACCGCAGTCGATTTCTGGCTTCATTTTAAATTGCGACAATCGTGGCTAAGAGCTTCAATGGTTGAAGAACGTCTAACCGGACTAGCACTTCTCCACGTCCATAAAAACATACCCATTGAAGTAGATGAAGTGATAACGCTTTTCGGGAGAAGACGTAAAAGAAAAATTGATTTTGTTATTTAAATATAGGTAGGTATTTTTAAGTACAGTACTTACATCATCAATACTAATAATAAATCTGTAAGGGTCGGTCATGGAGTAAGTTACTTTGTTTTCAGAGATATCGTGTTATAAATGATACTGAAACTAAATTGATTTTTAGATTTTTTTTCTGTATGTATGTATGTATGTTTGTATGTTCCTCCATAACTGAAACGAATTAACTGATTTTCATGAAACTTGATAGATAAACATTTGGACGTACGGGACACAGGATAGGCTACTTTTTTCTTTTTCAACGCGGACAAATTTGTTTTTATTATCTGTAGTTCCACAAAAATCTGATGACGGAGCACGGGTACAGTAATTACTCATATATTTTCTTTTTCAACGCGGACGAAGTCGCGGGCAACAGCTAGTTTATTAATACTTTTTACTTGTATCTATTAAATCGCACAAAAATTAAAGGAGCAAAAAAATATCCAAATTTTTAGGTTATTTTCAACAGGCTATAACTTGAAGAGAAATTGTCGTAGAGTATATTTTTAAAAAAAGAAAATTGTTGCTTCAAGTGTCTAGTTTTTGGATCTGACCTTCAAAATGTTTTTTCTGAATTTTTCTTTGAGTTATCTTGAGAAAACCACCGACAAAAAAATTCAAAAATTTTGTTGGTTTTCTTTGGTATCTACGGACTTGGAATTTTTTTTGTCAACCATCATATGAACCAGATAACTTGTTCATTCAGCTTCAATTTGCTTTTTTTAAGATCTTGATACGACCATTTTTCGCTGAGATATCGGTCTTTAAATGGAAAAGGATCATTTCGTCTTTGACCATCAATATCTCAGCAACCTAAGGTTGCACAGAAAATTCAAGGTGGGTTTTGAAAACTTGAATAAATTCTCTACAAGAATTTTTCATTGTTTTTTTTTTTTGAAAAAAAAAAATTTTTTACATACTTTATATGAATTTTAAAAATCATAAAAAACGGGCTTTTGATAGCATTTTGAACAATTAAGAGCATTCATCAATTAGAATCACGCTGGAGTCAAAATTTATGATTTCAGTAGTTTCAGATGTTTTAGTTTGCAGATAAGATGTTAACGTCATATTATTTGTAGTTGTATAATCTAGTAAATAGCTGAAAAATATTTTAAAGTGAATTTTCATTAGAACATTTTTAAACAGCCCTTTTTTCAAACTAGCGGTCGACGGCCTACGCAGATAAATAAGTTATTAAAAAAAATTATAACACAATCTTTTAGAACAATTATAGAAAGAATACATTCATGTCTCGTTCATGTAGACTTTTTAATGAAATTTTATTAGAGGATACAGATGTTGACCTGTTCTGTTGAATCATACATTTCTGATTCTGATTGATTGATTTTATTTTTCAAATTCACCAAGTGAGTGAAGTGATGCGAAATTGAGACAAAAAGTGTTTTTTTTTTTTTTTCATTTTGATAAAGATTACGAACTTTTTAGAGCGAAAATCTTGCTCCTTCAATTTTTTCAAAAATTCAATCGAGTGGGACAAAAAAACGGCTGAGTGGATTAAATTGAAACTCTGTGGGGCTTTTTTGGATATATTGAACTGTAAAAGGCACACTTAACATTTTTGATTTTCTCCATATTTTTGATTCAGCGCTTGATTTTTCAAAAAGCTATCAAAAGCCCTTTTTTATGATTTTTAAAATTCATGTAAAGTATGGAAAAAATTTTTTTTTCAAAAAAAAACAAAAAGTTCTTGTAGAGAATTTATTCAAGTTTTCAAAACCCACCTTGAATTTTCGATGCAATCTTAGGTTGCTGAGATATTGATGGTCAAAGACAAAATGATTCTTTTCCATTCAAAGACCGATATCTCAGCGAAAAATTATCGTATCAAGATCTTAAAAAAAGCAAATTGAAGCTGAATGAACAAGTTATCCGGTTCATATGATGGTTAAGACCAAAAAAATTTTTACAAGTCCGTAGATACAAAGAAAACCAACAAAATTTTCGATTTTTTTTGTCGGTTGTTTTCTCAAGATTACTCTAAGAAAACTTTAGAACAAAAATTTTTGAAGGTCAGATCCAAAAACTAGACACTTGGAGCAACAATTAACTTTTTTAAATATACTCTACGACAATATGTCTTCAAGTTACAGCCTGTTGAAAATAACCTAAAAATTTGGATATTTTTTTGCTCCCTAATTTTTGTGCGAAGTATATTATTATCAAAATTAAATTATAACTTCTTGTGACTTGACCACGACTATGTGACCCCCCCCTGGCGCCAAAGCTGGATCCGCCCTTGGTTACTCGCTGATTATAGCTTTCTATAGGTGAAAGAATTTTTAAAATCGGTCCAGTAGTTTTTGAGTTTATTCATTACAAACATATAAAAATACAAATCTTTACAATATTAGATTGGTAAAGATAAAACTTTTTGCTTTTTTTTAACTATTTTTTCTTTTATTTAATAGGTATGTCATGTCACAGGGTGATACGCGGATACCGCACCATATCGTGCGATGCCGCGTGTGTGATGGCAGGTACCCCCCCGTGGGACCTGGAGGCCGAGGTTCTGTCCTCGGTCTACGAAAGTCGAGCGACAGCTCACACTCGGGGCGTTGCTGGTCCCCTGCCGGAGGAAGTGCGCCGCACGGCGCAGAGAGTCGCACTGGCGCGGTGGGCCGAGAGGCTCGCCGAACCTACCGCCGGCGCTCACACTATCCGGGCCATCGCTCCAGTCCTGGAGCAGTGGTGCAAACGCAGGAAGGGTGTGATCACATTCAGGCTTGCACAGATTCTGTCAGGGCATGGCTGCTTCGGCAGATATCTGTGCAACATTGCTAGAAGAGAGCCGACACCCTCTTGCCACCACTGCGGTGGCCCGGAGGATACCGCGCAGCATACGCTGGCAGAATGCCCGGCATGGGACCGGCAACGGGGCTACCTAACGCCCTTTGTAGGAGGAGACTTTTCGCTGCCGGCCGTGGTTCTGTCCATGGTCAGCAGCGAAGAGGCCTGGCAGGCCATGATCTCCTTCAGCGAGGAAGTCCTCTCGCTGAAGGAGGCGGCGGAGCGGGCGAGGGAGGATGCCGCCCTCGCTAGCGACATCCGTCGCAAACGACCCGGGAGGCGGAGGAGGCTGTACGGCCGACTCCAAGCGCCCCCGTGATCGGCCGGAGGGTGAGCGGATATGGGGATCCGTTCACCTACTAACCCGGCTCCGGTGAAAGACGTGTCCGTGTTCCGGCACGTCTTCCCACACCCAGCCATCCGGGGAGGAGGGAGTCTACCGCCCTCCTCCTACCGATGAACTTTTGTTGGCGCCCAATCGGGCGGGGCGAACGCTGACGGGAGAGCAGGACGAAATGCTCGCGCTGACACCTCTCTCCCGTCCCACGCGCGCGTGGTAAAGGAACACCGCGGGGTTTTAGCGGGTAGAAGTCCCGCATATCCTGCCAGCGCCCCATTGCTGGCAGTCGAATCAGGGTTGCTGATTTCCCCGCGTCAAAAAAAAAAAAAAAAAAGGTATGTCATGTCAGGCTTTTTTCCATAATAGGATTATGGTCGAATTTTCACCATTGCACAATCATAAAGAGAGCTTTCTTTTTACAGAAAGCCATCGCTGCTGCTAAAGCCTGGAAGGCTTTGCAGGTGCAGCGACGCAAGCCTGAAGAATCTGATGACACTCGGGACTTAACCATATCTCAACAACAACAGGAACAACAAGCACTTATTGACTCGTTGCAATTCTATTATGTTTAGTAGAAAACTCTGTTATACATTTATAATTTTTGCAATATCTTATTGGAACAATGAACATTAAGTAAACGACTTTTAAATAAAAAGTTCGGTTTGATTTAAAGACTTAATATTAACCTAATCTTAAATGTTTGATGCAACTTGAATTCATATCAAGTCCTAAATGAGATAAAAATAATTCATAATTTTTGATGTAAAAACTTGTTCAGTTGCGTTGGGCACTTTTGACCGACACCCTCAGTGACGTTTAATTGTATGAAATAAGCGCCATCTACCCGAATCGGTACGTACTTCTTGGCTCATCATAACTTATGTGAACAGATGGCAATAAACTGTTCGAAAGTCTTACCGGTAATGTTCCATAGTTTTCACTTATGACGTTCAGTCCTACATTTTTATGTTCAACCCATGGAGACTACAGGTAAGGAGGACCAACTTACATGGGTAATAAACTAAAAAAGTTGCAAGCTAAAAGCATTAAATAGTGGTTCATAAATTGACCGGAATGGCGCTAGTGTAGCATTGGTGTTTTGTATGACTGGTTGGTTTCGTAGTTCATGAAACCACCGTAAATAAAATGCTACTGGAGCGCCACGCCCCAATTCTACTACAGCGCCGCCTAATTGAGCGTTTTCGAGGGACACTTTCTCATGTATAGTTAGTCTCCATGGTTCAACCTATGTACCATCAAGTTGGCCGTCAGCCAGCCATAGGATTCAAAAAACGAATAAATAAAAGACAAGCATAAAGGTACAGGTATTTATTTATTGTTCAAGCGTCTACAGTTCTAAACGAGACACACTTCATAATAAAACGTCGATTCACATGAAAGCAAAATTATAATTAAACAAAAAAAAAACAACCAGTTATTAATTAAACCTACATAAAACATCTCACATACCCACTGCCAGTAATATTTGGTTTATATTATAAAGGAGAAATCATTATCTAAAATAAACATTACCTAAGGAGCACTATGTATGAACAATAAAGGTGAATATGATATTCGTTAAGAAAATGTACAATTTGTTCCTAGTGAAGGTTGACGATAAAACTTCCCTTTATTTATATTCAATATTGACATGAATGCTTTAATCAAATATCATATATATATATATATATATATATACTGGGTTTCATTATTTATTTAAATAAGTAGATTTGGCATAAGTTTGATGCTATATTAATACAAATTTGATTAGGTAGGTATATTAATACTGCAGAACTTTTTCTAAGAAACTGAGGAGGCATATATGTCTGTCTATTTTAATTGTTACATGTCCGTGTTTTGATTTTTATGTAAATATATTATATTATATTATAATGCATCTACCATTATATTTGATCAAAGCATAGATGCTTTTTTTCATATACTTTTAATTTATCGCGATGACACGAAACACTATTTTTCGTTGATCTTTTCATTGATGATGCAATTTGTCGCCAAGCATTTTTTTTTACCAGAGACCAAGTAAATAATAATATATTTTACCAATCAATATTTAATATTTTCAATGAAATATATTACTCTCTGCCATTCTGTTTATTTATAGCGCCACAAACGTTGATGGCGGACAAAATGGCGGCGATCCACGTGTGACAAAATGGCGGCTAAATAGGTCCACGTTATAGTTGACGGTAGCCACTTACCGTCACTTGTTCGATAGGTTGACTGAACTTCGCTTGATACTACTTGGCTACCGTGGCCGAGAAACACAATTTGGTTTAAACGCTTTAAGTTGAGAATGGGAAAATAGAAAATTATAAGCAATGACGACGATTGTGAAACGTGTCATCGAGATTCTTCAAATATCGAAGTCGCAGGATCACTTTTAAACTACTTTTAAAAATCTAAATTGCAATGAACTGAATGTATTATTGACAAGATGTGGCAGCAATAGCTAATTTAAGTAAAAAAAAAACAGTACTAAATGTTTAATTATTTATTTTGAGACTTATCCACAAATTTAAAGTCGCTCAGCAAGATATGGAACGTTTTATTCTCGGAATTTCTTTGGTGGATAATGGTAGTTAAACAAATGGTGAAAAATTGCATTCAAACTTGTAATTCATTATAAATTAATGAGCCAACTTTAAACAAGGAAATTTTCATTGTTTTTCCTAGTCCGATAGGTTCATTGCAATCCTTCCAAGTTTAACAATTTTATCCTGCGACAAGGACAAAAAGAAACTGCAAATATTAGAGAATTCGACATCACTACATTCTATACGTATGTATATATTAATATTTTATAAATATAATAAATAAGACTTTAAAAATCGATCATGTAAGTCAAGCTCTATTGTGATACATGTGACGTTAACCAGTTTTAGTTCAGGCGACTATGTACATATCTGTTTCCTGTTGGTTGTTTCGAAAGTAGTGATTTCTCGAATTCAAAATACAAATATTTAAACAGTTATTACAAGTGTTAAGGGAATACTAAATTAGTACAGTTTTCATACAAACTTCATTGGACTTAATCTCTACAATACAAACTGTTAACTGTAACTGTTTAGTTGTTCAAACGCAATTCGGCCAGTATTAAAACATTATACGTATATCGAAAAAAAAATACACCAGATAAAGAGTTCGACCACAGACCACTATAATACTATAGAGTTAGTATGCATAAATAAAAATATTGTAAAATTTTATATGCAAGATGGTGTCGTTTATAGACTTTATTATCTACTTTTTTAATTTAACTATATAGAATAGGCTAGTTGACAAAATTTGGAAATTAGTTTAAAACTATACATATATTATTTTAAGAAAAATAGGTCTTTTACATTAGTATTTTGAGTTTTTAGAAATGAACTTGAAATTGACCGCAAAAAAGGCCAAGACTGTCATGGCGTCTTGAATGACGTCACACTTCGCGAAACAGTCGTGTTTGTTTATGAAAGTCAATTGTGTCAATGACAGCTACAACATGGCGTTTCGCGAGGTGTGACGTCACGCTTCCATGCGCTTCTCTGATCGGTGTTTAATTTCAAGTGATTAAACGCCTCATTTTGTCGATTTTATTTTCCAAAAATATTATTAATCTTTTATTTTAATAGAAAAGTAGTTTTTTTGTTTACTAATTATCAAGGTTAATCATTAGAAACTCTAAGCCATCCGATTTATTCTTAGTGGAAACAAGCCTATTTATAAATAGCTATTTTCCGAAAAGCGCTGAAAGATGTTAATTCTCAGTGTTGATGTGATGGCTACATGAGCCCTTACAAGTTTCACAAGAGTACTGTCAATTTGCTACTTCTACAGTAATATATTGTTCTGTGGCTTGAACACCGCATACGTTTCACATATGGAGGGTAGAGGTAATGAGGACCGACATACGTGGGTACTTATATTAAACTGAAAAAGTGGCAAGCTAAAAGCATTAGTGGTTCGTAAATTGACCAGAATGGCGCTAGTGTAGCATTGGTGTTTTGTATGACTGGTTGGTTGCGTAGTTCATGAAATTACCGTTAATAAAGTGCTACTAGAGCGCCACGCCCAGCGCTACTACAGCGCCTCCTATTTAATTGTGGTCGATGGACACTTTTTAACTTTCTATTCTCCATGACAGAATGTCAACAATATAATTGCTGTAACTGTGAAAAATGAACCATAGACACTGGAGTTGATCCTGTATACGTGAGAAAGTTTCGGCCGTCTACTGTTAAACAGGAGGCGCTTTAGTAGCATTTTATTTATGATGTTTTTTATGAACTACGCAACCAATAAATCGTATCAAACACCAATGCTACTCAATCGCCATTTAATGGTATAACCATTAACAGATTTTCAGTTAACAAACATGGCTCTATTTGGTCAGCGTTTATTATTGTTTTTTGTATTTTTTTTAATTAAAATATATACGACATATAAGCAAATGATGATTAAAAATTAACTCCAATGAAGATTGTACAGGCCAATAATGTCAAGCCTATACCTGTGCTACGTAACTAGAGGAGAAAATATTAGTAGAACTTACACTTTTTATTTTACACTAATAATGATTCGCTTGAACAGGTACAAAAGTATTTTATTCTCTTTTATTTATTTACAGGATGAAAAGAGATCGCGTTGTAGTTGCATTGAGGTGCAGTGTGCAGTTTATTCATTTTAAAAGAGCGATTTATTTTACACAAATTTATTGGCATGTCTTAATATTAAAGAAAGATTATTAAAATTTGAAGAAATGCGTTGTATCAGAAGGTGCATCCCACTATCTACATATCGAGAGAGATAATGGGAATTTTACTATATATACTACTAGTTTTTAGAAAATATCAAACATTAAAATAGCGGGAAGTTTAATAAAAAAAAAAGTCTTTTGAACTTTAAAAATTAAAAAAACTTGTAGATTTGAAATTTTAATACATGCTTGGTTAAAAAAAAACTATGAATACAGAATATTAATTGGGGCTGTTTTGGTCTAAACTTTTAACTTTTTTACGATTTTTTCATTTAAAGTACATTTAAAACACACCAGTAATAATTAATATACTAAATTTATGTTTTATGGAAACGATAAATTTAGACAATTTTAGTCAATAATATTATCTGTTTAATTTTCTGCCAATATGTCACAATATGAACCAAAAAATAAAAGTTAGCACAGTACACCTCAATGTTCTTAAACGACGATACTCAACCGCATGTTATTCCCATAACAATATAAATGTACTTTATTAATATTTTTCTTATAATTTTTTTGTACGCGCATCTAATTTCCTAGAGTAACCGAAAAGTGGACCAAATACCGTTATTTTTTTTCTAAGTACGAAGCAATTTTAAAGCAATTTCTAATGAAAAAAAAAAGGAAAAGTAAAACTCCTTAACGCGCATTTTAAACTAAATAAGCAAAAAATAAACCTAAAATGATATCTAATCGAAAAGACAGTATTTTTTTTTATTATGACGCCATTTGAATAAAAATTAAACATTAAATATGTTATGTAAATATTAAAAATATTTTTTTTAAATCATAAAGCCAGTAAATGAGATTAATAAATTGTAGAAACTATACAAATAGATTTTATTAATTAAAAAAAATATATAAAATAATATAGTCAATATTTTCAGTAAATCTTGGCATTCTTTATACAAGTGTCTACTTTTTTTTTTTTTTTTTAGATAAAATGTGTTAAAATCTCATTACAACTGGCTTTAGAAGTGAAATAAGTGTTGAAAATATTATGTACAAAAGTATAAATGAATTATGGTAATTTTATTATGAACCCTAAATTGTTATTATTTAGGCAATATGAACATTTAAAAAAAAAATAGTCAAAATTGTACTAAGAATGATGCAACACAAAATTGTGACTGGCCATACCCGATCGTTGCAATCATAGACAATAACGGTCCCATGCATTGTTATTTATTTAACTGTAGTTAAACTAAAGAAAACATTCAGTTTTGTTTGTCTATGGTAACACCCACTCGCGTTAGTACGCCTTTAAACAAGTTTAGTGACAATGGAAATTTGTGCCACACAAACATAAATTTACCATTAAAAAAAAAATGTGAAACCTGCGACCAAAATGGAGACAACCTTAGTCTATGACAGACCAGCGAAAAAAAATCACTACATAAACAAAACGCAGTAACTTATTGCAGTGTGTAGAGACTTTAGACTCATTTATCAAATAGACTGTACTTTATTACAACATTAATTAATATTAATATATATATCTCTACATGTCGCTCGTCTGTCGACGCCTTAAAATTGTCTATGACTCGAATCACATTACACTACAATCTGTATGTGTGACATTGACGTTTTCATGTTTCGGTCACGTTGAGATCGTGTTGTTCTATGACCTACCATAGTATATATATATATATATATATATATACTGTGATTCTCTGAATATAATTATAGATATATATAATATATATAGACAACTTTATGCACAATTCAGCGGGTTCTGTACAAAGCTTACTAAATCTCAACGAGACAGAAACATGTGCCTTAGTTTAACAAGAATCAAATTAAATTATAATACCTGTTAGACAAATATTTTTCGTAATAACCAACAAAATAAACCGTAGCATTTTGTCGTAACAGATTATAGCTTTTGACAGAAATACTGAGGAGATAATTCGCCTCAAGTTAAGTTAAGAGCGAACATGTTGCCTACGATTTACAATGTTGACTAAGTATCGTTCAAATTAATGTAGGCTTTAACTCCATTTGGTTTAACTACAAACCATTAACTAATTGGAACTAAATCGTACACACTTCGTATGTTTTGTAGTATGTATTAGTCTGTGACGAATGTTATAGACTATTCAATTGTGTTGTTAAAAAATGCTATTGTTGTCTATGGGCTGTACTATTAACATATATATTTTAAATTTTATATATTATTAACACAATAAAACCTGTTGCAAGGTTTGGCATTAATTAAAAATTTAAAAATTAAAAATTCATCATCAACTCGACACTTGTTGTCTGCAAGCTATGTTTTTGTGTTTAAAATGCAATGTTTTGTGTGTTCTGTGATAAAAGTATTTTATACAATGTTAATGTTATTATTTTAGGGAACAATGACAAAATACCATGTGTTTTATTGCGCAGATTGAATAATAAATAACAAATTTCATTTTTTTGCTTTACAAAACTATTCCAAATTTCGAAACAAGTATACAATTATTAAGTATAGGTGTATATATATATAATAATAATAATAATAATATAATAGGGAAACATTTCTTACGTAAATATAGTCCAGGAGGTAGTGCACGATTTAGCTCCCCCCGTTGCGGATTTCAATTTGGGCCAAACGCGTCCATTGACTCCGTTTGGCAATCGAATGTCTCCGAACTGTCCGTGTGGTCTGGATAGAACTCCCTGTAGATCTTGTCCAGTAACGCTCGCCTGTAAAAGGTGCATATATATTATAAATAACTAATTGAACCGCTTGCCTTGTTATCTAACAGCAGACAACTTGCGTCCAACTTCTATCAATTCGTGTTTTTGGTATCATGTAACTCATATAACAAAGGTTTACGGACTTACGGACAATAACTAAAATTAAAGTGCATCATTTATGTATGGCAGCACACGCGATCGCAAGTCGTCTGCTGTTAGATAATTAGTTCCATGGTTGCCATAACAATGGTTAACGTATGAAAATTATGTTTTATTTTTATATAAAAAAAAATGGTATCCGTTGGAATTTCGGGGGTAAAAAAGTATATAAGATCATTCCTCTGTTTAAATGCAATGTTGTGTAAAAATTTCAAGTCAATCCGTCAACTAGTTTTTGGGTTTTTGGGTAATACACAAACCAACACAACATTTTTATATATATATATATATTGCTGTCATTAGTACTTGAGTGTCAATATATCCACCCACCCAATGGCGCAGAATATTGACAGAATGGTACCGCAGAAACGGAAAACGAAATATGCAAGGAATAGAGAATAATGGAAATCGTTAGCGGAGGCCTTTGCCAAGAGGCACACACCGAACTCCGAGGGACATATTATAATTTTAACAAAACAAAGAAAGAAGAAATATTTCATATAAAAAATGTTTACAATGGGATAAATATACTTGGGTATAGTATATTTATTACATAAGAAGTTAATAATAAGCGTAGAGAACTGTATGCGGAAGTAAAAAAGCCATATATGTACATACGATATTTGCTTGCGTAAAATGTCACTAACAAATAAAACAGTTTAACGAAAAATAAAAACATAAACACAATAAAATATATGTGTAGAGCCTTATACAATCTATAATTTCATCTGAAATTGAGTAATGACCTTGAATTATATTAAAACTATGGTCCAAAAAATTTCCTCTTCCTCTTTGCTAAAATGTCTCTTTTCATTTTATTTCTATAATTCATCGCGTTCAGAATGGCAAATAAATAATACAAGGAAAAAACGGTCAATTAAACTCAAATCAATTATTGGATAATTTCAGTTATCTGAGGGAATCATTCTGTTACCCCTTGTACGAACAAGGAAGGGTCCTAGTTCAGCTTGGTAATTTTTTTTTATCACTTTATATTCGTATTTACATTATTATACTATTTATTTTTGATCACAATTGCAAAAACTTCTTTCTTACTGATTTATTTGCATCGTGCAGATAAGATCATCTGCATAAAATTCTAGAAAACAAATCAATTTGTTCATAGTAAACCGATTTATTTTTTCTTCTTAAATTAAGACGGTTTATGATATACAATATGTTTACTCACTTGGCAGCGAGTCCTCCGCCAGGCGGAAGTCCAGGTATGTTCTCTTGGGCCATCTGTTTCAACACCATAGAGAAGTGGCACGAGCCGTCCTCGGACGAGGCGCTTTCGTTGGCGCTCTCCTCTATCAAAGCTGAAATAACAAACAGAATACTAATCTATTGAAGGTGTCTTTATTATTTTATACCCCGTTTACATGTGGCCCATTTCAACGGCCATGAGCAGGGACATGGGAAATAAAATGGGCAACGCGAGCATGTAAACAGGTCGCTTCCCTTGCCACTGCCGTGTCCGCTCGCGTTGCCCGGCTATCCCTCAATAGGCTATTTGACACTATTAAAAATATGCTACGAAAGGTGGTCATCCTATTAGGTAATAACATAAAAAAACATATTTATCTCTATTTTATCCGAAAATATTTATAGATTTTGCAAAATAAACAAAATAAATTCAAATTATTTTTTAAATTTCTTCAGCCACAAGAACGCTCTGTGGTTGGCTACGCCTCGCGTGACGTCACACGCAAGTCAACATTGTTTATTGTTATACACTTTGGTACACTAGTTTACTTGGCTGTGACGTCACGCAGATCATATGGCGTCCGCCATTACAGAAACAGCGTTTTTAGCGCGAATATTGTAATTTAAATTTTAACACAATATTTTACGGAAAATACTGCAAATTTCGCAGAAATATACATGTGGTGTATAAATCATATAACCAACGAATAATTTAAAACAATTTTTCAAAATCAGTCAAATAGCCTATTGGCGGTTTTTCGTACGGACATAAAAGGGCCGGCAACGTGAGAGAGAGAGAGAGAGAGAGAGAGCGAGTGTGTTTACATGCTGCTCTCTCGCTCACTTGCTCTCGAACGCGCGAACATAATTAAGGAAATTTCTGATGAACTTTGTAAAAGAAAATGTTATTAGTAAAGTATAATAAAAAAAAAGTTTATTTCCGTATTTCATTATGGTGTTAACAAGATCTCTGGTGCTTGTTTTCATATTTTCAACATAAATTAAGATTTATTTTATTATTTAAATTACATATAGATTAGTGTTACATATAGATTATAGATGAGTCTTCTTTAGAGCAATATATTTAATAAAAAAAGTCTATAATTATACTCTATATGGAAATACAGGTCTTAAATGTTCCTGATTTAAACATTAAAAAAAATAATCATAACGTGCAACAAATCACGGGTTTTACATTTGTATAAAGAGTGAAAAAAAAAATTTAGTATTGAAATGATTCTCCGTCCAAAAATAAAATATAACATTTTATATATCCTAAAATTGTTATAGCTTTGCAGAGCAATTTTTAATGGGTTTATTTTCGTCGGTTTGCCTTGATTTCTTCTCGTAGGGTGGCTTAGGGAGCCTACACACGCGAATCACGTCACGTCAGTTGACATTCAAGGCATTCGCGTGACCGTAGCCAGAGATTACAATCGCTAACGTAACCAATATGAATTCTAAAACCTTTGTAATAATAATAATCAAAGATAATTATTGGAGGGATCACTTACGAAATTTATATTTTAGAACGTGGACGAAGTCGCGGGCAAAACTAGTGTGTCCATAATTTTATGCCCTCAAGACTTAACAACAACAACAAAAAAAACCTAATCTAAATGTAGTTATTATAATTAGTATACATCATAATTACACATGAATATTCAGACATCCCAAAAAAGATACTGTACCACTTGTATTAAGATATAAATAGATATAATCAATAATGCGAGTGAGTCACTTATGATGCTAATTTCAGTGTCGCTTCATTACATTCTTACGAATGTCATTACGCTTACGCTTACGCTTCATTACATGGTAGGTACCAAACTTGATGCTAAATTTTATTTTAAAACACACGTTTCTAGTTCCTGTATCGCAAGTGAACTATTTCCATTGAAAGTATTATATACGTAACGCGTTAACAACACGTGTGTGTCAGCAAATGCAATTAAACCGCTTTCACGTGGTCAACATATACAATATTGGATTATTAATGCACGCGTTCGTGTGTGGCTTCATTTCGTTAACGCACAAACACCTCACAACCTCCGCGCCCTCAACACGTTCATTGCTTTAACCCCTTATTACATTCTGTTTCATTTATTCTTTAAAAATCTCAAGGCAAAGGTGACATTCTAAGGGTCAGGACTAAAGCAATGAAACTAGTCTCTTCTTCTTTTTAACACTTTAATCAAGATAAAAACACTCCGAGTTAACAAACATTAAAATTTAAAAACAAGAAATATTTATTTACTCTAGTATGTTGGAAAATTGAAAATGTTAATTTTAATATTATAATACAAATATCACCGTGGGATATCACAATATTAGATTTTCAAAATATCATAGTTAAGTACTTCAAGTAACATTTTAATATAGAGCGGTCTTTTTTTTTCTTCTAATTAAACATTAATTCTATTCAATAATATCGAATTGGTCTATTTAAAAATATGTGAACACATTCCATTAATAAAACAATTGTACAGTCACCGCCGAATACAACTAAATAATCACAATATTATCACCGACTGTACCTATAAGGAGAGCCAATTTCTCACCACAGATTATCTGTATAATATTAAGTATTGTTTATTGAGTTAACTGGGAGATATGGCCGCCTTTATGGCTATGATCAATCAGATTTTTAAAGAATATAATTAATCTGAAAATCTAGGAATAAACTAAAACACCAAAATGGGCTTAAATGACGTTAATTCACGGATCAAATTAAATATCTTTCAATGAAAAAATAGTTTATAAGGGCATAACTGTTAAGCAATACAATTAGCTTGAAATGACTGTATTTATTGAATCTCGAAATATTTAAAATTTTATACTGGTTTTTATATATTGGGGAGTTGGATGTTAATGCCTAAAAATTTAGACAGCTATTACGAATTCATACTATATATACAAAGTCTGGTAGAGATCTGAACCGTTGAAAATAATATTTACAGGCGGACAAATAATTATATTATTATATTATTATTATATGTAAACCATATGCATAGTGCATACTCTTCTTGTCATTTAAGAATTTGTTTTGTGTGGTGAGTGGGACTTTTAACACTTTCAGCCGATTTTGGTATAACGACGTTATACATTATTATGGCATGCTTAAACACTTAATATTAAAAATAAATAAATAATTTAAATATATATATATATATGTATTGTTAGTGAAACCATAAAACATATTTACACAATTTACTATTAATAAATATTTTTTAAACTTAACAAACAAAACATTAATAAAATTAAAGGGGAATGGCACTAATTAAGAATTATACAACAAAATAATGTCTAAGAAAATCAAGTAAAAAAAAAAGATAGTTATGTGATGTGATATAAACCCAATTATTTCAGACTATTTTTTTTATATGTATAAATAATGTATTTACTTTGGACATGTTGAAAAATATATCGATTCATGTGCACATTACATAATAGGAACTAAAATACACCCACATTATAGGTGCCATTAATTTATTACCTAAGATGATTTCTGACAGATTAAGAAAAAAAAGAATAGGCACCTCCCCCTATTAAATATTTCTTACGTAAGAACCTAAAGGGAAAAAATGTACAGGTTTGGTTTGTTTTAATTGTTATTTTTCAAAGAAACAATTTTTAGGTATGTTTATTTGTACCTACAAAGATAAATAGTAATTTTAATTTTTTGTTAATAATCAACTTTCGTTTTATTTAAAGTTTTTCTTTTATCATTCATATTTACATTAGATTATGATCAGTCTGGCACTTGCGCGGTTTTTCAAAGTATAAATCTTAACTGTGCGCATTTTTGTGATCTTACGTAAGAACTATCAAGACTTCCTCCCACCCCCTTGTATACTAAAAAAATAAGACATAGTCGACCCCCCGTCCCTAAATCGTTTTACATAATAAATGAATGGCCCCATAGTTACTTCAATTATCACAAATTCTAATACTCAAATGTGGCTACACCTTTTAAAGTGATACAGTGTGGAGCAACCCTAAAGATGACTGCATGCATTTCAATACTATGTATATATATTAACATCATATTGGTTAATAATTGTTAATCACTATAAGTTGCAAATAACTATATTAGTACACAATAATACTTAAAAAAGCTGTGTTAAGACCAAAAAAAGCGAGGCTAATTTTCACTATGCAAACCACATCTTAATTTGTGTTAATTATCTTAATAATGGTCAGATCAGAGCTCAATAAAAATAAATAAAATTCAATATAAAATTGATGGACAGAATCAAAATATTTTTTTGAATATATTGAAATAATAAAGGTTTCCTTTTATAATTGATAATTTCATGATTTAATTTTATTCATCTAATAAACTGGATCTTATATATTTTTTTTATTTTAAATATGCTTTTAATTATTTATTTTACTTAAAATTGCTTTATCAATTCTATTCCGTAAAAGCTGGAAAACTTTTAAAGTGACTAGAGCATTTGTACAGCCACATAATTTGGTCTGACATTTTAGAAGATTGTACTGTTGTGAAAACAAAGAGTAATTCTTGAAACAGTGGTTAAGTAAGAATAGGTTTTTAATTTTAAATAACTAAAACATCTCATGCATTTCTATAGATGGTGTTTTTAAAGTTGCAGATTATGTCTATGGGAAAAATGATGGAAAATTTTGAACGTTTAGCAATCAGTGCTGTTAGAAGTTCAAAATTGGCCACTGACTACAGCGACGATAATCTTCGAAGATTATGTTTATCAATTAAGAGTGGGCTATTATTATTATTTTTTTAGAAATTTTCTTACTTCATTATGAAAGTAGTATCACTAGTACTATTAATGGTACTAGAGCAACTACATTGAATAGTCAAGTGTTAATAATAAAGAGTGATTAAGTCAGAATGAATTGAAGATAAAATTGTATAATTTTCATAATACACAAACAGGTATATAAATTACCTAGTGTATAAGTTATTTAAAATATTTTTTAAATACATTTACCTAGCTAATATTCTGAAATACAATATGATTTGGCCATAAGGAAGTTATGTACATATTTGCTTAAATTACCCTTGAAACATTGTAGAAACAAGTGCACTTACAAATCATATCAAGTCACACGTATTAAGTAATACATTTAAGGCTTTCATAATCACTTAACATCTATAATAGAATATAATATAAATATTAATTTATTATTGCTTCAAACTTACGAGGTTATAATTTTTTTTAAATAAAATATTACCCTAAAAATTCCATCCTATAAATATATTTGAATTAAGTATGTCATGGCATGTTTAAAATGCCTCATTTGTAACTAACTATAAAAAAGGCAATCAAATTGACAAGACGATAACTACTCTGTATGAGTATTGCATTAACTAATAATTAAGTTATTGATAATAAATTCTTGAATAAGTACTCTATAATTTATACTATTATTTTTTTTGTGATTTCTGAAAGGTTTTTTTTTTTTACTTACTGAATAAATAAATAATTAGAGGTCAGAAAAGCCTACATCAACTATTTGATATGACGAAATATTAACGCGACTTGTAATGGATCACCAAACCATAAACAAGAGACATTCAAGACTCATTAAATTAGAAAGATTTTGTTATTTTTAAAATGATTATAAATAAATTAAAATTATATTAAAGCTATGATGCATTCAAACCATTAAACATTATTATAGTAGAGCCAATAAATTTTGAATCATGTCACCGTGCTATTAATTTTAAATCAAGCTAATTATTAAATTAATAGGTTTTGCCTCTGACTTTCAGACATTAAAATAATTTCATTTGTTAAGCTCTGGCTTCACCGGATGAAGTTTTAGGTGTTTTATGCATTTTATAACCGGGAAATTGTCTTTCGCGATTTTTGTATGAGCATGCATGCAGTAATGAATAATAGCAACCTGTAAGTTTTTGCCGCAGGGTCTCATCCAGTTCTCTATCGGCTCGTTGAGCCTCGGGACAAGGTTTCGGTGCCCCTGGAAACACCACCAGAACAATGCTCATGTTGTCTTTGCTGCCCTGTAATCAAAAATATAAATATAAATAATTTATATAAAAAATATAAATATAATAATAAATAAATGCAGATTTTGTGTTTAGAGGCTAATCTCCGGAACCACTGCACTTATAATATTTGAAAAATTCTTTTACTACTATTTGAAAGGTACGTTATTTTTAAAAAATTGTGTTGAAAATGTACAAGACAGTTTCAAAGATAATTTTATAACTTGAAGGATTTTCAAGTATCTTTAGAAATTAGATAATATAATTAAATATATAGAAAACAGACTAATGGCTAAGGAATTTTTACTTTATTACTTGCCTCAGGTAAAATAAGATGATCCAATAGCATATAGTTATAGTATGCAGGTTACAGATTTGATTCTCAATAAAGACACCTCAAAAGGATAATCAATTTTTACATTCTTATACAAATGTATTGTGTTTGTGTCTGGTCCAGTCAAATTTATCATTTCTATAGTACAATTATAATTTTTTTCTATAGCATAATTATAAGGCAATAGATGTGCTGCATTGAAAAATGAAAAATACCTGAAAAATCTAACTATCGCTGTGAGACGGTGGCGCCACCACGACGACAGTGGCGCCCAATTTTTTATATTTTTTATATTATTTTATATTATTCCCTCAGGAACCAAACATTTTTTCAGGATAAAAAGTATCCTGTATTTTAATCCAGGTAATAAACTATCTGTGTGTTAAATTTCATCCAAATCCATTAAGTAACAAACATCAATTCATCATCAATCAATCAACATCAAACTTTCCCACTTAGTAATATATTAGTAGGATAATAAATTACTAGGTGATGCCTGCGACTTTGTTCACGTGGATTTCATCTTAATGATTGACGTGGATCAATATTATAAATTGAGCAAAAAATTTAAATGTGTAAATAATTTTAGAGTAAGACAAATACTGGTTTTATTTGAGCAATTTCTTTTTTTGTAGCATGATGATAAAAACTTCATTGTAAAACAAAATATATTCATAAGTCTCAATTAATATGAAAATTATCATGATCAGGTAATGAGGTTTGTTATCATTGATGTGTGTTAATCTTTGAACCCAGATAATATTATAACATCTTTCTGAAACATAATCTAAATTACCGTTTAAAAAAAAAGAGCTGCAAATATCATATCAGTTATGATGTAGGTCTCTATTAATAAATACCGATTACATATATTCATATTATTTGTCCTCAATTAAGTGGGTAAGCTACTACATACATGTTTTAATTCCGTTTTTATAATAGAGAACAGTTTAGAACTGCTTCAAAATGGGATAGTCTGTGTTACATTTTCAGCACCTGTGGAGTTGCTTGTGTTATAGGCGACAGTAACCACGTAACATCAAGTGGAATGTCAGTCTTTCTGTTGATCATAACATTAAAAATAAATAGCTAATGATTACCTTATATAGACAGGTATCAATGACCTGGTTGGTGATCGCCACCAGATCATCGGTGAGTTGGAGGAGTGAGTGCACATATGCACACAGAGCTTCGTTGCTCATCACATCCCATATCCCATCGCAGGCCAGCACTAAGAACTCATCCTCCCCTTCCAGCCTCTCATGGATTGACACTTCCGGTTCAGGTGACACCAGTTGTTCACAAGGCCCTCTGTTCATGACCTTTTTGTATTCATAATCTCCAAGAGCTCGAGAAACAGCCAAGCTTCCGTTTACGCGTTGTATCATAACGGAACCACCGGCTTGCACAATCCTGGACTTCTCGGAAGGCAGTTCAGGCTTATGATCTCTCGTCGCAAATATTGGTGCACCATTTCGAGCGAGTACCGCGCGTGAGTCTCCGCAATTGGCTATGTATATCTGCTTAGGCGAGACGAAAGCGCATACGGCCGTAGATCCCGACTTCTCCTTCCCGTTGGAGAGCTCGGGAAGCTCTCGCATCTTCTTATCGAGGTTTAGGAAACCGGCGCGAATCGCCTCCGATTTGTCTTCCTGCCGAAATTCATCGGTCTGTAGGATACACTCTAGCAAATTCTCAGCGCAATGTGCCGATACCCGCGCCCCAGCGTGCCCATCGAACACCGCAAAGTAAGACCAGTCCGATAACGTTCCGTTCAAAGTCAACTGGGCGTGATGGGCATCCTCCATCTCCACACGCCAACCCTGCATCGACGCCACGCCATAGCGAAGACCATTTCCCTCGCCACTCTCGTTATATTTCTTCGTTTCGGGCTTGTTTAAAAACGCTCCCATGCTGAGTCCCTTCTATTTGCTCAGACTGTCAATCGCACATAATTTTCACACCATCAGGCGCGCACCAGGTGAACTTCGCAACCGATAGCGTAAAAGGGAAGCATCACTGGAAGTACGATACGATCTCACGGTTAGATCACGTCAGAGGACCAGAAAACTGTTACACTAGTACACGGATGAAAAAGATGCTTTGTTAAGACAAATTTAATGTTTTCACTGTTTTGCGTAATTCGTTTTAGGTGAAAACGATCTCTCGATGATAAATTACGTCCTCTCCGAGGAATTATGAATAAATTGATATCGTAAAACGAAAAAGCAACTCAAAAGAATGAATGGCGGACATAAATAGTTAATTGTCTATGGCGTATAATTTTTTTAAACTTTTGTCATTGAAGTCAAACAATACAATAATGGGCGTAATTAAAGAATCATCTGGTACAATTTGCATTCAAATATAATAATATTTTCTAGTCAAGTGTATAGTTTTTTCAGCAAAAGATTATATTTCTATATTTTTAGTAGTATGCGTCGATGGTTATTTCTACTACTCTACACAAATTCATTATAATATATCCTGTGGTCGATAGAGATTCTTGACATTTTGACTGCTCTCTACTTCATTCGGGTATGCTAGTTCACTTCACTATAAATAAATATAATTAAATAATCTTCAGTTCAGTTCAGTTCAGTTTTTTCAGGTTATCTTCTTCAACTTACCTATTGTTATAGGTTATTTTATATCTTTGTTTTATATTTTAACGTTTGAATTTCTCCCAATATATAAATTTTAGACCACGAAATCACTTAACGATTTTTAATTATTTAATCTGCTTACCAAAATGTGTCATATAATTATATCATTATTTGATTAATGAAATAAAAATAAAACTTCTGAACTACTGGTAAACTACTTGATTCTTCCCCCTGGGACCTTTTAATTTGGCCATTACCAAGTGTAGTGTCTTCGTTATGTATTTACTTATATTTGGTACAATAATATTACTATTTTAAGTAAATATTCGATTTTTCGAACATGTACAGAGGAATGTTATTTCGTTTGTAAGTACTTAGATTTATAAATATATACAATGTATAACAAATGTTATATGTTTGTATTAATGAAATAAAGTGAAAAATATTTTATCTAAAAACATAATCTTACGTTTCACAGGTTACCATTTAGGAATCGTGTAGTGAAAGAATATTTTGCGCAAACTGTGGTGGCCAATAATAATTACCTTGAGCACAAATCCGCAAGACTATTATCAATATCGTTTGTTTCTTACAAGAAAAGAAGAACACCAGAAGAAAAGGTAGAAAATACGCATTTATTATGTTATAATAGATTTTAAATAGTAATTATTCTATCATACTTTTTAAGATTGCTCTAATCCTTGAAAACTGAGAAAATATTTAACATTGCTCTGTTTTAACTTGAAGGTTGGCTTGGCAAGAAATTGTGAATTTGTATAACATCAGCCCGTTTCCTAGTTCATGAAGGGATTTCCACAGGTTGGATTAATGTTTACTTTGTTGGTAGATTCCATGACATAGAAATCTTGATCTAATGCTGCATCATCAAATAGTCTGCGGGCCAGACTCAGAAATTCACAGCAGATATAGCGGGTTTGGACTCAATAGAAAGTTAGGGCTTAGTTTATAATTTAAAGATTATAGCAAGTGAAAGGTTTTTTAAATTTCATATCAAGAAATGTGCCAATTTTGAAAACTGCACTATCTACTTCCTCTTATAGTTAGATTAACTTTCAGCTAATTTTCTTGTATTGATTGTTTAAAATAAACATTTGCAGGTAGCCGAACGTCAGACAGGCAGGCCAGTTATTAAAATATCAAAACGATCCGAAGTAGTCGGAATATGGCGTAACATGACTGTGCAGGAATTAGCTAGCGTTTTGAAGAAAGATGTAGGTAGGTTTAAAAAAAATTAAAAAATAAGGGTGTGCATGAATCAAACAAAATAATATCCCATTCATATTATTTTGTTTAATTTTAGTTGCATAAAAGAACTTTTCCAAAAAAACAAAAAAAAAAAATAAGAATAATTATATTTTATGTATTCCTTTTTTATATTAAAAATATATTATGCACATGAACATCAATAAATAATTAAATAAGTAAGTTGAATGCATGTGTGAAATTTTGAAAGTTTTTTACAGATATAGTTTTTAAATCAGAATAGTACACAGGCTATCCTACTAACATTATAAATGTGAAAGTTTGTGTATGAAATTTTAAGAGCTATTAAAAAAAATGTCAAACAATTTTCTTTCAGATCATGTATTTAAAGCTTTAGAGTTTGCGGACAAAACTTCAGATATTGTATACCGAGACAGAACAGTGCTGCAAGACATGAAAGTCGTCAAGGAAGTCGTCAAGATATCTGGATTCAGATATATGGTAGTCGCAAAACCAGGACAAGAGGAAGATGAGGAAGAGGTTTGATATCTGACACTTTTATGTTTTTAAAGCTCGATGCAAAAACAGGGTATTATAAGTTCGATGTGCGTGTGTGTGTCTGTGGAATCGTAGCTCCCAAAAGTATGGACCAATATTGATCTGTCATTTTTTAAATCTTATGTGATCGGGATAACTCTTAGCTATAATTTATGAAGATATGTTCGGATGTTTAAAGAGAATCAACCCATTTCTTAGTTAACGAAGGGATTTCATTAACTTACACATGTTCGATTGATGTAAAAGTAGCCTAAGTTACTCCTTATAACATCAGCTATCTGCCAGTGAAAGTCCCGTGAAAATCGGTCCAGCCTATTCGTAGATTAGCCGAAACAAACAGACAATTTTTTTTAAAATAGTTTGTTTTTTATAAGTACCGAATATACTATTATATTTAATGATACACAGTTATTTTTACATTAAAAACAAGACACTTGAATTTTATTGATATGTATGTATTGATAGAACAAAGACGCAGTACCGCAGCCGCCAGCGGCACCCGAGGCGCTCCGCCCTCGGCCGCCAGTGGTGTGTGTCATGGGCCACGTGGACCATGGGAAGACCACGCTACTGGATTCCTTGAGGGACACTTCGGTCGTTGAGCAAGAGTTCGGAGGGATCACACAGCACATCGGTGCCTTCGAAGGTGAACCATATTCTTTCCATTTCTATCGGCCCATCCTGTTCGCACAGATATGATTCTTCATGTTTT